>CM070677.1:17838083-18438083 GCA_036346265.1 Melocanna baccifera
GATTTCGAGCACCCGACGCGCCCGCTTTTGTGGAAAGTTTAACACCGCTCGAAGTTCACGAAACGCATGCCGGAGTGAGTTAGGCGCATATGAGGTCCATTGGGGCGCTTGGGACGCGCTTGCCCGTGCCGCTGCTTGTCAGACGGATTTCGAGCACCCGACGCGCCCGCTTTTGTGGAAAGTTTAACACCGCCCGAAGTTCACGAAACGCATGCCGGAGTGAGTTAGGCGCATATGAGGTCCATTGGGGCGCTTGGGACGCGCTTGCCCGTGCCGCTGCTGCTCAGACGGATTTCGAGCACCCGACGCGCCCGCTTTTGTGGAAAGTTTAACACCGCCTGAAGTTCACGAAACGCATGCCGAGTGAGTTAGGCGCATATGAGGTCCATTGGGGCGCTTGGGACGCGCTTCGCCCGTGCCGCTGCTGTCAGACGGATTTCGAGCACCCGACGCGCCCGCTTTTGTGGAAAGTTTAACACCGCTCGAAGTTCACGAAACGCATGCCGAGTGAGTTAGGCGCATATGAGGTCCATTGGGGCGCTTGGGACGCGCTTCGCCCGTGCCGCTGCTGTCAGACGGATTTCGAGCACCCGACGCGCCCGCTTTTGTGGAAAGTTTAACACCGCCTCGAAGTTCACGAAACGCATGCCGGAGTGAGTTAGGCGCATATGAGGTCCATTGGGGCGCTTGGGACGCGCTTGCCCGTGCCGCTGCTGTCAGACGGATTTCGAGCACCCGACGCGCTTTTTGTGGAAAGTTTAACACCGCTCGAAGTTCACGAAACGCATGCCGGAGTGAGTTAGGCGCATATGAGGTCCATTGGGGCGCTTGGGACGCGCTTGCCCGTGCCGCTGCTGTCGTCAGACGGATTTCGAGCACCCGACGCGCCCGCTTTTGTGGAAAGTTTAACACCGCTCGAAGTTCACGAAACGCATGCCGGAGTGAGTTAGGCGCATATGAGGTCCATTGGGGCGCGGGGACGCGCTTCGCCCGTGCCGCTGCTGTCAGACGGATTTCGAGCACCCGACGCGCCCGCTTTTGTGGAAAGTTTAACACCGCTCGAAGTTCACGAAACGCATGCCGAGTGAGTTAGGCGCATATGAGGTCCATTGGGGCGCTTGGGACGCTTTCGCCCGTGCCGCTTGCTCGCGACGGATTTCGAGCACCCGACGCGCCCGCTTTTGTGGAAAGTTTAACACCGCCCGAAGTTCACGAAACGCATGCCGGAGTGAGTTAGGCGCATATGAGGTCCATTGGGGCGCTTGGGACGCGCTTGCCCGTGCCGCTGCTGTCGTCAGACGGATTTCGAGCACCCGACGCGCCCGCTTTTGTGGAAAGTTTAACACCGCCCGAAGTTCACGAAACGCATGCCGGAGTGAGTTAGGCGCATATGAGGTCCATTGGGGCGCTTGGGACGCGCTTCGCCCGTGCCGCTGCTCGTCAGACGGATTTCGAGCACCCGACGCGCCCGCTTTTGTGGAAAGTTTAACACCGCTCGAAGTTCACGAAACGCATGCCGGAGTGAGTTAGGCGCATATGAGGTCCATTGGGGCGCTTGGGGACGCGCTTGCCCGTGCCGCGCTTGTCAGACGGATTTCGAGCACCCGACGCGCCCGCTTTTGTGGAAAGTTTAACACCGCTCGAAGTTCACGAAACGCATGCCGGAGTGAGTTAGGCGCATATGAGGTCCATTGGGGCGCTTGGGACGCGCTTTCGCCCGTGCCGCTGCTGCCGAGACGGATTTCGAGCACCCGACGCGCCCGCTTTTGTGGAAAGTTTAACACCGCCCGAAGTTCACGAAACGCATGCCGGAGTGAGTTAGGCGCATATGAGGTCCATTGGGGCGCTTGGGACGCGCTTGCGCCCGTGCCGCTGCTTGTCAGACGGATTTCGAGCACCCGACGCGCCCGCTTTTGTGGAAAGTTTAACACCGCCTCGAAGTTCACGAAACGCATGCCGAGTGAGTTAGGCGCATATGAGGTCCATTGGGGCGCTTGGGACGCGCTTGCCCGTGCCGCTGCTGTCAGACGGATTTCGAGCACCCGACGCGCCCGCTTTTGTGGAAAGTTTAACACCGCTCGAAGTTCACGAAACGCATGCCGGAGTGAGTTAGGCGCATATGAGGTCCATTGGGGCGCTTGGGACGCGCTTCGCCCGTGCCGCTGCTTTAACGTCAGACGGATTTCGAGCACCCGACGCGCCCGCTTTTGTGGAAAGTTTAACACCGCTCGAAGTTCACGAAACGCATGCCGAGAGTGAGTTAGGCGCATATGAGGTCCATTGGGGCGCTTGGGACGCGCTTGCCCGTGCCGCTGCTGCTCGTCAGACGGATTTCGAGCACCCGACGCGCCCGCTTTTGTGGAAAGTTTAACACCGCCGAAGTTCACGAAACGCATGCCGAGTGAGTTAGGCGCATATGAGGTCCATTGGGGCGCTTGGGACGCGCTTTCGCCCGTGCCGCTGCTGTCAGACGGATTTCGAGCACCCGACGCGCCCGCTTTTGTGGAAAGTTTAACACCGCTCGAAGTTCACGAAACGCATGCCGAGTGAGTTAGGCGCATATGAGGTCCATTGGGGCGCTTGGGACGCGCTTCGCCCGTGCCGCTGCTTGTCAGACGGATTTCGAGCACCCGACGCGCCCGCTTTTGTGGAAAGTTTAACACCGCTCGAAGTTCACGAAACGCATGCCGGAGTGAGTTAGGCGCATATGAGGTCCATTGGGGCGCTTGGGACGCGCTTGCCCGTGCCGCTGCTGCAAACGTCGACGATTTCGAGCACCCGACGCGCCCGCTTTTTTTGTGGAAAGTTTAACACCGCTCGAAGTTCACGAAACGCATGCCGAGTGAGTTAGGCGCATATGAGGTCCATTGGGGCGCTTGGGACGCGCTTTCGCCCGTGCCGCGCTTCGCGCGGATTTCGAGCACCCGACGCGCCCGCTTTTGTCAGACGGATTTCGAGCACCCGACGCGCCCGCTTTTGTGGAAAGTTTAACACCGCTCGAAGTTCACGAAACGCATGCCGGAGTGAGTTAGGCGCATATGAGGTCCATTGGGGCGCTTGGGACGCGCTTCGCCGTGCCGCCGCTGCTGTCAGACGGATTTCGAGCACCCGACGCGCCCGCTTTTGTGGAAAGTTTAACACCGCCCGAAGTTCACGAAACGCATGCCGGAGTGAGTTAGGCGCATATGAGGTCCATTGGGGCGCTTTTTGGGACGCGCTTGCGCCCGTGCCGCTGCTGTCAGACGGATTTCGAGCACCCGACGCGCCCGCTTTTGTGGAAAGTTTAACACCGCCCGAAGTTCACGAAACGCATGCCGGAGTGAGTTAGGCGCATATGAGGTCCATTGGGGCGCTTGGGACGCGCTTGCCCGTGCCGCTGTCGTCGCGACGGATTTCGAGCACCCGACGTGCCCGTTTTTGTGGAAAGTTTAACACCGCCTCGGAAGTTCACGAAACGCATGCCGGAGTGAGTTAGGCGCATATGAGGTCCATTGGGGCGCTTGGGACGCGCTTTCGCCCGTGCCGCTGCTGTCAGACGGATTTCGAGCACCCGACGCGCCCGCTTTTGTGGAAAGTTTAACACCGCTCGAAGTTCACGAAACGCATGCCGAGTGAGTTAGGCGCATATGAGGTCCATTGGGGCGCTTGGGACGCGCTTCGCCCGTGCCGCTGCTGTCAGACGGATTTCGAGCACCCGACGCGCCCGCTTTTGTGGAAAGTTTAACACCGCTCGAAGTTCACGAAACGCATGCCGAGTGAGTTAGGCGCATATGAGGTCCATTGGGGCGCTTTGGGACGCGCTTCGCCCGTGCCGCTGCTTGGGCGTCAGACGGATTTCGAGCACCCGACGCGCCCGCTTTTGTGAAAGTTTAACACCGCTCGAAGTTCACGAAACGCATGCCGAGTGAGTTAGGCGCATATGAGGTCCATTGGGGCGCTTGGGACGCGCTTGCCCGTGCCGCTGCTGTCAGACGGATTTCGGAGCACCCGACGTGCCCGTTTTTGTGGAAAGTTTAACACCGGCTCGAAGTTCACGAAACGCATGCCGGAGTGAGTTAGGCGCATATGAGGTCCATTGGGGCGCTTGGGACGCGCTTGCCCCGCCGCTGTCGACGGATTTCGAGCACCCGACGCGCCCGCTTTTGTGGAAAGTTTAACACCGCTCGAAGTTCACGAAACGCATGCCGAGTGAGTGAGTTAGGCGCATATGAGGTCCATTGGGGCGCTTGGGACGCGCTTTCGCCCGTGCCGCTGCTGCTCAGACGGATTTCGAGCACCCGACGTGCCCGTTTTTGTGGAAAGTTTAACACCGGCTCGAAGTTCACGAAACGCATGCCGGAGTGAGTTAGGCGCATATGAGGTCCATTGGGGCGCTTGGGACGCGCTTGCCCGTGCCGCTGCTGTCAGACGGATTTCGAGCACCCGACGCGCCCGCTTTTGTGGAAAGTTTAACACCGCCCGAAGTTCACGAAACGCATGCCGGAGTGAGTTAGGCGCATATGAGGTCCATTGGGGCGCTTGGGACGCGCTTGCCCGTGCCGCTGCTGTCGTCAGACGGATTTCGAGCACCCGACGCGCCCGCTTTTGTGGAAAGTTTAACACCGCTCGAAGTTCACGAAACGCATGCCGAGTGAGTTAGGCGCATATGAGGTCCATTGGGGCGCTTGGGACGCGCTTTCGCCCGTGCCGCTGCTTTCGTCAGACGGATTTCGAGCACCCGACGCGCCCGCTTTTGTGGAAAGTTTAACACCGCTCGAAGTTCACGAAACGCATGCCGGAGTGAGTTAGGCGCATATGAGGTCCATTGGGGCGCTTGGGACGCGCTTGCCCGGATTTCGAGCACCCCGCTGCTCAGACGGATTTCGAGCACCCGACGCGCCCGCTTTTGTGGAAAGTTTAACACCGCTCGAAGTTCACGAAACGCATGCCGGAGTGAGTTAGGCGCATATGAGGTCCATTGGGGCGCTTGGGACGCGCTTCGCCCGTGCCGCTGCTGTCTCAGACGGATTTCGAGCACCCGACGCGCCCGCTTTTGTGGAAAGTTTAACACCGCTCGAAGTTCACGAAACGCATGCCGGAGTGAGTTAGGCGCATATGAGGTCCATTGGGGCGCTTGGGACGCGCTTTCGCCCGTGCCGCTGCTGTCAGACGGATTTCGAGCACCCGACGCGCCCGCTTTTGTGGAAAGTTTAACACCGCCCGAAGTTCACGAAACGCATGCCGAGTGAGTTAGGCGCATATGAGGTCCATTGGGGCGCTTGGGACGCGCTTGCCCGTGCCGCTGCTTTTGTTGTCAGACGGATTTCGAGCACCCGACGCGCCCGCTTTTGTGGAAAGTTTAACACCGCTCGAAGTTCACGAAACGCATGCCGGAGTGAGTTAGGCGCATATGAGGTCCATTGGGGCGCTGGGACGCGCTTGCCCGTGCCGCTGCTGCTGTCAGACGGATTTCGAGCACCCGACGCGCCCGCTTTTGTGGAAAGTTTAACACCGCCCGAAGTTCACGAAACGCATGCCGGAGTGAGTTAGGCGCATATGAGGTCCATTGGGGCGCTTGGGACGCGCTTTCGCCCGTGCCGCTGCTTCACGAAACGCATGCAGACGGATTTCGAGCACCCGACGCGCCCGCTTTTGTGGAAAGTTTAACACCGCTCGAAGTTCACGAAACGCATGCCGAGTGAGTTAGGCGCATATGAGGTCCATTGGGGCGCTTGGGACGCGCTTCGCCCGTGCCGCTGCTGTCAGACGGATTTCGAGCACCCGACGCGCCCGCTTTTGTGGAAAGTTTAACACCGCTCGAAGTTCACGAAACGCATGCCGGAGTGAGTTAGGCGCATATGAGGTCCATTGGGGCGCTTGGGACGCGCTTGCCCCGTGCCGCTGCTGTCAGACGGATTTCGAGCACCCGACGCGCCCGCTTTTGTGGAAAGTTTAACACCGCTCGAAGTTCACGAAACGCATGCCGGAGTGAGTTAGGCGCATATGAGGTCCATTGGGGCGCTTGGGACGCGCTTCGCCCGTGCCGCTGCTGTCAGACGGATTTCGAGCACCCGACGCGCCCGCTTTTGTGGAAAGTTTAACACCGCCTCGAAGTTCACGAAACGCATGCCGAGTGAGTTAGGCGCATATGAGGTCCATTGGGGCGCTTGGGACGCGCTTCGCCCGTGCCGCTGCTGCAAGACGGATTTCGAGCACCCGACGCGCCCGCTTTTGTGGAAAGTTTAACACCGCTCGAAGTTCACGAAACGCATGCCGGAGTGAGTTAGGCGCATATGAGGTCCATTGGGGCGGGACGCTTTTGCCCGTGCCGCTGCTGCTGCTCAGACGGATTTCGAGCACCCGACGCGCCCGCTTTTGTGAAAGTTTAACACCGCTCGAAGTTCACGAAACGCATGCCGGAGTGAGTTAGGCGCATATGAGGTCCATTGGGGCGCTTGCATGACGCCATTGGGGCGCTTTGCTTCCCGTGCCGACGGATTTCGAGCACCCGACGCGCCCGCTTTTGTGGAAAGTTTAACACCGCTCGAAGTTCACGAAACGCATGCCGGAGTGAGTTAGGCGCATATGAGGTCCATTGGGGCGCTTGGGACGCGCTTCGCCCGTGCCGCTGCTGTCGTCAGACGGATTTCGAGCACCCGACGCGCCCTTTTTGTGGAAAGTTTAACACCGCCCGAAGTTCACGAAACGCATGCCGAGTGAGTTAGGCGCATATGAGGTCCATTGGGGCGCTGGGACGCGCTTGCCCGTGCCGCGCTTGTCAGACGGATTTCGAGCACCCGACGCGCCCGCTTTTGTGGAAAGTTTAACACCGCTCGAAGTTCACGAAACGCATGCCGAGTGAGTTAGGCGCATATGAGGTCCATTGGGGCGCTTGGGACGCGCTTTCACGAAACGCCCGTGCCGCTGCTTGCCCGTCAGACGGATTTCGAGCACCCGACGCGCCCGCTTTTGTGGAAAGTTTAACACCGCCCGAAGTTCACGAAACGCATGCCGGAGTGAGTTAGGCGCATATGAGGTCCATTGGGGCGGGACGCGCTTGGGCCGCGCTTTCGCCCGCCGCTTTTTGCTCAGACGGATTTCGAGCACCCGACGCGCCCGCTTTTGTGGAAAGTTTAACACCGCCCGAAGTTCACGAAACGCATGCCGGAGTGAGTTAGGCGCATATGAGGTCCATTGGGGCGCTTGGGACGCGCTTCGCCCGTGCCGCTGCTGTCAGACGGATTTCGAGCACCCGACGCGCCCGCTTTTGTGGAAAGTTTAACACCGCTCGAAGTTCACGAAACGCATGCCGGAGTGAGTTAGGCGCATATGAGGTCCATTGGGGCGCTTGGGACGCGCTTGCCCGTGCCGCTGTCAGACGGATTTCGAGCACCCGACGCGCCCGCTTTTGTGGAAAGTTTAACACCGCTCGAAGTTCACGAAACGCATGCCGTAGTGAGTTAGGGCGCATATGAGGTCCATTGGGGCGCTTGGGACGCGCTTGCCCGTGCCGCTGCTGTCAGACGGATTTCGAGCACCCGACGCGCCCGCTTTTGTGGAAAGTTTAACACCGCCCGAAGTTCACGAAACGCATGCCGAGTGAGTTAGGCGCATATGAGGTCCATTGGGGCGCTTGGGACGCGCTTTCGCCCGTGCCGCTGCTGTCAGACGGATTTCGAGCACCCGACGCGCCCGCTTTTGTGGAAAGTTTAACACCGCCTGAAGTTCACGAAACGCATGCCGAGTGAGTTAGGCGCATATGAGGTCCATTGGGGCGCTTGGGACGCGCTTGCCCGTGCCGCGCTGCTGTCAGACGGATTTCGAGCACCCGACGCGCCCGCTTTTGTGGAAAGTTTAACACCGCTCGAAGTTCACGAAACGCATGCCGGAGTGAGTTAGGCGCATATGAGGTCCATTGGGGCGCTTGGGACGCGCTTGCCCGTGCCGCTGCTGTCAGACGGATTTCGAGCACCCGACGCGCCCGCTTTTGTGGAAAGTTTAACACCGCTCGAAGTTCACGAAACGCATGCCGAGTGAGTTAGGCGCATATGAGGTCCATTGGGGCGCTTGGGACGCGCTTTCGCCCGTGCCGCTGCTTTTGTCAGACGGATTTCGAGCACCCGACGCGCCCGCTTTTGTGGAAAGTTTAACACCGCCGAAGTTCACGAAACGCATGCCGGAGTGAGTTAGGCGCATATGAGGTCCATTGGGGCGCTTGGGACGCGCTTGCCCGTGCCGCCGCTGCTCAGACGGATTTCGAGCACCCGACGCGCCCGCTTTTGTGGAAAGTTTAACACCGCTCGAAGTTCACGAAACGCATGCCGAGTGAGTTAGGCGCATATGAGGTCCATTGGGGCGCTGGGACGCGCTTCGCCCGTGCCGCTGCTGCTCGTCAGACGGATTTCGAGCACCCGACGCGCCCGCTTTTGTGGAAAGTTTAACACCGCTCGAAGTTCACGAAACGCATGCCGGAGTGAGTTAGGCGCATATGAGGTCCATTGGGGCGCTTGGGACGCGCTTCGCCCGTGCCGCTGCTGCGTCAGACGGATTTCGAGCACCCGACGCGCCCGCTTTTGTGGAAAGTTTAACACCGCCGAAGTTCACGAAACGCATGCCGAGTGAGTTAGGCGCATATGAGGTCCATTGGGGCGCTTGGGACGCGCTTGCCCGTGCCGCTGCTGCGGATTTCGAGCACCCGACGGATTTCGAGCACCCGACGCGCCCGCTTTTGTGGAAAGTTTAACACCGCTCGAAGTTCACGAAACGCATGCCGAGTGAGTTAGGCGCATATGAGGTCCATTGGGGCGCTTGGGACGCGCTTGCCCGTGCCGCTGCTGTCAGACGGATTTCGAGCACCCGACGCGCCCGCTTTTGTGGAAAGTTTAACACCGCCCGAAGTTCACGAAACGCATGCCGAGTGAGTTAGGCGCATATGAGGTCCATTGGGGCGCTTGGGACGCGCTTTCGCCCGTGCCGCTGCTGTCAGACGGATTTCGAGCACCCGACGCGCCCGCTTTGTGTGGAAAGTTTAACACCGCTCGAAGTTCACGAAACGCATGCCGGAGTGAGTTAGGCGCATATGAGGTCCATTGGGGCGCTTGGGACGCGCTTCGCCCGTGCCGCTGCTGTCAGACGGATTTCGAGCACCCGACGCGCCCGCTTTTGTGGAAAGTTTAACACCGCCCGAAGTTCACGAAACGCATGCCGAGTGAGTTAGGCGCATATGAGGTCCATTGGGGCGCTTTGGGACGCGCTTTCACGAAACGCCCGTGCCGCCATTGGCGCTGCTCAGACGGATTTCGAGCACCCGACGCGCCCGCTTTTGTGGAAAGTTTAACACCGCCGAAGTTCACGAAACGCATGCCGGAGTGAGTTAGGCGCATATGAGGTCCATTGGGGCGCTTGGGACGCGCTTGCCCGTGCCGCTGCTGTCAGACGGATTTCGAGCACCCGACGCGCCCGCTTTTGTGGAAAGTTTAACACCGCTCGAAGTTCACGAAACGCATGCCGGAGTGAGTTAGGCGCATATGAGGTCCATTGGGGCGCTTGGGACGCGCTTGCCCGTGCCGCTGCTGTCAGACGGATTTCGAGCACCCGACGCGCCCGCTTTTGTGGAAAGTTTAACACCGCTCGAAGTTCACGAAACGCATGCCGAGTGAGTTAGGCGCATATGAGGTCCATTGGGGCGCTTGGGACGCGCTTTTAACGCCCGTGCCGCTGCTTAGTCAGACGGATTTCGATTTCGAGCACCGACGCGCCCGCTTTTGTGGAAAGTTTAACACCGCCTCGAAGTTCACGAAACGCATGCCGGAGTGAGTTAGGCGCATATGAGGTCCATTGGGGCGCTTGGGACGCGCTTCGCCCGTGCCGCTGCTGTCGCGACGGATTTCGAGCACCCGACGCGCCCGCTTTTGTGGAAAGTTTAACACCGCTCGAAGTTCACGAAACGCATGCCGGAGTGAGTTAGGCGCATATGAGGTCCATTGGGGCGCTTGGGACGCGCTTGCCCGTGCCGCTGTCAGACGGATTTCGAGCACCCGACGCGCCCGCTTTTGTGGAAAGTTTAACACCGCCCGAAGTTCACGAAACGCATGCCGGAGTGAGTTAGGCGCATATGAGGTCCATTGGGGCGCTTGGGACGCGCTTGCCCGTGCCGCTGCTTTCGTCAGACGACGATTTCGAGCACCCGACGCGCCCGCTTTTGTGGAAAGTTTAACACCGCTCGAAGTTCACGAAACGCATGCCGAGTGAGTTAGGCGCATATGAGGTCCATTGGGGCGCTTGGGACGCGCTTGCCCGTGCCGCTGCTGTCACCGCTCGACGGATTTCGAGCACCCGACGCGCCCGCTTTTTCGTGGAAAGTTTAACACCGCTCGAAGTTCACGAAACGCATGCCGAGTGAGTTAGGCGCATATGAGGTCCATTGGGGCGCTTGGGACGCGCTTCGCCCGTGCCGCTGCTGTCAGACGGATTTCGAGCACCCGACGCGCCCGCTTTTGTGGAAAGTTTAACACCGCCCGAAGTTCACGAAACGCATGCCGAGTGAGTTAGGCGCATATGAGGTCCATTGGGGCGCTTGGGACGCGCTTGCCCGTGCCGCTGCTGCTCGCCCGTGACGGATTTCGAGCACCCGACGCGCCCGCTTTTGTGGAAAGTTTAACACCGCTCGAAGTTCACGAAACGCATGCCGGAGTGAGTTAGGCGCATATGAGGTCCATTGGGGCGCTTGGGACGCGCTTCGCCCGTGCCGCTGCTTGTCAGACGGATTTCGAGCACCCGACGCGCCCGCTTTTGTGGAAAGTTTAACACCGCCGAAGTTCACGAAACGCATGCCGGAGTGAGTTAGGCGCATATGAGGTCCATTGGGGCGCGGGACGCGCTTCGCCCGTGCCGCTGCTGTCGACGGATTTCGAGCACCCGACGCGCCCGCTTTTGTGGAAAGTTTAACACCGCCGAAGTTCACGAAACGCATGCCGGAGTGAGTTAGGCGCATATGAGGTCCATTGGGGCGCTTGGGACGCGCTTGCCCGTGCCGCGCTGTCAGACGGATTTCGAGCACCCGACGCGCCCGCTTTTGTGGAAAGTTTAACACCGCTCGAAGTTCACGAAACGCATGCCGAGTGAGTTAGGCGCATATGAGGTCCATTGGGGCGCTTGGGACGCGCTTTCGCCCGTGCCGCTGCTTTAACACCGTCGTTCACGACGGATTTCGAGCACCCGACGCGCCCGCTTTTGTGGAAAGTTTAACACCGCCCGAAGTTCACGAAACGCATGCCGAGTGAGTTAGGCGCATATGAGGTCCATTGGGGCGCTTGGGACGCGCTTGCCCGTGCCGCTTTCGTCAGACGGATTTCGAGCACCCGACGCGCCCGCTTTTGTGGAAAGTTTAACACCGCTCGAAGTTCACGAAACGCATGCCGAGTGAGTTAGGCGCATATGAGGTCCATTGGGGCGCTTGGGACGCGCTTCGCCCGTGCCGCCGCTGCTGTCGTCAGACGGATTTCGAGCACCCGACGCGCCCGCTTTTGTGGAAAGTTTAACACCGCTCGAAGTTCACGAAACGCATGCCGGAGTGAGTTAGGCGCATATGAGGTCCATTGGGGCGCTTGGGACGCGCTTGCCCGTGCCGCTGCTGTCAGACGGATTTCGAGCACCCGACGCGCCCGCTTTTGTGGAAAGTTTAACACCGCTCGAAGTTCACGAAACGCATGCCGGAGTGAGTTAGGCGCATATGAGGTCCATTGGGGCGCGCTGGGACGCGCTTTCGCCCGTGCCGCTTTAACTGTCAACGACGGATTTCGAGCACCCGACGCGCCCGCTTTTGTGGAAAGTTTAACACCGCTCGAAGTTCACGAAACGCATGCCGGAGTGAGTTAGGCGCATATGAGGTCCATTGGGGCGCTTGGGACGCGCTTGCCCGTGCCGCTGCTGTCAGACGGATTTCGAGCACCCGACGCGCCCGCTTTTGTGGAAAGTTTAACACCGCCCGAAGTTCACGAAACGCATGCCGGAGTGAGTTAGGCGCATATGAGGTCCATTGGGGCGCTTGGGACGCGCTTGCCCGTGCCGCTGCTGCTTGTCAGACGGATTTCGAGCACCCGACGCGCCCGCTTTTGTGGAAAGTTTAACACCGCTCGAAGTTCACGAAACGCATGCCGAGAGTGAGTTAGGCGCATATGAGGTCCATTGGGGCGCTTGGGACGCGCTTTAGCCCGTGCCGCGCTGCTTTCGTCAGACGGATTTCGAGCACCCGACGCGCCCGCTTTTGTGGAAAGTTTAACACCGCCCGAAGTTCACGAAACGCATGCCGGAGTGAGTTAGGCGCATATGAGGTCCATTGGGGCGCTTGGGACGCGCTTCGCCCGTGCCGCTGCTGTCAGACGGATTTCGAGCACCCGACGCGCCCGCTTTTGTGGAAGTTTAACACCGCTCGAAGTTCACGAAACGCATGCCGGAGTGAGTTAGGCGCATATGAGGTCCATTGGGGCGCTTGGGACGCGCTTCGCCCGTGCCGCTGCTCGTCAGACGGATTTCGAGCACCCGACGCGCCCGCTTTTGTGGAAAGTTTAACACCGCCCGAAGTTCACGAAACGCATGCCGGAGTGAGTTAGGCGCATATGAGGTCCATTGGGGCGCTTGGGACGCGCTTTCGCCCGTGCCGCTGCTTGCTCGACGGATTTCGAGCACCCGACGCGCCCGCTTTTGTGGAAAGTTTAACACCGCTCGAAGTTCACGAAACGCATGCCGAGTGAGTTAGGCGCATATGAGGTCCATTGGGGCGCTTGGGACGCGCTTGCCCGTGCCGCTGTCGTCGCGACGGATTTCGAGCACCCGACGCGCCCGCTTTTGTGGAAAGTTTAACACCGCTCGAAGTTCACGAAACGCATGCCGGAGTGAGTTAGGCGCATATGAGGTCCATTGGGGCGCTTTGGGACGCGCTTCGCCCGTGCCGCGCGCTTGCCCGTCAGACGGATTTCGAGCACCCGACGCGCCCGCTTTTGTGGAAAGTTTAACACCGCCCGAAGTTCACGAAACGCATGCCGGAGTGAGTTAGGCGCATATGAGGTCCATTGGGGCGCTTGGGACGCGCTTTCGCCCGTGCCGCTGCTGTCGCGACGGATTTCGAGCACCCGACGCGCCCGCTTTTGTGGAAAGTTTAACACCGCTCGAAGTTCACGAAACGCATGCCGAGTGAGTTAGGCGCATATGAGGTCCATTGGGGCGCTTGGGACGCGCTTGCCCGTGCCGCTGCTGTCGTCAGACGGATTTCGAGCACCCGACGCGCCCGCTTTTGTGGAAAGTTTAACACCGCTCGAAGTTCACGAAACGCATGCCGGAGTGAGTTAGGCGCATATGAGGTCCATTGGGGCGCTTGGGACGCGCTTGCCCGTGCCGCTGCTGTCGTCAGACGGATTTCGAGCACCCGACGCGCCCGCTTTTGTGGAAAGTTTAACACCGCCCGAAGTTCACGAAACGCATGCCGAGTGAGTTAGGCGCATATGAGGTCCATTGGGGCGCTTGGGACGCGCTTGCCCGTGCCGCTGCTGTCAGACGACGGCATTTCGAGCACCCGACGCGCCCGCTTTTTGGTGGAAAGTTTAACACCGCCCGAAGTTCACGCTCGAAACGCATGCCGGAGTGAGTTAGGCGCATATGAGGTCCATTGGGGCGCTTGGGACGCGCTTGCCCGTGCCGCTGCTGTCAGACGGATTTCGAGCACCCGACGCGCCCGCTTTTGTGGAAAGTTTAACACCGCTCGAAGTTCACGAAACGCATGCCGAGTGAGTTAGGCGCATATGAGGTCCATTGGGGCGCTTGGGACGCGCTTTCGCCCGTGCCGCTGCTTGTCGTCAGACGGATTTCGAGCACCCGACGCGCCCGCTTTTGTGGAAAGTTTAACACCGCTCGAAGTTCACGAAACGCATGCCGGAGTGAGTTAGGCGCATATGAGGTCCATTGGGGCGCTTGGGACGCGCTTTCGCCCGTGCCGCTGCTGTCGTCAGACGGATTTCGAGCACCCGACGCGCCCGCTTTTGTGGAAAGTTTAACACCGCTCGAAGTTCACGAAACGCATGCCGAGTGAGTTAGGCGCATATGAGGTCCATTGGGGCGCTTGGGACGCGCTTGCCCGTGCCGCTGCTCAGACGGATTTCGAGCACCCGACGCGCCCGCTTTTGGAAAGTTTAACACCGCTCGAAGTTCACGAAACGCATGCCGAGTGAGTTAGGCGCATATGAGGTCCATTGGGGCGCTTGGGACGCGCTTGCCCGTGCCGCTGTCGCAGACGGATTTCGAGCACCCGACGCGCCCGCTTTTGTGAAAGTTTAACACCGCTCGAAGTTCACGAAACGCATGCCGAGTGAGTTAGGCGCATATGAGGTCCATTGGGGCGCTTGGGACGCGCTTCGCCCGTGCCGCTGCTGTCAGACGGATTTCGAGCACCCGACGCGCCCGCTTTTGTGGAAAGTTTAACACCGCCCGAAGTTCACGAAACGCATGCCGGAGTGAGTTAGGCGCATATGAGGTCCATTGGGGCGCTTGGGACGCGCTTGCCCGTGCCGCTGCTGTCAGACGGATTTCGAGCACCCGACGCGCCCGCTTTTGTGGAAAGTTTAACACCGCTCGAAGTTCACGAAACGCATGCCGGAGTGAGTTAGGCGCATATGAGGTCCATTGGGGCGCGGGAGCACCCGACGCGCTTTTTGTGGAAAGTTTAACGCCCGTGCCGCTGCTGCTCAGACGGATTTCGAGCACCCGACGCGCCCGCTTTTGTGGAAAGTTTAACACCGCCTGAAGTTCACGAAACGCATGCCGAGTGAGTTAGGCGCATATGAGGTCCATTGGGGCGCTTGGGACGCGCTTCGCCCGTGCCGCTGCTGCTCAGACGGATTTCGAGCACCCGACGCGCCCGCTTTTGTGGAAAGTTTAACACCGCTCGAAGTTCACGAAACGCATGCCGAGTGAGTTAGGCGCATATGAGGTCCATTGGGGCGCGGGACGCGCTTCGCCCGTGCCGCTGCTGTCAGACGGATTTCGAGCACCCGACGCGCCCGCTTTTGTGGAAAGTTTAACACCGCCCGAAGTTCACGAAACGCATGCCGAGTGAGTTAGGCGCATATGAGGTCCATTGGGGCGCTTGGGACGCGCTTTCGCCCGTGCCGCTGCTTTCGTCAGACGGATTTCGAGCACCCGACGCGCCCGCTTTTGTGGAAAGTTTAACACCGCTCGAAGTTCACGAAACGCATGCCGGAGTGAGTTAGGCGCATATGAGGTCCATTGGGGCGCTTGGGACGCGCTTGCCCGTGCCGCTGCTGTCAGACGGATTTCGAGCACCCGACGCGCCCGCTTTTGTGGAAAGTTTAACACCGCCCGAAGTTCACGAAACGCATGCCGAGTGAGTTAGGCGCATATGAGGTCCATTGGGGCGCTTGGGACGCTTTTCGCCCGCCGCTGCTTTAACACCGTCAGACGGATTTCGAGCACCCGACGCGCCCGCTTTTTTGTGGAAAGTTTAACACCGCCCGAAGTTCACGAAACGCATGCCGGAGTGAGTTAGGCGCATATGAGGTCCATTGGGGCGCTTGGGACGCGCTTGCCCGTGCCGCTTGCTGTCAGACGGATTTCGAGCACCCGACGCGCCCGCTTTTGTGGAAAGTTTAACACCGCTCGAAGTTCACGAAACGCATGCCGAGTGAGTTAGGCGCATATGAGGTCCATTGGGGCGCTTGGGACGCGCTTTCGCCCGTGCCGCTGCTGTCAGACGGATTTCGAGCACCCGACGCGCCCGCTTTTGTGGAAAGTTTAACACCGCTCGAAGTTCACGAAACGCATGCCGGAGTGAGTTAGGCGCATATGAGGTCCATTGGGGCGCTTGGGACGCGCTTGCCCCCGTGCCGCTGCTCAAGACGGATTTCGAGCACCCGACGCGCCCGCTTTGTGGAAAGTTTAACACCGCTCGAAGTTCACGAAACGCATGCCGAGTGAGTTAGGCGCATATGAGGTCCATTGGGGCCTTTGGGACGCGCTTGCCCGGATTTCGCACCCGACGCGCCCGCTTTTGTGGAAAGTTTAACACCGCCTGAAGTTCACGAAACGCATGCCGGAGTGAGTTAGGCGCATATGAGGTCCATTGACGGATTTCGAGCACCCGACGCGCCCGCTTTTGTGGAAAGTTTAACACCGCCGAAAGTTCACGAAACGCATGCCGAGTGAGTTAGGCGCATATGAGGTCCATTGGGGCGCTTGGGACGCGCTTTCGCCCGTGCCGCTGCTGTCAGACGGATTTCGAGCACCCGACGCGCCCGCTTTTGTGGAAAGTTTAACACCGCTCGAAGTTCACGAAACGCATGCCGAGTGAGTTAGGCGCATATGAGGTCCATTGGGGCGCTTGGGACGCGCTTGCCCGTGCCGCTGCTGCTGTCAGACGGATTTCGAGCACCCGACGCGCCCGCTTTTGTGGAAAGTTTAACACCGCTCGAAGTTCACGAAACGCATGCCGGAGTGAGTTAGGCGCATATGAGGTCCATTGGGGCGCTTGGGACGCGCTTTCGCCCGTGCCGCTGCTGTCAGACGGATTTCGAGCACCCGACGCGCCCGCTTTTGTGGAAAGTTTAACACCGCTCGAAGTTCACGAAACGCATGCCGGAGTGAGTTAGGCGCATATGAGGTCCATTGGGGCGCTTGGGACGCGCTTGCCCGTGCCGCTGCTGTCAGACGGATTTCGAGCACCCGACGCGCCCGCTTTTGTGGAAAGTTTAACACCGCTCGAAGTTCACGAAACGCATGCCGAGTGAGTTAGGCGCATATGAGGTCCATTGGGGCGCTTGGGACGCGCTTGCCCGCGCGCCGCGATTTCGAGCACCCGACGCGACGGATTTCGAGCACCCGACGCGCCCGCTTTTGTGGAAAGTTTAACACCGCCCGAAGTTCACGAAACGCATGCCGGAGTGAGTTAGGCGCATATGAGGTCCATTGGGGCGCTTGGGACGCGCTTGCCCGTGCCGCTGCTGCTCAGACGGATTTCGAGCACCCGACGCGCCCGCTTTTGTGGAAAGTTTAACACCGCTCGAAGTTCACGAAACGCATGCCGAGTGAGTTAGGCGCATATGAGGTCCATTGGGGCGCTTGGGACGCGCTTGCCCGTGCCGCTGCTTGTCAGACGGATTTCGAGCACCCGACGCGCCCGCTTTTGTGGAAAGTTTAACACCGCTCGAAGTTCACGAAACGCATGCCGGAGTGAGTTAGGCGCATATGAGGTCCATTGGGGCGCTTGGGACGCGCTTGCCCGTGCCGCCGCTGTCGTCAGACGGATTTCGAGCACCCGACGCGCCCGCTTTTGTGGAAAGTTTAACACCGCTCGAAGTTCACGAAACGCATGCCGAGTGAGTTAGGCGCATATGAGGTCCATTGGGGCGCTTGGGACGCGCTTGCCCGCTGCCGCGTGCCGCTGCTGTCAGACGGATTTCGAGCACCCGACGCGCCCGCTTTTGTGGAAAGTTTAACACCGCTCGAAGTTCACGAAACGCATGCCGGAGTGAGTTAGGCGCATATGAGGTCCATTGGGGCGCTTGGGACGCGCTTGCCCCCGTGCCGCTGCTTGTCAGACGGATTTCGAGCACCCGACGCGCCCGCTTTTGTGGAAAGTTTAACACCGCTCGAAGTTCACGAAACGCATGCCGGAGTGAGTTAGGCGCATATGAGGTCCATTGGGGCGCTTGGGACGCGCTTTAACACCGCCCGAAGTTCACGAAACGCCCGTGCCGCTGCTGTCGTCGACGGATTTCGAGCACCCGACGCGCCCGCTTTTGTGGAAAGTTTAACACCGCTCGAAGTTCACGAAACGCATGCCGAGTGAGTTAGGCGCATATGAGGTCCATTGGGGCGCTTGGGACGCGCTTCGCCCGTGCCGCTGCTGTCAGACGGATTTCGAGCACCCGACGCGCCCGCTTTTGTGGAAAGTTTAACACCGCTCGAAGTTCACGAAACGCATGCCGGAGTGAGTTAGGCGCATATGAGGTCCATTGGGGCGCTTGGGACGCGCTTTCGCCCGTGCCGCTGCTCGTCAGACGGATTTCGGAGCACCCGACGTGCCCGTTTTTGTGGAAAGTTTAACACCGCTCGGAAGTTCACGAAACGCATGCCGGAGTGAGTTAGGCGCATATGAGGTCCATTGGGGCGTTTGGGACGCGCTTGCCCGTGCCGCTGCTGTCAGACGGATTTCGAGCACCCGACGCGCCCGCTTTTGTGGAAAGTTTAACACCGCCCGAAGTTCACGAAACGCATGCCGGAGTGAGTTAGGCGCATATGAGGTCCATTGGGGCGCTTGGGACGCGCTTTCGCCCGTGCCGCTGCTGTCAGACGATTTCGAGCACCCGACGTGCCCGTTTTTGTGGAAAGTTTCACACCGGCTCGAAGTTCACGAAACGCATGCCGGAGTGAGTTGGGGCGCAATGAGGTCCATTGGGGGCGTTTGGGACGCGCTTGCCCGTGCCGCTGCTTGTCGACGGATTTCGAGCACCCGACGCGCCCGCTTTTGTGGAAAGTTTAACACCGCTCGAAGTTCACGAAACGCATGCCGAGTGAGTTAGGCGCATATGAGGTCCATTGGGGCCATTGCTTGGGACGCGCTTGCCCGTGCCGCTGCTGTCAGACGGATTTCGAGCACCCGACGCGCCCGCTTTTGTGGAAAGTTTAACACCGCTCGAAGTTCACGAAACGCATGCCGGAGTGAGTTAGGCGCATATGAGGTCCATTGGGGCGCTTGGGACGCGCTTTCGCCCGTGCCGCTGCGTCAGACGGATTTCGAGCACCCGACGCGCCCGCTTTTGTGGAAAGTTTAACACCGCCCGAAGTTCACGAAACGCATGCCGAGTGAGTTAGGCGCATATGAGGTCCATTGGGGCGCTTGGGACGCGCTTCGCCCGTGCCGCTGCTGTCGTTCGAGCAGACGGATTTCGAGCACCCGACGCGCCCGCTTTTGTGGAAAGTTTAACACCGCTCGAAGTTCACGAAACGCATGCCGGAGTGAGTTAGGCGCATATGAGGTCCATTGGGGCGCTTGGGACGCGCTTGCCCGTGCCGCTGTCGTCAGACGGATTTCGAGCACCCGACGCGCCCGCTTTTGTGTGGAAAGTTTAACACCGCTCGAAGTTCACGAAACGCATGCCGAGTGAGTTAGGCGCATATGAGGTCCATTGGGGCGCTTGGGACGCGCTTCGCCCGTGCCGCGCGCTGCTCAGACGGATTTCGAGCACCCGACGCGCCCGCTTTTGTGGAAAGTTTAACACCGCTCGAAGTTCACGAAACGCATGCCGAGTGAGTTAGGCGCATATGAGGTCCATTGGGGCGCTTTGGGACGCGCTTCGCCCGTGCCGCTGCTGTCAGACGGATTTCGAGCACCCGACGCGCCCGCTTTTGTGGAAAGTTTAACACCGCCCGAAGTTCACGAAACGCATGCCGGAGTGAGTTAGGCGCATATGAGGTCCATTGGGGCGCTTTGGGACGCGCTTGCCCGTGCCGCTGCTGTCAGACGGATTTCGAGCACCCGACGCGCCCGCTTTTGTGGAAAGTTTAACACCGCCCGAAGTTCACGAAACGCATGCCGAGTGAGTTAGGCGCATATGAGGTCCATTGGGGCGCTTGGGACGCGCTTTGCCCGTGTGCCGCTGCTCAGACGGATTTCGAGCACCCGACGCGCCCGCTTTTGTGGAAAGTTTAACACCGCTCGAAGTTCACGAAACGCATGCCGAGTGAGTTAGGCGCATATGAGGTCCATTGGGGCGCTTGGGACGCGCTTTCGCCCGTGCCGCTGCTGTCAGAGACGGATTTCGAGCACCCGACGCGCCCGCTTTTGTGGAAAGTTTAACACCGCTCGAAGTTCACGAAACGCATGCCGGAGTGAGTTAGGCGCATATGAGGTCCATTGGGGCGCTTGGGACGCTGCTTTCGCCCGTGCCGCTGCTGTCAGACGGATTTCGAGCACCCGACGCGCCCGCTTTTGTGGAAAGTTTAACACCGCTCGAAGTTCACGAAACGCATGCCGAGTGAGTTAGGCGCATATGAGGTCCATTGGGGCGCTTGGGACGCGCTTGCCCGTGCCGCTGCTGTCAGACGGATTTCGAGCACCCGACGCGCCCGCTTTTGTGGAAAGTTTAACACCGCTCGAAGTTCACGAAACGCATGCCGGAGTGAGTTAGGCGCATATGAGGTCCATTGGGGCGCTTGGGACGCGCTTCGCCCGTGCCGCTGTCAGACGGATTTCGAGCACCCGACGCGTTCGCAACAACACACGGACGGGTGGACGTTGTCGCGCCGAAGCTTCCCAGGGGTAATACGCCACTCCACGGCAAGTGGCGCCACGCCATACATGACAAACTCCTTAACGAGGTCGCATGTTGAAGCGGGCGGTGATCCCCACAAGCCTCCGCGCTATTCGCGCATCCTCATCATCTATCGGCGCGCCGGGCGTGGTGTTAACCGCCACCGACCGCCCCGACCATTCAAGGCCGCTACCACTCTCAACGCGGTGGTAGAACCACCGCCTCATCCAGTTCGGCTCCCACTCCGCCCGACTCAACTCCGCGGGAAAAATCTTCCCGCACTGCGGGCGCAAGACGAGACCGACGCTGCCGAAGTCGCCCAACGTCCCGTCCTCCTGATCCTCCGACACACACTGGACATCGTGAAGAAATGCGAACAGTGACGCGGTCGGCCAACATGCCTCCGTGCGTAGCGCCCAACTGTACACGGCAAGACGGGCTATCACATTCGGTGTTGTCTGCGCCAGCTCAAGCCCAAAGGTCCATAGGACGTCCCCGACAAGATTGGCAGCTGGAATGCGCAACCCAGCCTCGAAGTAGGCGAAGAACACGACCGCCTCCGACGTTTCGAGGTGCGGCTCGGTCTCGTCGCCTGTGGGCAGGCGCACCTCTCGGCGGTCCGATAGCTTCCCTTCGCGCAGAAGGCCACGAATCGTCTCTTCTTTCACCGCCGAGCCCAGACGCGGAGCGCGACTTCTATCGCCTCCGCCGCCGCCACCATCCGTCCACTGCAGCGGAGTCGCGCCCCTCGAGTGTGTACCCCACCTCGAACGGCGACGGCCGCTGGAAGACGACGCTGTCATCGGCCGCCTGGGCACGCACTCCGTCGTGTGCCATTGCCCTCCTAGAGCTCCACGACGCACGAGGCAGCAAGGAAGACAGGAGATTGGGGCGTGTGACCGAGAGCTACAAGGCAAGGCAACGAACGTGCAAGCGGCGTAACGCAAGGGGTATTTAAAACCCCTGTGCCTCCCACGCCATTGATGAAGCATAACTGCTGGGAGGCGAACCGCCCACCTTCCCACGATCGCCACCATAGTGGCACACCAACCCATGCGCACCACGCCCGGTCAAGTGGCGGTCGCCACGCCCCGCTACATGTCCGCTCGGGAATCTATGCAAAGCAACCTGGCTCTGCCTTCGACGACATCTTCGCCTCCGCACGACAGTCCTGGATCTGCCTCCGGCATCCACACGCACCCGCACGCCGGAGTGGCGCACCAAAGGACGCCCCGCCTCGGGAGCGCTCACGGAGTAGTTCGTTTAGCGGAGTATGCGCCGATCAAAGCAGATATTGTGCTCAAAAATAGGCCTCCATCAGTTCATCAACATGACAATATTCCTCTGCATGTTCATGAACTGAAGAAGGTATATTTTCGAAATCAACACCATCTTAACTACGCCCGGAAGCCGCTACGGCCCTCCTGGCATATATATACAGTTGTCCCCCGCGTGGAGAAGCGCAACCGTCGGAAGTCGAAGCGACGCGGTCGCCCACGCGCGGAGAGGCGCAGCCGGCGAAAGAAAGTCGAAGCGACGCGGTCACCCACACGCGGAGAGGCGCAACCGGCGAAGCCGAAGCAGCACGGCCGCCCATACGCGTGCGACGTCTCAACTTGATTGCACCTACGCACATTAACCCCAGTTTTGCCTTCCGCGAAGCCTTCGCCTCAACGGAACGACTCCGGCCCCGCCCTCGACGAGACATTCGCCTTCCGCTCCGGTGGCTCGGGACAACCCCGGCACTTGCTGCACATCATGTATCTTCACTCTTAGCACAACCATCTTCGCACCCTAATGTCCCATGCCTTTCCATGGATGCTAGGTTACAGAATGCGCTGGCGCAGCAGGTCAGTCGGAAGGAGTCTGCACCAACCGACGCGAAGCCAACCACCAGACAGGCGCGCGAACTCGTGGTTGTTCGACTGCACACAGCGCCCCGGCCGCCATCACCTCGCGAAGCGCAACCGATGCAGGTCCAACCGTCGCGGCCGACCACACGCGCCCAACCGGTAGGAGTCCAACCGGTGCGGCCGATCACGCGCATGAGACGCCCCAACCTCCCACGCCTGCCTGCTCCTCCTGCATCGACGAGGTCTCCGACTCCGCCGCGGACCCCCCGCTTCGACTCTACGGAGCCACGCTGACCTACATGCGCAAAATCATCTTCGCCCACAACTACACAACGTCACAGGCCACAGGGACGGAGGGAGCCAAAGGGCTCGACAACATGGTTTCGGCCTGTGAAGCCCTTCACCATGAGAGGCTCTTGTCGAGGGTGACCCCACCTAAACCCGCTAGCCTGCTAAGTAAAGCTATAAACCATGTACTAAGGACGAGTTGCCCTCGGTCGGAGGCTTCGTGTAAGGTTACGATTGTAAAGATGCTCCTTACGAGGAAGCATATATATTACGATCAGCCCTTGGGAAAGATTCAAGAGGATATTTGCTCACCTAACTCTCCACTACCATACACCTCTCTCTCTATTTGGTCCAGAGCCACCACAAGTGCCATTTAGTGGCCGTAAAGAGAATTCTAAGATATTTAAAATATTCCTCTAACATAGGCTTGTGGTTCCCAAAAGGTGCTAAATTTGATTTAATTGATATTCGGATTTCGATTATGCGGGTTGCAAAGTGGATAGAAAAAGCACCTCTGGGAGTTGTCAATTGTTAGAAGATCCGTAGTATCTTGGTCCTCCAAGAAGCAAATTCGTGAGCACTTCCAACCGTCAAGTCGAATATATCTCTCGCTGGAAGTTGTTGTGCACAATTATTGTGGATGAGGCAAACATTAATGGATTATAGAATCAATTTTTATAAAACACCTCTTTTATGTGACAATGAAAGTGCGTGTAAATAGCAAATAACCCTGCCCAACACTCAAGAACCAAGCATATAGATATTGGACATCATTTCTTGAGAGATCATATTAGTAAAGGGGATATTGAAATTAGACATCTAGGAACCGAAGACAAATTAGCGGATATTTTCACCAAGCCATTAGATGAAAGCTGCTTTTGCAAGTTGAGAAATGAATTAAGTGTTTTAGACTTCTGAAATGTTGCTTGAGCCCTAGCTGCATGTGTTTGAGTGTCATTGAGCTCTTCTGAACATTTTATGTAGTGATTTTCAAATGATTTCCTTTAAAATCTTGTATATTTGTAAAAACTATTTTGTTTATCTTCAAATAGGTTCTCCAATACATAATGATTCTGAATGATTCTTCTTTGAGTGCAAAACTAGGATCATTTGCATAGAATCTCAATTTCAATCACACTCTCTGCAAGTCCTAGAAAATCGGTACTACCACTATTGACATCAAGCGATCATTGCAAAGCGGTACTACAGCATTCGGAGCGGAACTACATGCAAAACAGAATAATACTGGAACAAATGGAACTACCGATGTTTCATTAAGGGCGGTTTCACCCGGACTCTATCCTATTTCTTTCCAAAACTGCTCCTCTCTCTCATAACTTCAAACAACCCAAAATACTCCTCTCTCTCTCTTTCTCTCACCCCAAGAACTCCTCATTCCTCCACTCGATCTCCAACCGAGGGATTTTCGCTATTCTTGGACCTGTTTCTACATCTCAAGAGTTCACCTCCTTCACTCCTTGAGGTATTTCTGATTAAAACCTCAAGTTTCATCTCTTTGATCTCTTTGTGCAACTTGGTTAAAACTTGAAATGTAGACTTTTAATGCTATATTCTAGAGCAAATTATCGTATTAGTGATGTTAGATGATTTAACATCTTTCTATTGGATCATATCCATCAAAAACATCACTTAAAATCATTGATAAATCTGCCATAGAAACTATCCAGAAAATCGGTAATACTGCTCGAGAGCGCGGTACTACCGCAAGGCGGTACTACCGCATCTATCCCGGTACTATCGCAGGTGCCAGCGGTACTACTGCATGCTGGTACTACCGCACTTTGTACTGCGGTACTACTGATTTCCCTGAAATTTTAGCACAATGTCTCCATTCAAATTTCAACTCAAGTTTTCTTACTTCCATTCATTCCTTTGACACCAAATCGCTCTCTTTTCAAGACTAGAAATGCTTTGAAGAAAAGTCCGCGATGTTGCAAGAAAGATCTATGCCAGTAGCGGAAGTCAAGGCCAAGGTTCATCTCACAAACGCTCGCTCTGCTTTCACCTCCTCACGAGACAGAGCATGAGGAGTTGCTCGAATAGACCGAAGGAGACAGTGACAATGGAACCCCAAATGGTTCCGACACCGAGTCTGACAGATATATGAACTCCTATTCTGAAAGTCAAGTCCCAGAAGCAGCAACAGAAGAAGAAGAGGATGATGATGAGGATAGGGCCCCACTTGACAGTGAACGAAGAGACATTCGCGGCATGTCTGTCGACGAATATGCCATCCTCAGGTACCGTCAACAATATGTTCTTCCCAAGAACACTGCAAATCCACTGTTTGATACACAATTCCAGGAGCAAGTGTATGAGGAGATATATCGGAACAACAAGTTTGCCAATCACAAATACGCAGACTAGGAGCATATCGATGGACTGGACATGTTTGCAGGCTCTTGGCGCATGTTTCAGGGCGCAGGCATCCATCACTTGGTGACCCTGAGGTCGGATTACAATGAGGAAGTAATCCGCCAGTTTTATGCTACTTTATGGACATCTCCAAACTTTGAGCATCTTGAATAGATGACTGGAGAGCAGTACGTGAGCGCTAACAAAGTAGACTTTGAGTCAGCCTTAAATACTGTCTCCAGTGCCTATGAAAAGGTGTTTGAATAGCCTGCAATTCCTCTTCATCAGTGCACAAAATTCTATGATAGAAATAATAGATTTGTGCCTGGCAAGCTTCATGGTTTGCTGCCCATCCCCAGTCTGATCAACAGGATCATAAATCATACGATTCTTTCTAAAAGTGGCAACTATGATGCTTGAAACCTGATACACTACATCATGTCTGGCACAAAATTTGATGTGATTGATTTAATAATAAGAGAGATGGAGGCTTCGAAAAATGACTGGCAAAGGAGAATCAATTATGCACTCTATATTATGAAATTGATTATTCATCAGACCAGCCCATTTAGATGTGGCAAAGGAGGTGAGCATAAGGTCTACAAACCGATAGAGAAGGCCCCAATCTCCTTGCCTCCGCGCCCTAGTGCGCATCCAGGAGCTTCCTCCTCTTCTCAGCAGCAGGGGAGCAAGGGGATGATGTGACAATGGCTCAACTTTATGCTGCGGTCATGGGTTTAAGTGGTAGTATGACTACCATGACAGATAACATGGCCACCATGAGCGGACATGTCACCTCTCTCACCGAGCGCTTCTCCTCTCTCCGCAGCATCTCCACCCTCGACGACCGTCTAACAGCTATTTAGACCGCCGTAGCTCCTCACCACTATGAGCGCCACACCCGTCGTCGCCCGGATCCTTCTTCTTAAGCCCAAGACCAAGCTCCTCAGGAGTAAACCTTTTGGTACTTGATGCCAAAGGGGAGAAGAAAAGTGGAGAAAGAAGAAGGAGTAAAAGAAAGAAAATTGAAGTTTATCTATTTATGTAAAAGACTATGTGGTGTAATAACACTATAGATGTTTAATTTTTAAGTTAGATGAACAATATGCTCATGTCTTTTATGTTTTCGCTATATCAAAATTCAGTTCATGTTTATTATTGCCTCATGAAATTTCAAGTATTGTGGTTATTTGCATATCTTAATATCTTGAAATTCATTAATGCCCCAAATACAATTATTGTTCATATGTGCAATTTAAACTTCTCATTTATGCACACATTTAGGGGGAGTATGTCAAATTGACTTTAGAAAGAAATTGAATCACTTATAGACCTTGAAATAAAATGGAAGATTCAATTCCATTCTCAAAAGTCAAAAATAGAGTATGCAACTTGTTCTCATGCAAGTAGTATATTCAAATCTTTTCTTATATTTTAAAAGGTGTTGTTATCAATTACCAAAAAGGGGGAGATTGAAAGCATCTAGACCCCTAAGATTAGGGTTTTGGTAATTAATGACGAATTATGAACATGTGACTAATGTGTGTGCTAAGATTGTATAGATAAAGTCTCATGTGTGCAAAGGTAAAGAACAAGCTACAAGGAATATTGACGTCAAGAGTTCGAAGATGAGGTACATAAGTTTTTGGGTCTATTTTAAATTTCACCAGTCTTAGGAGTAAATGTGGAAGACCAGATTATAGGTTAGATGCCGTACTATTAAGAGGGATTTGTGAAAGTAGCTTGATAGCATATTTTGGTGCACATTGGATCAACTTAGAATCATGCATGCATTTGAAAATAAACTCTAAAAGTTAATCGTGTTTCCCAAAGAAAATGGTAGTACCAAGAATACGGCGGAACTATCGGCCTGCGGTAGTTCCGGCATGTACACAGCGAAACTAACGCAGTCCGGTAGTTCCAATTTTAAAGCGGTACGTTTTTTCTAGAGAGCACCCTTCTGAGGACTTAGACTAAAATAAAATCGGTAGTTCCGGTTTTACAACGGCGGAACTACTGCAGCGCGGTAGTACCGCATGATTTATGGAACTATCGGTTTCCGGTATGTTTTTTCCAGAAAGCACCCCAAAGAAAAACCAAACTAGCCAGAAATCGGAAGTACTGGATTTAGCACAGCGGAACAACCGCAGTGCGGTAGTACCGCGTGTCCAGCGGAACTGCCACAGAGCGGTAGTACCGCACTTATAACGGTGGTAGTACCGCGCCAAATTTCAAATGGCTAGTACTGATCGTCTGACATAGCCGTTACGGAGTGTTACAGTAAATGCGGTTGTTCCGCACTTTGCACTGCGGTAGTTCTGATTTCCTTGATTTTTCAGGATTAATTTTTTGCAACGGCTAGTTTTGGTTGGTGCACTTGAGCAGGTTGCTGAGCATTGTATTGATCTTCTTGAGCCCTAGAGCATTCACTCCACTCATTTTTCTCATTTGTGCACTAAATTTTGAGTGGTGAAGTGTTTTTCAAGTGCATTCATTTCTAGCTTGATCCAAGCGTCGTCAAGTGAAATCGTTGGTCTATTCTCTTGGTGCTTGCAGGCACCTAGACGGCGAGGAAGTTGTTTGCCAGTGACTTCTTCAAGAAGGTTGTGAAGAAGCCTGAGCTGAATTGTGAGTGGTTTGGAGCTCACCATCTCCAGAGCGGAGGAAGAGCTACCAATAGTGATCGAGGTGCTTCGGCTTAATTCGTGGAGTCGGTCCGATTAGTTCGGGCTAACCTCAACGTGGACTAGTGGAAACCGGCAAGTTTCTGATACCACGGTAAAAACATCGTGTGTCACATTGTGTTTGTTTATTGTCTATTATAGCAATTGCCCTTGATCACTTATTGCTTATTGCCAATTACTTAAGATTGCTTGTATTGTGTAGGATTGTTCTTCACTTAGTCTTTTTACTTAGTGATCATCTTGTCATTAATTGTTTAAATTATCCAAGAATTTTAAAACCTCCTATTGACCCCCTCTAGTCGGTTATCCTTGATCTTACAAATTGCTCAATGCAGTTGTAGGGATGGGCGCACCCTGTTGATAGAAATATCAATATCGTACGTACATATATAAATTGATAAGTATGAAATAATTATTCCAAGATTGACAAATCTTAGGATAGGTGATATTCGATGAATCAAGTAGTAGTTGCATATAGCGGCAAACATAGAATCCACAGTGTTGTCCGTGGCTACCGTGGCACCGCAAAAATAGAATTTGTTAATTCGAGGCATTACTACGAAGTGTTATATAGGATTAATGTGTACTAGCGAATATCGAAAATTTTTGAACATGTTGTAGGGCGTTAGCCCCTCCCTTCGATGTTCGTACCTCTGCAACGTATGTGATGAACAACCTACGTGATTCCAAAAAGTTTGCCTTAATTATTCGGAAGGAAAGTAAGATTACAATACAGTTATGTATTGAGAAAATGTATTTACCTATCGATTAATTGGCCGATAACTGTGAAGTCAGTTTTGTTCTTCTTCAAGGAATCAAGGTATATTATCTTGTTCTATTTTGGTATAATTATAATTAAAATCCAGTGGAACCTACACAGGTATATCTGCTGCTGTCATTAAACCTAATCTCGTGTTGCTTATAAAGTAGAAATCAACAAGTTAGCCACTAGTGCAGCACTTACCCCTGGTGTAGGGCATGAGTATAAATTTCTTATTGCGGTGAGCCACCAATGTTGTTGTAATATAACTCTTGACGAAGGATGCATTCTCGTTCATAGCATCTATAGCAACCAAGTGTGGGTCGAGAAAACCAATTAGTGATTTCGATAATCTGGCTTCAGTCACTATGTTTCTATATATATACACACACACAAAAGCAACAAATTATATATGATATTTATCGGTATTACATGAACAAAGACCGTGATTGTACACACTTACAGCTGAAGGACTACAGGTAGGCTACACTAGCGCATATTAAAAATTTCTACCCGTAAACCAAGATCACTGCAGTTATAGATCACGGTCTTACCACTAGACGCGCATGTGCGGAAGATGATGCAGACGCGTCGGCAGCGAGTAGTCGTACTACTTCCTCGTTTGCGGTTCGTCCAAACGCTACAGATGCAGCGCCGCCAAAGGTATCCACACGTACGGGAGGAAGCGACGCACGTCGGATTACTAGATCCGCGCGAGCGACAAGGGCGTGGGAGGGGTGGCGGCCATGGTTTGAGGATGTCACAAAAAACTCATCCCTAACCCTGTGTGCCCCTGCCCTCCTTTTATAGACGTCCTTACAATGGGCTTTTACGAATAGAGGCCCATTAGGACTCAATGCCCAGTCCAACTCGGATCCAATCCGAATTAGGCTTCAGCCCTTAAGTGTGTGACCCTATAGGTTCACGTATGTTTAGACATGACGCGAGTACACCTACTCGGTCAATAGTTGGTAGCGGCCTCTAGCAAGACGTACCAACTCCTAAACGCACATAAAGATCATATCGGACGAACCATCACAACGTTATGTACATGCCAATCCTTTTGTCTCACGATATTCGGTCGAGCTCCAAGCTGACCACTCTTTCTCAATCCTGTGATTCGAAATCCCTTACTAGGTTAACTCTTAACCTTAAGTAGCATGGCCATGCATTTCTGGATCCGATCACTCGAGGGGCCCAGAGATATCTCTCTCAGGTAGAGAGGGGCAAATCCCATCTCGACTGACCATGCCTTGCAGCATGCTTCATGACAAACCCGAAAGCTACCTTTATAACTACCCAGTTACGGAGTAGCGTTTGATAGCCCCTAAGTAGGTCGATTCACATCCCAATTACATGTGACAATCTCAGGTCTGAGGACAAGGCGTACACATTGTGTAGAGAGAATCATAAGTATAATGGATATGTCTCATGTTGGGTCGATCCAACCCCATGTCTTAAACATGTGTCCACATTATTGGTTTGACATCTCCATGTCTATGACCTGTGAAACATGGTCATCAACCGATACATGTGCTAATCCATCATTCACGTATGTCCTTACATGAACTCCGACTAGGGACAACTTTAGAATAACCATACAAGTAAAGAGTTTCACAAACAAGTCACATACTTATTAATCAATACAAAGGTAATATTCAAGGAATATTTATTAAATCATGGATACAACGAAATATCATCATCTCTATGATTGCCTCTAGGGCATATTTCCAACAGTCTCCCACATGCACTAGAGTCAATCTAGAAGATATCTAATACCCATAGCTCTTGTGTGCGCCTCATGCTTAGGTCAGGGGAGAGGCTTCACAAAGGATCTGAAATATTCAAACTGTATGTATTTTGCATATCTTTAAATCTCCTCGATTGAGGATCTCTCAAATGAGATGAAACCGCGCATTACGTGTTTGTTCTTTTGGTGATTCCTTGGCTCTTTGGCTTGCGCAATGGCCCCACTTGTTATCACAAGAAAGATCCGCAGGATCGCACGCACTAGGAACCACACTTAGTTCGCTTATGAACTTCCTTATCCAAACACCTTCCTTTGCCGCTTGTGCTGCAATGTACTAAACCTCCGTTGTAGAGTCGCAATGATCTCGCTTGGAACTCTTCCAACTTACCGCACCACCGCTCAAAATGAACACATAACCCGATTGCGATTTGTAATCGTCTTTGTCGATTTGGAAGCTTGCATCGGTGTAACCATTTACAACGAGCTCTTCCTTACCTCAGTAGACTAGGAACACATCCTTAGTTCTTTTCAAATACTTGAGGATGTTTTTAACCGCTGTCCATGACTCTCACCGATCACCTGTATCTGCTCGTAACACTTAGAGCATAAGAAATATCTGGCGAGTACATATCATAGTATACATGATAGATCCAATTGCCAAGCATATGGAATCTTATTCATGCGATCTCGCCATCGCTTGTCGAAGGACACCGAGTCTTGCCAAGATTTATGCCATGAGACATGGGCAAGAACCCTTTCTTTGCCTCCTCCATGTTGAACCGTTTCAACACTTTGTCAATGTAAGTACTCTGGCTTAATCCTATTAGCCTTTTTGATCTATCTCTATAGATCTTAATACCCAAAATATATGCCGCTTCCCCTAAGTCCTTCATTGAAAACTATTTTTCAAAGTGAGGTCTTAACGGACTCTAGCATAGGAATATCATTTCCAATCGAGAATATGTCATCTACATATAAGATTAGAAATACAAGCGAGCTCCCACTTGCCTTTTTGTAAACGCAAGATTCTTCTTCGTTTTTTATGAAGCCAAAACCTTTGACCACTTCATCAAAATGAATGTTCCAACTCCGAGATGCTTGCTTCAATCCATAAATGGATTTTTGAAGTTTGCATACTTTTCTAGCATTGTTTGGATCAACAAAACCCTCGGGCTGTATCATATACACGTCCTCGGTTAAATTTCCATTAAGGAAAGCCGTTTTGACATCCATCTGCCATATCTCATAGTCGAAATATGCAGCAATAGCTAGAATGATCTGTATAGATTTAAGCATCACTACAGGCGAGAAGGTCTCATCGTAGTCAACTCCTTGAACTTGCCGAAAACCTTTTGCGACAAGTCGAGCTTTATGGATATGAACATTTCCATCCATATCAATCTTCCTTTTATAGATCCATTTGCACTCTATGGTTTTAACACCATCAGGCGGGTCAACCAAGTTCCAAACTTGATTGTCTCCCATGGATGCTATCTCGGATCTCATGGCACTGTGCCATTTCTCAGAGTATGGGTCCATCATTGCTTCCGCATAGGTCGAAGGCTCATCATTGTCTAACAATAACATATCCCGCGTATTGTGGAGCCTTTCCGACCTTCGTGGTGGTGGTGCTTCCTTTGCCATGGGTTCCTCAACTTGTTCTGCCATGTGGGCATCATTCGTCGAGTCTTCCCTGATTGGTTCATCTTGAACCTCTTCAAGCTGCACCGTTTTTCCACTTGTCTCCCTGTTGAGAAACTCTTTCTCTAGGAAAACACCACTTCGAGCGACAAACACTTTGCCCTTTAGTCGGTTGTAGAAGTAATATCCAAAAGTTTCCTTCGGATATCCCACGAAAATGCATTTATCCGACTTGGGTGTGAGCTTGTCCGACTGAAGTCATTTGATAAACGCCTCACATCCCCAAATCTTTAGAAAAGACAAACTGTGACTCTTCCCAGTCCATATCTCATATGGTGTCTTAACTACGGATTTAGACGGTACCCTATTAGTGTGAAAGCTGCCGTTTCTAGAGCGTAACCCCAAAATGATAATGGTAGATCTGACTGGCTCATCATCGATCGAACCATGTCCAACAAGGTCCGATTATGCCGCTCAGATACCCCGTTTCTTTGAGGCGTTTCGGGCGGTGTTAGCTGTGGAACAATTCCGCAACTCTTCAGATGATTGCTAAATTCATGACTCAAATACTCGCCACCACGATCAGATCGCAGAGTCTTAATTTTCTTGGCACGTTGATTTTCAACTTCATTCTGGAACTCTTTGAACTTTTCAAAAGTTTCAGACTTATGCTTCATTAAGTAGACATAGCCATATCTACTAAAATCATCAGTGAAAGTTATGAAGTAATGAAATCCACCTCTAGCAGTTGTGCTCATTGGCCCACATACATCAGTATGTATGATTTCCAATAAGTCTGACGCCCTCTCAAAAGTACCATTGAAAGGTGACTTGGTCATCTTACCAAGCAAACAAGCTTCACATGTCTCGTATGATTCAAAATCAAACGAAGTTAGAAGACCATCAGCATGGAGCTTCTTCATGCGCTTTTCACTTATGTGACCCAAATGACAATGCCAAACATAGGTGGGATTCAAATCATTAGGTCGAAGTCTTTTAGCATTTATGTTAAAGATAGGCGCATCATCAAGATTTAAAATAAATAACCCATTCACAATAGGCGCAAAAGCCATAAACATTTCATTTTTAGTAATCAAACAACCATTGTCTTTACTTGCAAATGAATAACCATCTCTCATCAAACATGAGGGGGATAGAATGTTTCGACTCATACTAGGAACATAATAACAATTATTCAATTCCATAATAAATCTTGAAGGAAGTGAAGTTGCATGGTGCCGACGGTTAACGCAGCAACCCTTGCTTTATTTCCGACACGAAAATCAACTTCACCTCTTGCGACTCCTCTACTTCTTATTAACCCTCGCATCGAGTTGCAAATGTGAGCAAGCGATCCGGTATCAAATACCCAAAAATTAATAGGAGAATCAGCGAGAAAAATATCTAAAACATTTATGACAAGTGTACCATGGGTGGAAGTCTTACTTCGGCATTCTTCTTGCATTCATCGGAATCCAAGTACTTCTTGCGCTTTCTCTTCCAAAGGCGATCTCTTTACAATAGAAGCATCTTGTCTCGGCTCGAGTCCAGATCTTAGGCTTAGGCGTTGGCTTGAGATCATATCTTTAACCTTGCCCTTATTCTTTGCCCATGACTTCTTACCCTTTTCTTGAAGCTAGACTTGTTCTCACAGACCATGGCTAGGCCACGCACACTTCTTAATGTCACTCTGCTGTTTTGAGCATCCCACAAAGCTCATTAAGGCCCTTTTCCACCCCATGCATATGGTAGTTCGAAATGAAATGTCCATAGCTAGGTGGAAGAGACGCCAAATGAAATCGATTGCCAACTCTTGGCTAATTGGAAAACCAAGTTTATCCAAAGTCATCAGAACCAACCATTTTGATCACATGTGGGCCTACGGGTGCACCTTCATTAACTTGCATTCGAGAAAAGCCTTAGAGACATTGAACCTTTCAGTCCCCGGCACGTGTGCGAACATGTCCTTAAGCGCCATGATCATATCATACGCTTCGATCCTCAAACCGCTTTTGAAGGTCGTTCCATGCATGCAAGCATAAGACAGCTAACCTCAAGAGAGTCATCACATGCTTTCTTGTAGGCGCTTTAACAAAGAAGCGGCGCATTGATAGCGGGCTCTTCTGGAATTTGGGTGTCTAGAACGTTTTCCTTTTTATCTGCCCTGAGAACAATTCTCAGGTTACGGACCCAGTCCGAATAGTTTGTTCTATTTAATTTTTCTTTCTCAAGAATCGATCGCAAAGCAAAAGGGTTTGCACGGTTGCTAGATGCCATTGATCTACAACAGAAAATGCAAAATACTAAGACAAATAAAACCATGATAGAGTAAAATGTATTAAACAAATTTAATAGAATGTACTCCCACTAAAATCAATATCCCTCTATTGATTCTTAGCGATTCAAGATCCGTAATTAAGTAGTCTACTAGTGAGCTTTTGCATCACCGCTAGGAGACAAGGTAATTCGGTAAGTAACACCTTACTAATCATATCTCTATATGACTCTTGTTGTTGGGTGACATCTCTATGCCTCGGCGCCCAACCTTTATGCCCCAAGGTCCATAACCTTTATGATAACCTTGTTAAGTTCACCAATCCTTATGCATGTAGGTATCCGATACAAACCCATCTAGTCAAGGAAGGTTGATGGTGCCCTAATTTTATAGACCCACCATCAATTTACAGGACATGGGATGGTGCAGAGTTTAGTTGGGAGGGCATATGTTTAACTTAACATTATGTGAGGGGTCGCTATACTTCTACCATTCAAACATGCATAGGAGTATAACAACAGAATAGCATTCACACAGCCAGACTCAAGATGGCCCATTTTCTCATGGTGATCTCCATCGCCATAGAATCATCCACCATGATGATCTCCATCTCCATGGTTCATGTGTGCCATCCCTCCAAGTGATGTGTCCTCCAAGTACTAATATAAGCTATTACTCATAACAGCTAGTAATAAAATACATGGTTATAAGGAATCATCACAAGTCGGCACGCAGGCCGTTAATACAATACTTTGACAACACAATGGCTCCAGCCGTGTTGCCGAACCCACGACACGCAGGTCATGAAAATATTACAAACATGCATCACATACACATTAGGCCATACTGGTCACATACATTCTGCAAAAACAAGTTATGCATAGATTCGCAATCTACCGGATAAGGGGTCAAGGGGGTTTCCCCCCGCGGGGTTCGAAGGGGTAGCGCCCCTCGCGGTATCTTAAAAAAACAAAGATCCAATCTATGCAATTTTTACTTAGGATTTTGATCGGCAAATCATATTTACCCCAAATCGACTATTGTTCCGATTCGACCAATTTGCATTGATCTTCACGTGCCGCAACCGGTTTTACGTGTCAATGTCTACCCCGATGGTGATTCCGACCGGTAGGGGTATGTTGTGGCACGACCTTAGCAGCATAATCACGGAATATCGATTATTAATCTAGGTTCCGATTCGACCAATCATATTGATCTTCGCATTCGCAATCGGTTTCGTGTCACCGTCTACCCGATGGTGATTCCGATGGTAGGGGTATGTTGTGGCACAACCTTAGCGATATGATCACGAAACCAGATCTATCCATTACGTAACTATACAATCGATCACATCGATCATACCGACTTACATATCGCCATATGCAAATCACCCAACATATAACATGACAAAGAATGGCTCGATACCATCAAGGACTACGGTAGGCTACACTAGCACATATTAAAAATTTCTACCCGTAAACCAAGATCACTGCGAGTTATAGATCACGGTCTTACCACTAGACGCGCAAAGCGGAAGATGATGTAGCACGTCGGGGCAGAGTAGTCGTACTACTTCCTCGTTTGCGGTTCGTCCAAACGCTACAGATGCAGCGCCACCAAAGGTATCCACACGTACGGGAGGAAGCGACGCACGTCGGATTACTAGATCCGCGCGAGCGACAAGGGCGTGGGAGGGGTGGCGGCCAGGGTTTGAGGATGTCACGAAAAACTCATCCCTAACCCTGTGCGCCCCTGCCCTCCTTTTATAGACGTCCTTACAATGGGCTTTTACGAATAGAGGCCCATTAGGACTCAATGCCCAGTCCAACTCGGATCCAATCCGAATTAGGCTTCAACCCTTAAGTGTGTGACCCTATAGGTTCACGTATGTTTAGACATGACGCGAGTACACCTACTCGGTCAATAGTTGGTAGTGGCCTCTAGCAAGACGTACCAACTCCTAAACGCACATAAAGATCATATCGGATGAACCATCACAACGCTATGTACATGCCAATCCTTTTGTCTCATTATATTCGGTCGAGCTCCAAGCTGACCACTCTTTCTCGATCCTGTGATTCGAAATCCCTTACTAGGTTAACTCTTAACCTTAAGTAGCATGGCCATGCATTTCTGGATCCGATCACTCGAGGGGCCCAGAGATATCTCTCTCAGGTAGAGAGAGGCAAATCCCATCTCGACTGACCATGCCTTGCAGCATGCTTCATGACAAACCCGAAAGCTACCTTTATAACTACCCAGTTACGGAGTAGCGTTTGATAGCCCCTAAGTAGGTCGATTCACATCCCAATTATATGCGACAATCTCAGGTCTGAGGACAAGGCGTACACATTGTGTAGAGAGAATCATAAGTATAATAGCTATGTCTCATGTTGGGTCGGTCCAACCCCATGTCTTAAACATGTGTCCACATTATTGGTTTGACATCTCCATGTCTATGACCTGTGAAACATGGTCATCAACCGATACATGTGCTAATCCATCATTCACGTGTGTCCTTACATGAACTCCGACTAGGCACAACTTTAGAATAACCATACAAGTAAAGAGTTTAACAAACAAGTCACATATTTGTTAATCAATACAAAGGTAATATTCAAGGAACATTTATTAAATCATGGATACAACGAAATATCATCATCTCTATGATTGCCTCTAGGGCATATTTCCAACAACAGCGTCCAGCATCAAACGAGTGAGGCATCGAGAGCGTTGAGTGTGAAGAGATCGAATAAATTCTCGAAGATCACCACGAAGACACAATCTTAAACATCATGCTGCAAATGATACGGTCTGAATTTGACGGTGAGACCCGAGCACTGTTGTCCCTCTGGCTTATTGGCCTATTCCATTACCATGCATGTAATCTCTAACAACTCAGTCCTAGGGTTAGAAGGCACTATGTTGGGACGATCATCAGCTCGCCTAGCATGAATTTGCAGGCCAACGGCAGGTAGGGGATATCATCATCAGTCTTCTTTGATTTTTCTTTACTACCTCGGCTATAGGTCAACTTCATGGTAGTCGACTGTAAAGGTAGCTTTGGTGCGGAAAGCCCCCGTGGTTGTAGCACTGGTGCAAGTTGCTTGGGTTGGAATAGCACCCGTGGACATGGCATCGGTGTAGGTAGCCTGGTGCAGATAGCCCCTGTAGACTTGGCACCGATGCAGGTAGCTCTAGTTCGGATAGTCCCTGTGGACCTAGCACCAGTGCGGAAGCCTCCAGGCTGATGTCGCTTTTGGGCCACTAGATGAATGTTCCGATGGCTTGCCCTAAAGTCACGACTCGTCGTTCGGAGGCTTCTATAGCGGGACGACTTCAAAATTTGTATAAACACCGTCCACATTCACTTTTCTGAAACCTGGGGCTAAAGGTATACCATACACCAAGGCCCCGGGACCGGACGACCGGACGGATATGCTTGGCCCAAGTAGTGCACAAGGCAATAGAGGCATATCTCACTTGGAGCTTGCACTTCGCAGCCCCCTACATAACGATACAAAATTAGCTACAACAACAAGTTTATCAACGGATCGAGCATTCTAAGATAATAATTATTATCAGGATGCCATCGACAGGAAATCTGTGCTCGCTTTCTGTGGTAGGCTTGGACGCGCAGCTACTCCGACGGTTGGGGGGCTGGCTAGCACAGGAGAGGCCGTGACGTCCGACTAATTTTCTCTATATCTTCGTATCTCATCTCTAACATAATTAGTGAGCTCCTCTGTAAGAGATGACTTAATCTCCTCTCATAGCTGTGTCTCACGCTTGGCTTTGGTTCTCTTCCTACTCCGATACGATTCAGAGACATCTAAGAAACTACATTTCCAAGGAACATACAGACCAAAGCCTCTCATGCGACCCGGGTGCCCATTGTTTCCCAGGGACGCGGAGAGTATATCTCTCTCCCTAATTGTCTGGAATAATTCTTGAGAAGATTCTATACTCAGCGCTTTCTGCAAGAGCCCAACATGTCGTTTCACTTCTAATGAAGTTGTGGAGTAATTACAAACTACGTAGTTCGATATCTTATCAGGCGTTGGGACACTTCCTCGTCTGTGGGGTTTTGAAAGGAGATCTCCCCCAAGACATGGTAGATGACCTCGCTCTAATCGAATTTTGAGTGCGCTCATCCGAGATCGTGGAAAATGGCGGGCGATGTGCCGCAGGATTGCCTGCTCATCCTCCTTCCTCTATTTTGGGATTTTACCCGCATACCCAACTGTGCCGAGTCTGTGGGAGTGCATGTTTTTACCTGGAGGGCCTTATGCGCCGCACTTGCATTCCTAAAATTTTATATCATCTTTATCACCGTAAACTCTTCCTATTGTGGTTCTAAGAATGGATACTTGTGAAAAAGCGTTAGATTCATCTCCATGTACTGTTTGACAAGTAGGCTCTTGAAGTTCTTCCATATTTTGCATGCTGCTAGCAATGCATGTCATTGCACGGAGTCATAGAGTTCTTTTGGAACTCGAACGATGCAAAAATTTCTGTCAGCAGCTCACGTTTCCAAGCTTTAGTCACGGTCTTCCACAAATTGAATGTGATCTCCATTTGTTCTCGTGCAACTATTCCGACCATTCTTTAGAATGCGGACACTGCTTAGCAAGGATTGAGAGGGGTCCCAGATGCATCGACCTCCATAATAGTAAATTGGCCCTCGGGCTTTTTCAATAATTCTCTTCCTTGGCATTTAGATTTTTCAGTAGATGGTGTATCACACACATCCGAGCGGCGATGTTGAAGAATGTGCGGATGACATGTTGGCCTTCTCATATATGAAAATTAAGCACAATATAGCATATACATATATATATATATATATATATATATATATATATATATATATATATCAATATGAAAATGGCATCATGTATTGCATGTGAGCATTTAAATTCAATAGAATAAACATGTCAGCATTTACATTCTGTATAATCCATAGATTAATGATTGTTTTTGCTCTCAGTTTGAGGAGTTGCACAAGTAATTAGAAACTTGGCCTTCTACAACTCTTTGTCAATTTTCAGCAATCACAGTGACAACTCCTTACCCTTCTACTAGTTTGATTACGCAAATGTTACCTCAATGCAGTATAATGTCAATAGCATAGCAGACAGCTACTAGGCCTTAGCCAAAATCAACCGCTAATAATAGATTTATGCTACTGCGGAGATGACAAATATATTTGGCAATTGCATAAACAACATGTACATATATATATTCGGCAAAGGATCAACAACAGTATGCTGGACAGAACAAAAACTGTACCAAAGCGATTGACAAATCTAGCAATTACACACAATAGAAGTAATCAACGGTATACGAAAAGATCACCCTAGCAAATGAGTCTAAGTTGTCACTATAATCTAAATTTGACAGATATCATCATCGAGCAACTAAAAACCCACAATATATTATGCAAATGACCTCCCAGTGCTAGATCTTACCGTACAATTTCAGAAATAATAACTAGCACGGCTGACAAATGCAGAATATATAGTAAAAGAAGTAGAGAGATCTCACAGAGCAGCAGCACTTCAAGCCACCGTGGCGGCAAAAATGGCTAGGGAAAGGCAGCATGATGCCGAGGTACTAAGGCTAGGAGAAGACAGCAAAATGGCACTCACAAGGCTTGGGGGAGGAGGAGGGCCGTCGGAGTCGGGGGAGAAGGAGGGCGCTGGGCGTGGGGGCAGGGGAGCTAGAGCACTGGGCTTGCGGGGGGGGGAGAGGGCGCCGAAGTCGGGGGAGGCGACGACGGGCTCGGGGGAGTCGATGATGGGCTCGAGGGAGGAGGAGGGCGTCGGGCTTGGGGACCAAAGGCGGCGATAGGCTTAGAAGAGTTGGCGACGAGCTCAGGGGAGGAGAAGGGCGCGGGCTCGGGGACCAGAGGCGGCGATAGGCTCAGGAGGCGACGACGTTAAGTCTGAGGGCTACTGGTTGGTGTAGCTAATTACTCTAGTATGTGCAAACCCTAGCTAAAGGTAGCATGATATATATATATAGAGAGAGAGGATAATCATAGACAATTCTATTTCAGAACCATCTATGTTTTTAACCATCATAGACAGTTCTAAAATAGAATTGTCTGTGATGATTTTTTATTATAGACTGTTCATAAATACAACTCTTGACAGTTCACAAATACAAATGTCTGTAATAAGAACACATAGACTGTTTTTTTACAACCGCCCAATGAAGATAAATATACATAAATGTAAATTCACATATGTATGACTCATTCTCATATACATAAATACAAATTCACCTATATATCACACATTTCTCTCGTATACATAAATGCAAATTCACACACACACACACACACATATATATATATATATATATATCACACAATCTTATATACATACATGCAAATTCACATATATATCATACATGCATTCTCATATACATAAATGTAAATTCACACGTATATATCGCACATTCTCATTCCACTTGCTTATTTCCTTTAAAAATTAGTCATTCATGATGATCGACGCGTATGCAGCTAGTTTCGTCACGTTGTTCTTTCTCGACTTTTATGCTGTTTCTAAAAGGAGTTAACTCATCAAATTGATTGTATTCTTTCTTGTCCACTACATTCTCTACTCTGACAATTCTCCTTTTTCCATGAAAAACTACATGGCGCTTCTTATTTGCCTAGTCGGTTACATAAAAAACTTGAACAATTTGGTTAGCGAGTATGAATGGTTCATCTTTGTATTCAACACATGTGAGGTCCATGGTAGTGATACCGTATTTGTCGACCTTCACCTGTGGGAGATAGACCTAACGACACCAAAATAAGGGAATCTTGAAAACCACGTAGTCGAGCTCCTAAATCTCTTCTATGAACCTATAATATAAGTTTTTTAATCCATCGGTATTGAACACATCTATGCGGACACCGCTATTTTATTAGTATTCTTTACATCCTGAACCTGTATATAGAATGTGTACCTATTTATGTTATATCCTTTCCATGTCACAACTGTAAATATTGGCCCTTTTGCCAACTATGTCAGCATCTCACTTGACGAGTTCCTAGCGATTTTCTCCTTCAACCATTGGTTGAACCGATGTGTGTTGTCTCATGATCCACACATCCGGCCACTCTAGATTATGTTGCGACACATCCTTGTCTTTGATCGATATATGGGGCCACTTGGTCATATGTTGCAAGACTGTGAAATGAGCTTGAGCATATGCGTCCATATCTGGAGTGATTGGTTTCCTTCCGATGGTTCTGATACCTTTGAGCCTCCCTTATGACGAGATTGAGGTACACCTATCGGTTGAATCTGAGTCATATAATTGACACAAAACTCAATGACCTCTTTGCTTATATAACCTTCGACGATGCTGTCCTCCGGCCGAGATTGATTCTGTACATATGACTTGAGAATTTCCATGAACTTCTCAAATGGGTACAAGCTACGTAGGAATATGGGCCTGCATATTTTTATCTCCTACACAACGTGAACAATAAGATGGACCATGATATCGAAAAATGAAGCAGAGAAATACATCTCATCATCCTGCAGAGCATCTAGTCCTTCGAGATCGATCACCTTCTGATTAATTGTGTTAACAAAAATAATACAGCCTCATGATTGTCTCTCGGACTTTGATCGGTAAAATATTTTTAATTGCAATAGGGAGCATCTTTGTCATCAGCACATGATAATCTTGACATTTCATGCCATTTAACTTCAAATCTTGCATCACATGTGTTGACATTGTCCTTTGTTTTATCATGAATATTCAGTAAGAGACCAATCAAGCTATCATATACATTCTTCTTTACGTGCATGACATCGATGCAGTGCCAAACTTCTAGGTGCTCCCAATAAGGTAACTCCCAAAATATTGATCTCTTTTTCCAGATGTTCTTCTTATGAGTCCTCAATTTACATCCCTTTCTGAGGACAACATCTAAATCATTAATCATATTATAAACCTTTTTTCAACTTAAATGCCTTGGAGCTGAATTGTTATCCTCTCCAAATTATTTCTTCATCTTGAATATGGGTGAGCCCTCCGAAGGAACTTGCGGTGATGCATGTGTACAATTTTGCGTGAGTGTTTCAGCCACATACTCTCGATACCATCTAAGCAGTGAGCATAAGCTTTGCCCCCCTTTTGTACTCTGGCCCGACAAGTTAGTAAGGGCAGAATAATCATTTATGGTGCAAAACAATAAGTAGCGCAAAGTAAAGTTCTCTCGTTTGTATGCATCCCATATCTGTATCCCTTCATTCCACAGTACTTTTAGATCTTCCACCAATGGTGCTAGGTATACATCAATATCATTCTCAGGTTGTTTTGGCTCTTGGATAAGTATTGATAGAAAAATATACTTTCACTTCATACACAACCAAGGACGAAGGTTATAGATACAGAGAGTCACGGGCTAAGTACTATGTCGGCTGTTCATGTTACTGAAATAATTCATTCCATTTGTACTCAATTCAAATCTTATATTTCTCGATTCTACACCGCAGTCTGCAAACCTCCTATCAATATTTCTCCTCTAGGCAGAATCAATAAGGTGTCTTAGCATTCCATCCTTCTTGCGCTCCTCCAAGTGCTAACGCAGCAGTTTTGCCTTCTTTAGATTCGCAAAAAACTACTTCAAACGGGGAATAATTGGAAGATACTATGCCATTTTAGCAGGAGGTTCTTTCTTCACCTCTGTTCTCTCGCCATCATCTGATTGATTCTTAAGTTTGTATCGGGATGCGTTACACACCAGACATATATGTATGTTTGTATACTCTTTACGGTAGAGGATACAGTTGTTCGGATATGCATATATTTTTTCTATTTTCATTCGCAATGGACAAATAATCTTCTTGGCTTTATACGTGGTTTTAGGCAACTCATTTTCCTTTGGAAGCATGTCTGCTAAAAGACCTAGCAGCACCGTTAAACTCTTATCGGACCAACCGTTACTTGTCTTCAATTTCAACAGTTCAAGCATGGCTGACAACCTCATATTCTTTGACTTCCAGCACATGAACAAAGGTTTCTCCGAGTCCTCTATCAAGCCTCGGAATTTAACATACAGTTTCTCATCATAGTTCTCTTCTACATTACGAAGCATCTGATCCAGATTGTCATCGTGTAGCCTATCCAAATCTGAACCACAATCAACATCATCTGGTGGCATATCATTGACTTCACCAGCGATGTCATTATTACTACCTTTTTATGTAATCTCTTCTTCACCATGACTGATCCAACACGTATACACCTCCGAATCAAGTGCGTTTCAATCTGCTCTCGATTCTTAAACATTTTTAGATTCTTGCAGTCAATGCATGGACAGTACATATATTCCACCTCATTATTCAACATATCCTCCTCAGCAGCTCTTGTAAAAACAGACACGCCATTAATATACTCTTCACTCACATGGTTCGCGGCATGCATTTAGCTTCAATCCTACGTTATGCATATATATAACAATTTAGTATTAAATATTAAATTAATTAATTAGTATACTACATACATACCACATGCATTGAGGCTTTGCTAGCTTAAATAACACAACAGCTATTTTTCCGGCAGGGAACCAATTATTACCAACAATTTTGATAGATTTGGCCTGCTTACATGACGGGAACTGATCATACATGGCCAAGTAGACATAAACTATCTTCAATTCCAGTCATCAAAAGTTAGATCTAAATTTTGATGCAACGAAAAATAAATTACACTATTAACCATATATAGGGTAATTAAGAACTTGATGAATCTTCAATCACTCTTGCTAAATAGTCTCCTTTCACCAAATGGTTTAAAAACCTTGCCTCCAGCTTAAAGCACCGGCCTAGATGTGGAATTCAAGACAGAGGGTATGCGTTGTTCATGATTCTGCTCGTTGCAATTAATATAGCAGGATTATTACAGATGGTTTTTTAATAAAAATCGTCTGTGATAACTCATTATCACAGACAATTCATAATACAAACCATCTGTGAATTATCACAGACGGTTCAAACTAAAAACTGTCTGTGATATTAAATCTTTACAGAAATATCACAGACGGTTTTTAGCAACGGTAAAACACGGACAGTCTCTAAGTTAAAAACCGTTTGTGATATACTATCACAGACGGTTTTGTGAAACCGTCTGTGATGTTACGTCTAGTAATAGCTTTTCTGTAGTACTGTACCTTAAGTAAAAATATTATTTTTGCTTCATGTTTAGAGAAAAAAATTGTGAATTTAGTATAAAGAACAATCGTTGTTCAATTTCTTTAAATGATATGATTAATGGTCATACTCTATTAGTTAATGGATTATATTTTTGAATATTAAGGATGTGTCTATCTATAATATTAATACTAAGAGGTTTTGATCTAATTATTTGAATCCTATCTTTTATTTTATTTGACACTGTTATTTAGGTCATATAAATCATATTAATCGTAGCATAATGAAGCTCATACGTGCCATTTTGGGTTTGCTTTTTTTTCTAGTGATGGACCTATAATAATTTAAATATGAAAGTATGCTGATTTGTGTTTTGACTTTTGAGCCTTTATCTGTAACTCCATTGGGTGCTTCTATGATGCTCAGATCGTACCATGTGCTGTTTGGTTTTCTCAATGGAAATTGGCTAAACTTGCTGAAAAGAAAAGTTAATGAATGAATGTCAGCTTTTAGTCTAAAAAAGATATTAATTTCACAAGCCCTCTTATACTCCTACGGTCATAAAAGAGTAACGTTCTAGAATACAAACCATAGTACTTTTGACTAAAGATATTATTTAAATCGAATGGTTTGGATATATGAAAATTGATATAAGTGGATTTGTCATAAAAAAAGCACTTTAGAACTTTTTTAAATATATAATAAGAGAATTTAGTGGTTAAAGAAGCTATTATTAACTTTAAAAAGTAAAAAAAATGCCACTTTTTCTGACTGGATGCAGTCGGTTCCAACCAAGCAAGATCTGAACTCAAGCCAATCCAACTCAAGCAAGCAATAATTATTGGACGCGACTAACATGTGACCAATCATACGTTTGCTCCAGCGCAATCACCGTCCTTAACTTTTCTGTCTCACCTTTCCTCAGCTTCTTACCTTTCCCTTGTTTTTCTCTCTATCGTTCTCTTGCATATGTCGTATGAGTATGGAGATGGATGTCACGTAACGAAGGTAAGCTTTGTACTTGGTTCTTTTTTCTTTGAATAATCATACCTTGTTCTGTCTGCATTATTATGGTCCATACGACGAGCTTAAAAAGAGTTCTGAAGACATTCTAATAAAATTATTTCTCAACTAGTAACTCTAGATGTTCACATCTACTTATCCAATTAACATGAATAAAAATTCTACTACAAGTTATTGAAATTACCTACAACTTCATAATAGATGAAATTCCTAAATTATGAACACATAACACCCGTAAAAACAGTACAACAGTACATCATAGATCAAACCGTACTAATTATGCACAGGCCCTTAAAGATTAATTGTGGGGTATTATATTGCTAGCATCTCGTGATAACAATTGTCAACATCTTGTGCAATCAATTACTGGTAGTGGCTATACATTAGTTGCTAGCTCTACATGCTGCTTACTACATTAGTTGTTAGCTTTACATGTTGTTTACTATATTAGTTGCTAGCAACTCTATATATTACTTACTATATTAATTTGCTAGCAGTTCTACATGTTGCTTGCTAGTAGCGGACACTTAGAGTTGCTAGCAACTAATGTAAAGCAGCCAAAAGAGTTCTACCTAGAGTTGTTAGTAGCCGACATCTAGATTTGCTAGTTGGGAACACTTTATCAATATACCAAAAACATGATCATATGAATATTATTTTATTAAGCTCGTCATCTAGATCACAATAGTCTAGATGGAACATAAAGCAGATACTCAGTTTAATAGATACGATCATTTAATGAAGAAAATATGAATACATAAACGAGTAATAGTACATGCTGCAGCTGCCCAGTCCGCATGCATATGTTCTCTGCAGCGAAAAATCAAACAAATCCACTTCTCCAGAATCGCAGCATCGACCGCATGCACGATCACTCTAACCAACCACTAGAAGCGGTGGAGCATTATCGACAATTATTCGATAGTAGAGTAGAGTGCACTCTAGATCCTTAAACATGTATGGTCGTACCATAACAAAATTTGAATAGTTATCTGCCAGTGCTGTCGGCACTTGAGATTCATTCTGGAATACAAGAAAAGCATCGAGTCTTTAACATTCCATTCAACCGTTACAACCCTCATAATTTGGAATGACGCCTGTACTATCAATGCAAAAGAAGATCACATCCTGGCTGCTGGTGAGGCGCCAGAGGCGGGGTGTGAGCTGCAGCCGGCGCTGGAGGGGGGCCTGCACATCACAGTGAGCATATAAATGAATGCAAAAATGGAAAACATACGTCAGTGAACGCAGTTGCAGCAGTTCTACCCTCTGGCCTGCTGCAATACCAAAAAACTGGAACAGCAACGTTAAGAAAAATGAGTCCTATGATCATCTTCTGATAAGGTGCAAAGAATCCGCTCTTCTCCACAGCTTGTCGCGGTAGCTTCTGGCTCGGCGGCGGCGGCGGCGGCGGCAGTGCTGGGGTCTCCACCGGAATACAATTGTCAGATTCAGCTGCACAAATGCCTACGCTTGCTTCACGTGGACCAGGCATTGGATGCTCAGGGCCTGCCAAAATGACCGTGTTAGATAAAGTTATCGGAATTAGACATTTACACACAGTCGACCTCTTCCCCTCAAGCGAAACCACCTCCTGTCCTTCCTCTCTTTCTGCACCCAACAGCCGATGCAGGCAGCCCCTTCCTCCGCGCTCAAAAGCGCTTTTCAGCCAGCGTTGGCTTTTTTCCTGTTCATGTTTTTGTCTTTTTTTTTTGCTTTTTGATTTTTTTTTTGTGTTTTGTTTTTTTCTGTATTCCTTTGCATTATCCGTGATGAAATAATATATTTTTTTCTATTTTTAATTTTTTTAAATTTAATTATGTAAAATAAACCAATTCAGTTATAGTAAAAAATCAGTCAGCTACAGTAAAAAAGTTATAAACTATCGTTATTCTGAACGCTAGAGAGAGAGAGAGAGAGAGAGCGCACACACCTGTGCATGATTTGGTGTGTTCGAATAGTCCATGCCGGACACCGCCGCAAGTGGTATAAAAATGAAGAATCAAAGCAGGGGTTACACCAGATTTCTTGATGAGAGGCTTCTCCAAAACAGGGCAAAGGCAGGAGACAGCCCCATCCAGCAGCCGGTACTGCGTGGCAGAATGATGGGGTGGGGTTATCTGATATACAAAAGCCAGAAACTTGTTTTGCCAATGACGTGTAATCGCATGATGGCATCAAGTCCAGCAGCGCTCCAGCACTAGACATTAGGGCGCAGATCGTGCGGAAGAGCAGAAGATAAGTGCATACCGAGCCTCTTTTCTCTCTCTGTTTCCAATCTGAAAAGGTATTATTGAAATTAACTGTCAGAACAATAGAATAGTACGCAAAAGGTAAAGAATTAGCACCATTATGCTGTCCATATTATTGGGTACTTACAGAAGATCATATAGTTACTGAAGCTGTTTGTGCAGCTGCACCAAATAAAGTTCATATGCAGTACAAGGTGACGGAAGACCAAATGGGTTGGAAGTACAAGTTCCTCAGATGGTTGCTCAACAGCTGCTGGAGATGGAACTCTGAAATGTGTTTGGGCATTCAAACTTAAAGATTGTGGACCCGAACTATTCAAATCACCTGGAGCTGCAATAGATCGATGATGATGCGTGCATGGGAAGTACAGGGCTGAAGTAACTACGCTTTTCTGTAGGCTGTCACCTCCGAGAGAGTACGCAAAACTAGATTAGTAGAAAGAAAAGAAAACTAAAAAACTTAATGCACAATACAGAAATACAAGATTCAACAAATATTAACCACCAATCATCATAAATGCATACTCCATTAATCAGAATTCCAAGCATAGATCATCGGAAATTGTATAAGATATTCAAATTAGCAGTTCAATTTGTCATATTCAAACACAAAATAACCTCAAACAATTAATAATGATGCTAATAAGTTCTAAAGATGCTTCATAATAAATAGCTAGACACTTTACAGGTCAACTACATATACAAATGAATAAAACCTGGAAGCCATGTTAAGTGGCGACTAGTGAACATGAGAACTTACCTATAAGCTGTAAAGATGCTTCAGATGAAAATTAAAATAGCTATACACTTAACATGTCAACTACAAAGAAAAACAAGCAAATCTTCAAATTATGTTAAATGCTGAACAAACAAACTTGCAAAGTATTTAAAACCTGATTGACATGGCATGATACATTGATGTGTTTCTTGCAGGCTGTTCTCATGTCTAAGACTTCATATTTTTATATCACAAAATCTTGATTACCTTTGAAAACTTGGCACAATAAAATCTAATAGTGTATCCTTTATTTCTTTGAACACCAACCAAATTCAGCTGATCAAATTTGCTCAACAACAGAACAAGTCTAAAGCACAAGATTGCTAGAGCTGGGATTTGCTGCATCCAAGATAGATACTTCGCTGTTCATTTTCAAGAATTTGGAAGCTGTCATGTATATACTAACATACGTTGATGACATTATAATTGCCAGCTCAAGTAATAAAGTGACAGACAAGCTTATTGCTCAGCTCATGAAAGATTTTGCTATAAAGGATCTTGGAGATCTAAATTATTTCCTAGGGATAGAGGCTACTCCTCAGAAAGATGGACTATTATTAACTAAGAAGAAGTATATTTCAGACCTACTTTACAAGTCAAATATGCACCATTGTAAGCCTCTGGATACACCAATGGTAAGTTCAGAGAAACTTCCAAGGCTTAGGGAATAGCACCTGCAGAAAAGGATATCTTCTTGTATAAAAGCATGGTGGATGCCCTTCAATACCTTACATTGACACGGCCTGATATCTCATTTGCCATCAACAAAGTCTGTCAGTTTTTACAATCATCAACTGATATTCACTAGGGGCGGTAAAACGCATTATGCGCTATCTGAAGGCTGCACATGGAATTGGTCTTCTTATTCAAAGATCTTCCTCAAGACTGCTAAGTGTCTTCTCTTATGCTGATTGGGCTGGTTGTCCCGATGATCATCTGTCTATTGGGCATTTGTAGTATTCTTTGGATTGAATCTTGTCTCCTGGAGCTCATAGAAACAGCCGACTGTGCCAAGATCAAGTACTGAAGCTGAGTATAAAGCAATTGCAAATGCTATGGCTGAATTAGTTCGAGTTCAGTTTCTGCTCAAGGAGTTCGGTATATTTCAAGCAAGGGCCCCGGTAGGGATGGAAAACGATAAAGGATAATCCGTTTTATCTGATATTCGTGTCCGAGAAAATGTGAATGTGGTAAGCAAAATTTGTATTCGAGAATGTTCATATTCGTATTCGAGAATGTTAGTATCCGTATTTGAGAATGTTTATATTCATATTTATATTTGAGAATGTTCGTATTCATATTTGAGACTATTTGATTCATATTTGACTCATTTCCATCCCTGGCGACCTCCCTGGAGATGACTGTAGGAATTAATTTTTTGATAAACCAAGATTCACAAATAAGAAATAAAAATTACTTTGAATAATTTCTAACTCTATACGCTACACTGCTAGCTTATGTAGATGTATAGTCATTTTATTTTTGGTTCTTTTGTGTTTTCTTTTTTTTCCATATTCCTTTATATTATCTATGATAGGTTAATATATTTTTTCTATTTTTAATTTTTTTAGATTTAATTATGCTAAATAAGTCAATTCAGTTACAGTAAAAAATCAAACAACTACAATAAAAAAAGTTATAAACCATGTCATTCTAAACACTCCCTAACCCCTTCGTGATCTGCAGGTCAACTAGACCCCAGAATAATGGGCGTTTGTGTGAATCAAGCAGGTGCACTGACTTGTCTGCCCCTCAGTGACTACAGCGATAGTTTACCAGCAGCTACAAGTCAGGGAAGCGACCGATCAACTGACACGGCAGAAAACCTTCCACTGTGTTGATTTCTTCTTCCTGATGTCAATTAATTAATTGAAGAGCTCTCTGACTCACTACCCGACCCAGCCAATAATATTTCACACCAAACTAGACCCCTTCATGGTCTGCAGGTCAACATCACCATATACCTTTTCAAACACCCCAGCTGCAGCTGCGTGAAGCTTCTTCCCATCTCCTGCTCTGTCCCCTCCCCTCGGTTTGATTTATCACTACATAAGCAGCCGTTGCATTGTCCACCAGATTTTATACCTTCAAGTTCCTTCTTGGCTCTTGCACTAGCTAGCGTCCCAGCGCGCATATATACCTCCTCATACATATTCCCAGGGCCACATAGGACTAACGATGGCCATTTGGAGGAGGAAGGAGAGTGCCGCTGCTGACCCGGCTTGCTATGTCCGTTCCGTAGGCAAAGGCGGCGGGAGGATCCTGAAAGGTTACGTCCCGGTGGTGCTGGTCGGCGACGAGGAAGGAGACGAGGAGAGGGTCCTGGTGCACGTCGAAATGCTCAAGGAGCCACGCGTTCTGGCTTTGCTGGAGATGACCGCACAACACTTTGGGTACGGACAGCGGGGTGTCCTGAGGATCCCCTGCGGCGCGCAGCGGTTCAAGCAGACGGTACGCGAGGGCCAGCGGGAGATGCAAGGTCATGCGTCCACAGCACACACTAGATGGGGAGACGATGTTCATCATTAATTTGTCGGTGTCTTTTGTTGCGTTGGATCTTTTTTGTTATTTATTCAATTTGTTTGTTGTACATATATTAGTAATTATTTTTAAAGAGGTGCTTCAATGCTTTCCTCAATAGTGATTTGCACAATTTTTAAAGCATGACGAATGGTGGATAGATGTTACTTACCTCTTCATTTGCTTATGGTGGATAAATTTCTTACCTTCTCTAATTCCGACAGCGGGATCTCCGGTTACGGTGAGCGACAACGGTGGTGGGCGACAGTGATAGGAGAGTAGGCTGCAACAGGTTCACCAGAGCCCCCCAGTTGTAAAGGGAGGAGGCGGCCCGACAGTGATGGTGTCACTGCCTATGGGTTCAAGGGAAGGTCGGCAGCAGCGGCTGGTAGCACAGCAAGATGAGCCAACTGAATATTAGGTTGGGTAGAGTCAATAGTAGGAAAGAAGGGATAACACGGTGAGGCATTGAGGGTGCTGACAACCATGGATTGTGGAGGCAGGGGCAGCGGTGGAGGCACACGAAGCTTACTGAAAAGGAAGATGAAGGGAGTACGGGCGTACGTAGCGGTCGAGGCAAGGCCGTGGGGGTGGGGGGGCGATGACGGAAGAGGAAGTGACGCGCACAATAAGAAAAGCATGGGGGCAAGAAGACGTGTGCTGGTGCGGCTATGAATGGATTGTGGGCTTGTCGGTTCTGCGCTCCATAGTTATTGATTGAAGATTCGTTTAATGAAGTTTGGTACTTCACTTCACAGTAGTAGCTAGTACAAGGTTTGGTGATAACCGAATTACAACCAAATTACAGATATTTTTTAGGATCAAAGTTAATGTCTGTTCATATTGATCTTTAACTTTAGCTTATAAATAATAACAACTTATAAATAAACTAGTGGAGAAGACAATCATGTGTGATTTTGGACGATATAAATAAGCCACCATCGCTGAGCATACCCTATCACGAGACGATTCGGAACCATCATCACGAGCATGTTCTCTAACCATACGTGTTTATGTGTAGTGATAATAGGTGGTTATCACGGCGACTCCCAAGCATGCGTGATAACTTACATTCTGAGCGGTTTTGAGAAAAATCGTGCGTGATAGTCGACTTTCACGAGATGATTTTTATACAAAATCGTCCGTGATACTCGACTATTATAGATGATTAATAACAAAGACCATTCATGATATACACAATATCACGAGCGGTTTTTGTTACCAACCATCTGTGATACGGTTGGTAACAAAAACCGCATGTGATATTGTGTATATCACAGACAGCTCAGTCTTTGAAACCGTCTGTGATATATCACAGACGGTTTTCAACAACGAACCGTCTATGATAGCAATTGCAACAGCAATTTTATTTGCCATTTTTTGGCTAACCTCAGGATATGCTAGCCATGCCCTCAAAGTAAGCAAGCGATTACGATAATGACGATAAGTTAATTGCAACTCAAAGTGAATTACGAATGTAACAAACGGCCAGCAGATCACATACATATATATAATGAAAATCGTTACACAGATCTGACAAATGAATTGTTTGAGTAAGCATAATTGAGTGATTTGTACAATTGAATCTAATGTTTCAACATCTAATTATCACCATTGCGGAGTAGAACTCTCCAGCCTTGTTAATGACCTGTGCTAGTAAGAATTCGGAGAGTTTTCTACGAATTTCAACGAGTTGGTCAAGATCATATGTACTTTCGTCGAAGTCCACCCGCTGTCACTAGGAGCAATGTTAAATCATTAATTAGCATATGTGTGTATCCATGATTTCTTTCATATGGCGGCAAATGTAGAATCCACATACGTTGCCTGTGTAGTCTGGTGGCACCGCAAAAATAGAATTACGTATATAGGTATTATCAATTCTAGAGGCATTATAATAAAATGTGATATAGGATTGTTGTGTTGTAGCGGGTACCGAAAATCGCATGTTGTGTCGCAGCGTGTCATTGGATTTGTTGTGTCTTCCTCCTAGGGCAACATAAGCAGTAAACGACCTACATGATTTAAAAAAGTTAGGCTTGACCGTTGCAAACGAAGGAAATATTATAATAGAGTTATGTATGGAGGAAATGAGTTTATCTATTAATTACTTCTTGCACACGACTGAAGTCGTAGTTGCTCCTAAGTAAGGAATCAAGGTATATTATCTTGCTCCACTTTGGTACAATCACAATCAAAATCCAGTGTTGCCTAGTCATGTGTGTCACCATAGTAATTAATTCTAAATTCATGCTGCATGTAAAATACAAATGAAACATGTGTGACAACTAGTGAAGCACTTAGCCTTGGTTGAAAGGTACCATGACGTACTCCTTGTCATTGTGAGCAATCAATCTCGCCGTTATGTAATCTTACGAATGATACATTTTCGTTGATAGTTTGCTCGGAGACCAAGTGAGGTTGAGAAACCCACGGTTGTCGCGATTGTCGGACTTGTTGGATCATGTATCTATACATAAGGAAAGAGTAATGATATTTATCGGTATAACGTCTGTGATAGTTTAAGCACATACGGTTCCGTATGAACCGTCTATGATGTACCCGTCGATCTGACTGTTTTGTAGTAGTGTACTATAGTGTGTACTACAATCAACTAGCAGATCATATCTTGAAAAAATACTCTATTTGAAAACTAGGTACCGTAAAAAAGTTATTTACTATAAAAAATAGCTTTTAGAAATTAATATGAACATTGAGCTAGCATGTTCACTGTATACAATTCATGAGGACGAAGCACTCCTCCACATCGCTCTACTAGCATGGTTGTTGCCCTGCATATACCGACAACCCTTGGTGATGTCACAGCACGTGGACTTATGCCAACCTTGTCACTCTCGCACACACATATTGTTGTCCCTCACCACTAGCGATAGCCGCCACCTACTGTTCTCTGCAAGATCTATGGCAATCGGTACCACAAAGCACCATCCTAAAAAATTACACTTCACCTGCGTGGTGTTTGGCGATCGAGGCAGTACTCTGATGGGTTTATAAGTCTAGATTTTTGGTTTTTTTATACCATAGCGACTGGAAAATACATTGTAACTACTGTTAATTTTTTCTACCATAGAGGGCAAGATGGGCATGATGGAGCACGCAAAATGATGCTTAGAGTCACTCATTTGGAGATAAAGTGAGAATGGGCCATTTGAAGTTTGAAACAAAATTTAATTCGAGAAAATAAAAGAGGAGAGAGATTACTCTCACTGAGGTTGAGAGCATCCAAATTGAGAGTGTGAGAGAGACACCAAAAGAAAAGAGAGAAGTAGAAGATAGACAATGTGAGAATGCATATGAAACTAACACATTAATATCTACTTCTAGTGTTGTTTCTCACATTGTTGTGGCTACAAGATAAGAAGCGGCGTCGCTCCGGGGTAGTGACCACCGCCCCCACGCCCGCGCCGGAGATGCAGTACGCGCCGTCGGTGTCGAGCGTCTATACCGGATCCTTTGGCTGCTCGGCGTGCTGGACCGCTGGGGTCCACTCCGCGAGGAAGTCCGCAAAGATTTGGGACTTGATTGCCGTGCGCAAAGCATATGTCAAGGAAAAAGGGGCGAGTTTGGCTGCCCACTTGCCGATGCGTCCCGTGGCCTCTTTATTGTGCAATATCTCTGCCAGAGGGAACGAGGACGGCACAGTGATTGGATGGGCGAGGAAGTAATGTCGGAGCTTTCTCGAGGCCATGAGTAAGGCATAAGCCAATTTCTATAGCTCCGTGTACCGCGTCTTGGCGCCTTGGAGGGCTTCGGAGACAAAGTAGACTGGGCGTTGGCGAACGCCCTCCTCGAGAACGAGAACGGCGCTGACGGCTGTCGCGGAGGCGGTAAGGTAAAGTAAAAGGGGAGCCTCTGGTGCCGGGGCTACCAATGTGGGTAGGCTTGCAAGGTGCTTCTTGAGGTCATCAAAGGCGTGGCGCAGTCGGCGTCCCACCGAAACCCGTCGCAACAACACAGGGTTTTGAACAAGGGCAGGCCGCGCTCCGCTGCCCTGGACAAAAAGTGGCTCAGTGCGGCCATGCGGCCGGCGAGCCTCTGGACCTCCCGTGTTGTTTTTGGCGGTTCCATGGCAAGGATTGCGTCGACTTTATCGGGGTTGGCTTGGATACCGCGCTCGGACACCAAGAAGCCCAAAAGCTTGCCCGCCCGCACACCGAAAACGCACTTGTCCGGGTTGAGCTTGATGCCTGCCTTCCGGAGATTGTCGAAGGTCTCTTGGAGATCGTGGCCGTGAGCCGCTAATTGCTTGGTTTTGACTACCACGTCGTCCACGTACGCTTCGACATTCCGCCCTAGCTGGGAGGCCAGCGCCAGCGCAATTAGGCGGGTGAAAGTTGCGCCGGCATTCTTCAGGCCGAAGGGCATTCTGACAAAGCAGTATGTTCCTATTGGAGTGATAAAGCTGGTTTTGTCTTCATCATCCTTGGCCATGTAGATTTGATGATAACCGGAGTAGGCGTCCAAGAAGCTCATGAGTTCGCAGCCAGCTGTGGTGTCAACTAGTTGGTCGACGCGCGGGAGGGGGTAGTCATCATTCGGGCACGCCTTGTTGAGGGCGGTGAAATCGATGCACATGCGCCAGGCACCGCTGGCTTTCTTCACTAGCACCGGATTGGCGAGCCAATCCGGGTGCTGAACTTCGCGAATGACGTCGGCATGCAGGAGCTTCATTACTTCCACCTTGGCCGCCTGCTGCCGGTCCGCGGACATGCGTCGAAGCCTTTGCTTGACCGGCTTGGCGTCCTGACGGTCCGCGAGGTTGTGCTCGATGAGGGAGCGGTCCACACCCGTGAGGTCCCCCGGGGACCAGGCGAAGACATCTGCGTTGTTCCGGAGAACTTGGAGGAGCTCTCGCTCCATCATCGGGGGGAAAACCGTCGCCTATGGAGACGACTCGGCCGTCGGCCTGGAGGGGGACCCTCTTGACTTCGCCCTCCGATCAAGGCTTAGGGGTCCACCCCGGGGCAGATGGTGTGTTCACCTTAGGCTTGGCTGCGAGGGCGTGCACCCGACGACGGGGACTTGTGAACTCCGTGCGTCGGGCGAGGTCCTGGTCGCCGAAGACCGTGATGACGCCTCACGGGCCCGAGAGCTTCAGGCACAGGAAGCCATGATGTGGGACCGCCCCGAGGGCCTCCGCAAAAAGCACATTCGCCGAGCTGCCTCCGTCGATGAGGACATGCCAGACGTCGCACCATGCAATGTCGGCCCGACGAGCGGTCGTCGGTGAGGAAACTTCGGCGCCTCGGGTATCGGCGGGCGCGAAGGTGACTTCGCCCTGAGCTACTTCCAACTGTGGCTGCTGCGAGACTCCCGACGACGAACCCCCGGAGATGACGTTGACGGCCTGAATCTGCGCGGGCGCCTGCGGCGAGTGCTGTGGATGGGCTCCCGGCGCAACGCCATCGGGATCTGCAGGCTCGAAGCCTCTTGCATGGTGCTTACAGTGTCGTGGAGATCTGCCAACTCCCGCTGGAGCGCATGGAGGGCGGCCAGCAAGGATCTTTGTGCTATAGGCGTAGTCGAAACGGACGGCGCACCTAGTCGCGCTGGTTTGGCAGCCGCGACTAGCGTCGGCACTGCCGGATTGTCTGCCCCATCTGTGTGGTGGATTCCCGCGTTACTGGCCCGAGTTGCAGTATGATCGTGGCCGTTAGACATTTTTGTGTCGCCTTGGGTGTTGACGTCAGGGCCGTGTACCGCCTCGCCGGTGCTATGGTAGCTGGCGGGGTTGGAGTCGACGGCTGCGTCGGCGGAGGCGGGGTTGGCTTCTACGGCCGCCCCTACCAACGCCGCGGTGCCGACGCTGACGCGAGGTGTCGCCTCCGCGACCCCTTTCCTCCTTGCCGCCGATGATATTGGTGCCATCCTTCTTGAGGTCTTCTTGCTTCCGTCGTCCCCACGGACGGCGCCAACTGTTGTGGCTACAGACCAAACAGAGTGAGTATGGTGGTGGAGAGTTAGGTAAACAAATGACCTCTTGGGCCTTTCCCAAGGACCAGTCACGATACATAAGTATTCCCCCTCGCAAGGGGCGACTTTACCATCTTAGCCTTACACGGAGTCCCTCACGATGACAAGTATGTCATTTACATGACTTACAACCTTCTAACAGACTAGCTGGGTTTAGGTGGGGGCCACCCCTACAACACACATTGTGCAGGTTGACATTAAAAATGAAGAATTGAACATTCAAAAACCGGCACTTTTGAAGCCAAATGAGGAGGAGATAACCACGGGAAGGGATAAAATGCTTGCTGCCCCGTGGGTGCATCCTAATAACTTTAAACCCCCAGCGTCTACATCCTCTGAAGAGAACGACAAAGGTAACACTATTGGTGCTCAATTTAATTGTGCAAAGGTGAGTAATTGTAAGAACTCATATGATCAACCAACAATTCCATGTTCTGAAATTTCTTTGCTCAATTTACATAATGTAGAATTGATTACTCATAAGAAAGTTCTTAATAGAATATCTTCTAATGATTGTTTGTGCTATATCATGTTTGATGATCCTAGAGAGCTATCTAGTGTGATTGATAATGTTGCTAAAATTTCATGTTTAAAATCACTAGTTAGTACCTATGCCTAGACATATAAGTTCAATTTGATTGGAGATTATGGAGTATATGACAAATTTTATGTTCACAGGATCTGCATTACATGTGATAAACTTGCTGAATTAAAATTGCATATTATGGAAAAATAACTTTTTGTGCCAAATCATGAACACAATGAAATAAGTATCAACGATAGTGCTTATTGCTTAAAAAGATTTCATAAGCATATTTGTCTACCCTTTAATGTGCAATCATGTAAAAATACTCAGAATAGCACCGTTGAAACATGGAAGGCATTCAAAATTTTCTTTCCCATATCAGAACAACTAAATCTGATTTTGCCCATTAATGATCTATCCATATCCTTAGAAAAGTTGAGGATGACTTTCTTTTATGGGAGGGAGAATGATGTGATAAAAAAATTACAACGCATACATCGTTTGGTCACTACTATATTCACCGATTTGTGCAAAATAATGAGAATACCACAACAGTTGGCTCTTACATATACCATGCGTATGTGTTGTTATTTTCGTTTACTACACCTTTAGAAGTTCATGATGAGATAAGCCGAAGAAATATTGATGACAGATATATATATACCATGCATACACGTTGTACTCTTTGTTTAGTATAATTCTAGGTTATCAAAAGCCGAGGATGGCTTTTCTTGAAGAAGGGGAGGATGATGCGGATACGCACATGTTTTGTACTTTTCAGTTAAATATATTATTCAACTGGAAAGAATTATTGAGCCGTATTAAATATGGCTAGGTGAACTCATTCCAAACTAAATATAATATTGTTATTCATAAGGATGGAATACTATGTCATGTTATTACGTGGTGCATTCTCAGGTTTGTCAATGGCAAAGCAAAGGAGATGCAAAAGGAATAGGATAACCACATTAGGTGTCAAAGACATGAAGGAAGAAAGCTTATGCAGTGGGAGAGCAAATGGGAGGAGCCTCAGGACTTAGACTATAAGTTTTGGATAAGATTTTCAAGCCCAATTCATACCTCCCACAAGCCCAACTGAATTCAAACTCAAATTCAATACAGAATTCAATTCGGATTCGGTTCGGGACAGCCTGATAGACAGTTACTAAAAAGGTCATAACTTTCACAAACGAAGTCTGATTCAGGTGTTCTTATACTCGTTGGAAAGATAATTTCAAGAGCTACGTAATGGATCTAGTCCCAGCATCAAATTCATCACAGATCAAAAGTTATGGCTGAAACAATATAATAGCTGTAAAATCTAGTTTCCTTTTTGTGAGAGTTCGTATCTAAAACCATATAGGGTTGAGTTGTACTAGGTTTGTGGACTCTATGGACGTCCCAAGGTGCTATATAAGCCATGTATTGGCAGCCTTAGGGCTGAGACCACCTTTGAGAATAATCAATCTACTAAAGTTTGTTCGAGTTTATCATTGCTGCCGAAATTTCATAGGGAATTAGGAGTGTTCTTCAATCAATATCGTTCAGCCTTTCCGCTGGGAATTGAGTGCATGATAGATCTTCGCTTGGTGGTCAGTGGAATCAATGCGAGTGTGTTTTGGCGGATTAAAGAGTGTTCGTCCCTTGCACTGGCATTGGAAGATCATTGCGATTCATCAAGACTCCCGTGAGTATCCATCCTACGTCGAGAAGATCGGGTGACCCCGTATCACTTGGAAAACCAGTTTAGGTTATGAAAAGGCTGAGAAGATCAAGTTGGATTAAAGGCTAAGGATTTTGCAGATTTAGGCTTATGTGCTTTGAAAAGCATGTATAAGTGTAGTGTGTGAGTAAAACCTATATTGTGTGGGGTTAATGAGTTTTTTTCATATATACTATTGGATAATATCTATTAGCCGGAGAGCCACCAAAACTTTCCTATGCCATGAAAAACTGCTGGGGGAGCTCCCTTCGCCACCGGCCAGCCTATTGAGCCTCACTATTCGCAAACCCCAAAACTGGAATACTAAGCCAAAACTGGAATACCAATGGCTTATTGAGCCTATCCATGCCCTCGGTTATCATCGACAACCTTCATCGGTGCTCTAATTGCTCGCCATCGCTCTGTTTGGTGCCCTATAGCAGACTAAGGAAGAAGAAGCTAAGCCATTTCACTAGGCCACATATGCATAATGGCCGACTGAAGGGAGAAAACCGTGGGCCAGGTGGGTTGTTCGCATGCACATGCACCTAGGTTGATCGGCCGGCCTAAAGGCCAAAGCCAGCCAAACCAAACCATGGACCAAGCCCAGCATTGTAGCACTCGATCCGCTACAGTATAGTATTATTTAACCGGCCATTACTATTTAGATCTAGACCCAAACACTATTTGGAAATTGGAACCATTACTACACTAAACTCAACCCGCTGTGAATAGGTCCAAAAACGGTGCATTCACGAAAAGTCCAATAACACATTCATATCCATTAGACCAGTTCAACCTCATGAAACCCATTTTCATCTCTGTTTGGCCAAATTAGACACCGATAAAATCCTAATCAGCCCGAGCAACGCTTCAAACCTAAACTAACACTGTTCAATCTATTACTATTCACCAAAACCCATTAAATGTATATATACCCGTTTTGCCCTCCTAAAGACCATACTCAACCTTGTTTAGCCTAAATAAACTCCGATAAAACCTTAACACCCATATATTGTTTTGAACCTAAACTCAATACTATTCAGATCCATTGCTATTCAGAAAAACCCAATTAACACATATATACCAATTTCGGCCATCTTGAGATCCTCTAACCCATTTTCAACTCCGTTTAGCCAAACCAAGCATCCCTTGAACACTATCTGCCTAAACCATTTTCTTTAAATCCTTACGGTTATTTTATTGAATTTTGTTCCCATCTTGTATTCTGCAAAACATGAATATATTTGCATTCGCTTTTCCACGCTAGTATTCGGACTCAACAAGTTGGTCAATAGAAGAACTACAAGAGCAATTGAAGTAATCGACAACAGGCATAAAGCCTATAGAGTAAAGGCCAAAGAGGAGGCAAGTCCTTATATTGATCATATTGAACCTAGTTTTCAAATATAATATTTTGCTTTCAAATGCAAATGCATACTTGCCATTATTGCATACAAATGCTACACCATGCAGTGATACCTTTTATTTCCCCTTTTCATAATACTTTTCCCTTGTCACCATATAATACTCATATTGATAATAATGATAGATTATGGCTATGCTTAGACATGTTTTAGAGGTAAGAGTAATTACGACAAAAACATTGCTAACTGAAACTTGGAACATGATAAAGATAGTGGTAATGTGGGTTGGCACTAGAAACAGGGAATATTTTATCAAATACTGGAGACCCGGGCACATGGTTGGCTTGAGACCGGTGCAGGAATTGCCCAAGTCAGGATTATCAGTTTGTCAGGATTGTTGGTTTGTCTCGCGTGACTTGATTAAGGACCGAATCCATGTGCATTCATTTCTACACCCAACCGTGCAACCATAAGTCTGTTATGGGATGGACCTAGCCAACTAATTTGCTTGAGTTTGGAATGGACTCCTACACAAGTTGGGGGTGACCAGCGAGGTCATTGCCCGAGTAGTATTGGGAGGGAATCAAAAAGTCCTTGCCCTAAGAGTGCACTCAACCGATAAGCTAACAATGGAGGCCCTTAAGCACTAAGGGTTTATACCTTCGGAGTAGGAGAAAGCATCGAAACAAGCATTACAAAGGTCTTGTTATGATTACTGTCAAGACCTGAATATGCAAATTCGGACTCTCTGTGTAAACTACACTAGTCCAGGATCACGCTAGTGCACACAGTCAAACATAGATGTAATCACAACCATACACACGATAAAATAAAAGGGAAAAACTCAAATATTGATAAATCTCAAATGTACGACCTTATGACCAAGCTTACAATAAACTAGCCCGAAGGGCTTAACAAAGTTAGCAGCGGAAATCCAAAATAAAGCGTAGCGGCCAATCGACAAGCCCGCAGGCTATCGAGTGGAGAACGAAGCTGTAATATCCTGAACGTCGTTTCGACGTCGGTTTCTAAATTAATCGCGGAGTTGCCTGGATTTTCGATAAATCGCGGGAGGTGAAAATAAATTCTTCGGAATAGTCTAAAATAATAAAAAGAGAATTAAAATAATTAATTAAGAGATTTTAGGTTATCCGGAGGGGTGGGCCAGCCATTTTGGGCCAGACAGCCCAAACGGGGGCCCGTACCCCGTCCCAAACCCTAGCACCCTCTTTATAAACTCCCTCCCTTGGCTCCTCTCCCCTTTTTCCCCACCTGGCCGCCACCCCCATCTCCTCCCTGCGCCTCCATCTCTTCCCCATTGCTGTTGCCCATGGATGCGAAGGAGGAGAGGAAGGAGAAGAAAGAGAGGAAGAGAAGGAGGAGAAGAAGGGAAAGAGAAGAAGTGGAAGAGAGGGGTGATCCCAATCCCTAGGTAAATTTTCCTCCACCTCAATCTCTCTGTTTTATGCTGAAATTAGGGTTCTTAGCCCCACATTTGAAGGGATTAGCATTTTGGAAAACCCGATTAGAGAATCCTGATCTTGCTGTCTGTAGATTGAATCACGCGATGTTACTGTTCCTGCAGTTTTGACCCCTAAAACGATTTTTCCCGAGGGTCTCCCCAAAAGGAAAAACGTAGAGAACGACGATACTCATCTACTGTATTTTTTGCACAATTTTTGGCTGTGTAATTTAGTCGTACTAGGGTCGGAAATCTCGCCGTCCGTCAGGGGCGCAGACGGGGACAGACCGCTGTTCAGAGGGGAATTAGGGATAGAAGATGAATTTTATGTTTTTTGTCACCATTGAGAAAGTTGTAGAGAATTTGGTAAGCTATCTTCTGTATAAAAATCAAAATTTCTATAGCCCTACTCTGTTGTTGGGAGGCGTTTGATTCTGACTGTCCTGACTGTCAGAACAGAGGATGATCTCTGTTTAGGGCAATGAGATACACCATGCTAAGAACAAAATAAAAATATGTGATCTACATGAAAAGTGTGGGTAATTAAGTGAGGAATCTAGATATATATCTTTTGCTGTGATTAGTTTTATATTTTTAAAGATAGAAAAATGTTAAGCAGCGCCGCTGCAGCGGGAAGATTGTAGAACCGTTACGCGGGGAAGGATGTTGTGGGGTTTAGGGTTTTGGCGATACTTCTCTTTGAGAGTCATGATTGTATTGCTTTGTATTGTGCTGAGAGGTACCTTTTTGGACAGGCGGATTTGCTTCTGATCGAGCGTGATCTCGTCGCTTCGCCGGTAGAGGCAAGTAAACGTAGCGGATGTGCTACCGTTTAACCCGTTATTCTTACTACTTGCAATATGCATGATTTTTCGTATTGATAAAAGATATGCCATGATTACATGTTTTCTAAGGACGAATGTGGTAGCAAGATATTAATCAATTGCCATGTTTGGTTGAGTTTTGGTAGTATTGTGGTAATTTGCTTAATGAGCTAATTGTGGTATATGAAACTAAATGCGTGGTGGTTATGATGATATTTTCTTATTGTTAAATTCATGAGAATCATATTAATGCCCTTGAAGTTGGTATTATTGTGGCTTTAGTGGTAGTATTCTTAATGAATACTTGTGGTCGTATTGTGGTTTTTGTGGTAGGATACACTATAGATCGATTGATTATGATCTTGGTGAACCGAATGTGGAATATGTGGTTGGCCTTCGTGGTTAAATTCTTGTGGTTTATGATTATCATATCATTCATAACATGTCATGACATTGCATTGTGGATGTCGCCGCTTATAGCCGCGACCGTACCGGTACAGCATCGTGCATTGCCGTAGCACGATGCACACTTTTACCTTGTTGGGTAAAGGTGTAGTGGAGCATAGCATGCATATACATTGCATTGTGGAAAGATCATTTGCATACTTATGCAATATATTGTGGTGAAGTTATTTTACAAACAACTGCAACTTTATAGTTGTGATGCGGAATTAGCTCATGGGAGTCACTTGTGGTATGAGGAAAGTGGTTGTGGTTGTGGTTTTGGGATTCATCCCTTGTGGTATGGTTGGGGTTGTGATTGCGGTATGTGATTCCTTTCTCTTGTGGTAATTGTTGATAGCAGTTGTGGACGCGAGAAATAATAAAGTTAGTGAGGTAAAACATGCTTTTGATTTATGGTCATTGGTAGTGGTAGTGGTGGATGATATGAAGTAGTTAATCCAGATTTATATGCTAATGTTTTATTACTGTTGGTAGTAAATATGATTGAGGCTATAAATGTGGTCATTGTGGGAATTGGATATTGATGCTTAATATCATTGTAGTTTAATTAGCTTGATAATGAATGTGGATGCACAATGTGGATGTGGACAGATGGATACTTTAATGATGTTGTATATTTGTTTGTAGTCTGAATAGCACATTAAATAGGTTTGCTTGTTGAGATTTTATCTCACCCTTGTTTTTCCCCTCTACAGGTGATTCATGAGCATTCATGGGATGGGTAGAGCGGCACCACAATAATGCACTTGGTTCATAAAGTCATGATGTAATAAAGTCGATGGAATTCTAGCCAAATGCCTAGCTATCCGTGGATGATTGTTTTAGTTAATACTGACGAACTTGTGATCTATTGATTAGTCTGCTAGAGGTTGTTTCAAATATTGAACTTGTTATCGTTATCTTTATTTCCTTAGTTGATTATGCTTCCGCTTAATGCTTCATGTCTAGAAATTTGTAGCCGGAATAAATTATCTTAAAATTTTTGGCTAGCTATAGAGTGGTTTAGTGGCATCCCAGGGTGATGTGGATCTGGGTGTTACTGATTAATATCGAGCGGGCTTTAGGTCCGTGGTAATTAAATTATTAAATTGACACACTGGTGCACAGTAGGATGGGGTGGGTCAAGCATTGCATTTATGCTTTTGACATATTGTATTGATGATTTATGTTATGAGATAATCTTGTATGATTATGATTTGTTTCTATGACTGCTATGGGTGAGGATAGTCAATGATAGGAGGTAGGGTTTGCAGCTGTTGCCTTGGGCATTGCCAGTTTATACCACCGTTCTTGGTATGGGGATAGTGATGCAGTTACCTTGGGTAACTTAGTTGCGGATGTCGTGGGTAAGTTTCTTAGAAAGGAGTTATCCTTCTTGAGATGATTTTTGGCGATTCTTGGCTTATTGAGGTTAATGAGTTTTCTCTCGGGTTAGCGGTTCAATGCAATTGTTGGGTGCCAATATACCTTTAATTGTTCTTGAAACCAAATATTGTTTCTTTCTGATTGATGAGTTGCTTTTGCTGCTCGTGAGCGTTGTTAATTGATGAGATTGGTTTTTCGTGTTGTTCTATCTTTCTTCTTGGAAAATGTGACTCATTAATTCGTTGATATTTTGAAAAGAAATCAAAAATTTTTGTTGGAAGTTCGTTAACTTGTGGAAGTATTGGCTCTATGCATTTCTTTTAAGTTATTTTGGTTATTGAAGTTTGAATCCTCTCTTTCCTTAAGGAAGTGTTAAAACCTTTTGTGATGTTTTGTTGTATCTAAGTATGAGTTGACAATTATGTAAATCATTGATAAGTTGTGAATTATCAAGTTGAGATGCTAGCGTGGTACATGATCAATTTCTACCAATATCCTTAGAAGTGAGGTTGATTAATATGATGTTGATCTGTTGTAGTTTCTTGAAGAAATATGATTAAGAATTTGTCTACACATGCTTAGAACTCATGCGATTATTGAGGAATATAAAAAGGGTTTGATTTTTGTGATTGTTTAAATTTCCAACTTGTTGGATAGATTGGATTGATTGATCTTAAGTAATTAATCTGACCACTAGGGATGGTTAAATAAGAAGTTGTTGGAATATTGTCTTAATAATATTAACCTTTAGTATGTCCTCTCTATATATACTTGATGAGCATGTACAATTGTTAAATTCATGTAACTTTTGCCACGCTAAATTGTTGAAATATGTATAAAGAATTAGATGAATGTTGATGTATTGAATTGTGGAATCTTGTCTTATAAAGCTGGTATTATTAATGTTTAAAGTTATTTTATTCTAATTTTTGAACATAAGGTGGAATATTGAATCTGTGCTCATAATTCTTTTTGCGACTGCAAAACAGAGATAGGATCATTAATACTATGATGATGAAAAATTAATAATCAAATTATTGACAGTAATGACTGGAGTGCAATCAATTTGTGCTAAATTAGAAATTGAGCATTGGTAAGAGTTAGATGTATAAAATCTAATAAGAGTTTTATACTAGCATGTTTGCGAGGATATCATGTTCTAATATCATCTCGGTAAAGAGTTTTGTTTTAATATGGTGGCTTATGCTCTAGGTTTTTCCTAGATTAAGTAGTTGGAACCTTATTTAGATAATAAGAACATGATGAAGTTATTTATGGTGTTCCTTTTGAAAAAAATGGAATAAGAGGATATGATGATTCTTGCAAAGAATATTTTATCTTGTTAATACAATTGATAGCATATAGTTGTGCTTATGGTGTTGAATGCTTTACAAATGAAGGAATTTGTTAGTTCCATGTTACTAATTGAATTTAAGGATTTGAGTTTCGCGATTGGGGTCTTCTTTTTTGATCTTATGACTTATTTAGTAGCCGAAAATTATTTTGAGCAAAGTGGCGTGATGAATGCTTTTATTGGTTTTAACTAAACCATGTGTTGTGGTCTTCAAGCATTCTTTCTTTGGAATTGGCGGGATCTTTGTAATCAAAGGAAATTATTTCTTGTTAAAAGAAAGAGTTATACTAGAAGTATTTGAGGTGAGATGATCTCATCTTGTGTTTTCCAACCTCATTGCTATTTGATTTTTCTCTTGGTCTTTTGGCTCTTTGTGAATGATAGCGATTTTCAGTATGCTGAAATTTATTTCTTCTTACCTCTTCTTCTAAGATTAGGGTAATTGTTGTGGGTTGTAAAGCCTTTATGTTGCGTGATGGAAACTGGATAGTGGTGGTCTAGTAGATGTTTTCGTGGAAGCCTAAATATCACAATGTTTGAGATGCATTGGGTGATATATGGTTTTGTGGAGTAATCCTTAGGAAGGATTTGATTTAAATAGAATGATTGTCTTGGAGTCAAATAATTTGTCGATGTTAAGGATTGAGTGTATGTTAATTGCGAAATAGTAGGGTTTTCACCGAGGTTTTCCCATCTTATACGGGAGTTGTTGTAGGAGCCTTGAAAGTGAGTCGGAGCTTTACCTTTTGTTATGCTAGAACCTTAGAGACTCAGTGTCTCCATGTGGGAATAGTGGATCAGAGTGGTATTCCAATAGTGTAGATGATGTACTCAGTTGAGCTAATTGTTGAGGTGGTCAACTTGAGATAAATGAGTTGGTGTGTTGGGCGATGATTTGGAAATCCTTGGTTCAAGGAAGTTAATTTATTCAAAGAAATAGAGTGGGAAATATTTGTTATCTCGATTAGTGAAATGCTCGCTTGATTCTTGTTTATCTTTGTGTGTTTTGGCAGAGGTCATCTGCAAATTGAATTGTTTGATATTGAGCGTAGTCTTTTCCAGCTAGGAAAAGACAATGATTGTTTTAGTCTGTCGAGTGATTTTCACTCTTGGCTTATGTGGTGTGGTTTCTCCAATTGTCTACTTGGAGAGTGGAAAAATATTTTGTGGTGAATCCTTTGGTTTGGATCGTGGTCCTTTGAAGGGCAGCTAGTTGCTAGTGTTTTGCTTGAGAATCCTTTATTCTCCTTTTGATGGGTTCACTTTGTAAAAGATATTGTTTGTGCTTCAAGTAGAATGATATGAGTGGAATCTGTGGTCAAATTCTTTTAAAGGGGTACAATGTATTATCCCGATTATAATAAATAGAGAAAAAAGTTTAAGAAGGAAGATGGTATTAGAAAGTGGTTTAATAGTCGTCGCAGAAAAATTTTGCGAAGATGGCAGGACCTGTTGGCCGCTCAGAGCTGGCCTAAGTGTTATGCGGACGTTCGGCTTAGACCAACATGAATCGTGGACTCGCCGGAACTAGCCGGGAGGAAGAGGGCCATCAAGCATGTGAAGGCCCTCTGGACGAACCAGTCTGAGCGGGAGGTGATGTGGAAGCTTGAAGACCGGATGCATAAGAAGAGCCCGAGCTCCTAGATGCGGAAGAGTACCCGTAGTTGTTGTTCCCTTGGGATGTTCTATCCTTTGGTTGTTCTTTCCTTTATTGTTCTTTTGTCTCGTGGGTTGAGGAGTTAGATTCGAGGACGAATCCTTTTTAGGTGGGGAGAATGTAATATCCTGAACGTCGTTTCGGCGTCGGTTTCTAAATTAATCATGCGAGTTGCCCGGATTTTCGATAAATCGCGGAGGTAAAAATAAATTCTTGAATAGTCTAAAATAATAAAAAAAGAATTAAAATAATTAATTAAGAGGTTTTGGGTTATCCGGAGGGGTGGGCCAGCCATTTTGGGCCAGACAGCCCAAACGGGGGCCCGTACCCCCTCCCAAACCCTAGCACCCTCTTTATAAACTCCCTCCCTTGGCTCCTCTCCCCTTTTTCCCCACCTGGCCGCCACCCCCATCTCCTCCCTGCGCCTCCACCTCTTCCCCATTGCTGTTGCCCATGGATGCGAAGGAGGAGAGGAAGGAGAAGAAGGAGAGGAAGAGAAGGAGGAGAAGAAGGGAAAGATAAGAAGTGGAAGAGAGGGGTGATCCCAATCCCTAGGTAAATTTTCCTCCACCTCAATCTCTCTGTTTTATGCTGAAATTAGGGTTCTTAGCCCCAGATTTGAAGGGATTAGCATTTTGGAAAACCCGATTAGAGAATCCTGATCTTGCTGTCTGTAGATTGAATCGCGTGATGTTACTGTTCCTGCAGTTTTGACCCTAAAAGATTTTTCCGAGGTCTCCCAAAAGGAAAAACGTAGAGAACGACGATACGCATCTACTGTATTTTTTTCACAAGTTTTGGCTGCGCAATTTAGTCGTACTAGGGTCAGAAATCTCGCTGTCCGTCAGGGGCGTAGACGGGGACAGACCGCTGTTCAGAGGGGAATTAGGGATAGAAGATGAATTTTATGTTTTTGGTCACCATTGAGAAAGTTGTAGAGAATTTGGTAAGCTATCTGCTGTAAAAAAATCAAAATTTCTATAGCCCTACTCTGTTGTTGGGAGGCGTTTGATTCTGACTGTCCTGACTGTCAGAACAGAGGATGATCTCTGTTTAGGGCAATGAGATACACCATGCTAAGAACAAAATAAAAATATGTGATCTACATGAAAAGTGTGGGTAATTAAGTGAGGAATCTAGATATATATCTTTTTCTGTGATTAGTTTTATATTTTTAAAGATAGAAAAATGTTAAGCAACGCCGCTGCATCGGGAAGATTGTAGAACCATTACGCGGGGAAGGATGTTGTGGGGTTTAGGGTTTTGGCGATACTTCTCTTTGAGAGTCATGATTGTATTGCTTTGTATTGTGCTGAGAGGTACCTTTTTGGACAGGCGGATTTGCTTCTGATCGAGCGTGATCTCGTCGCTTCGCCGGTAGAGGCAAGTAAACGTAGCGGATGTGCTACCGTTTAACCCGTTATTCTTACTACTTGCAATATGCATGATTTTTCGTATTGATAAAAGATATGCCATGATTACATGTTTTCTAAGGAAGAATGTGGTAGCAAGATATTAATCAATTGCCATGTTTGGTTGAGTTTTGGTAGTATTGTGGTAATTTGCTTAATGAGCTAATTGTGGTATATGAAAGTAAATGTGTGGTGGTTATGATGATATTTTCTTATTGTTAAATTCATGAGAATCATATTAATGCCCTTGAAGTTGGTATGATTGTGGCTTTAGTGATAGTATTCTTAATGAATACTTGTGGTCGTATTGTGGTTTTTGTGGTAGGATACACTATAGATCGATTGATTATGATCTTGGTGAACGGAATGTGGAATATGTGGTTGACCTTTGTGGTTAAATTCTTGTGGTTTATGATTATCATATCATTCATAACATGTCATGACATTGCATTGTGGATGTCGCCGCTTATAGCCGCGATCAGATCAGTCTGACATCGCATTGCCGTAGCACGATGCACACTTTTACCTTGTTGGGTAAAGGTGTAGTGGAGCATAGCATGCAAATGCATTGCATTGTGGAAAGATCATTTGCATACTTATGCAATATATTGTGGTGAAGTTATTTTACAAACAACTGCAACTTTATAGTTGTGATGCGGAATTAGCTCATGGGAGTCACTTGTGGTATGAGGAAAGTGGTTGTGGTTGTGGTTTTGGGATTCATCCCTTGTGGTATGGTTGGGGTTGTGATTGCGGTATGTGATTCCTTTCTCTTGTGGTAATTGTTGATAGCAGTTGTGGGCGAGAAATAATAAAGTTAGTGAGGTAAAACATGCTTTTGATTTATGGTCATTGGTAGTGGTAGTGGTGGATGATATGAAGTAGTTAATCCAGATTTATATGCTAATGTTTTATTACTGTTGGTAGTAAATATGATTGAGGCTATAAATGTGGTCATTGTGGGAATTGGATATTGATGCTTAATATCATTGTAGTTTAATTAGCTTGATAATGAATGTGGATGCACAATGTGGATGTGGACAGATGGATACTTTAATGATGTTGTATATTTGTTTGTAGTCTGAATAGCCTGTTAAACAGTTTGCTTGCTGAGATTTTATCTCACCCTTGTTTTTCCCCTCTACAGGTGATTCATGAGCATTCATGGGATGGGTAGAGCGGCACCACAATAATGCACTTGGTTCATAAAGTCATGATGTAATAAAGTCGATGGAATTCTAGCCAAATGCCTAGCTATCCGTGGATGATTGTTTTAGTTAATCTTGATTGAACTTGTGATCTATTGATTAGTCTGCTAGAGGTTGTTTCAAATATTGAACTTGTTATCGTTATCTTTATTTCCTTAGTTGATTATGCTTCCGCTTAATGCTTCATGTCTAGAAATTTGTAGCCGGAATAAATTATCTTAAAATTTTTGGCTAGCTATAGAGTGGTTTAGTGGCATCCCAGGGTGATGTGGATCCTGGGGTGTTACAGTTGGTATCAGAGCGGGCTTTAGGTCCGTGGTAATTAAATTATTAAATTGACACACTGGTGCACAGTAGGATGGGGTGGGTCAAGCATTGCATTTATGCTTTTGACATATTGTATTGATGATTTATGTTATGAGATAATCTTGTATGATTATGATTTGTTTCTATGACTGCTATGGGTGAGGATAGTCAATGATAGGAGGTAGGGTTTGCAGCTGTTGCCTTGGGCATTGCCAGTTTATACCACCGTTCTTGGTATGGGGATAGTGATGCAGTTACCTTGGGTAACTTAGTTGCGGATGTCGTGGGTAAGTTTCCTAGAAAGGAGTTATCCTTCTTGAGATGATTTTTGGCCGATTCTTGGCTTATTGAGGTTAATGAGTTTTCTCTCGGGTTAGCGGTTCAATGCAATTGTTGGGTGCCAATATGCCTTTAATTGTTCTTGAAACCAAATATTGTTTCTTTCTGATTGATGAGTTGCTTTTGCTGCTCGTGAGCGTTGTTAATTGATGAGATTGGTTTTTCGTGTTGTTCTATCTTTCTTACTGGAAAATGTGACTCATTAATTCGTTGATATTTTGAAAAGAAATCAAAAATTTTTTGTTGGAAGTTCGTTAACTTGTGGAAGTATTGGCTCTATGCATTTCTTTTAAGTTATTTTGGTTATTGAAGTTTGAATCCTCTCTTTCCTTAAGGGAAGTGTTAAAACCTTTTGTGATGTTTTGTTGTATCTAAGTATGAGTTGACAATTATGTAAATCATTGATAAGCTGTGAATTATCAAGTTGAGATGCTAGCGTGGTACATGATCAATTTCTACCAATATCCTTAGAAGTGAGGTTGATTAATATGATGTTGATCTGTTGTAGTTTCTTGAAGAAATATGATTAAGAATTTGTCTACACATGCTTAGAACTCATGCAGTTATTGAGGAATATAAAAAAAGGGTTTGATTTTTGTGATTGTTTAAATTTCCAACTTGTTGGATAGATTGGATTGATTGATCTTAAGTAATTAATCTGACCACTAGGGATGGTTAAATAAGAAGTTGTTGGAATATTGTCTTAATAATATTAACCTTTAGTATGTCCTCTCTATATATACTTGATGAGCATGTACAATTGTTAAATTCATGTAACTTTTGCCACGCTAAATTGTTGAAATATGTATAAAGAATTAGATGAATGTTGATGTATTGAATTGTGGAATCTTGTCTTATAAAGCTGGTATTATTAATGTTTAAAGTTATTTTATTCTAATTTTTGAACATAAGGTGGAATATTGAATCTGTGCTCATAATTCTTTTTGCGACTGCAAAACAGAGATAGGATCATTAATACTATGATGATGAAAAATTAATAATCAAATTATTGACAGTAATGACTGGAGTGCAATCAATTTGTGCTAAATTAGAAATTGAGCATTGGTAAGAGTTAGATGTATAAAATCTAATAAGAGTTTTATACTAGCATGTTTGCGAGGATATCATGTTCTAATATCATCTCGGTAAAGAGTTTTGTTTTAATATGGTGGCTTATGCTCTAGGTTTTTCCTAGATTAAGTAGTTGGAACCTTATTTAGATAATAAGAACATGATGAAGTTATTTATGGTGTTCCTTTTGAAAAAAATGGAATAAGAGGATATGATGATTCTTGCAAAGAATATTTTATCTTGTTAATACAATTGATAGCATATAGTTGTGCTTATGGTGTTGAATGCTTTACAAATGAAGGAATTTGTTAGTTCCATGTTACTAATTGAATTTAAGGATTTGAGTTTCGCGATTGGGGTCTTCTTTTTTGATCTTATGACTTATTTAGTAGCCGAAAATTATTTTGAGCAAAGTGGCGTGATGAATGCTTTTATTGGTTTTAACTAAACCATGTGTTGTGGTCTTCAAGCATTCTTTGCTGGAATTGGCGGGATGCTGTAATCAAAGGAAATTATTTCTTGTTAAAAGAAAGAGTTATACTAGAAGTATTTGAGGTACAGATGATCTCATCTTGTGTTTTCCAACCTCATTGCTATTTGATTTTTCTCTTGGTCTTTTGGCTACTGTGAATGATAGCGATTTTCTGTATGCTGAAATTTATTTCTTCTTACCTCTTCTTCTAAGATTAGGGTAATTGTTGTGGGTTGTGAAGCCTTTATGTTGCGTGATGGAAACTGGATAGTGGTGGTCTAGTAGATGTTTTCGTGGAAGCCTAAATATCACAATGTTTGAGATGCATTGGGTGATATATGGTTTTTGTGGAGTAATCCTTAGGAAGGATTTGATTTAAATAGAATGATTGTCTTGGAGTCAAATAATTTGTCGATGTTAAGGATTGAGTGTATGTTAATTGCGAAATAGTAGGGTTTTCACCCGAGGTTTTCCCATCTTATACGGGAGTTGTTGTAGGAGCCTTGAAAGCTGAGTCGGAGCTTTACCTTTTGTTATGCTAGAACCTTAGAGACTCAGTGTCTCCATGTGGGAATAGTGGATCAGAGTGGTATTCCAATAGTGTAGATGATGTACTCAGTTGAGCTAATTGTTGAGGTGGCCAACTTGAGATAAATGAGTTGGTGTGTTGGGCGATAATTTGGAAATCCTTGGTTCAAGGAAGTTAATTTATTCAAAGAAATAGAGTGGGAAATATTTGTTATCTCGATTAGTGAAATGCTCGCTTGATTCTTGTTTATGCTGTGTGTTTTGGCAGAGGTCATCTGCAAATTGAATTGTTTGATATTGAAGCGTAGTCTTTTCCAGCTAGGAAAAGACAATGATTGTTTTAGTCTGTCGAGTGATTTTCACTCTTGGCTTATGTGGTGTGGTTTCTCCAATTGTCTACTTGGAGAGTGGAAAAATATTTTGTGGTGAATCCTTTGGTTTGGATCGTGGTCCTTTGAAGGGCAGCTAGTTGCTAGTGTTTTGCTTGAGAATCCTTTATTCTCCTTTTGATGGGTTCACTTTGTAAAAGATATTGTTTGTGCTTCAAGTAGAATGATATGAGTGGAATCTGTGGTCAAATTCTTTTAAAGGGGTACAATGTATTATCCCGATTATAATAAATAGAGAAAAAAGTTTAAGAAGGAAGATGGTATTAGAAAGTGGTTTAATAGTCGTGCAGAAAATTTTGCGAAGATGGCAGGACTCATTGGCCGCTCGAGCTGGCCTAAGTGTTATGCGGACGTTCGGCTTAGACCAACATGAATCGTGGACTCGCCGGAACTAGCCGGGAGGAAGAGGGCCATCAAGCATGTGAAGGCCCTCTGGACGAACCAGTCTGAGCGGGAGGTGATGTGGAAGCTTGAAGACCGGATGCATAAGAAGAGCCCGAGCTCCTAGATGCGGAAGAGTACCCGTAGTTGTTGTTCCCTTGGGATGTTCTATCCTTTGGTTGTTCTTTCCTTTATTGTTCTTTTGTCTCGTGGGTTGAGGAGTTAGATTCGAGGACGAATCCTTTTTAGGTGGGGAGAATGTAATATCCTGAACGTCGTTTCGGCGTCGGTTTCTAAATTAATCGCGGAGTTGCCCGGATTTTCGATAAATCGCGGGAGGTAAAAATAAATTCTTCGGAATAGTCTAAAATAATAAAAAGAGAATTAAAATAATTAATTAAGAGGTTTTGGGTTATCCGGAGGGGTGGGCCAGCCATTTTGGGCCAGACAGCCCAAACGGGGGCCCGTACCCCCTCCCAAACCCTAGCACCCTCTTTATAAACTCCCTCCCTTGGCTCCTCTCCCCTTTTTCCCCACCTGGCCGCCACCCCCATCTCCTCCCTGCGCCTCCACCTCTTCCCCATTGCTGTTGCCCATGGATGCGAAGGAGGAGAGGAAGGAGAAGAAGGAGAGGAAGAGAAGGAGGAGAAGAAGGGAAAGATAAGAAGTGGAAGAGAGGGGTGATCCCAATCCCTAGGTAAATTTTCCTCCACCTCAATCTCTCTGTTTTATGCTGAAATTAGGGTTCTTAGCCCCAGATTTGAAGGGATTAGCATTTTGGAAAACCCGATTAGAGAATCCTGATCTTGCTGTCTGTAGATTGAATCGCGTGATGTTACTGTTCCTGCAGTTTTGACCCCTAAAAAGATTTTTCCCGAGGGTCTCCCCAAAAGGAAAAACGTAGAGAACGACGATACGCATCTACTGTATTTTTTTCACAAGTTTTGGCTGCGTAATTTAGTCGTACTAGGGTCAGAAATCTCGCTGTCCGTCAGGGGCGTAGACGGGGACAGACCGCTGTTCAGAGGGGAATTAGGGATAGAAGATGAATTTTATGTTTTTGGTCACCATTGAGAAAGTTGTAGAGAATTTGGTAAGCTATCTGCTGTAAAAAAATCAAAATTTCTATAGCCCTACTCTGTTGTTGGGAGGCGTTTGATTCTGACTGTCCTGACTGTCAGAACAGAGGATGATCTCTGTTTAGGGCAATGAGATACACCATGCTAAGAACAAAATAAAAATATGTGATCTACATGAAAAGTGTGGGTAATTAAGTGAGGAATCTAGATATATATCTTTTTCTGTGATTAGTTTTATATTTTTAAAGATAGAAAAATGTTAAGCAACGCCGCTGCATCGGGAAGATTGTAGAACCATTACGCGGGGAAGGATGTTGTGGGGTTTAGGGTTTTGGCGATACTTCTCTTTGAGAGTCATGATTGTATTGCTTTGTATTGTGCTGAGAGGTACCTTTTGGACAGGCGGATTTGCTTCGATCGAGCGTGATCTCGCTGCCGCGGTAGAGGCAAGTAAACGTAGCGGATGTGCTACCGTTTAACCCGTTATTCTTACTACTTGCAATATGCATGATTTTTCGTATTGATAAAAGATATGCCATGATTACATGTTTTCTAAGGACGAATGTGGTAGCAAGATATTAATCAATTGCCATGTTTGGTTGAGTTTTGGTAGTATTGTGGTAATTTGCTTAATGACCTAATTGTGGTATATGAAACTAAATGCGTGGTGGTTATGATGATATTTTCTTATTGTTAAATTCATGAGAATCATATTAGTGCCCTTGAAGTTGGTATTATTGTGGCTTTAGTGGTAGTATTCTTAATGAATACTTGTGGTCGTATTGTGGTTTTTGTGGTAGGATACACTATAGATCGATTGATTATGATCTTGGTGAACCGAATGTGGAATATGTGGTTGGCCTTCGTGGTTAAATTCTTGTGGTTTATGATTATCATATCATTCATAACATGTCATGACATTGCATTGTGGATGTCGCCGCTTATAGCCGCGATCAGTGCCGTCTCAACATCGTGCATTGTCAGAGCACGATGCACACTTTTACCTTGTTGGGTAAAGGTGTAGTGGAGCATAGCATGCATATACATTGCATTGTGGAAAGATCATTTGCATACTTATGCAATATATTGTGGTGAAGTTATTTTACAAACAACTGCAACTTTATAGTTGTGATGCGAATTAGCTCATGGAGTCACTTGTGGTATGAGGAAAGTGGTTGTGGTTGTGGTTTTGGGATTCATCCCTTGTGGTATGGTTGGGGTTGTGATTGCGTATGTGATTCCTTTCTCTTGTGGTAATTGTTGATAGCAGTTGTGGACGAGAAATAATAAAGTTAGTGAGGTAAAACATGCTTTTGATTTATGGTCATTGGTAGTGGTAGTGGTGGATGATATGAAGTAGTTAATCCAGATTTATATGCTAATGTTTTATTATTTGGTAGTAAATATGATTGAGGCTATAAATGTGGTCATTGTGGGAATTGGATATTGATGCTTAATATCATTGTAGTTTAATTAGCTTGATAATGAATGTGGATGCACAATGTGGATGTGGACAGATGGATACTTTAATGATGTTGTATATTTGTTTGTAGTCCGAATAGCTCATTAAATAGTTTGCTTGCTTGAGATTTTATCTCACCCTTGTTTTTCCCCTACAGGTGATTCGTGAGCATTCATGGGATGGGTAGAGCGGCACCACAATAATGCACTTGGTTCATAAATTTATGATGTAATAAAGTCGATGGAATTCTAGCCAAATGCCTAGCTATCCGTGGATGATTGTTTTAGTTATCTTGTGAACTTGTGATCTATTGATTAGTCTGCTAGAGGTTGTTTCAAATATTGAACTTGTTATCGTTATCTTTATTTCCTTAGTTGATTATGCTTCCGCTTAATGCTTCATGTCTAGAAATTTGTAGCCGGAATAAATTATCTTAAAATTTTTGGCTAGCTGTAGAGTGGTTTAGTGGCATCCCAGGGTGATGTGGATCCTGGGGTGTTACAGAAGCCTAATCCGTGAAGTCGTCGAAGTACTCTCCTTCTGGAACCTCCTGCTGATAATACTCCTCGTCCTCAACTGAGCAACATAGGCGTAAAGCTGTGAGTACATTGGCACTCAACAAGTTGTTTGTAACAAATGAATGCAATATAGTATGCAAGGCTTACCAATGGATGGCTGAAAGGTTAATTTGCATAAAATGACATTTAAAGGTAAATACAGTAAATATATTGAAAGCGAACTTTAAATAAAACAGTAATAAATAAATAATCAAAAGAATTGAAATAAACCACTTATGGACCTCCCATCCATAAGCTAAACCAACTGTGAATTAACCATTCACTGTCTAACCACAATCCACAAGTTTTTCATAAATAACTATACCTTGTATGAAATCACCGAGCATTGTCCACGACCGAGGACGCGGCTATTCGAATAGTTTTACACTCTGCAGAGGTTGCACAACTGTACCCACACGATGTGATTAACCTCGGTCTAAGGTAATCACAATAAGGCCTTTACAATGTTCAATCTTAGCTTAATCCCGCCCGCTAGGGTTTCGCATCACACCCCCCTTGCGCCACATGGAAATCAGCAACCATGTTCATCACAATAGCGAGATTAAAGTTAAAACATCCCAAATTAATCAGCCAGGTCCGTCTCATACCAGACATATGGTTTGCACGGTAAAGCTCAGATAAATGGCGTACAAAGTTAAATCCTTAATTCTACCTGAGCGAGACTACCTCATCCCTCGAAGTGCTCCAACACTTCCCCCTTTACTGCACGACCACTCGCCCGAGTGCAAAACTAGGTTTGTATAACCACGCCAGTGACACACCAATGTCATGGCACAAATTTTAATAAACGTGGCACCAACCACAAGTCCATATCTCATTAAGTCAAATTGATAATTCACATGCGATGATAAACCCAATCGTAACTAAAAGCAAAGCTAAGCATTCTATCGTACCAACCCATGTGACAAATAACCTAGCATCACTAGTATATTTCCCAACCTATGGTGACAATGGTATCATGGCATTCTAAATTATCAAGGAGGGATGAATTCAATTGGGACGATAACTACCAATACAAGGGTTTGAATAAAAATAGCGATGCAATATAATTTAAAATAAAATAATTAAATAATAGATTGCAAACTGGGTTCAACATGATCAAAAGACATGACTTGCCTTGGTTATGCTCAGCGAGGTACTCTGTCTTCTTGCGTAGATCCTGCTCCTCCGAATTGAATCTAACAAGAGAGAAAACGATCAAACAAGAAGAACACATAAAATGATAAGCAAATGAACTCTAAAAATCATGAAAGCAGAACCAAAAGCTAGAGCTCGATTTTAGATGTATTTAGAAAAAAGAACGGGGTCAATCGGAGATAGGACGGAGGAGAACAGGCTCTCAAAAATAACCCAAAGGAAATTCTAGAAATTCAAAAGACACTCTGCTGTGAACCGGCGTACGGTAGGGCGGGTCTACCGTGGGCGTGGTGCACAAAACAATGGCGCGGGAGAGGTCTTGTGCGACGCAGAATAGGGTGACGTGGCAGTCTTTGGTGCCGCCACGTGGCTAGGCTGGCGTGGCTGGCGACATGGCCGCCACGTGGTTCGGGTGGTGGGTTTTGCGACATGGCGGACACGTGGCATGCCACATGGACTTAGGGCTGACGTGGCTTGCCACGTGGGTAGGGTTGACGTGGAGGGTTCGGGTGCGGCGGCGGCGGATCGACGGTGGAGGATGCAACGCGTGGCGCGATCTAGACCGCGATCCGGATCCGAGCGACGGCTAAGATCTCGAGCGGCGGGCGGCGGGATCATCGGCGTGGTACGGTGCATCGCGCGATATGAGCTCGCGGCGCGGGTGCGGATTTGGACACTCGGACCGAGGCGAGGCGCGGGGTGTGGCGCGGAGGTGACTCGGGCGATGCAGGTGGCGACCGGGCGGAGGGAGAGGTCGACGGCGCTCACCGGCGATGGCGGCGGCGGTGGCTCCAGCGGCTCCAAGGACGCGACGGTGGAGATGGAGGCGGGTGGAGCGAGCTCCAGCGACGGAGGCGGAGGCGAAGGCGACAGCGCTGGCGGGGCACGCGAACTGAGGCGACGGCGATGAATAAAACACGCGAACCGAGGGAGGTTGGATTCGGAGACGGCGCGAACGCGGGGCGGACGCGGTGCAGGCACGGACGGCTAGGATGACGCGGGAGAGATCGGACGGTCGCGGACGCGCGGGATGCGTCGGCGGTTAGGGTTAGGGTTTCGCGTGCACGGGCGTGCGGATCTGCGATGCGTGGCGGGGCGCCAATCGGACGGCGGGGGCGAGTGCGGGCTGACGCGAGGATAGGGTGAGCGGAGCGCACGCGCGCGGGAGGCGGATGTCTGCCGCGTGGCAGGCGCGGGAGATGGGCGGCGGGGACGAGGGCGGCGTGGTGGAGTTGGGCCGAGCCGGTCACACGGCGAGGCGGCCGAGGAGGCGGCGGGGTGAGAGGCCGGGGATCGCTGTCGCGTGGAGGAAGGGGAGATCGGGCAGCGGGGAAGAGGCCCGGGAGTTAAAAAAGATTTTTCCGGATTTTTCAATTCCAGAAAATTCAAATAAAAGAAAAGGAGCTCTAGAAAAATAGCAAATAAATCCCAAAAATTCCCCCAAAATACCAAAAAATTACTTGAGACACAAGAAACCCAAATAAAATATTTTTAGCTAATATTGAAGTTTAATTTAATCATATTAAATCCTTTAAAATTTTGAAAATTCAATTTAAGCTTGATTAAAATTCAGAAAAATTCCAGAAATTAATTTTTACAAATAGGGTTTTAAAAATCCTAGAAAATCAGGATGCTACAATTACTCAGTTGCACATCTATGAAAGCATGTAATGATCGATATTATAAGATAATTATATCTTGTGAGTAAAGTTGTATACCTCTACAAAGTGTTATATTCTATTCGAATTGTCATGCCCCTGGTCATGGGCAAAGTGGGGGAAATACCACAATGTGTAATTTTCACAAAAATGGATATTGGTTAATGGTGCTTATGGGCATGGTATGGTGGTATGGAACTGGATATAAAATGATGTCCATGAACTAGACTTGGTAAGTAACTATGAGGAGAGTTACTCCTACAAAGTTAATTGAAATTTAATATTTTGATTTCAGTTAGAGTTGACTAAGTCATAAGCTTAGAATCTAGCAACGACATGATATTTGGTAAACTGGCTTCACGCAAAAGAAACATAGTGTCACCCTTTGGTTAAGCCTTGCATATAGATAATAGCCCTGAAAATGAGCTCTAAAAAAGCATTCTACTATAGGGACTTATTGAGTACCTAGTGTACTTAATCTTGCTTTATTTTTACCAAAGCAAATACTAGAAGAAGAAAGAATGTGTTAAGCTAACGTGTTAGGGTTACAGCCACACTCAAACATTCCTGTGAAGATTTCTTTGGATCTGAATGTAAGTTAATTTTTGGGCTTGGACGCCCGTAAAGTTGTTAAAGTTGACTGTTAGGTCATATTTTTATCAAATTAACCATTTTAAATGTTCATGTGCAGGCATAATTTTTCTATGTCTGTAACTGAATTTCTAGACTGTTGTGGGACGTACGACAACCTTGTTCCCAAAAATAGGACTGTTAAGACCCCTCCCTCCTCTTACACATATATTGGCTATGGCCCTATCCCCAACTCACATGATTTTTTGGCTTTGGGGGAAAAAACTAGCACCGTACGCATTGATCCCGTACTTGCCCTTACCTCATTGCGTGCGAAGCGCTCCAAACTCTATTGTCGCCCTCCACTTCTGCTCACACCCCAACGTGCATGCCAAGCATCACCACTGCTTTTGTTTCCCGTTTTCATTGAGCGAGACATGAAGCCGCGAATTGCTGCATGCCCTTGATCACTTCCCCTCGTCGCCAACACCCACAAGCACCAGCCCTCACAGCACTGCATGCTCAAGAATGCATGCATGTTGCACCGCTGCAGTTGCAAGCTGCACTATCCCACCCGCTCGGTATAGAGAAGGCAGGAGCTAGCAAGGAGTATTAGGACAGAATAGAAGGCAAATGAAGAAGAAGAATCCCACGCCATTTCACCGTGGTTCATCATCCAAATTGGTGGGTAACATCTACACCTCTGCCAGGCCTTGAATTTGTCAATTATATGTCATAGTTTAGAATTTACCGAACATGTGCCTGGTTAGTAGATTGTTTGATCTGCCGGAAGTGCCCGTTTAGTAGATAGTTCTGAACATGTGCGTGCATTCTTGTTTTGTATGTAGTCTTTTAACTGCTAATTACAAGTCTTATTTTATCCGTAGGGAAGCACGAGCATTCAGCTAATAAGGATAAAATATACTATTCCTGCTTTTTTTAAAAAAACATATCTATTGAGTTTTACCAAGTAATAGAGGTTAGAGTACAGTAACTACCAAAGTAGATCTTAAAAAACTAACCATCGAAGAGTAATTTCATAACTAAGTTTTCTCAAGCACAGGTCACCAACCAAACAAATAACATGCTTGGTCAGGCACGTATCATCAAAATCACCAGCCGTTTTTAGACATGCATTTTCCTTAGGTATGTTGCTCAGGACACCAACCAAATAGGCCCTATGTTTTTTTGAATATGTCACCTTTTGTTTATGGTTCTTTAGACCTTTTTAGAATGCCATCTACTTCTCCTCTGTTCTTTTTAAGTGAAAGCCTAGAATCTGTCCTATCAAACTTTTTAAAGTTTGACCACTAATATGTTTAAAACTATCAAGATTGACTATATAAAAACTATATCATTAGATTTGTTGTTACAAAAAATTTTATAATATTATAATTTTATTGCTATATAATAAGATAAAGTTACGAAAAGTAATAGTTAACTTAAAGTCACATCTCGTAGACTTTGAAAAATAAAAACATTACTTAAAAAATAGGAGTATCTCTTCATTATATAATACTATTAAAAAGACGTTAAAAGTGTCCACTATTGCTCTGATAGGCTAACAATTTCCACACTAAATATATAAAGAGATATGCTATTTATTTGGTGGGTCTAGAATACGATGGTGTAGATTAATCAAATATATATTAGAGCAGTTCTAGTTGTATAAGAAATGCATGTATAGCTTCAACCATAAGCATTAGAGTAATATATATATATAAGGAATATAGCTATGTTTTCAACGATAAGCACTATAGTTGTATGACAAATAAAATGCAATTTTCAAATAAAAATATATGTAGTGTAGCATCTAGCCATGTAATTGTGTGAGAAATTTGGCTAGGATATAGTCCCTTTATTAGCTCTAAAAAAACAATGGGTAAATGTCCTTTCATCTAAAATATATCTCGTATTGATGTCTAGCTATACCAGTTTTCTTCATTTTTTTTCCTGAATTTTAACAGCCACTTTGCGACGCGGGAGCATATAATAGCTAGATGCGGCGATTTTGGAGAAATATTGTTAAACGGGGGAGTACCTGACGCGAGAGCATATAATAGCTAGATGCGGCGATTTTGGAGAAATATTGTTAAACGGGGAGTACAGGGCGGAGAGGGGGGCTAGGGGCTGGCACCCCAACAGCGGACCCTCGCAGATCCGCGCAGCTGCGCCCCCCTGCCGCCCTCCTCCCCCTCGCTCTCCCTCTCCCCCGCCGCGCCTCCCCGCCTCCTCCCCTCCCCGCCGCCCGCCCCCTCCTCCCTCCGCGCCGCCTCCTCCCCCCTCCCGCCGCCGCCCCAGCCCCCTCCCCTCCCCGCGGCCCCGCCACCCCAACCCCCTCCCCGCCGCCCTCCTCCCCTCCCCGTCGCGCCTCCCGCCTCCCCTCCGCCGCCCGCCGCCCCCCTCCTCCCCTCCCCGCTGCCGGCCCGCCCCCCCCTCCCGTCCCCGCCGCCCCGGCCCCCTCCTCCCCCTCCCCGCCTCCCCTCCTCCCCTCCCCGCCCCGGCCCCCTCCACCCCTCCCCGCCGCCTCCTCCTCCCCCCCCCCCCCGCCGCTGCTGCTGCTGCCGAAGGCCAGCAACCGCACCATGGCGCCGCCACCTTATTCACAACCCATATTCACAATCGCCAAACCTCACTACGTCATGTACGAGAGGTCTTGATCATCTATCGGACATGCTAAGTCATTTCAATCAGGTTTGGCACCTTTTCAAGTGTTCTTGTTGACTGCCTTTACATGTGATATCTTGAGCTTCCTTTGATTTAGCAGATGGTGACATCTTGTATTACGAGATCTTGGACATTCCTTTGCCGGAACGCAAGGTCCGAAAACATTGAGAGTCGCTTTTCATCATGCTACAAACAATGAGGTTAGTTTGCACCCATTCTGTGCTTGCAACTGCTTCTATCTTTCTGATCATGTCCTGTGAAAATGCTTACTTATCAAGTGTCATTGCACTTTATACGATTGCCAAAAGGCAGCACTCTTTTGAAGTTGATTGAAGACATAAAATCAAAGGTGAATCGACTACAAGAACTGTTAATTTTCTTTCAAGTTACAAACAATTTGATTTTGTATTCTGCTTTTGTTTCTTTCATCAGGTTGATCTATCTTGTAGTGATACCGAACTCTGGTTATTTGAGGTCTACCATCATAGGATATGCAAGGTACTTCAACTTCAATAGTTATATTGCCATGGAAGCTGTCCTTCCTCTGTTGAATTATTCTTGATTAGTTTTGCTTAAAGGCTTAATCTCATGCCATTGACTATTATGATGCTTTATTTTATTCAGATGCCCCCTTTTTTTTTAGTACTGTACAGCTTGTTTCTGAAACGGGGGGTCGAATTGTTGTGAAAATCAATTCCTACTGCCATTTATGTTACTACGAATGGAATGAGTTAAGTCCTGTTATGAATATTGTGTGTCTATTTATGAGGCTCAAAGGGTAATATATAGAGAGTACAATGGGTTATGCAGAGAAATATGCTATTTACAGATAAGAAAACTAAGTCATATAAGGAAACAAATAAACAGTCTTATCCTATCCTTCACACCCCCCTCAAACTCATGGCGGGCGCTGGCGTGCAGCGTGGTGGTGGTGCGTTGGTCGCCTGGTCCGTCGCGGTCGTGTGCCTCATGGTGGTTGCGACGTCGCGTCGCCGGTCACCTAGGCGTCGAGCCGTGAAGCCGCAGAGTCCAGACTAGTGACCTCTTGTGACCGCCTGTTTCGCCGTGAAGCCCCATATCCAATTCCTGGCTCCGCCCCTGGGGGAGTATCTCTTGTTACCGAGGAATTTCCAGAGTTCAGCGACGATCCGCTGTTCATCCCAAGATTCCATGTTGCCTTGTGGGATTACTTGATGAAGTATATTGTTTAGAGTCGTCTTTATGGATGGGTTCCGGCCAACATGGACGAAAACTCGGAGGCACTCGAACCCTCTTTGCTGCTGTCGTCGATATACCTCCTTGGCAAGAGTGGTCTTACCAAGGCCTCCCATACCAAGAACGGAACACCACCTTCAGCTTCGTCCATAAGATGGTTGACAAGCTCAGTTTCTGGGCCCTCCAGAGCGACGAGGCCAGTCTTCTCTCCCCAAAGCAGGTTAGGATCAATGGTGACTTGGCGGGGTACTCCAAGATCTGCAAGGTCGGCGTCAGAAGTGGGAAGTTTATCGAGAAGACCATACCTTGTGCAGCGGTCTTGTGCTTCTTGGATCTGGGCCTTGAATTCTTCGATTTGTTCGGCTATATCATCAGACCAGCCGAAGTTCGTTGCCGGCTCCGGCTTCGAAGGATGGAAGGACGGATGCAAAGGTCGATCCAGTCCTCCATGTCGTAGACCACCTCCCGGACTTGCTCCATCCACTCCTCGATTTTGGCACCTCTGATGACGCCTCGTCTGGCAAACTTTGCCAAGACATCATTTTTCAGGCTCTCCAGATCCCGCCGCACGAGCCGCATGAAGCTCGGGAAGCTTGTCGAGGAGGGAGTTCATTGCTCCCGTGGAAGAGCTCACCATAGGGCCACCCTCCATGATCTCTCCCCCGCTCAACAAAAATGATGCACTACAAATTAGCAACCAAGTATATATTGACTATATCAGCGCGCTGGTACAAGGGAAGAAGCAGCCCCCATTAATGTGAAGCGTTAATCGTGTATTGAAAATCGAGGTCTCAGCAAGAAATAGGGGCGAAAAATGTCTTCACGTACCATTTCGCATAATGATCCCTAACACTACTATATCGCAAGAAATAGTACTAATATTTGTGCACAATTACAAGATGTCCCTGGATGCATAATTTCAAACACTTTTGCAACATTGCTCGTGATATTATCTAAGAATTACATATTAGTACTCAATGTTAGGGCTGTTCCGCTGTACTGGCGGATGAGCGAATGGTTCCATCAGACTTGAGTCTTGGAGATTTGAGATCGCGGTGGTACCAGATTTTGCTAATATATTTTTTAAAAAAAACTTTTTGTGTGCAATTTAGCAATCCAGATTTTAAGTTGCTATTCTATAGAGTCGAATTTAGGGAAAATGTTGTTTGCCTTTCGATTGTTGTACTATTTCCTTTTTTAATATTTTATTTAAAACAGAGTGGAAGTGTTTTTTTTCATAACACTCATAACTAGCTTTTTGGCAAAATCAATTTTGTTCTTTTGGTTTTATGCTACCTGATCAAGCAAGGTTTTTAGGTTGTTAGATCCTAAATCTAGTTTAACAAAATATGATATTGATTAAACCTTAGATAATAAGCAACCCTTCTCGTTGCAGTTGTATAATAATCCATATATCAAAGATGGGGGACTCCCTGGGCGCTCATGCGTGCCACGTCGTCCCCTGCGCTCTGGTAGCGAGGCGCGGTTTTGTTGCTTCCTCGTTAGTGCACCCATCCGATTCCTCGGTGCCGATCTGCCTGTCCCACCTCCGCACCTCGCGCCGTGTGTCGTCTTCTCGCGAAGCGAAGCTTCGCGTGGCTTTCCTCGTGGCGCACCTGCCTTTTCCGCACCACACCGCCGCCCCACTGCGCCCCTCTCGCAGCCTCCACCATCGCATCAGCCGCTGCTCCCCTCCCCAGATCCGGCGTGGGCCGCTCCCGCCTGTGTCCGCTCTGCTCTCGGCACCTCCCCCCGCCGCTGCCTCACCGGCTGGTCCCTCCGTAGCTTCTTCCACCGCCTGCCTCAGCACCGCTCCCCGCTCCTTAGATCCAGCATCACCTGGACTCTCACCGCCCTCCAATCCTATCCCCTCCCCTTTAGATCCGGCGCCGGTCGGACCCATCCTCTCCGCTTTAGATCCAACGCCGGCCGAAGTCCCCGCTCCGATCTCGGCCTTCCTCCCCCTGTCGACTTAGCGGCGGCAGCGGCAGCTCCCTCGTCGGCCCTCCCCCAGATTCGGAGTAGGTCGGACTCCCCGCTCTGCGTCCGCTCCGCTTTTGGCCCCTCCCCCCCTCGCCGCCGCCTCACCGGCTGGCCCCTCCGCAGCTCTCTCCACCGCCCGCCTCAGCACCGCTCCCTGCTCCTCAAATCCAGCGTCGGCTGGACTGTCGGCGCCCTCTAGTCCCACGCCCTAATGGTGACATCACACTTTGATATTATGATACTATGGATTATGATAGTGGTAGTTATGTTTTTTTTCGACAGTTGTGGTACTGCTTGATACTATCTTATGGTCACTAGATTACTGCATTGTTACTTATGGTTTATTCACATATAGGTTAAGTTTTTGAAGGAAATATTATTTTCAAGCAGTGGTTATGAAACGCTAATCATAAGGAATGCTAGGCGCATGATGATGCACTTATCAATACCTGCAAATGAGGCACTAGAAAGTACTTTATCATTTTTTGAAAAAAAAAGTAAGTTTCAGTCCCAATTATTGTTTCTCAATACCAGTTTCCTTGCATTGAATATCTCTAGAGATTGCATCTTTCTTGAACCATATTCTTGCAAATGGAGGCTGCAGTATGGTGGTCTTAGCATGTTGGGGCATGTAGATGTGTCATTTCCTATCTCATCGAACCATTTCCAATGCTCCTTCTCTGCTCGAGAGGACAATCATCTGAAGTCATTAATTTATTTTCTTGAGTGCATTGGAATTCCCAAGGCAAGGATTGCAACGATCCTCCTGTCATTTCCTCCTATCATCCTTTCTGATGTTGAAAACGATACCAATTCAAGGATTTAAGCATGGGAAAAGGTATACTGTAAGAACATGATTCACAACTAACCTTTATGGTCACTAGATTACTGCATTTGTTACTTATGGTTTACTCACATATAGGTTAAGTTTTTTTAAGGAAATATTATTTTCAAGCAGTGGTTATGAAACGCTAATCATAAGGAATGCTAGGCGCATGATGATGCACTTATCAATACCTGCAAATGAGGCACTAGAAAGTACTTTATCATTTTTTGAAAAAAAAGTAAGTTTTAGTCCCAATTATTGTTTCTCAATACCAGTTTCCTTGCATTGAATATCTCTAGAGATTGCATCTTTCTTGAACCATATTCTTGCAAATGGAGGCCTGCAGGTATGGTGGTCTTAGCATGTTGGGGCATGTAGATGTGTCATTTCCCTATCTCATCGAACCATTTCCAATGCTCCTTCTCTGCTCAGAGGACAATCATCTGAAGTCATTAATTTATTTTCTTGAGTGCATTGGAATTCCCAAGGCAAGGATTGCAACGATCCTCCTGTCATTTCCTCCTATCATCCTTTCTGATGTTGAAAACGATACCAATTCAAGGATTTAAGCATGGGAAAAGGTATACTGTAAGAACATGATTCACAACTAACCTTTATGGTCACTAGATTACTGCATTTGTTACTTATGGTTTACTCACATATAGGTTAAGTTTTTTGAAGGAAATATTATTTTCAAGCAGTGGTTATGAAACGCTAATCATAAGGAATGCTAGGCGCATGATGATGCACTTATCAATACTTGCAGATGAGGCACTACAAAGTACTTTATCTTTTTTTGAAAAAAAAGTTTCGGTCTCAATTATTGTTTCTCAATACCAGTTTCCTTGCATTGAGTATCTCTAGAGATTGCATCTTTCTTGAACCATATTCTTGCAGATGGAGGCCAAGTATGGTGGTCTTAGCATGTTGGGTTATGTAGATGTGTCATTTCCCTATCTCATCGAACCATTTCCAATGCTCCTTCTCTGCTCAGAGGACAATCATCTGAAGTCATTAATTTATTTTCTTGAGTGCATTGGAATTCCCAAGGCAAGGATTGCAACGATCCTCCTGTCATTTCCTCCTATCATCCTTTCTGATGTTGAAAACGATACCAATTCAAGGATTTAAGCATGGGAAAAGGTATACTGTAAGGACATGATTCGCAACTAACCTTTATGCTTGTGATGTCCTTTGAAACCTACAGTATTTGTGTTCACTGGGCAGTAGGTCCAATGATGTAATATTATCCCATTTCAAACTTTTCTAGCCTGGCATTGAACAAGAATATATTGGTACGATGTTCTTGAAGTATCCATGGATCCTTTCAACAAGTGTAATAGAAAACTATCGGCAAATGCTTTTGTTCTTTAACAGAAAAAAGGTAACTGAAAAAATATTCTTCCTCCTATGCCAACTTGGCTTAATATCTTGTTCACTTAAGGATCCTGTTCTATGTAGTGTTTGTTTGTTGGTATTGGAAGTGGTAAGTCAGGTTTTTTTGCTTTCAGATTTCCAGTATGGTCCTTGCTATTGCTGTGAAAAGCTGGGCTCATATTCTGGGTTGTTCAACAAAAAGAATGAACTCAATTCTGGAGCCGTTTGATGATATGGGTATCAATAAGAAAATGTTGGTTCCAGTTGTTACATCAAGTCCACAATTGTTGCTGAAAAAAACTAATGAGTTTATGCAGGTGTGTAACTATTCTTATGGTTTGCTTTCCATATATAAACTCCATTGGCAATGGGAAAGCTACTGGTGGCCTGTGGTTGGTAGCTTATGGAGTTTTATAATTTTTGTAGAGATGTCAGATCGAAACCTTTAGAAGAAGAGAAAATTCATAAAGTCATCTGTGCTATTTGTTAGCCCTTCCGTCATCATTAAATTCCAAATGTTATCATAGTCAACAATTTTCTTTTTACTAAAGCTTTCTTCGTGTTCTCAGGTGAAAGGTTGCAGCAGTTAGAAGAACAAAAGGGCATAGTTGTCCGCTTCACTATCGGGCATAGGTAAGCAGATGCTTCTGTTACTCTCGTTCATTTTACAATTTAATATCACTGTTTCTTAGAGCTTTCCTGTGTCCTTAGTATTTACATTATGTTATTACATTACATATATTGCTATGAATATTGTGTTTATTAATATGAGGCCCAAAAGGCTATATATATATATATATATATATATATATATATATATATATATATATATATATATATATATATATATATATATATATATAAGGCAATACAAACAGATATGCTATATAGAAATAAGGCATACATAGAATAGTTTAATCTTATCTTCTCTTGCAACCTTTTAGTGATCTTACTATTCTGCTCTGCTACTACATTAGATGTATCATAGTGTTGATCTTCTCTTATAGTTTTTGTATTTATTCATGCTTACGCTTATCTTTTCTTAGAGCTTTCTGTGTCATTACTATTTCTATTATGTTATTACATTACATATATTGCTATGAATATTGTGTTTATTAATATGAGACCCAAAAGGCTATATATATATATATACATATATATATATACATATATATATATATATATATATATATATATATATATATACATATATATATATATACATATATATATATATACATATATATATATATATATATACATATATATATATATATATATATATATATATATATATATATATATATATATATATATACATATATATATATATATATAGACACACACACACATATATATAGGAGAATACAGACAAATATGCTATATAGAAATAAGGCATATATAGAATAGTTTAACCTTATCTTCTCTTGCAACCTTTCTGATCTTTACTATTCTGCTCTGCTACTACATTACATGTGTCATAGTGTTGTTCCTCTCTTTATGTCTCTCTTACTTCCCTTTTATATACTTATACTTACCTTTTCTTAGAAGCTTCTTCATCTTTATTCATGCTTACACTTACCTTTTGTTAAAGTATTCCTCTAACCTTTGTATTCTATTCTATTGCTACATTACATATATTGTTACCAATATTATATGTATTGATGCAAAGCTCAAAGACCATATATATATATATATATATATATATATATATATATATATATATATATATATATATATATAATACAAAGAGATATGCCATATACAAATAGGCACATATAGAATAATTTAGCCTTATCTTCTATTGCAGTCCTCCCATAGTCTTAATGTTCTTATTCTGCTATTACATTATGTATATCATAATGTTAGCCTTCTCTTTATGCCTCTCTTACTTCTCTTCTACATGCTTACACTTAACTTTTTTTTAGAACCTTTCTATGATCTTACCATTTCTATTCTGCTATTATATTATATTATGTTATATATATATCAATATATAGAGAGAGAATAGTTTAGCCTTATCTTCTCTTGCAGTCCTCCCATTGTCTTAATATTCTTATTCTGCTATTACATTGTGTATATCATAATGTTACCCCTCTCTTTATGCCTCTCTTACTTCCCTTCTACATGCTTACACTTATCTTTTCTTAGAATCTTTCGTGATCTTACCATTTCTATTCTGCTATTATATTATATATATCAATATATAGAGCGATGCCATATAGAAATAGGCCATATATGGAATAGTTTAATTTTACCTTCTCTTGCAGCTTCTTCATGTTTATTCATGCTTATGCTTACCTTTTCTTATAACCTTTCTATGACCTTAGTATTCCAGTTCTATTATTATATTACATATATTATTACAAATATAGTGTGTATTGATATAAAGCCCAAAGAGCTATATGTGTGTGTGTAGCAGAGTGCAAAGAGATATGCTATATAAAGATAAGGCATCAATGAAATAGTTTAGATTTATCTTCTTGCCCAACCTTTTTGTAGTCTTAACATTCCTGTTTTGCTATTACATTCCATATATCATAGTGTTGTCCTCTTCTTTATACTTCTCTTATCTCCCTTCTATATGCTTACACTTATCTTTTCTTAGAAAGTGTTGTCCTCATCTCTTTATGCTTCTCTTATCTCCCTTCTATATGCTTGCACATACCTTTTTTAGAACTTTTCTATGATCTTACCATTTTTATTCTTCTACTATGTTATGTATATCAACATACAAAAATATATGTCGCATAGACGTAAGGAATATATGAAATAATTTAGTCCTATCTTTCTTGCAACCTTTCCATAGTCATACCATATTTACTCTACTAGCTTTTATGCTCTCCTTGTGTTATATTTTTTTGTTCATATTTAGTTCTCTGTTTTGTTATAGCCTTTTTGTAATCTTTGTGTTCCTGCTGTGTAATTATGTTATGCATGCTTTCTCTCTTTTTATGGTTTTCTTATTTTCTTTTTATAGTTGAATACTTACTTTTGAGTATTGATTTGTCTACGAACTCATTATGCTTGGTTATACAGTTAGTTTAGTTCTTGTTTTCCCCTCTTTTACGCTTTTGTGCTTCTTCGCTTTGAATACTAAACTTGTGTCCGAATTGTTGTCCTTTTGCCTTTTACTGCTTTCTTGTTTTGAATATTAATCTCATGGCTGAATTTCTGTTCTGTTAGTTGTTGCTATCTATTTTTATGGATTCAGTGCATTCTGCTAGAGCTAGACGCAGAGAAATTCAGCATGGAAAACAGCCGATTAGCTCAGTAACCTCACCACTGTTGCCTACGCATGTTTTACCCAATGCGTCCGCATCGGTTTTCCCACAAACAACGCCCCAATCATGTATGCTCATTGCTCATGCTAAATACATGCTTTACCCAGTTTTCCTATTTTTTAGAAAGCTTTAATTACCTACTGATTTGCTTTGATTTGCTTTACTATCCTACAGCGCTTGCCACAGATGTTAGCATACTTCCTGTATGGAAGTGTCAGCATGGTTGTTTACACTCTTTATAACCATTCCATTCCTTACTCGCAACGAATAAAAGAGATCGCTTATGCCTTGTCACCTCAAAGTGCTTCTCACAGATTTTACTACACAATGTCCTAGTGACGCTCTCATCTTCACTTCAGCATAAGCTCATTTCCATCAGCTACATTTATTTTGTTGTCTAGAATATTACCAGCTATGCTGCGCCTAGCAACAAATCTATCATTACTAGATACTACTCTCTTATAGCTAACACTATAGCAACCAGTGTGAACATATTTAGTGAACCCTTCGCTTCCTTCATGCTCAATTACATATGCCAGTTTTTGCAAAAAAAATTTTTGTACCAACTTATCTTCCTCAGTTTATCTGTACATTAATTATGTTTCCCTTTACAATCATTGCTGCCTCTTGCTATTCATAGTGTTCCTTTTAACGTCAGAGACAGAACAATACCACCAATTTACTCCATATTAAAGAAAGTCAGTATATACAGTGCATTCACCAAATCATATAGCAAATTTGTTACCAACACAGAGAGTCCAGTGATCACCAGCCGCTTATACAGACTAGCCTACGTGGTGTCTTGCCACGCATACGCATCTAGTTGAAATTAAGTTAGTTTGGTTTGGAGGAACTTAAGAGCCATAGTGTCACACTACGCGTTAGACTACAACAGTTGGCACTTATCATAATCGGTATTATGGACATAGGTATAAAATTAAGGGGCAAAATATGTCAAAAAAATGAAGGAATTAAGTCTTCACTTGTTACATGTGCATAGCGCTAAAAATATTTATTTTGAACCAGGTGGAGTATTGACTAAAAACCATAGGTTCGGGAACATGTTTTCCAGACCTTACTTATAAAATGACATAGAAAGCCGTTTTGCTGTACGAATCCACTTCGCTTGATGACCATTTCCTAATGACAGGTGCAAAGGTGATTCCACTTCTCAACCTAGTGGGATCTTTGGTGGGGAAGATCTGCGGCGTGATCGCGGAAGATAGGAGGCTCAAAGGCAAACTCAAGAATGACCTCGAATCCATGAGGCGGGAGATGGGAATGATAATCGCCGATATAAAGGAGGAGAACAACCAAGGGGCGACACAGCAGACAAGATTTCTGCAACTGCAGGAGTTGGCTTACGATATTGAGGACTTCATATGTGGTCTCTGGGAGCCCGGAGCATCTGGCCCCTTTCTCACGGCGATTGCGTTGGGACCCCGTCCTCAACTTCTGGATCGCATCAACCACTTCAAGGACAGCATCGAGTGTACGGAAGTGGCAACCCAGCGCTGAAGCAACCCAGAGCGGAGACAGTACTGTTAGAATTAAACTGGTAGCTGAACTCTAAACCGAAGCAGACTCGGTTTGGGTTGATATTTTCGTTTTTGTTTCTATGCAGTAGTTAGCCTCCGTTTCCCTTTCTAGCTTTTGTAATCTGATATAAAGGAAAGAAAACCCCAGAAAAAAAGGTGTGGCGAATCGCACCAGAAAATTGTCTGTGTTTACTCTGAAATTTCCTCCTCTGTGGCGTTGTCATTCCTACTATTCATCGTTCGGCAAGAAGTTCAGAAGATCTGATTCCTTCGATTTCAGGTTCTGTGTCTTGCTGTGATCCGTTATTTTGCTAACATTTGGTATCAGAGCTTGGAGGCGATGGACGGCAAGGTTGCAGGATTGCAAGCAGCGGCAGGTGATGACTCCGGCGAAAAGAAACCACCGGCGCCAGTGCCGCGAGCAACCACAAGAGGAGGATTTGTCCCGATTCAGTACCCGATGCTGAATAATACAAATTACGGCCTGTGGGCTGTAAATATGAAGATCATAATGCGCTCTCTTGGTGTCTGGGCAGCAATAGAAGGAGAAGCACCGATCGAAGAAGAGAAGGATCAGGGCACTCTGGTTGTAATCTCCCAGGCAGTCCCAGATGATGTAATGATGGCTATTGCCGAAAAGGAAACGGCAAAGGAAGCATGGGATGCAATTCAGGAGTTGCGCATTGGAGAAGATCATGTGAAGAAAGCAAGGGCATAGGTGCTGAAAAGGCAGTTTGATCGGTTGATCATGGAAGACTCAGAGAATGTGAGTTTTCGCAGAAACTCATCAGTCTGGTTGGTGAAATCCGATCTCTAGGAGTTGAACTGGAGGAAGCCGCAGCAGTTGAAAGATTATTTATTGCAGTTCCCGATAGATATCTTGATTGTGAGAACGATTGAGCAATTTGGAGATGTTTCAAAGATGTCATTAACCGAGGCAGTTGGTCGTCTGAGAGTTTTGGAAGAAGGCCAGAAGGGGCGGCGCCACCGAAAAGAAGATGGAGAGCAGCTAATGTTCACCCGTACTCAATGGGATACCTCAACCATGAAAGAAAAGAAATATGGTGAGGGGTTCAGCGGCAATATGAATAGCGGTATTAGAAGGGAGGAGGACGCTTGATGGCGGCAGAGGACATGGCGTGGTTTTGAAAGAGGGCATGGGCGTGCGGTGATAGAAAACCATATCGGAAGTTTGATATCACCAAGGTACAGTGCTACAATTGTTCAGAGTTTGGACATTTTGCACCTGTATGTAGGAAGCCAAAGAAAGAAAAAGCTTATCTGGCAGTAAAAGGAGATGAATCACCGACATTGCTGATGCTTGAAGCATGTGAGGTGATGGAAGCAAACGAAGAAAATACTACGGATGAAATATGTCTAGTGGAAGAAAAAGTCCAACTCCACTCCAAAGTAAACGACAAGATGCGGGAGAATGTATGGTTCTTGGACACGGGAGCAAGTAACCATATGACAGGATGTAAAAGGAAATTTGTCGACTTGGATACATCCGTCTGCGGCACAGTAAGATTCGGAGACGGATCTTCCGTAAAAATTGCAGGCCGAGGCTCGATCACATTACGAGGCATGGTGAACACAAGGTGCTAACTGAAGTATATTGGATACCTAAACTGACTAGCAATATCATAAGCCTTGGACAACTAGAAGAGCGAGGCTGCAAGGTTGTAATACAGGAAGGACACTTGTGTGTGTTCGATTGGTAGGAAAGGCTGATGATTAGAGTCAGGAGAGCTAAAAACAGATTGTATGTGCTAAATTTGAACCCAGCAAAACCCATATGTCTACTAGCTCGGATGGATGAAGAAGCTTGGAGATGGCACGGTAGGTTTGGACATCTGAACTTTGAAGCATTACGGAAGTTAAGTCAAGAAGGCATGGCAGAGGGTCTCCCACTGGTAAAGCACCTAGAACAGATTTGTGATGGGTGTCTTGTTGGGAAACAACGCCGCACACCGTTCCCTCAAGCATCAAGCTTCAGAGCTAGTTAGACATTAGAACTAGTGCATAGCGACATCTGCGGTCCAATCTCTCCTCCCACACCGGCTGGAAACAAGTATTTTCTGCTGGTAGTAGATGATCTCAGTAGATATATGTGGATTGTACTACTGAAATCAAAAGATGAAGCTTTTCAGGCTTTCAGGAAGATCAAGACAGCAGCTAAAGTAGAAGCAAGAACAAAACTGAGATCGCTACGCACAGATCGGGGAGGTGAGTTTAGGTCAGAAGAATTCGACACGTACTGTGAGGAACTGGGAATTAGAAGATTTCTGACAGCACCTTACTCACCTCGCATACAACTAGTGTTCTTTTAGCTTTTCTAGTACCAGACGTAGGTGCTCAGCATGATCCTCATCGTCCTTGGAATAAACGAGAATGTCGTCAATGAACACCACTATGAATTTGTCCAGGTATTCCATAAATACTTTATTTATGAGATTCATGAAATAGGCCAGGGCATTGATTAGGCCAAAGGACATGACTGTGAACTCCTACAGTCCATATCTGGTGGTGAAGGCTGTTTTTGAAATGCCTTCGGCTCTAATCTTTAGGTGATGTTAGCCTGATCTCAAATAAATTTTGGAGAACATGGCAGCTCCTCCTAGTTGGTCAAATAGGTCATCAATCCTAGGAAGGGTGTATTTGTTTTTTATGGTTACTTTGTTCGAAGACTAGTAATCCACACACATCTAGATGGTGCCACCCTTCTTCTTGACAAATAGCACCGGGAGAGAAACTGGGTCTGATAAAACTCTTTTCCTATAATTCTTGGAGTTGCTTCTTAAGCTCTTCTAACTCATCAACGGTCATTCTATAAGGTCTCTTGGCAATTGGAGCAGCTCCAGGCTTTAGATTGATGACGAACTCAAGGTCCCTATCTGGCGGCATGCTTGGTAACTCTTTCGAAAACACTTCAGGGTAATCTTGTACTACCAGCATCCCTTCTAGAGGTATATCTTCGAAATGATAAACCGCATGTCTCCAAGATAGGTCGATCCACCTTGACTACTATGGTCAACCATGGGCACTTGGTCAGGCTTACTCTATTGGTATCACAGTCTATTACTCCCTGGTGTTTTGCTACCAATCCATTCCTAGTATAATGTCCAAGGTCTCGGAGTGCAATACTATTAGATTTGCCAAGAAGCCAAACTCTTCCATGGTGATTTCTACCCCCAGGCATACTAGGGTGGCGGTAATAGTTCGCGAGTTAGCTAAATACCACGATTTCTTTAACTGGTAGGTAGGTAACCCAAGTTTATTCACTTACCCTCTTGCTATACACGCAGTGTGAAGCCCCGAATAAAAAGAACATGTGCGGCATAGTCTTGATAGAGAACATACCCATCAAGACTCTGGCGGCTTCCTGTGCTTTCTCAGCTGTGATGTGGTTGACTCGGCCATGGTTGTGGCCATGGTTATAAAGAAATTTTGGATGAACCTCCTTTCTGGCCTCTACACCACTTGTTTACGCTTGTGGCTGGCTTCAATGTTCTTCCTCTCATTCTCCAAAATGAGAGTTTGATTCACCAGTTGGTGGAAACTAGTGATGTCTTGAATAATCAGTTTACATGTAGATCCTCATTCATACCTGTCGAGACCCGAATATGCAAACTCGGTCTCTCTGTATAAGCTTACTAGTCGGAGGATCACGCTAGTACACGATCAAACATAGATGTCATCACGATCATACACACGACACTAATAAAGAAAACTCGAATATCGATAAAATATCGAGTAATGACCTTATGGCCAAGCTTACAATATCTCTAGCCGGAAGGGCTTAACAAAATAGCAGCGGAAATCCAAAATAAAGCGTAGCGGCCAATCGACAAGCCACAGGCTATCGAGTGGAGAACGAAGCCTAATCCGTGAAGTCGTCGTAGAACTCTCCTTCTGGAACCTCCTGCTGATAGTACTCCTCTCCCTCAACTGAGCAACATAGGCGTAAAGCCGTGAGTACATTGGTACTCAGCAAGTCGTTTGTAACAATAAATGCAATATAATATGCAAGGCTTACCAAAGGAGGGCTGAAAGGTTAATTTGCATAAAGGCATTTATTGATGAAATATATATTAATTAACTTGAAAGCGAAAGTTAACTGAAAACGGTAACAATAGATAATCAAAGGAATAAACATGAACCACTTGTGAACACCAATTCACAAGTTTAAACCAACAGTGAACTACCTGTCCACTCCCAACATAAACCACCAATTTATAAATGAAACACTAACCCTCGTGTGAAATCCCCGAGCATCATCCATGATCGAGGGCGGCTATTCGAATAGTTTTACACTCTCAGAGGTTGCACAAGCTGTACCCACACGATGTGATTAGCCTAGGCCTAGGAAATCACAACAAGGCCTTTACAATGCTCTACCTCAACACAATCCTGCCTGCTAGAGTTTGCATCACACCCCCTTGCGCCACATGGAAATCAGCAACCATGTCCATCACAATGGCGAAATTGAATTGAAATATTACAAATTAATCAGCGAGTCCATCCATAATAGACATGTGGTTTGCGATTAAGCTCGGATCAATGGCGCACAAAGTTAAGTCCTTAACATTACGGGCGAGACTACCACATCCCCAAAGTACAACGTACTTCCCTTTCTTGCGATCACTCGCGAGTGCAAAACCAATTTGTATAACCAAGCCAGCGTTACACCAATAACGTGGCACAAATTTTAATACGTGGCACCAACCACGGTTCCATATGTCATTAATTCAAATTAATAATTTAACATGTGCGATGAGGTCAATCGTAAATATAAACCGGCTAAGCAATCTATTCGTATCAACTATGTGATAAATAAACTAGCATCACTAATAAATTTCCCAACCTATGGTGACAATGGCATCATGGTATTCCAAAGTGTCAAGGAGGTATAATCTCAATTGGGACAATAACTACTTGTGCAAAGGTTTGAATAAAAATAGCAATGCAATGTAATTTAAAGCAAAATAATTAAATAATAGTTTGCAAAATTTGGGTTCAACATGATCAAGGGACACGACTTGCCTTCGTTATGCTCAGCGGGGTACTCCTGGTCTTCTGGCGCGAAACCTGCTCCTCCGGAATCCGAATTTAACGAGAGAGAAAACGACCGAAAACAAAGAAACACATAAAATGACAAGCAAATGAACTCCAAAATTCACAAAACTAGAACCAACAGCTAGAGCTCGATTTTAGAAGAATTTAGAAAAAAGAACGGGGTCAATCGGAGCTAGGACGGAGGAGAACGGGCTCCCGGAAAATTAATTCAAAAATTAATTCGGGAAAATCAGAAAAATTACTGTGCTGTGAACCCGGTCCACGAAATTCCGAGTCCACCGTGGACTCGGTCCACGCGATGCAGAGGCGCGGGCCTGCGGCGACGCGCGGGGCGTACGCGGCGGCATATCTTTATGCCCACGTGTCACCGGCGGCGTGGCGGTGGCGTGGCTGCCGCCACGTGGCTCGAGGGCGGCTGGGGCGGCGTGGCATGCCACGCGTGTCATGCCACGTGGACTAGGGCTGGCGTGGCACCTTGCGGTGCTGCCACGTGGCTAGGCTGAATCCAGCGCTCGCGCGCGGCGGCGGCGCTGATCCGACGGCGGCGACGGGCGAGCGCAGCGGCGATCTGAACCGGGTCGAGACCGGAGCGACAGCGAGTTGCGCGGCGCGGCGCGGCGGCAACTTGATCGGCGGCGCGTGGCGGCTTCGCCGCGCGGCGTGGCGTCATGGCGCTTGCGCGCTTGCGCGGCGGCGAGATCGCGGCGAAGAAGCGGCAACGTGGCAGCGCGCGGATCGGCGGCGCGCGGCGGCGGTGCGCGCGGCGGCGACGGCGCAGGGCGCTGGCGCAGACGCGCGAGGCGAAGCAGGCGGCGGCGAGCGGGCGAGGCGGCCGAGACGACGCGGCGAAGCAGCGCGGAGGAGCTCACCGGCGGCGGCGGCGGCGTGGTGCTCCGGCGACCTCGGCGGCAGCGGAGACGCAACACGGCGGCGCGGCGCGCGCTCCGGCGGCAGCGGCGCGAGGCGCGGCGCGGCGGCGGCAAGGTTCGGTGGAACGTGCACGCGAACCGAGGAACGCGCAACGCGTTTTAACACGCGAACCGAGGAGTTCGATCGGTTGCGGGCGGCAGTCGCGACGCGGGCGGGTTAGACGGCTAGGATGTGGCCACGCGGCAAGATCGACGCGGGAGGGCGATGGGGTTAGGGTTAGGAGTTGGCGCGCGCGGGGCGAGCGGCTGCGATCGCGCGAACGCTTGTCGGGCGGCCGGCGCGGCGAAGCGCGCGCGGCGGCGCGACGCGCGGCTGCCGTACGCAGCGTCAGCGCAATGCTGCGGCAACGTGCGATCGGGCGGCGGCGGCGAGCGGCGGCGGGAGCGGGTAAGGAATGCTCTGTGTGCGGCGCGGGATTGGTGACGCGTGGAGGAGAGAGGAGATCGGGCGGTGAGGTTAATTTCTTTTCTTTTCTTTTCGAGAAATTCAAATAAACTTCTAAAAACTCTAGAAAATAGCAAATAAATCCAGAAATTCACCAAAAATACCAGAAAATTCCTTGAGACCTGAGGAATACAAATAAAATATTTTCCACTTATGTTAATGTTTATTTTAATCATATTAAATCATTTAAAACTTTAAAATTCATTTGAAGCTTCAATTAATTTCAGAAAATTCCAGAAAATTCATTTTTAAAATCCAGGCTTTAAAAATCTCAGAAAAACAGGATGTTACAATACCTTCAAAGAATCTATCAATCTTTTCTTCCTCATCCGCCACATCCTTGGGAACATAGCGGGTGAGTTGATTGAACTTGGTAAGGTATTCATTGACAGACATGTTCCCTTGCTTTAGGGTGCAAAATTCATTTTTATTCATTCTCATTACCCCTGTAGGGACAAAGTTGGCCTTAAAGGTTGTCTTAAACTCCATCCATGAAATGATTGGGTGAGCATGCTAGGCTCGAGGGGCTCGGTTAACTTGGTTGACTCCGCCTGCCTCTCGACCTGCAGCTGCTGCTTGCCTTTCTGCTTTCCCTTCGGAGTCATCTTCAGTCGGTGTGTCCTCTTGGTCCCGAGTGGACAAGTAGTTCTCCCACCATGTTGTGGCCGCTCCCTTGAGCTGGTGAGTGGTAAAGATTACTCGATCTTCTTCGGTATACTTGGCAAGTCGTAGTTTTCTTTTAGTGTCTCGTAGACAGTCTTCGGTTTCGAGGGGCTCATCTGCCAAAGAGAAGGTCAAGGGCCGAGTCCTTAAAAAGTCACCTAGCTTGGTGCTATGGCGTCGGCATTCTCCTGTTGACCGTGTAGATGGCTGCAGAGCTGAGTCTGTGTGCATGACATGTGCCATGGTGGGGTTTTTGGTGGAGGTGGAGGTTAACTTTCGGACCTCGCTTCTACCTTGGCCCACAGTGGGGTTTCACGATTAGCATCAACCTCACTGCATACCCGGATTGGCGTTAGCCTGGCTTGGGCAATTATTGGTCGTCATCTGCAGATACCGATTGCCCTTTGAGTACATATAGCGAGTAAGTGGGTTTTGGCCCACGTCAATTCATGCAAAACCAACAAAAACAAGATAAACGACAAATCGAATTACAATACAAGGTCTACATTTGGTGCATTACATTCATAATTAGAAGTTTCTGAGCTCAACACTTTATAGCACCTAGGCTATGTTGAGTACTTGGTTACAACAATGTGCTAGCTCTAATACACTCCTTACTACTACGGGCTAGTGCTCACTATCACCATACCGCACTTGAGCACTATGTGTTAGTGATATGCCCTAGAGGCAACATGGAGATGTTGTATATATATATCACATACTATGTTTATGATACATTATTTTGTTCCTTGGAATAGACATCATCATTATTGATCAATGAGTATGTGACTTATTCATGAGACTCTTAAATACTAAGATGTTGCTATTTCTAAATGATCCCTGATCGTATATCATATGAGGAACAAATATGATTCAAAGACAAAGATCATCATATGTATTGATTGATGATCATGTCTCATGGATCATGGTATGGTGATACCAAATCAATAATATGGACATGTGTTAGTGAACATATGTTGGATAGACCTACCATGAGACACTGCAGAGATTCCATGTGTCATCAGTTGGTCTCAAGTAGTGTTTATGTAGAATCCTTAGACTTGAGATCATCATGGTTCCCAACATGAGTAGTAGCTTATTTTGGGACTACTAAACACTACTCCGTAACTGGGTAGTCATAAAAGTAGTCTTCGGGTTTGCAATGAAACATGTAGTGGGATGTGAATGATCAAGATAGAATTTGCCCCTCCTTATGGGAGAGATATCTCTAGGCCTCTCGATGTAATGGATTATGAAAGTGCATGGCCATGCCAAGGTGATTGAGGAGTCAATCACGAGTTTATAATCCATCACAGAATCGAGAGAGTGATTGAGCTATTAAGAGGATGACACAGGTCTCGCCTTGAGCTCAATCTATATCGTGAGGCAAAGGGATTCGTACATGAGAGAACATTACATGTTCAGCCGATATGATCTTTACAAATACTTTGGGGTTAATATGTCTTACTAGAGGCCGCTATTAACGGGGTGACGGAAAGGCGTTTCCGGTCACGACCAAGTATCGTGAACCTCTGTGTCGCACGCTTAACGAGTTGGAACACCGATTCAATATGATTGGATATGGGCTCAATTCGGATAAAGATCCGAATAGACTCCTAATGGGCCTCGGTCCGCAAGGCCCACGTGAGGAGATCTATATATGGAGGCGAGGGTGAGGAGTTTTGTCCCTGGTAACATCTAGCAAAACCCTAGCCGCCACCTCCCGAGCCAAACCCTAGCGCTCACGAGTGCTAGTACACTCGCGATCGGCGTTCACCCGGGCGTGTGGATACCGGTGGAGGCGCTGCTCGTTGCAGTGCTGATCGGCGTGCGTGGAGGAGACGATCTGTTCGGGACGATCGGCTACTTCCACTACTACCTCGACGCGCGTGATTGGATCGGTGTCCAATTCTTCTTTCGCTGCGCTGCGCGTCTAAGTGGTAACGATCCATGATCCTTCCTTAGCATGATGTTCTTGGGTGCGCGGTAGAAAAGTTTTGTTTTCTGCTTCCGTAGCCTACGCGTATTCCTTTACTATGCTAGTGTATCTACTCCTCCACGAAACTGGCTCTTGGGCAAGAAGGGCTGTAATCTGGTGACTGGGAGCGGGAGTGGCTACCGCTGAAGTCTGAAGAGTTTGAACGGGAGCGGGAGTGGCTACGGCCATGGTGGGGTCCTCCAAGAGTGACAGTGACCCTCAGACCAGGGGATCGCATGCTCTTACGAGCAGTGAGCTGGGTGTGGGGCCCATTAGACCGTGGATGGGGTGGAGCAGAATCCAGGATGATGATGGGAGACGCAGTGGGAGCTGGAGCAAGGATTGCCGTGGCAACGGCAGTCCGCTGAAGCTCAGCGATGGCGGCGGTCTTCTCCTTCTCTATTTCTACAAGTGCCTTCTCGCATTTAGCGAGCTGCTCCTGTAGTGCTCTCTTGCAGTAGTGGCTAGCAAGTAGAAGCTAGCGAAAGTTAGTGATCTCCTCTAGCACTACAACGTAGGTGGCTCCCATGGCCCTAGTGAGGTGAACCTGGTGGGAGAGCATGGGGTTGTCCTCAGTTGTGACTCGCCCCCTACGGGCGGGATGGATAGTAAAAGAATGGAGACATCAACAGTGCAAGTCCGTGGATGTCGCATAGTCGGGCAGCAGCTAAGCGAGCAACGTCCTGAAGAGTAGTAGACGTAGTGTTCCTCCTGTATAGACTCCTAAAGACATGTGGTGGTGCAGGTCCCATCTTGCTTAGTTTGCAATCTGGATCAGCGCATATGTTGATATGCGATAGTAGTAGCTTGGATCTATTACAGTCTAAATCAGGTAGCACGGGTTGATGAGATCAATCGGTCATAAGGGGTTGAAATAGGTATGAGTTGATAGCATCATAAGGCCAAAAAGATTAGTTCGTGCTCCTTCTTTGATGTACGCGCGACTTGCCCCTACCGGCTGGAATCACCATCGGGGCTAAACTGCGCGCACAATCGATGATCGAGCCAACAGATCGAGGTCTTGTGTTGTGGTCTCCTCAAGTATACCGATCGCGATGATCAATATGATTGATCTAATGAAAATTGAGACATTTTGAATGGCTCGAATTTGGGTTGATTTGATCGGCTCGATAAGACTTTCATAGCGATTGCATAGACTTTCATAGGGACCGCCGTGTGTATCCCCCCTTGTATAGCGTCGTAGGTTTACATCGTTAGGTAGAATGCGATTCTACGTCTAACTTGTTTTTGCAGGGAATGGTGTGAATAGTATGGCCCTATAGCTTATTTGAATGTATGAGATGTATATGATGCATGTAACATTCGTTCATGGCCTGCGTGTCATGATTATTACAGCTATTGTTAGCTGTATATATATATTGTATTTAACGACCTGCGTGTCGACCTTAATGCTTGAATCTATCTTTGTAATCTTCAATTTCTAGCTATTATAGGTTGTAGCCTAGTTTTGAGGTTACAAGCTTTTAAGCATGGTGGCCTAAAGGAGTGATGTGGAGGATGTAGATCGTCTACACCTACTTGGAGATGGATATCACCATTTTTGGGCCATACTACTTCACAGTTAAATGTGTTTATCTATGATGTTATCTATCTTATTCTTATGCAATGATATATGTGATATGTTGCTTTGGTAGGATAGAATCCTCTTAAAATTAGGTGTTAATGCCCTTCCATATGCTGCACCAAAAGATAATGATCACCGCATGGTAGGTCTACCAAAGTAGAGTGCCATCGGTTATCATCATCATTTGGGGTAAATGTCGGACATCTACATGCGGAAGCATTTGGTTTACTTAACAAGGTTATCAAAATAGTTTTGGACCTTGGGGCATAGATTGGGGCGAGGCATACCGATGTCACCCAAAGTAAAGTCACATAGGGATGTGATTAGCAAGGTGTTGCTTACCCATGTCACTAGTTTTCTAGCCGTGATGCCAAAGCTCACTAGGAATTAGTGAAATGAGGATCTTTACCCACTATGTAACTTAGAGAGTTTTTGTTGCAAAACTCATAGTGGGAGTCTTTTGCTAAATAGTTTAATAAAGATGAACATAAACATAGTGCTAAACTTTGCATATTCTTATGTTGTAGATCATGTCATTAACGCGCATCCAAGATACTTTTAATTTGCGATCTGTTCTTGAGAAAGAAAAACTCAATGGAACAAACTTTTTGGATTGGTATCGCAACTTGAGAATTGTTCTCAAGCAAGAGCGCAAGGAGTATGTCCTTGAGTCTCCTTACCCGAAGACTTGCTCGATAATGCTCTCATCCTTTACGGAGAGCTTATGAGAAGCAAGCGAATGATTGCCTTGATGTGAGTGTGTCTCATGCTTGCCACAATGTCCTCTCGAGTTTGAAGCAATATGAGAACACAGATGCCTACAATATCATTGTGGGGCTACGTGGTATGTTTGAGAACCAAGCAAGGGCTGAGAGGTTCAATACTTCAAAGTCCTTATTTGCGGCGAGGCTTGCGTAGGGAATCCGTCACCCTCATGTGATTAAGATGATTGGCTACATTGAGAGTCCGAAAAGCTTGGTTTTCCCTTTAGCCAAGAGTTGGCTACGATGTGATTCTCGGTCGCTCCCCCGAGCTTTGAGCCATTCATAATGAACTTTAACATGAACAACCTAGACAAGACCTGGTGAGTTGCATGGGATGCTAAAATCTGCGAGAAAGCATTAAGAAAAGCAGCAATCATGTGATGATGATGCAGAAAGGCAAGGGCAAGCCCTATGTCAAGAGAAGCGCGGTCAAAAGAAAGAAAGCTCGATGCGATCGCGGCGGTTCTAAGGCCAAGAAAGACAAGAAGGGCGATGCTCATCCGATGCAGATTGTTACTCATGTAAGCAATCGTGACATTGGAAAAGGAACGCCCAAAGTACTTGGAGGATCTTGAGAAGAAGAAGGGAAGTCGACTTCCACTCGGTATAAATGTTATAGAGATCAATCTTGCTACTTCATCAACTGATTCTTGGGTATTTGATACCGGATCGGTTGCTCATATTTGCAAATCGTTGCGTGGGCTAATAAGAAGTAGAAGTTTGAGGAGGAGCGAAGTGGATCTTCGCGTTGGCAATGGAGCAAAAGTTGCTGCGGTAGTTGTTGGCACCATGCCATTGTCTTTACATTTAGGATTAGTTTTGGAATTGAATAATTGTTATTGTGTTCCATCTCTTTCAAAGAACATTATTTCTGCTTCATGTTTGCAAGCAGAAGGTTATGACTTTAAATCTATGGACAATGGTTGTTCTCTTTATTTCAAAGATATGTTCTATTGTCATACTCCATTGGTGAATGGGTTATACGTTCTTACTCTTGAAGGGTCACGGTCTATAACATTAATGCAAAGAGGCAACGTCCAATGATTTGAATCCCACGTTTATTTGGCATCGCGCTTAGGTCACATAAATGAGAAACTCATGCGAAGCTCCATAGAGATGGTATTCGCACTCATTTGATTTTGAATCATTAGAGACATGCGAATCTTGTTTACTTGGCAAGATGACAAAGGCACCTTTCACCGGTCAAGGTGAGCGGGCAAATGACTTATTGGCACTCGTACATACCGATGTATGTGGACCAATGAGCTTAACGACGGAGGTGGTTTTCATGACTTCATAACTTTTATCGATGACTTTAGTAGATATGGGTATATCTACGATGAAGCATAAGTCCAATCCTTTGAAAAGTTCAAGGAATTCCAAAATGAAGTGCAAAATCATTTAGGCAAGACAATCAAGTTTCTACGATCCGATCGTGGAGGCGAGTATTTGAGCCATGAGTTTGGCAATCATCTAAAAGATTGTGGAATTGTTCCACAATTGACTCCGCCAGAACACCTCAATGGAATGGGGTATCGAGCGAGAAATCGCACCTTATTAGATATGGTGCGCTCCATGATGAGCCAAAGTGATCTTCCGTTGTCTTTTTGAAGTGCGCTCTTGAAACACGCGTTCACACTAAACAGGTTCCATCAAAATCAGTAGAAAAGACACCATATGAGATGTGGACGGGACAACGTCCTAGCTTGTCTTTTCTTAAGATTTGGGGATGTGAGGCTTATGTAAAACGTTTACAATCGATAAGCTCACTCCTAAATCGATAAATGCTTCTTTATCGGGTATCCTAAGGAAACAAAAGGATATTATTTTTATAATCAAGGAGAAGGCAAAGTGTTTGTCGCTCAAGCATGGTGTCTTCTTAGAGAAAGAGTTTCTCTCAAGAAGGGATAGTGGGAGCACAGTGCAACTTGAAGAAATTCAAGAAACACCGATAACGTTTCAGCTCCTCTGTAACCACAACAGATGAACAAAGCGTTGAAGAACTGTTGTGGACACACCAGCACCACGTAGGTCGAAAAGGTCACGTCGTGCACACGAGAGGTACATGTTTTTGACTACTCAACAAAGGGACATTTTGTTGTTAGACAACGATGAGCCTAAGACCTATGAAGAAGCGATGGTGGGACGGACTACGAGAAATGGCTTGAAGCCATGAGATCGAAATTGAATCCATGCACGATAATCAAGTTTGTAACTTGGTTGATCCACTGATGGTGTTAAAACCATTGAGTGCAAATGGGTTTTCAAGAAAAGATAGACATTGATGGAAATGTTCACATCTATAAAGCGCGATTGGTGGCCAAAGGTTTCAAACAAATTCAAGGTGTTGATTATGATGAAACTTTTACGCCACGTCGCAATGCTAAAGTCTATTCGGATCATTCTAGCGATTGCTGCATATTTCGACTATGAAATATGGCAAATGGATGTCAAAACAGCTTTCCTTAATGGAAATCGAGTGAGAATATGTACATGACACAGCCCACGGGTTTTGTCGATCCGCAATCGATTGGAAAGATATGCAAGCTCCAAAGATCCATTTATGGATTAAAGCAAGCATCTCGGAGTTGGAACATTCGTTTTGATGAAGTAATCAAAGGGTTTGGTTTCATCAAGAACGAAGAAGAGCCTTGTGTTTACAAAAGGCTAGTGGGAGCGCACTCGTATTTACGGTCTTATATGTGGATGACATATTATCGATCGAAATGACATTCCTTTGCTCGAATCATTAAGTCTTTATTAAAAATAGTTTCTCTATGAAAGACTTAGGAGAGGCGCATATATTCTGGCATCAAGATCTATAGAGATAGATCAAAAAGGCTAATTGGATTAAGCCAAGATACGTACATTGACAAGGTGTTGAAAAGGTTCAACATGCATGATTCCAAGAAAGGTTTTCTACCTATGTCACATGGTATAAATCTCAGCAAGAATCAGTGTCCTAGTACACCTGATGAGCGGGATAAAATGAATGCGATTCCATATACTTGGCTATTGGGTCCATTATGTATGCCATGCTTTGTACCGTCCGGATGTTTCGTATGCTTTAAGTGCTACAAGTAGATACGATCGAGATCCAGTGAAAGTCAACTGGATTGCCGTAAAGAACATCTTGAAGTACTTGAGAAGAACTAAAGATGTGTTCCTTGTCTATGGAGGTGAGGAAGAGCTCGTTGTAAATGGTTACACCGATGCTAGCTTCCAAACTGACAAAGATGATTTTAGATCGCAATCTGGATTTGTGTTCTGCCTGAATGGCGGTGCGGTAAGTGGAAGAGTTCCAAGCGTGAGACGGTTCTTGATTCTACAACGGCCGAGTACATAGCGACTTCAAGCCGCCAAAGAGGCTGTTTGGATCAAGAAATTTATTTACGAGCTTGGTGTGATGGCTAGTGCCTCGGCCCAATGGACCTCTATTGTGACAATAGTGGGGCCATTGCACAAGCCAAGGAGCCTAGATCGCACGGAGGTCCAAGCACATTTCTGCGATTTCATCTCATCCGCGAGATAGTGGAGAGAGGCGATGTGAAGATATGCAAAGTACAAGCGGTTTGAACATTGCAGATCCGTTGACAAAGCCGCTTCCCACCAAAGCATGAGGCTCACACTAGGGCAATGGGTATTAGATACCTACATGGTTGACTCTAGTGCAAGTGGGAGATCATTAGTGATATGCCCTAGAGGCAACATGGAGATGTTGTATATATATATCACATACTATGTTTATGATACATTATTTTGTTCCTTGGAATAGACATCATCATTATTGATCAATGAGTATGTGACTTATTCATGAGACTCTTAAATACTAAGATGTTGCTATTTCTAAATGATCCCCGATCGTATATCATATGAGGAACAAATATGATTCAAAGACAAAGATCAGCATATGTATTGATTGATGATCATGTCTCATGGATCATGGTATGGTGATACCAAATCAATAATATGGACATGTGTTAGTGAACATATGTTGGATAGACTGCCATGAGACAACTGCAGAGATTCCATGTGTCATCGCTTGGTCTCAAGTAGTGTTTATGTAGAATCTTTAGACTTGAGATCATCATGGTTCCCAACATGAGTAGTAGCTTATTTTGGGACTACTAAACACTACTCCGTGAATCGGGTAGTCATAAAAGTAGTCTTCGGGTTTGCAATGAAACATGTAGTGGGATGTGAATGATCAAGATAGAATTTGCCCCTCCTTATGGGAGAGATATCTCTGGGCCCCTCGATGTAATGGATTATGAAAGTGCATGGCCATGCCAAGGTGATTGAGGAGTCAATCACGAGTTTATAATCCATCACAGAATCGAGAGAGTGATTGAGCTATTAAGAGGATGACATAGGTCTCGCCTTGAGCTCAATCTATATCGTGAGGCAAAGGGATTCGTACATGAGAGAACATTACAGGTTCAGCCGATATGATCTTTACATATACTTTGGGGTTAATATGTCTTACTAGAGGCCGCTATTAACAGGGTGATCGGAAAGGCGTTTCCGGGTCACGACCAAGTATACGTGAACCTACAGGGTCGCACGCTTAACGGGTTGGAACACTGATTCGAATATGATTCGGATATGGGCTCAATTCGGATAAAGATCCGAATAGACTCCTAATGGGCCTCGGTCCGCAAGGCCCACGTGAGGAGGTCTATATATATGGAGGCGAGGGGCTGAGGAGTTTTGTCCCTGTTAACATCTAGCAAAACCCTAGCCGCCACCTCCCGAGCCAAACCCTAGCTGCTCACGAGTGCTAGTACACTCGCGATCGGCGTTCGGCCCGAGCGTGTGGATACGGTGGAGGCGCCGCTCGTTGCGATCTTGATCGGCGTGCGTGGAGGAGACGATCTGTTCGGGACGATCGGCTACTTCCACTACTACCTCGACGCGCGTGATTGGATCGGTGTCCAATTCTTCTTTATTTGCTGCGGCGTCTAAGTGGTAACGATCCATGATCCTTCCTTAGCATGATGTTCTTGGGTGCGCGGTAGAAAAGTTTTGTTTTCTGCTTCGTAGCCTTACGCGTATTCCTTTACTATGCTAGTGTATCTACTCCTCCACGAACGGCTCTTGGGCAAGAAGGGTCATGTCGGTGACTGGAGCGGGAGTGGCTACCGCTGAAGTCTGAAGAGTTTGAACGGGAGCGGGAGTGGCTACGGCCATGGTGGGGTCCTCCAAGAGTGACAGTGACCCTCAGACCAGGGGATCGCATGCTCTTACGAGCAGTGAGCTGGGTGTGGGGCCCATTAGACCGTGGATGGGGTGGAGCAGAATCCAGGATGATGATGGGAGACGCAGTGGGAGCTGGAGCAAGGATTGCCGTGGCAACGGCAGTCCGCTGAAGCTCAGCGATGGCGGCGGTCTTCTCCTTCTCTATTTCTACAAGTGCCTTCTCACATTTAGCGAGCTGCTCCTGTAGTGCTCTCTTGCAGTAGTGGCTAGCAAGTAGAAGCTAGCGAAAGTTAGTGATCTCCTCTAGCACTACAACGTAGGTGGCTCCCATGGCCCTAGTGAGGTGAACCTGGTGGGAGAGCATGGGGTTGTCCTCAGTTGTGACTCGCCCCCTACGGGCGGGATGGATAGTAAAAGAATGGAGACATCAACAGTGCAGGTCCGTGGATGTCGCATAGTCGGGCAGCAGCTAAGCGAGCAACGTCCTAAAGAGTAGTAGACGTAGTGTTCCTCCTGTATAGACTCCTAAAGACATGTGGTGGCGCAGTCCCATCTAAGGCAAAGAGGAAGACCTCCATGATCCAAGACTCCCTGGGTCCTTCTGCAACCTTGCGTCCCGTGTAGTTAGGCTGATCCTTATATCCCAAGTAATGCAGCAGCTTGTGCAAAATATAGGCAAAGTCCCCCTCGCACTGTCCATGAGTAAGGTAGTCCCAAGTACCCTCTGTAGCTCCCACCATCTTACATTAAGGCACAAAGGCTAGTATCTCTTTTAGAACTCCAAAGGAAGAAAGACAAGGTCAGATTTAAGAGGGATAAGAGAGGAAGTAATACGCTATATTTGTAACACCCCAAGACCCACATTACCCTGGGATGCCACTAAACTACTCTACAAGCTAGCCAATTTACAAGGTAACATAAACTGGCAATAATTTCTAAATCATGATCAGCTAAGCGGAAGTATACTAAAATAAAGGTAAAGGGACACTACCAGTTAAAGAATAGCCGCTAATATACTTTAACTAATTAAAGCGAACTATAACCTAACTTTAATAATTAAAAGTGATCAACAATGAGAGATAAAAAAAATGAATAACCGAAGACTGCACTTATTTATTACAATATGAAACATGATATGGTGTATGATAGTGATGTGCCGCTCTACCCTTCCCATGCATGCTCGAGAATCACCTGGAGGAGGGGGGAAACAAGAGTGAGATAAAAATCTCAGCAAGCAAACTGTTTCACAATCTAATTAAACTACAACAGTTTAATCATCAATATTTATTTCCCACAATGACTACATTTATATCCTCAACCCCAAATCACCACCAACGACGGTAAAACATTAGCAAATAAATCTTGTTTAACTACTTCATAACGTCAATCACTACCACTACCAAAGACAATAAAGCATTAACGTGTTTTACCTCACTAACTTTATTATTACTGACATCCACAACTGCTATCAACAATTACCACAAGAAAAAAGAATCTCATGCCACAATCACAATCCCTACCATACCACAAGGGATGAACCCCATTCCACGACCACAGCCACATTCCTCATACCACAAGTGACTCTCATGAGCCAATTCCACATTACAACTAAGAAGTTGTATTTGTTTGCAAAATAACCCCACCATCATACATTGCATAAGTATGTAAATGATCTTTCCACCATGTAATGCATATGAATGCGTATGATCCACTGCACCTTTACCCAACAAGGTAAGAGTGTGCATCGTACTAAGATAATATATGATGCTGTACCAATACGGTTGCGGTTATAAATGGCGACATCCTCAATACAAATGTCACGATATGATATGAATGATATGATAATCATAAACCACAAGAATTTAACCACGAAGATCAACAACATAATCATCATGAATACTTCCTCATAATCCACATGTGTCTCATTAAGCACAATGCCAATCGATGAGGACATCACTTCTACTGATATGAACACTCCTATTGATATGAACACTCCTCTTATTGCTTCCATGAATAATGGGCAAGGTCCAATTACTCGGGTATGTGCTCGTCAACTCAACTATCAGGTAAACTTGTTTTTACCAGTCAATAATATTTCCGCTGAGAATTTGATACTTCCTAAGACTTGTGATTTTCTTGTTCTTAGAAACTATGGAGAAGAACCACGCGAGCTCAAGTGTAGAAGTGGAACCATCAAGCGCAATCCAACTCATATTCGCGAGTTCGACTCAGATTCGGACTGCTTGACAGCGCCTACTTCAAACGGCCATAACTTTTGATCCAGAAGGTTTCTCGGGGCCCGTGAGTACTCGTTGGAAAGATTTGGGAGTCTAATTTCATATGAATCAGGTCTCATATCGAAATTCCACCCGAGCCGATCAGAAACTGCAAAACAAGTTGCGTCACTTTTCCAGTATGAGTCAAAGTGGGCATTGGGCCTTGTAATCACACTTAGACTATCTGGACAGGCACTATTCATGGGTGGTACTGTTCACATGAACAGTACTCATGAATAGTATTGCACCCTCTTTTGTTAGATAAGTGCGGCCTCCCCCACCCCTATTTAAGGAGGTCGCACCCCTTTAGTTTTCCTCGGGTTTTTCTTTAGAGTTTATTCTGCTTAGCAGTCTCATTGCACGTCTGGTTGAGGAACCCCAACTTATGAACTTAATATTTATTCGTAATACAATTTCAGATTGCACATTTTATTCTCTTGCTTGTGTTCTCGATTCGCTTGCAGGAGATAGCCTTCTTAGCGAGGTCAACCGCGTTCGGCACGGTTGATAATCATCGGAGCAGTGGTGTAGTGATTGTGAGGGGATCGATCTGTTTTGGTCAGAGCCTTTGGATCATCAACGTCGAGTTCTCCACAATCGACTTATCAGTACCTCTTGGAAGATCGGACCATCGTCACATTACCAATGATTCATAAGATCAATACGACATAACCTACATTTGGTTCACCAAGATCATAATCAATTGATCTATAGGGAATTCTACCACTTAGACCACAATATATTCATCAAGAGTTCTACCACCACAATCATAAATATTCACTAAGAATACTACCACCTAGACCACAATATGTTCATAAAGAATACTACCCCATAACTATATTTATTTCATCAAGAACAATTCCACATACCCATAATTAAACCATCAAGATCATAAGTAGTTGAATTCTTAAAACACCACCACATGGACCACATTAAGAAAGCATGTAACAATGACATAGTATCTCAAATTAAGAGAATTAATTAATGTGAATGTAGAATGATTAACGAGTTAAGCAAGAGCACAACCGCTACGTTTACTTGCCTCTACCGGTGAAGCGAAGAAATCATGCACACTCAGGAGCAAAATCACCTATCCAAAAGTACCTCTTAGCACAATACTACAGTAATGAAAACGCGACTTAAGAAGCAAAGATGACGCTAAACCCCAAAACCCCACACATCTCTCTCTTAACGTTTCTACACTCTACCCACTACAATGCGTAACGCCAATTTTGTATCTTTAAAACTATCAAACCATTTATAGAGAGAGATATATTTCTGAAATCTACACTTAAATACCTTCATCTTTCAAGTATATCACTTCTTTTTATTTTGTTACTAACGAGGTGCAACTTAACGCGCAAAACAGAGAACGATCTCTGTTCTGGCAATCTGGGCAGTCATTTTGTAACGCACCCCAACCACAGTATAAGGCTCTAAAAATTATGATTTTTATACAGTAGTTAGATTATTGAATTCTCTACATTTTTCACAAATGTGACAAAAAACATAAAAGCCATCTACTGCTCTAAATTACACCCAAACAAACAATCGTCCCGATGCACTCTGACGACAGACAACATGGTTCCCGACCTGCTGCGCCCAAATCCCATGACCAAAAATTCTAAAAAAAACTACAAAAGATAGGTCTCATCGTCCTCTACAATTTTTCTTTTGGGCAGACCCGCAAGAAAAATCGTTTCGTAGGTCTAAATTGCGCAAACATTCGCGCTGCATGGATTGATCTACAAACAGCCAAATGGAATTCCCTAATCGGAGAATCAAATTGCTAAACCCCATCAATTCCAATGCTAAGAACCCTAATTACAGCAAAACCAGAAGGGTTTGGGATGAGGGAGAGTTACTTAGGGGATCCCCTTGGGATCACCCCTCTTCTTTCCTCTTCTTCTTCTTCCCTTCCTTCTCTTCTCTTTCCTTGCTTTCCCCTTTACATCAATGGACATGGCAGCAGTTTGGGGGAGGGTGGAGGCACAAGGGGAGAAAGGGGTGGCGGCTAGGGGACAAAAGGGATAGGGTTTGGCCAAAGGGTTTTTTGGGGAAAACTAGGGTTAGGGGTGGGGCGGCTCCACTTGGGTGGTTGGCCCAAGGTGGCAAGCCCACCCTTCGAACAACCTACAAAGTGAATTTTAATTAATTTAATTTATTTTTATTTTAGATTATTCCTCAATTTTATTTTTCTTCCCATGATTTATCAAAAATCCACGACTCCACGATTACTTTAAAAACTGACACCAAAACGACGTTCAGGTATTATAATATTTTTTGAAACCCTTTTTTATAGATTTGAAAAAATGAAGTCCTATGTCTTTACCAAGTAGCCTTCCTAAGATGTTTCCATACGATCGTATGCTCGATACTAGCTCATCGATCCGAATTTGAAATCCAGAATCTTCTGTGATTCCATCGCACTATTCCCTAGATCAGTAGATAGTGCTCATAGTACATTGCCGTATCAATTCATACATCGCAAGACATTCATTCAACCATAATTTTATACATTAGAGTTGAAATACACCACGTCGGGTGACAGTTTACATAAGGGTCGCCTCGGTCAAAATATTTACAAATCAAAAGACAGCAGTGGAAACCATGAACAAAAGTACGACCATTAGCCACAAGCAAGCGACTGAGGGGTAAATGTGTGTAGCATATATTGCCTAATCCTAGGTAATATAGGTGCACACCCTTCCACAAAGTCTACTTGCCTAGTACTTGAAATTTTCAAACTCTCCTAAAAGCCATCATCCGCTCTATTGTTCGAGGTCAGTGCGCCATCGTATGCGTAGTGGTCATGACATCCCACTACATTATGAAGATGCGAGGTGAGCTCAAATCCACTGTGCTCCGTGAGTCAATACATAGTATGCAATTAATTAAAATGCATGGCTTGCTAAAGAAGGGCTCAGTTGTTTTATTTGCGGAAAAATTGCTTTGTAAAAGTAATATGAAATATAGAAATCTCCTAAGACCTAGCAGTTTGGACTTAAATCATGGTGTTTGTGAAAAGAAATGTGATAATAGTAGTGGCACATATTTCATCCACCTTTACATGACACCTGCACCATATGTTAATTCTTTAGCGTTACAGCCGCTTCACTGGGGCGACACCCAAGGCAACACAAATTAGGGCTATCCATCGCCCTCCATTTTTCTTCCCAATTCCTCCCACAAAATTTTGGAAATAGAACTATATCCAAGTTAGCTTTCCATGTCCGCCCTTGACCGTGGGCACGGCTATTCGAATAATTTTGACTCTGTAGAGTGTGTACACTTTCATCACAAGAGACAATCCGCTCGCTGCTCCACATGATTCCTTAGTCATGCGGTTGAGTAGATCATCACAGTAACTTTTCAATCTATCTAGCCCCTTGTTCTCATCTCACCCTATGGGTTGCTCCCACTTGCGCTAGGTCCCACACGTAGTACGGGATGTTAACCACTAGTACTGACGCATTCGGGCTCCACTCCCCACAACGCTAGTATGATAGGAATACTTCAATCTCCACTTGGTGTCCCTTTAGCCACACCAGGCCTTTACACTACCTCACTTCCTTTCCCCTACCTGTGAGATGAGTCCGAAACTCAATAGATTTACTTAGCCAAGTTGCACTTTGCAGACTTGTGGTTGCACTGTTTTACAATGGGATGTTCTGACCAGATTCGGTCCTGAGGATTATCTGGGTGGTTCTACCACAATCCACACACTCGTGCATTCACCTCGCCATACCCCCGAACCATCCGTCCAGACGTGTAAGCAAGTTGAGGTGTTTGGGAGTATAAAATAATAATTTTTCTGAAAATACATAGCCATTTCCATCCACCAATTCCCAAATCAGCTTTTCGTGATTGAATGTGATGCTTGGGATATTTAAGCATCCCTGGGTATCTAAGCAATGCTAAGCCAATCGCATAATCGTAACTTATTTTTGAAAGGTTACCGTTATAATTTTCCTAGGGGGAAAAACAAGGCTCACTGTTCTATGTGCGATGGAAATATAATATTAGCACTTACATAATGGCATATAAATATAGTATTAAAACAGTCATAAAATGTCACATAAAATAATACCATGCAATTTGGTTATTTAAATGTAAATAATTTGCAGAAATGTGGGTTCAACATGATCAAAGTATTGACTCACCTGGGTCACAGTTGCCCTGATCCTGTTGGTCTTGGCTTGCTTTCACCTCGGCCTCTTCATCTTGTACTTCGTACGCTATTTTACGTTGAGCGAAAATTTGGACAACAATTAGTACAGCCAAATAAATTCTCACAAAAATTCAAACAAGCTCAAAATTCATGATTTTAGTTCCATTAGATAGATGATGAATTTAGAAATTTGTTTCACTTTATTTGGAGTTAGGATGAATTAGTTATGATTATTTGAAGTTTTTAGCCTAAATTAATTCAAAATTAAAATTAAAATCCAATAAATAAATCTAAGGAGAGAGAGTGCATGACTAACAGGTGGGGCCCACAGTGGGGTTTAATATTTTCTTTTCTTTTCAGGTCACTGACACGTGGAACCCACGGTGGGATTTAATATTCTTCTTTTCTCTGACGGGTGGGGCCCACGGGATTTTTTTTCTAGGCAGCTAACACGTGGGACCCGCTTACAGTTTAATTAAAAAGGAGGCCCGCATGTTAGTGACTGTTTAGGACTAACAATTGTCATTAGCGCTAATGAATCTTGGCATTAACTATTCGTAGGATGAACAGTGTCATCTTCTTCCCGCTAGCGAGAGAGGAGGTTGCCGCTGGCGGCAGGGGCAGTGGTCGGGCGTGAGCATTAGTAAAATGGATTGTTCGTGCCCGTGCCCACCTCCAGGCGGGGTGTCACCGGCCAATTTGGCCGGAGCAGTGGCTGACGGTGACCTTAGGCGGCAGCAGAAAAGGGAAGAAGGGGCTACGACGACTGATGGCATCTGAGCTCAATTGGTTGCTAATGGAGCATCTAGGCAGGGTCAGAAGGCTACCTTGAGGGTCGGTGAGGCTTGAGGATGGCGGTGGTGGCCGGTCGGTGTGAGACAGTGGCAGTCCGGGGAGGCTCACGGTGAATGGTCGGCTCAGGCGGTGAGAAGCTCGGTCGAGGGTGGGGGTAGCGTCGCCGTGCTCCGAGGAAGCTCCTGCAGGACTTGGTGTCACGACAGGACAGGCGGCAGGTGAGCGTGCAGCTACTGGTGGAGGCAAGGCATCACTAGCCTACGATGACGTGGGCGCGGCGTGGCGACGCGCAGCGGTGTGGCGTGGTGGTGCCGCAGCGCTGCGTGAGGGCGGTGAAGGTGAGGTACCACGGCAGAGCAAGCGGCAACATGGGCAAGGAGGCACACCCGCAATAGGTGGTCCAAAGGGAGGAGCGGCGGTGGGGCCACCGTTGAAGAGTCTAGCGAGGAGGAGCAGCCTCGCGAGTGCACACGAGAATAAGGAAAGGGGGGAAGAGGCCGCTCAGCCGGGCAAGGCCGGCTAAATTCCTCCCCTTCTCCTTTTCTCTTTTTTTATTTTTATTTTTGTTTTTATTTTTATTTCTATTTTTACTTTTGGGCACATGGGTGTGTGTGTGTGTGTGTATATATATATATATATACAAAATTTCAGAGATATTCCTTTCAGGTATTATTATTTTTCTTTTAAATTTCTCATATTTTGTATGTCTCCATTTTTCAATTTGTTGCTAATTAACTTCTGAGAATTTTGGCTAATTTTTTTATCATCTTTTCAGATTCTTCTTTTAATTTAAAATTTACTTCTATTAAATATACCTTCTCTTTTTGGAGTTCCATTTCCATTTTATACTTTAGCATTATATATTTTTTAATGTCTTATTTACTGGAACCTCAATCAAAACCAAAGAAATTCATAAAATTAAAATAACAGGAAAATGCAAAAATTCAGAATATTTGTAAACTATACATTTTCCAAAAATCCTAATTTTTGCAATATCACAATGTGGTTGTGCCTAAGTCACCTTAAGGATCGGTCTGTGAGCTAGTACTACAAGTCACACCGTACTACCACAAGTTTGGTATGGAACAGTCCTGGCTAGGTAATATGTGACGTTCCAAATGTAGTTTCGCTATAGGCTGGATGTGAGTGTGGCATAAGCCGCGAGAAGTCTCACATGGCATAAGAGGGGATCCAACTTGTGGATTCAAGTTGTGGTGAAATCTTAGTGGCAGCTAACTATTTTGGCTACGGAACATTGTCATGAACTCTCCGCCGCACACCTAAGACAGTGTGTTAATCGCGTGGCACAACGAGAGGACATATCGTGTGGGTAAAGTTGTACACCTCTGCAGAGTAACAAACTATTTTGGATAGCCATATCCATGGTCAAGGACATGCCGAGTATGGTTTTTCACGAATTAGACCTTAATTTCATAAAATCTAGTTTGTGGGCAAATGAGAACTCTTTTGAGAAGATAGTTCGGGTGGGATACCTGTGGTTAGGTAACCCTGTGTGCATTAGCTTTTCCTGGGATAGTGCAATTTACACAGAGGGTTACGGAGTTGTTGTTCTAGGGTTCGACAGTGTCTGATGCGAATACGCACGTGTCTTGTACTGATATGATCACGCCACAAATGCATACGACCATAGCTCCTAAGAATAAACAAAAGGTGAACTCTAATTTAATTGGGTCATTGTTCCTTATATTTGGAGATGTAGAACTACTATTTTATGTAATTGTATGTAGATCTATACTCGATATATACAAACCTAAATTGAAGATACGTGATGAGGACATCCCAACTACTACCACATCTAGGGTGCATGAGAATGTTCACGAAGCTGAATCTACGATACAAGGACCAATGACTCGAGCGCGAGCATGTCAATTTAACTATCAGGTGAATGCGTTCCTAAGTTTGCATACAAATATTTTAAAAAATGGAATATTATTTAATCGTTGTGATGATTTAATTGTCCTTAGAAATCATAGAGGAGAACCACATGATCCAAATGTACAAGTGGAACCGTCAAGCGCAAACCAAGTCCTGTTCATGAGTTCAACTCAGATTTGGCCCCCCTGACAGCATCTACTTCAAATATGTATAACTTTTGTATACGAACTCCATTTGAGGTGTGCGAGTATAGCACAGAAAGAAGAATTCGTCCAATTTCTAATGGATTTGGTCCCACCTCCAAATTTCTTCTGTGTGCACCGCAATTACCAAAACAATCCGACGCTGACTCAGCCTGACAGGACCGATTTTAAATGCTCATATATTTCTCATCAAGAGTCCATTTGGAATGTGTGAGAACAGCTTAGAAAGATTATCTCGCCTTCTTTCTAACGGATCTAGCCCCATACAAAAATTCCTTCTGTGCACATCGAAATCATCAAAACAATCTTTCGATTTTGGAAACAGAGATAGAATCCGATATAATTTGATTACTTTTCATGTGTTGAAAACTTCCATAAGTAAGGGCTCCATTGGCCATGTAACACAGACCACCTTTGGAAAAAAGCAATATATGAAAGTTCTTGTTCGAGTTTCTTGTGATTGTCGAAATTTCAAAGGGAATTATGAGTGTTCTTCAATCAAGATCGTTCGGCCTTTCCGCTGGGAATTGGGTGCATGATAGATCTTCGCTTGGTGGCCGGTGAAATTGTCGCGGGTGTGTTTTGGCGGATTAAAGTGTGTTTGTCCCTTGCACTAGTATTGGTGGATCATTGCAATTCATCAAGACTCCCGTGAGTATCCATCCTACGTCGAGAAGATCGGGTGACCCCGTATCATATTAGTATAAGAGTGTGGTTTACTCGGTAGGATCTTATCCCTTTACTTGTTAGTTCATTACTTCTTATCCTATAGTCTATATAGCCGAAAATTGACTCACAAAAAAAAATCGAAACCGTAGTTTCGCATCTGTTATTTTCATGAGTTTTATTAAGTCTTGATCCATTCGAACATTTTGTTTACATGCTGATCGTTGTGTTTCTTTTATGTAGCTTAATCGTTGCATACCAATTTTCTTGAAAATCCGCTAGTTGATCTTTCAATTAGCATAAAAAAAGATTCAATTTACTTTTTGAATTCTTATTCTTGCTGTCCACATAAGATCTTTGCGCATCTTAAAAGAATATCATATCCGAATATATCAAGGTTTCCATTTTCTTGTTTGATTCGACTGCATGAAACCCTAGTTGTCACAAGTTTGCGCTGAAAAGAATCCTAGTTGGACATGTTCGGACAGTCCGAAGTTTGTTGTTTTTCGAATTCCGAGCGTCTATTGAGGTTTTCACTTAAATTCTTTGACCCTTAAGACTAGTCCTTGATAAATGCATATAGGGCTGCTCTTAAATTAATTATTTCAACTGAATATTACCAATTGTCTGTGCATCACTCATCGGACTGACACAAAAAAAATTCAGAGTTTATACCCCTGCATTTTTCAAAAAAATGTTTGTGACTCATATATCTCATTAGACACAGAATAAGAATTTGAATCTTTTGAGTCACTAGCAGGGTAGCAAAAAAAAGAGCAAAAAAATAGAGAGAAAAAAGGGTAAAAAAGGCCGAACTTGGGTGAGTGTTTTATGATATAAATTCAGTTAGAGTATTTAATTTCTGGAGCAATCTTGTACCCTTATTTTTATAATATTGCAATTGGCGAGCGTCTCTCGTGCTTGGTGCAAAACGAGCTAATATTTTTGATTATTTCTTTTAGCTCATTTCTTTGTTTGCATTGAGTCACATTAATCATTGTATATGCGTTCATATACTTCACTTATATCTTTTGGATCAGCACATAGGTAAGAGTTTTCTAGCTTGGATTATTACTTAATTCAACAACATCGTGAAACTCAGATTGTGTAGGATAAATACTTCCTAACCAAGCTCCTCCAAATATCCTTTGCCGTGCAATTGTGAGTCACTTATAAATCCGCTTGATCATCACTTGCTATTGTAGCCACCGCCAAGTGTAAGTTTTTTTTGACCTCAATTCACTTCGGAAAGGTAAAAACTTTACTTGATGAGAAAAAATTGAGATAGAGTGAACTCCATATATCATATATATGTTGTGGTTTTTGTGCGTTCCTTGTGCCACTAACCATGATAGGTGGAGAAGATAGCTATGGTGATGCTTCTAACATCAAGCAATGAGAAGTGCAATGAACAAGAATTTGCAATTGGCATAGCCGCCATGGAGGGACAACTCAAGGCACTTCATCCACAACATGAAGAAGATAACATTACTTTCTATGAAAGCAATAATCCAGAAGAGTATCTTGAGTGGTAATGGCAAATGGAGAAAGTGTTTAGATTTCAAAAGCTTCCCAAAGCCCAAGAGGTTATACGTGCTACAAGAAAATTTGAAGATTATGCTTATAATTGGTGGCAACAACGATTTGGAAAAGAATTCATTAAATCTTGATCAGATTTGAAGGCACTCCTGAGGAGAGAATTTGTGCCATCTTATTATACACGGGGATTACTTCACCATCTAGAGAGTATCACACAAGGGAGTAACATTGTTCAAGAATATTATTTTGAGCTACAAGATGCATTACGTCGGGCCGATGTCACTAGTGCATTAAGAGAGAAGGCACACTTCAAAGAAGGATTGAATTCTAAGATCGTCACTGCACTTCAACATAAATATTTTTTGTAGTGTGCATGATCTTGTGAATTATGCTATTGAAGAGGAGAAGAGGCTTATAGAGAAGCGTACACCATAGTTCAATCTATGTCCATACTTCAGTTCTTCTGCCCCTACTAGTGTGGTACATGAGAAGATGACCGAGCATAGGACTTTTTCTTCGGTCAAGAAGACATATAGTGATATTGCAGAGCTACATATAGCTCTTGAGATACACCACAACCCATGTGAGGATGAGAGCCATATAGCCAAATTGAGTGAGAGTGATAAAAAGAGTGAGAGTGATAAAAAGAGTGAGCTATGTGATTCCACCATATGTGAGGTTGAGAGCATCCCAATTGAGAGTGTGAGAGATACATTTAAAGAAAAGAGAGATAAAAAAGAGAGGTTGATTATGAAACTAACACATTAATATCTACTTCTAATGTTGTTTCTCATATTGTGCATGATAAAATTGAAGACAACAAGTTGAGTGTCCAACAACCGGCACCATTGGAAGCAAAAGATGTGGAGATAACCACGGGTGGAGATGAAGTACTTGCTGCTCCATGGTTTCATCACAAGGAGTGGATACCTACAAAATCTACATCAACTGAGGAGGATAACAAAGGTAACAATATTGGTATTGAATTTAATTGTGAAAAGGTGAGTAATTGTGAAAACTCATGTGATCAACCAAAAACTCCATGTTCTAAAATTTCTTTGCTCAATTTACATAATGTGGAATTGATTATTCATAAAGAAGTTCTTACTAGAATATCTCCTAATGATTCTTTGTGCTATATCACGTTTGATAATTCTAGAGAGCTATCTAGTGTGATTGATAATGTTGCTAAAATTTTATATTTAAAATCACTAGTTAGTATCTATGCCTACACATATAAGTTTAATTTGATTGGAGATTATAGTTTAGATGATAAATTTTATGTTCACAGAATTTGCATTACATGTGATAATCTTGCTGAATTGAAATCGCATATTGTGGATAAATAATCTTTTGTGCCATGTCATGATAACAATGAGATGAATGTTAACAATAGTATTTGCTGTTTAATAAGATTTCTTACGCCTACTTGTTTGCCCTTTAATGTGCAATCGTGTAAAAATACTCAGAGTAGCGCAGTTGAAGCATGGAAAACGCTCAAAATTTTCTTCCCCATATCTGAACAGCTAAATCTGATTTTGCCTATTAATGAACTGTCTATGACCTTAGAAAAGTCGAGGACGACTTTCTCTTATGGGAGGGGGAATGATGTGACAAATAATATTGCAATGCAATCTTTTGGTTGCTGCTATATTCATCAGTTTGTGCAAGATAATGGGAATGACAAAACAATTGATACATATATATACCATGCATATGTGTTGTTGTAATGCCCTAAACGTCGTTATGGCGTCCCTAGGAAGGTTTAGCGTAATCGCGGAGTTCCAGTTCTTTTTTCGGTAAATCGTAGGAGATGAAAATAAATTTTCAGAATAGTCTAAAATAAAAAAATAAATTAAATAATTAAAATAAGAGATTTTGAGCGGTTCGGAGGGGTGGGCCAGCCACGTTAAGCCTGCCACCCAAAGGGGGGCTGCACCCCCCAAACCCTAGCCCCTTCCCCATAAAATCCCCCTTGTTCGCCCCTCCCCCCTTTTCCCTAGTGGCCGCCACCCCCAGCCCCCCTTGCGCCTCCACCCCCTTCCCCAATGTCTCCCCACTACTGCCCTGTCCATTGATACAAAGGAGAAAGCAAGGAAGAGGAAGGAGAATAGAAGGAAGAGAAGGGAGAAGAGAAGGAAGGGAGGAAGAGGAGAAGAGAAGAGGGGTGAACTTGAGGGATCACTTAGGTAAATTTTTTCCATCCCAAATCCCTCTAATTTTGGTGTAACTAGGGTTCTTGGCTCAGGATTAGAAGGGGATTAGCAAAGCAATTCACCGATTAGGGATTTTCTGCTGTCTACGCGTAGTCTAATTTGTGCAGCGCGGCTGTTTATGTAGATTAGGGCTTCAAAATGATTTTTCCTATCGGTCTGGACAAAAGAAAAATTGTAGAGGACGACGAGAAATATCTTCTGTAATTTTTCTAGAATTTTTGGCCACGGGGTTTGGGTGCAGCAGAGTCAGAAACTTTTCTATTTGGCAAAGGTGTAGTCCAAGACAGATTGCTATTCGGGTGTAGATTCAAAGTAGAAGATGATTTTTTATGATTTTTCTCTCAATAAAAAAAGTTGTTGATTGTGATCTAGTTGCTGTAAAAAAATCATGAATTTTAGAGCTTTATACAGTAGGTTTGCTTAAATTGGTTAAAATTATGAGCGATTGTTCTTTAATTAATAGTGTCCCATTACCTTTTGTCTTAATATGCTTCCGCTTAGCTTAACATATTTTAGAAGTTTTTGTCAGTTTATTTTATCTTGTAAATTGGCTATTTGTGGAGTGGTTAGTGGCATCCTAGGGTAATGTGAGTCCTGGGGTGTTACAGTTGGTCTTATCGTTTACTACACCTTCAAAAGTTAATGATGAGATAAGCCGAACAAGTCTTGATGACAAATATATATACCATACATACAAGTTGTATTCTTTGTTTTGTACAATTTCAGGCGATCAAAAGCCGATGACGGCTTTTCTTGAAGAAAAGGATGATGATGCGGATACGCACGTGTCTTATACTGATGTGATCACGCCACAAATGCATACGACCATAGCTTCCAAGAATAAACAAAAGGTGAACTCTAATTTAATTGGGTCATTATTACTTATATTTGGAGATGCAGAACTACTATTTTATGTAATTGTATGTAGATCCATACTCGATATATACAAACCTAAATTAAAGATGCGTGATGAGAACATCCCAAGTACTTCAACATCTAGGGTGTATGAGAATGTTCACGAAGTTGAATCTACGATACAAGGACCAATGACTCGAGCGCGAGCATATCAACTTAACTATTAGGTGAATACGTTCCTAAGTTTCACACAAATGTTTCAAAGAATGTAATACTATTTAATCCTTGTGATGATTTAATTGTCCTTAGAAACCATAGAGGAGAACCACGTGAGCCAAGTGTACAAGTGGAACCGTCAAGCGTAAACCAAGTCCTGTTCGTGAATTCAACTCAGATTCGGCCCTTCTGATAGCGTCTACTTCAAATATGCATAACTTTTGCATACAAACTCCGTTTGAGATGTGTGAGTACAGCATAGAAAGGAGCATTCGTCCACTTTCTAATGGATTTGGCCCCACCTCCAAATTTCTTCTGTGCACACTGCAATTACCAAAACAATACGACGTTGACTCAGCCTGATAGGACTAACTTTAAATGCTCATATATTTCGCATCAAGAGTCCATTTAGAATGTGTGAGATAGCTTGGAAAGCTTATCTCGCCCTCTTTCCAATGGATCTGGCCCCATATGAAAATTCCATTTGTGCACGTCAGAATCATCAAAACATCCTTTGGTTTTAGAAACAGAGATAGAATCCGATATGATTTGATTCCTTTCCATGTGTTGAAAACTTCCATAAGCAAGGGCATACGTGCCCCTATAAATAGAGGCTCCATTGACTATGTAACACAGACCAACTTTGAGAAAAATCAATTTATGAAAGTTCTTGTTCGAGTTTCTTGTGATTGCCAAAATTCCAAAGGGAATTAGGAGTGTTCTTCAATCAAGATCGTTCAGCCTTTTCGCTGGGAATTGGGTGCATGATAGATCTTCGCTTGGTGGTCGGCGAAATCGACGTGAGTGTGTTTTGACGGATTAAAGAGTGTTTATCCCTTGCACTGGCATTGGAGGATCATTGCGATTCATCAAGAGTCCCGTGAGTATCCATCCTATGTCGAGAAGATGAGACGACCCCATATCAGTGTCAAGGCCCAAAGATGCAAATTAGGACTCTCTATGTATATTGCACTAGTCTAGGATCACACTATGTATAGATAAAATATTGACCATATACACAATTAATAAAAAAAAGATTCAAATATTAATAATTATCAGAGTACAACTTCGTGGCCAAGCTTACAACTTGCTACCGAATGGCTTAAGAAACTAACAGTAGAAAACATAAATAAGCATGGTAGCCATTCGAAATGCCCATAGGTAATCGACTGGGAAATGAAGTCCTAATCCATGAAGTTGTCAAAGTATCCTCTTTCTGGTACCTCCTGCTGATATGGTTCTTCTTCTTCAGCTGAGCAACAGTCATTTGTCATTTGTCACAAAGATGCAATATAATAAGCAAAGCTTACCCCTGGATAGCTGAAAGGTTATTTTGTAAAAAATAATATTTAAAGTAAATATAGTAAATAGATTGAAAATGATCTTTAATAATAATAATAATAAATAAATAACCAAAGGAATTAAATGAACCACAAGTGGACTAACTATCCACTCAATGAACCACTCGTGAACGAACCATTCATGAATTAAAATATCAGTGAACTAACCATTCACTTTCTAATTTAACCAACTCAAGTCTTTATGAAATATCTAACCTTCGTGTGAAATCACCGAGCATTGTCCATAACCGTGGACACGACTATTCGAATAGTTTTACACTCTACAGAAATTATACTACTGTACCCACATGATGTGATCATTCTCATATTAAAGAAAATCACAACAAGGCTTTTATAATGCTCAATCTCATCCCAATCCGGTTCGCTAGGTTTCGCATCACACCACCCTTGCGTCTCATGGAAATCAGCAACTATGTTCATCCCAATGGCGAGATTAAAATTGAAATATCACAAATTAATTAGCCAGGTCTATCCCATACTAGATTTGTGATTTGCTTGGTAAGGCTCAGATCAATGGTGTCGAAAGTTAAGTTCTTTGACTTTACCCAGACGAGACATCTATATCCCTCAAAGTGAATCCACACTTCTCCCTTTACTTCACGATCACTCGCCCGAGTGGAAACCAATTTTGTATAACCAACACCAATGACACACCAATGTCATGGCACAAAAATGTTATAACTATGGCTACAATCACGATTCAATATCTCATTAAATTAAATTAATTAGTTGATCACATGTGATAGTGAGCCCAACGTAATTAAATAAGCATGGCTAAGCAAATTAATTGTACAACCCATGTGACAACTAGCATGATATCACTAAATAATTTCCCGACATATGGTAACAATGGAATGATGGCATTCAAATTATCAAGGTGGAATTAATCAATTTGGACAATAACTACCACATACGAAGGTTTGTAATAAAATTATGATGCATGATAATTTAAAATAAAATAAATAAATAATAGATTAAAAACTAGGTTCAACATGATCAAAGGACATGACTTACCTTAGCCTTGCTCATTTATGAATTCTTAATCTTCTAGGTGTGCTTTCGCTCCTTCAAAGAAGTGATCTAACAAGAGAGAAAACGACTGAGGCACAAAATAAAATCAAATAAAATTCAAATGAACACTAAAAACTTCAAAACTAGAACAAAAAGGTAAAGCTGGATTTTAGATAGATAAATAAATAAATAATAGAATAAAAACAAGGTTCAACATGATTAAAGGACATAACTTGCCTTAGCCTTGCTCAGTTATGAATTCTTGATCTTCTGGGTGTACTTTCGCTCCTTCAAAGAAGTGATCTAACAAGAGAGAAAACGAACGAGGCACAAAATAAAATCAAATAAAATTCAAATGACCACACTAAAAACTTCACAACTAGAACAAAAAGGTAAAGCTGGATTTTAGATGAATTTAGTAAAAATAATGGGGTCAATCGGAGCTAGGATGAAGGAGAACGGGCTTTTGGAAAACTTAATCTAAAGAAAATACTAAAAATTAGAAAATTCTACTGTGTTGTGGACTCGGTGCGGAAAGACTGGCATACGGTGGATTAGGCTCATGAAACAGTGTGCATGCGGCTAGGTGTGCTAATGTGGTAGGCTAGGGCTGACGTGGCAAACTCGTGGCTAACCCGTGGTAGACAAGTGGCAAGATTGGGCTGACGTGGCATGCTGAGATGGCGGTTGACTCGGCTGGTGACTCGGCCAAGGACGATCGGACTGGGTGAACTACGCAGTGAATCCTGGCCGTAGGGAACGATCGGGCGGTCCGAAGAGGAATGGGGATGATCGGACTGTCCGAACGATGACGTCAATCGGACGGTTCAGGAGGCTAAGCACGTTCGGACCGTCCGAACAGGAACAATGCGTGGCGCTCTATGGTTGGCTGCTGAAGGTGAAGCGATGGTGGCTGGGCTAGACAGTGGAGAGACTGGACAGGGCTAGTCAGTGAACTCAGCAGCGGGTGACAAACGATGGTAGAGAACACGAGCAGAGTGAGGGAGAGCTTCGGGTATGATGGCGTAGGCAGTTAGCACCAAAGATGACGACGGTGACCATGTTCACTGCAGAGCTTAGCGAAGTGGCGATGGCACATGAGTGAAGACGTCAAGGCTTAGGAGATACAATGAAAATGAGGGGGACGTCAAGGCTTAGGAGATACAATGAAAATGAGGGGGTTAAGCGGCTATTTATGCACAAAGACCGAGGATGGCTGCATCAAGTACAGCATGGAGTCTACGTCAGGCATGGACGCCGAGGTGGCAGTGGAGATGCAGTCCCGATCGGGAACGAAGATGAACAGTAAGCGAGCTTGCTAATGAGTGACATGTGGCATAGCAAGGATCGGATGGTGGCAGCAGAAAACACCAATGCACAATGTTTGGTAGCTTGGATGTTTGACATGTGTCACTGGGGAATCTAACGGGGGCTGGTGTTGGATGGGCCGGATGAACAGTAATGGGCCCGACCCATTGCTATTTCTAGTATTTTTTAGGATTTTTCTATTTTATAAATTCAAATAAAATCAAAAGAACTATAGAAAATAGCAAATAAATCCAGAAAAATCTGAGAAGATACAGAATCTTTTATTTGATGTTTACTTTAGTCATATTAATGTAGGACCATATGGCGCAATTAGAAGGGGGTGAATGATTAGCCTCATTTTTTGATACCTAAAAAATAAATCTCAAACCGAAAGAAAAATGATCTTTATTACCGTATTCGATTATGACTTCTGTTCAACTGTTCGTAGTAATTGTCTTTGTATGAGGTTGACGTTGTTTTCCGATCGCAAACTCCAGTTGCTCAGTTTTTCAGTAGATCGAACGAGAACACAATGATCAGCATTGTTCGTAGTTGTAATCTCCCTTTGCACCAGTAATCCCATAAATCTTCAACTCACAATGAATCAGATTGACTCAAGAATTTCTTTATTGCTGGATTCCCGTATGTTTACAAAAGTGCTCTCATAGGCACCCCAAATGACCTAGCATAAAAAACCTAGCACAACTAACTCCTTCTCAACTTGGTTGCTCCATCCACCGAGCCTTGGCCTGCTTTTATATGCTAGAGTCCTAAATTGTGTCCAACTCAAACATGAACAGAGGGTCATATCTGTTCCTCAAATCAAGGTACCCAAAATCCTTCCAAACTTGGTGATGAGGCGACACGGTCCCGATCTTTCGATAGGATGATAACTTCGATTTGGGGAGAACGACTTTAACGATGCGGCTACTAACTGGTCACGACCAGAACACCAAGAAATCGCTAAACCACACTCTGAGTCATTATCAACCGTGCCAAGAACGCGGTTGATCTGACCACGAAGGTCTATTCCTGCATGCAACCGAAGAACACGCAAGAACAAGATAACGAGCAATCTCAAATTACAAATAGGATTAAAATACTCAATAGGTTGGGATTCTGAATAAGGATCTTGATAGGTGGTCATCCGACACAACTAAAGATACAAGTTGCAACATAGACAAACTAAACATAAACGAAATCTGAGAAAAATAGAGGGGTGCGGCCTCCGTAAATAGGAGAGTAAAGCCACACAACACTAAGAAACATGAGGGTGGTACTATTTTACTGTTCATGTGAACAGTATTTTGACCATGAATAGTGGGGGTAGCACATTCCTCTTAGGCCCATGCATTACAAGGCCCGATTTGGCCCAAACATGTGGTATCACAAATTCTTTTGATAATTTAGGCCGTACAGATGGAATTTGCAGGCAAGGCTGGATCCGTTGGAAAGAGAACAAGAAAAGCTTTCCATCAAGTACTTATGAACCTCAAACGGACTCCGTATGTGAAAGTTATACTCGTTTGAAATTGGACCTGTCAGACCTAATCCGAACTGATCTGGAGGCCGAATTGGATTCCAAAACGTGTCCTACTTGAACTCTTGCTTGAAAGTGTCCAAAGAGACGTGGTGACCATAAGGAAGAGTTGGGGGAGACGTCGACATGGTCTTGATATGTTGGTTGGCTTCCCTTTTGGTAGACCCAAACTACGAGCTCGTAGTGTTGATGCAATCCTCCTTGTATAGCTGCGTAAATTTGCCTTTTCATCATTAGGTAGCATCATATAATTCATATGATATAAAGTCACATCTAAAAATAAGCTCACCTGATAATTTAAGTGATGCGTAGGAACTGTTGTAATTAGAACAACACATGGGATTTATCTCTACCGAGTTATGGACTCCATCCACAACTTCAAACTCAACACGCAACAAAGCCTCTAGGATCACACCTCCCATATCTTCATCACACCTCCAGGGTCACCCACGACCACACAATCTATCGCTTTCAAGAAAACATCTCCAAACAACTCATTATAACCACTATCTCAACTCGTACTTGAACACCACAAGTACTCAGGAATTACCATGACTCCGCTCAAAACACTCAAAAAAACTTCTGCATAGCTATCAACTTCCGAGTCCGCTCTTCCAACTATCGAGTGCTGAGTCCTTCCGACTATCGAGTACTACACACCAAACACCGATCACTATGCACCAGCCAATCCTACCACTAGCTAAACACAAGTACATGAAAGTAGAAAGAGTTGGAGTACTCATACCGACCATGAAGTCTACGAGTACCGACTGCAAAGTCTATGACTTAGAGAAGCAGTATGCATAGACTATGAGTAGAAAGCAGTCTGTGAAATCTATGACTTCGAGAAGATGACCTGCGAAAACCACAACTTCGAGAAAGAAGTCTGTGAAGTCCGCGATTTCAAAAAGGTAGTCTACAAAAACTATGACTTCGTGAAAGAAGTCTATGAAGTCCATAATTTTGGGAAGGCAGTCTGCAAAAACTACGGCTAGAAAGCAGTCTACAAAGTCTACGACTTCAAGTAGATAGTCCGTAAAAACTACGACTTCGAGAACCAAACTGTAAAATCTACGAATACCTACCGTGGTCAAAGCTGGACGTGGTCAAAGTCGGAGTGATTGAAGTACGTGGCTCCTCCAATGCCACTCAAAAGTCGTCTGATGTTATGATGTTACTCGACTGCTGTCCGATGCCACTTACTCGATCAGACTGATCTGAACCTTCTAAAGCAGAGTGTCGTCCGATGTCCGTCTCTACTTATCAGTCGTCTACTTACCTAATCGAACTGGTCCGAAACTACTTGATGCAGCCAAAAACCACTCGGATCGAAAACTATTCGTAGCTGAACAAAAACCACTTGAATATGAAACCTTCAACTGTAATCGACCAAAATCATTCACAAACGCAAAATCTGAAGTAATCCAAATGTCAGTTATTCATTATCACTTTATTCATGACCATCCACATGGTCTAACAATCTCCCCCTTGATGAATACATTGACAACACTTCAAAATCTCTCGAATGAATTCTGTTTTGAAAGAAAAGCAAAATTTACGAAACTCGGCAAACACTCAGCAAGACTCATAAAACTCCCCCTCAATACAAGAGTGTCAAATTTCTCCAATTCCTCTCCCCCTTTCTTTATTTTCTCCCCCTTTGGCAATGAAATCATCAAGAGTTCCAAAGAAAGGATAATTCTAAAAAGGAGCAAAGAGAGTAAACATCTAGAACCTTTGAGAATTATCCAAGTCATTTTGCATTAATTTAAGAGTGTACACATGCCTTCATTTTGAGTAGAGCTCTCTAGATTATATAGAATCATATATCATATAGCACTGTCAAAACTAGTTTTTAACATGATTAAGCAATTTATATTAATGACAGGGATCTCAACAAATACCAAACCAATTATAAAGAGCACAATGAGATATCACAATAAAAAAAGCAAGCTTAAAAGTGAAGTAAACTTTAAGTTTAGGCAAGCTAACAGTCTCATACAGCACCCTACACTCAAATCCTTAAGCATGTGGCATGCTTGTAGCATACTTTTTGTCATAATGACAAGTTTGTAAAAAAAACTTTTTAAATAAGATGTTGGCATACTTGAAGCATACTTCTTTTGATTTATGCACTTTTTGTGTTTTTCTTTTATTTAACCATGGCATGCTTGAAACATACATCTTTTCAACTTATCTCCTTCTCATCATTTTTTTAAAATAACATGCCAATTGAGTTATCATGAAGAGATTGCAATATAAAACATACTAGCCTCATAGCCAAGATATAAAATAAGGCTCACCATCAACCTAATCTTTTTAGATGAACATCGCAAAGTGCTTTCTACAATCCATCTAGTCAAAGTCTTCAGCCATGTCATGCATTTAGTTCAAGTATAGCAAATTTATTAAAAACAGTCATGATCAAAGCTACACAGTATATGAATAGGTATGATAAAAAGAGCTCTACTAATTTGATACCACTTGCAACATCTTAAAGGCTTTAGCATGGTGAATTAGTTTGACAAGGATAATAGTCAAAGCTTCTGAAATTTTAACCCTCAAAATAATCCTGAAGGATGCAAAACACCCATCTCACTTCTTAACCAAGCAAAGAAAGAATCTAGTAGTTTAGTGAAAATATCAGCAACTTGAGTGTAACATCCCAAAAATTTTATTCCTTTATTAAAGTGTTTTCTGGGATTTATTGAAGTTTCCTGGATTTTATTCCAAACACCTGAATTGAGAAAATTAAAATTTATATTTTTAAAGGCCAAAATGAATTTGTTGCCTTTCATTAAAGTCAAAATAAATGTATTTCATTTTCCTAAAGTCAAATATGTAATTACTTTAATTTTTAGGAAATTATAAACATTTAAAACCCTCCCCTTAAAGACAAATTGTGTTTTTGTAAAATTCAATTATCAAAATGGGTTGGAAGTATTTTTTTATTAAGTCTAAAATAGTCCCAGAAGGTTCTCTGAATTTTTTTGGATTTTTTAAAATTTATTTGGTATTTTTCTGAGCTTTCTATAGCTTATTTTTATTTCTGGAAAATCAAAAAGAAAATTAAGACCCAAAACCCCTCCCAGCTTGACACTTGTCATCCATCGGATCAATCCTGCCCGCCGGATTTAACCTCAACCGTCCGATCCCACTTACCCCTTCAACCCGCCTTCCCCTCCCCTCACGCCGACACCTGTCGCTCATCGAACTGGCCACCCCTTCCACCCGATTCAATCTCGGTTGCCCGCGCCAGCTTACCGCTTCGCCCGCCTTTCCTCTCTCCCTGGCCGACACGTGGAGTGATCCGTGCTGTCCGCTATTGCCGGATTCGATCCCATGCGTCCATAGCCACTTAACCCTTCGCCCGAGACCCCAACGGCCCAGATTAAGTCTCATTTGCCGGATGAAATCTTGGCCGCACCTCTTCACTTACCCCTCCGCTTAGCATCCAACGGCTCTGTTCTCGCTAGTGCGCCACGCGTCGCAAATCTCGCCGCTACCCTCGCCCCTTCCGTTATCTTTCTCTCGCTAACCGGTGGAGCCCACCCGTCAGGACCGTTGTCCCCACCACCTTCCTTCTTCCTCGCGTCGTCCCCGCCGCCATTAACTCCAGAAACCGAACCTTTGAAAGCTTCGGTTTCCATCCATCACTCCCGCCTGTGCCGATACTCGATTACTCCCCCGCATGCACTGCGTCCGTTTCTGGCATATTTTCCCACTTTACGCCTCTCCTCGCCGTCGCATTCAATTTTGCCGCCGGAGTGATTTCGGGCGCCCGTTACCTCCCCTCCCCGGCCTATAAAACCCACACCCCGAGCTCCCCCTCAACACACCGCCTCCCCATCTCTACTCAATTCGAGTGATCAAGCCCCGGGGACCTCCTGTGCTCATTTCCCTCTCCACGGCTTCGACGACTCCATCGAGCAATCACCGCCACCTCAAGCCTCCCCGAGCCTCATCGACACCACCCCGACGTTGCTCGTGCCCCGGCGACCCCCGACGACCTCTGCCCCGAGCTTTTGCGCCGCCGGAACCCCTCCGCCGCCGTGAACCCCTCCTTCCACCGCCGCCCCTTTTCATCGTTTCTCCTCTCCGACCACCCTTGGGATCCGCGCCAGGTACCGATGCATTCCCCGTGCTCTCCTCTACCTTCTGCACCCTCGGCCAGCACCGCCGCCCGCCGGAGCGCCGGCAGCCATCGGGCCCTGAGCACCACCGCCGGTCGCCCTGCCCCGTCAGTCGTCGGGCTGCGGTGGCAGCAGACGTGGCCGCTAGTTGGGCACCACGCCAGCGCCACCCGAGTCCCTCCTCACCACCTCGCACATGCGTGTCCACATCGGCAGCCACGTGGAGGCCACGTCAGCCCCCTTTGCCACTCAGCCCTACCGTTGTTTTATAAAATCCGAAAATCCCTGCTGACGTCATATTGTCACAATAAATCCGAATTTTCAATATAAAAATAAATCGACCAAAATTAAATTCATAAGCTGACGTCATAATATGTTATTTCCTTTAGAAAAATAATTCATGTTGACGTCATAAATACTTTTTGGATTAAAAATAATTCCAGAAATTGGGTATTTTCTTTTTAATTGTATTAAAACTTTGGAGAGCTATAACTTTTTCATTTTAACTCCAAATTAACCCGTTCAAATTTCTAAAATTTTCTAAAATCATGATCTATCCATTTTTGGCATCCTTTTGAAATTTTGAATTTATTTGAATTTTTTTGAAATTCTTTTGAATTGGCTCTTTACGTTAGATTTTGACGATTCCGGAGAGTTCGAGTTCGACGATTCTCCGCAGGACTTCGAGCAAGGCAAGTTACACCTTTGACCATATTGAACCTAATATTTCAAATTTATTTATGTTGCTTTACTGTATATGCATGCGTACTTGTATTCAAACTTAATTTAAATTCAGTTTAAACTTTAGTTATGCCCATGATCCTTTGTTCATAGCCCATTTGAATCCCGATTTCATCCACCTTGTAACCTTAGCTGAAAACTAGTTAGTACTATAGTATTGACTAGAAATTTTATATAAATGCTTAGCCTAGCTTAGTATAATTTTAGGTGGGATCACTTCTTTCACATGAAATGACAAGCTTTGAAAGTTGAAATCTTGACTTCGGTGAGTCAAGGATGGTTTACGAAAATTGTTTAAAAATAAAAATAGAAACTTATATTTTGGACTTAGGCTAATGGTTAGGAGGTGGATGCCGGCATGCCTCGTGTTTGGTGACACCTGGTTGATTGTCGTGCATGTAGATATGTGGTCGAGCCTAAATCAACTTAAGGACCGTTTCTGTGAATCATTTTACGAAGTCACTTCGTACTACCACAAGTCCGGTATGGGACGGACCTGGCTAAGTAATTTGTGAAGTTCCAAATATAGTTTCGCTATAGGCTGAATGTGAGCGTGGCGTAGGCCGCGAGAAGTCTCACATGGCACCAGAGGGGGCTCCAACTCGTGGATTCGAGTTGTGGTGAAATCTTAGTTGCGGCATGATTATTTTGGCTATGGAACATCGGAATAGCCTTGTCATGAACTCTCCGCCGCACACCTAAGGCAGTGTGTTTATCGCGTGGCTCAAGTGAGAGGGAATGTCTTGTGGATAAAGTTGTACACCTCTGCAGAGTAAAACCTATCCTGGATATCTGTGTTCACGGTCATGAACATGCTGAGTAGAGTCTTCACAGATTAGACTTGGTTTTTATAAAACTTGGTTTTCGGACAAATAACAGTGGTTTTGATAATGTTCCGGGTGGATTCCCGTGGTTAGGTTAGTGTAGGTCGGAGCCTACACTAACAATATTACTTGTTTCAAATATTATTTCGTATATGGTATTAAATTCAGCTTTCATACTTACATGGTTATATTTAAAATTCAATTACTGCTTTTCGCACAAATAACTTGTTAAGCCTTCTTTTGTGCTTACCTTGGGAGTATTTTTTATGCTCACCTTGCTAAAATCTGTTGCCAGACTTCGACGGCGACTACGACGGTGAGGACTACTTCAGTGAATAGGATGCGTCTTATAGTCATTCACCTGTGGGAGGCTGGATGGGCTGATCTGCTACCTTTAATGTTTTCTATTGCTTTTATTTTCAGTTGGCCTTGTGCCACATTATTGTAAGACTTGGCCATAAGGCCTTACTTTCGTTTAATAAATTTCTGTGGTGATTTTTGCATGATATACATTACTGTGACCCTGTGTGCACTAGCTTTTCCTGGGATAGTGCGATTTACACAGAGGGACTTGGAGTTGTTGTTTCGGGTCCTGACATTGAGAATCGGAATCAATAAAATGGAAGACAACATCTCCCTTTTCCACATGGTCTCTAAGAAAATGATAGCAAATATCAATGTGTTTGGTTCTCGAATGATGCACAAGATTTTTAGGAATACTAATCGCACTAGTGTAATCATAGTAAAGTGGAACACTATCCAAATTTAAACCAAAATCCTTAAGAGTGGCTGTCAACCGAAGCAATTGAGAGCAACAAGAAGCAGCAGCTAGATATTCAACCTCAGCCATTGAGAGAGGAATAGAAACATGTTTCCTAGAAGTCCAAGAGACGAGAGATGTTCCCAAAAAGTAACAAGTGTCCGAAGTACTCTTCTTATCTATTTGACAACCCCCAAAATCTGCATCTGAATAAGCTCTAAGGGTAAGACAAGAGGAAGAAGAGTACCACAAACCAAATTCTAAAGTTGATTGAAGATACCTGAAAATGTGTTTTATCACTTGACGATGTGAAGCTCACGGGGAAGCTTGAAAACAAGCACACAAACACACAACAAAGTGGATGTCTGGTCTTGAAGCGATGAGATACAAAAAAGAGCCAATTATGCTTCTGTATTCTTTTTTATCAAACACCTCTCCATCTTCATCGGGATCCAACATAGCTGTAGACCCCATGGGTGTGGAAATTGGCTTGGCTGTCCCCATGTCAAAGCTACGAAGTAGATCTTTGGTATACTTGGTTTGGTGGACATAAGTAACCCACTTTGATTGTTTGATCTGAAAGCCTAGGAAGTATGTGAGTTCTCCCATCATGCTCATCTCGAATTCTCTGCTCATAGTATCTGAAAACTTGGAAACAAGAGCATGAGAAGAATCACTAAAGATGATATCATCCGCATAAATCTGAACAAGTAACAGATCATTGCTATGCTTGAGAGTAAACAAAGTCTTATCTACCTTTCCCATGAGAAAACCATTCTTTAGCAAAAAAAGATTTAAGCGTATCATACCATGCCGTGGGAACTTGTTTTAGTCCACATAAAGCTTTAGCCAATTTGAAGACATGGTTGGGAAACTTTGAATTCTCAAAACTAGGTGGTTGTCTAACATACAATTCCTCCTTCATATAACCATTAAGAAAAATACTTTTCACATCCATTTGATATAGTCGAAAACCCTTTGATGTTGTAAATGCTTATAGGATTCTAATGGCCTCTAACCAAGCAACAGGTGCAAAAGTTTCTGAAGGACTAAAATGGCAACAGAGGGAGGTGAATGGTGCCTCCAATCCGTCCCAAGTACCCACACAAACTTCTTCTCCGATAGCTATAACTGCTATGAAGTGAGAAGGTCAATGTTCATCAGGAGAAGCAACTAGAAAGGACACACGAGGCCATAAAATGAAACATAAATCAGAAGCAAGTCATGAAGCCAAGATAACCGTAAAGGTGATAACAGTCTAAATGGTTAATTACTTCTGGTCTGATCGTAAACTGACTGCCGGTCTGACCACAAAAGTATAGACAATTTAATCGGGACAAAGAAAATTTGAAGCTACACAACAGATACCAAAAGCAGAGATCAACACAAAAACTAGAGATATTGCAGACAAAGGAGCAGCGACAAAAGGCAGTACAAAGAAAACTAAAGCAGCAGCCGAAAACAAGGAAAATGAGGAACCACTGATTTCTGAAATTAAACACACAATCTGATTTCCGAAAACTGAGACTAGACAAAAATTGCAAGCACAATTGGACTGACCGAAAGCAGAGAAGATCAACTTGAAGACTCAAAATCGGAAACAACAAGAACTGAAAAAGGACCAACGGTAGTAAAACTGGAGATTTTGAAAACAGACATAGCAAACAGAATAGAAAAGCATAACAGAATCAAAAGCGAATCGAAAGAAAAGCGATCGAAAGCATGCAGAAAGAAGAAAGAGGCTGACTGAAAACACTTGAAACAGTAAATACTGAAAATCAGTAAAATGATTGAACATTTGCTGCTCTTCTCAGGTCGATTTAACATATCTTCATTCCAAACAAATCGACCCTAGTGAGAAGAAAATGCAGACACAAAAGTCATTGAAAATACTGAATATTGAAATTGCCAAAAGAAACACAGCAGGGTAGACAAACTCCAAAAGCTTCAGATTCTTGATTTCATGATACTTATGAATTCAGCTAGGAGATGATCTCAGATCGAAAGAACCAATAGTTCAAGCAGCTTTTAGTTGGCACAAATATGAGCACATGATTCCTCTGCTTCCAAATCCTAGAAATCCGAAAATCGAGGAAGATTGCAGCAAATTAGATCTCAAAAAGAAAACTGCAATAGAGATGTTTGCTCTCAAGTATAATCTAGCCAAAGGGGTCTTGAGGAGATACCCTAGTTCAAAGCAACATGGATTCAACTCAAAATCAACAAAATCAGAGAAGAACTGAGCAGTGAGAACCGAAGAAAGAACAGGTGCAGACAAAGAGATAAGAAAACTAGCATCTCAGACATAGAACTTCTCACAAGGATTCAAAGAGAGATGAATGATTACTGAATAAAATTGTCTACAGCCATCTTCTCGTATCGAGAGCACACAATCGAAAAGCAAATCAAAAACTCAACAAATCACAGACTCATACACCGAATTGGGACCAAAGCAGACCTGCTCTATCTAACTCTTCATACAGGAGAATGGAAGAAAAGCAAAAGCTCTCTGGCACCAGAGAACACACTCTCTATTTATAACCTTCTACTACCGGGTTCACTTCTCGCTTTATCCAATAGCTCCACCAAATCTGCACTTTATCCATTAACTTGAACTGAATCCACTTCCTCAAGCTTGAGTCAATTTTACTGAATTGCCCCTGACACTTCTTCCCGGAAGCTTCCTCTTTTCTTGCTGTCCACGGCTCGCAACCACCTTGAATCCACGTCGTCTTCGGCATCTCCCGACCGTCTTGACCTCAACACCGTTTGTGCTTAGTCCGGCCATCCATGCCTCGCCATGACTTAGCCTCAGAGTTCTGCAACCATCACAGACAAGAAAACATCACATAGCACCGCTTGAAACAATATAATCATACATCAGCATTAGTAGACAGCATTTAAGCACAGACCACACAAATCAAACTCAAACTTTTCCAGAACACGAGTCAATTACTCATCACAAACATGGGGTCCCATCCAACATGGTCTCTCAATCTCCCCCTTGATGAGTATATTAACAAACACAGAAAAAGCATAAAGTTAAGTTTGTTTGAGAGTCACACATGGTCTAAAAGAAAGACAAAGAAACTCAAGGCCATGTTGACACAAGAGAACATTGGAGTAGAAACTGAAAGAGCAAATTTTTCTCCAAAACTCCAGAAAGTTCCCTTGAAAGGGCTTTTTCTCCAATATTCTCCCTCTTTTGGCAATAAAATCATCAAGATGCATGAGAGAGAATGAAATGACTGTATCTTATTTATTTGAAGCATTCGGAGCCATGAAGATTATCCAAAACGACCGTATGAATATTATACCAAGTCATAACACACAAGAATGCTATCAAGATCATGACAATTCATGTAGAGACAAGCTAAACCAAATAAGTTATAATCTGAGAATTAGCTAATTTGTTAGCATGTCAAGTTATCCAAGATTATAGTCTAGCTAAAGGTATCCAAGGATAATGCAAGCCATGTCAACAATCTAAGTGGAACTAAGAAGTTAGTATTGAGTCAGTTTAGAGTGCTACAAGTTTAAGAATGAATCATTTGTTCAAGTACTTGGTCTTTTTGTAATTAATCAAATTTAGCATAATTGGCATGTTTTTTCCTTTTAGAAGCTCATGGTTGTGTCCAACCAAAATTTTGTTTAGTCATGTGCTAGATCTCAAGCCTTATGCGACCACTCCAAGCTAGAAGCTTAAGGAGATGATTTTGGTCAACCAAGACTCCTCCTGACTTCATGCCTAGTGCAATGGTAAACAGTCTCATGGGAACGAGTTGGTGAGATCAGTTTTTTCACACAAAAGAGATCATTTTGCTTTTGCTGAATGTAGTTCTAGGAGTTAATGAAAACTCATGCTTCACACAGGAACTAGCATAGCTCAATCTAAAACTCAATAAAGATTCAAGACTCAGCTCAGCCTATTTGATATGGCATGAATCATAAAAGGATAACTAAGGACAGACTAGTCTCAAGAGCTAATCATGACAAGATTTAATTCAAGTTGAGCCTTTTTTAATCAACCGATTATGGCAAAGACTAGTCTACACATGTAAAGTCATGATAAATTTAGCAAGTAAGCACAGGTCATGGCAAGATGTAATGCATTGTAAACAGGTCATAAAAGGATAATAATCAAGACTCCAAGTAGTTATAATGCAGAATGACAGAAAATCCAGCTCCCCCTTAGTATGAGAAGCACATTTAGTTCAAGTTGAGTTATGACAATATTAAGCTCTAGCAAACCCAAATGAACTCCTCTTGAACCATAACAATAAAAACGAGAAGCTAGCAAGAAAATCAGAAAAGGCAGTTCTTAAAGCATAAACTAGATATAGAGGATACTGTGGCTCAGACTGACTCTTATCTACCTCATATGACGCTAGGACTATCAGTTGGTCTTCTAACACACTATGGAGTAAACACGTTTCCTGTCTACCTAAGGGTGGCCTAACCCTCACTAGACCTATAAGAAGTGAGTGAACTTAACCTAGTGAGAAGAGAGACAGCTGATAAACAACATCCTAGAATCACAAGATGAGCAGAAGAAGACTAAGCAACTAGACAAGAGAACCACTCTAATGTATGCTAGAAGGACTAACCCAAAAGCACCCACATGCAATGCAACTAAGAGAGACAGAAGCATATATGTAGGATCGAAATGGCGACAGAGGGGGGGGTGAATGTCGTTCTCAAAAATCAAACCGCCCCTGAAAATTCGTACACTAAAATTTTCAAACAAGGTGCAGAACAAAACAACTCATAGAAAATTAATTTTGGACTGCATGCAAAAGAAGAAAAGATTGGAACGCATGCTATACTAAAAAATTCAGCATAAATCAGAGATTAACCAGTAAAAATTTCAGCGGAAAATACCATCGTTTGAACCGCATGCAAAATGCTTGAAAATCGAAAAAAGAAAAGCAAGGTTCACTACTAGAGGAGGAGGGAGACTACGGCCAACACACATCCGAACACTCAAAAATAAATAAAGAGGCAAACTGACAGCCGAGAAAGGGAGCAGGCCAGCGAATCAAAAATCTGAGAACTTTACGGGAGGAGAGGAACCTGCATACTTCAAATAATTGCTGGTGCTACAAGAGACTGCAGAACCGAAAATAAATAAAGGAGATTCTAGAGCAGAAACTTGCAGCAAACTGCAATAAATGACCCCAGCCGACAGCTATTAAACCTACTGCTTTAACTAAAGGAAGACACATACTGTCGGTCTGTCAACAGGACTGACCAAGAACTCTGATCAATAGCTGGCCGAAAGCAACAGAGATCATCAGCACTTGCAACAGCTGAGAAGACTTATCATTTGCCGCAAAACCGAGAGATCAGAGAGAGCACCTGGACCGAACAACCATGACAGAGGGGCTGCAGATCCTGCTGGCCAAAACATGCTGTCCAAAAAAAAATCTGAACAGTCTTGCAACTCTTCTCGAGTACACAAAATAAAACTACTACTAGAACCAAAAGACCTGCTGCTGAACAAAGCTTAAATTAAATAAACTACAAGAAAAATACTTGCTAGAAGAACTAAAAGGATTGGCTCTAGGGAATTTACTTGATCACTTGATCTTGAGACCACCTCCCATCAAAGAGCAATAAACAGCAATATTAATCTACTTGCTTTCGGGATGATCTAGCCAAAGCGCTATGAGATATATCCCCGTTCAAAGCAAATATATATATATATATATCTATATATATATATATATATATATATATATATATATATTGACAATAGCAACTAGAACAAGAACATTAAATTAAAACAAAAGCAAGTAAATTTCGCGAGATATAAAACAAGAATATTCATGTTGAGACGAAGAGCGATGAACGATTAATATAACACATAAGTGTTTTACATCACTCTTCCATGTCTCATCCAAGAACACACACAAGGAGAGAATAGAACCCTAGAATTTGCAAAACTATTTCTCTCCCAAGAGCACAAGCATTAGGAAACCCTAATACTCATACCCATTTCTCTTTTACTCTCTCTCAAGGTGCACTTCTCCACCTAGAGAGCACCTCTATTTATAGCCTCCACTAATGGGTCTAGAAGCCTACTTTACCCATTAGGTCACACGAACTCTCCACTAATGGGTTTACACACATTTTACCCATTAGGTTACAATAACTCTCCACTAATGGGTTTACACTCAATTGTACCCATTATGTCACAACATCTCTTCACTAATGGATCATTCCCAAATGAAATCCGCTTCCGTTTGTGCAGCTTTGCGTATTTTCCAAAACGCCCCCGACACTTCTTCCCGAAGCTTCCTCTTTTCTTGCTGTCCACGGCTCGCAACCACCTTGAATCCACGCCGTCTTCGACATCTCCCGACCGTTTGACCTCAACACCGCTTGTGCTTAGTCCGGTCATCCATGCCTCGCCACGACTTAGCCTCGAGTTCTGCAACCATCACGAGACAAGAAAACATCACATAGCACCGCTTGAAACAATATAATCATACATCCGCATTAGTAGATAGGATTTAAAAATGCCCACACAAATCAAACTCAAACTTTTCCGGACACGAGTCAATTACTCATCACAAACATGGGGTCCCATCCAACATGGTCTCTCAATCTCCCCCTTGATGAGTATATTAACAAACACAGAAAAAGCATAAAGTTAAGTTTGTTTGAGAGTCACACATGGTCTAAAAGAAAGACAAAGAAACTCAAGGCCATGTTGACACAAGAGAACATTGGAGTAAAACTGAAAGAGCAAATTTTTCTCCAAAGCTCCGAAAGTTCCCTTGAAAGGGCTTTTTCTCCAATATTCTCCCCCTTTTGGCAATAAAATCATCAAGATGCATGAGAGAGAATGAAATGATGTCTTATTTATTTGAAGCATTCGAGCCATAAAGATTATCCAAAATGATTTTGCGAATATTATACCAAGTCATAACACACAAGAATGCTATCAAGATCATGACAATTCATGTAGAGACAAGCTAAACCAAATAAGTTATAATCTGAGAATTAGCTAATTTGTTAGCATGTCAAGTTATCCAAGATTATAGTCTAGCTAAAGGTATCCAAGGATAATGCAAGCCATGTCAACAATCTAAGTGGAACTAAGAAGTTAGTATTGAGTCGGTTTAGAGTGCTACAAGTTTAAGAATGAATCATTTGTTCAAGTACTTGGTCTTTTGTAATTAATCAAATTTAGCATAATTGGCATGTTTTTTTGGCTTTTAGAAGCTCATGGTTGTGTCCAAGCTTCAAAATTTTGTTTAGTCATGTGCTAGATCTCAAGCCTTATGCGACCACTCCAAGCTAGAAGCTTAAGGAGATGATTTTGGTCAACCAAGACTCCTCCGACTTCATGCCTAGTGCAATGGTAAAGCCGTCTCATGGGAGTGAGTTGGTGAGATCAGTTTTTTCACACAAAAGAGATCATTTTGCTTTTGTTGAATGTAGTTCTAGGAGTTAATGAAAACTCATGCTTCACACAGAACTAGCATAGCTCAATCTAAAACTCAATAAAGATTCAAGACTCAACTCAACCTATTTGATATGGCATGAATCATAAAAGGATAACTAAGGATAGACTAGTCTCAAGAGCTAATCATGACAAGATTTAATTCAAGTTGAGCCTTTTTAATCAACCGATTATGGCAAAGACTAGTCTACACATGTAAAGTCATGATAAATTTAGCAAGTAAGCACAGTCATGGCAAGATGTAATGCATTGTAAATAGGTCATAAAAGGATAATAATCAAGACTCCAAGTAGTTATAATGCGCAATGAAATGCAATAAAATCCAGCTCCCCCTTAGTATGAGAAGCACATTTAGTTCAAGTTGAGTTATGACAATATTAAGCTCTAGCAAACCCAAATGAACTCCTCTTGAACCATAACAATAAAAGCGAGAAGCTAGCAAGAAAATCGTAAATGGGTAGTTCTTAAAGCATAAACTAGATATAGAGGATACTATGGCTCGATCGACTCTTATCTACCTCATATGACGCTAGGACTATCGGTGGTCTTCTAACACACTATGGAGTAAACACGTTCCCTGTCTACCTAAGGGTGGCCTAACCCTCACTAGACCTATAAGAAGTGAGTGAACTTAACCTAGTGAGAAGAGAGACAGCTGATAAACAGCATCCTAGAATCACAAGATGAGCAGAAGAAGACTAAGCAACTAGACAAGAGAACCACTCTAATGTATGCTAGAAGGACTAACCCAAAAGCACCCACATGCAATGCAACTAAGAGAGACAGAAGCATATAAATAGGATAAAACATAAGGCATAACGCTTCTCCTTACAACAATCCATACGGACAAACCACCAGAAGCTCTCCCCGCAAGACTGAAAATCTAGAGCTATCTAAAGGCTTGGTGAAGATATTAGTCAATTGGTGGTCACTCTCCACAAACTTGAGCACTATATCACCCTTCTCCATATGGTCTCTAAGAAAGTGATATCTGATATCAATGTGCTTGGTCCGGGAATGCTGCACTGGGTTCTTAGCAATATTAATAGCAGAAGTGTTATCACAAAAAAGTGGAACACTGTCTATGGCTAACCCAAAGTCCCGCAAGGTCGAGACCATCCAAAGCACTTGACTACAGCAATGTACTCGGCCTCTGCGGTGGATTGTGCAACACCAGACTGCTTCCTAGAAGACCAACAAATAAGAGAAGTGCCAATGAATTGGTAGGTGCCAGAAGTGCTCTTCCTATCTGTTCTATAGCCAGCAAAGTCTACATCGGAGTAGGCTTTGAGGGAAATACATGATAATGAAGAGTACCAGATACCATATTCTATGGTAGCTCGAAGGTACCGAAAGATGCACTTCACCGCCTGGTGGTGAGATACGCGAGGGGAGGCCTGAAATCGAGCACACAAACATACAGAGAAGTGTTTGTCCGGTCTCGAGGCAGTGAGGTACAAGAGGGAGCTAATCATGCTTCTATACTCCTTTTGATCCACTGGCTTGCCATCCTCATCTGGATCGAGTGAAGCTGTTGATGCCATTGGAGTTAACACTGGCTTGCCATCAGTCATGTCAAAGCGTCTCAGGAGGTCTTGAGTGTACTTACCCTGATGCAAGAAAGTACCCTCCCAAGTCTGCTTGATCTAGAAGCCAAAGAAGAAACTCAACTCGCTCATCATGCTCATCTCAAACTCTGTTCTCATGACATCAGAGAACTGGGAAACAAGGGCATGAGAGGAGCTACCAAAGATGATGTCATCCACATAAATCTGGATGAGTAGAAGATCATTGCTATGCCTACGAATGAACAATGTCTTATATACCTTACCCATCTCAAACCTATGACTCAACAGATAGGACTTAAGTCACTCATACCAAGCTCTAGGGGCTTGCTTAAGTCCATACAGGGCTTTGAAAAGCTTGTAGATATGGTTTGGGTATTTGGGGTTCTCGAAACCTGACGGCTGCCTAACATAGACCTCTTCCTCAATATACTCATTGAGGAAAGCACTCTTCACATCCATCTGGTAAAGCTTGAAGCCCTTAGACGCTGCGAATACAAGCAAGATCCTAAAGACCTCTAGCCTAGCTACAGGGGCAAAGGTCTTCTCAAAATCTAGACCCTCAACCTGAGAGAAACCCTGAGCTATCAATCTAGCCTTGTTTCGAATGACTACCCTATCCTCACTTTGTTTATTTTTGAACACCTACTTTGTACCTACGATATTATGACCTCTAGGGGCTCGACAAGCGACCAGACCTTGTTTCTCTCAAAATTCTCTAACTCCTCATGCATGGCAATGACCCAAGACTCATCAGAAAGAGCATGACTAACATCCTTGGTCTCGAAAGAGGCAACAAAGGCAGAGTGGAGATAGAAGTGAGACATGCCAGACTTTGAGCGTGTAACGCACTCAAAGAGATCTCCTATTATCTGCTCTGAAGGTTGATGATTTAGGATATGACAGGGAGGTCATGGATGAGAAGAAGAAGTGGCCTCTACCTCATGAGCTGATGAGGTAGGAACAGAACCACTAGCTCTAGAAGATGTGGAAGGCATGGGCTGATCTCCTCACGGTGTAGAGGAAGTGCAAGCACCTCAAGGGGAGGAAGAACTGGATCAAGTAAGCAACCTTCATCTCCATCCTCCTCATCATCCACAAAGACGGGCTCAGACTACTCTACAGAACCTGAAAGATTGGGCCTAGTCCCTGGACTGGCCTCATTGAAAATTACCTCACAGGTCTCTACCAATTTGCTAGACTCACAGTTCCAGACCCTATATGTCCGCGAAGAAAACTAAGTAACACAGAAAAATCCCATCACAAGATTGTGATTCGAACTTATCTAGTATTGCAGACTTCAAAATAAAACACTTGCAACCAAACACACGAAAATGAGAGACAATGGTCTTTCGCCCGTATCTCAACTCATAAGAAGTGCGAAGCAAGTGTGCTATCAAAAAAACTCTGTTTGAAACATGACACGCGGTGGGTATGGCCTCAGTCCAAAACTTTCTAGGTGTAGAGTACTCATCAAGCATCGTCCTGGCCATCTCGACCAGAGTACGGTTCTTCCTCTCCACAACGCCATTTTGCTGAGAGATGTACGGAGAAGAGAACTAGTGCTCTATACCTGTCTCATTACAAAACTTCTCAAAATAGGAATTCTTGAATTCCGTGCCATTGTCACTACGGATCGCTCGTAAGACACCCGAAAGCTCAACAGAAAGCCCACTAAAGAGCCCCCGAAAATGGGTAAAAGTCTTATCCTTCGAGGCTAAGAAAAACACCCAAGAGTACCTCGAGAAGTCATCGACCACAACAAGAATGTACCACTTCCCTCCTTCTGACTCCACTCTAGCTGGACCAACCGTGTCATCGGTCATAGTCACTGTGATCGGAGGAAGAGATACGGCAATCATCTTGCCGTGCTGGCAAGGAGCGCAAACTAGATCTTTGACTATCTTAAGTTTAGGCAGACCACGAATGAGATCGTAGCCGCTAACTCGAGTCAAATGGTCAAATCTAATATGACCAAGTCTCTTATGCCAGAAAGTGAGGTAATAGGACTCAAAAGTAACTAAACACCTGAGAGGATCACCAGACAACTCAACAAAATTAGCACGAGAGATCCTCCCATATCTAGAAATCCCGCAAACAAGACTCCCCGAAGAATCAAGAATTTTGCAAGTATTTTTCTTAAAGCTCACCTCGAAACCGCCATCGGTAAGCTATGAAACCGAAAGCAAATTGTACTACAGCTTACTTACTAAGGCAACATCTTTTAAAACAAAAGAATAATTAATGCGCAAAGTACCTTTAGCGATGACGCGCCCAGAAGAGACATCTCCGAAGGTGATAGTCTCATCACCTGGAGCTCGGGTTAGGGAAGAGAACCAACAAGAATCTCCGGTCATGTGTCGAGAACACCCAAAATCCAAAAGCCATACCTCTCCCTTCCCTGCCCGGCAAATCCGAGTCAACAAGAGAGGGATGGCTCAGTACTGGGATAAATCAAAAGAGATTTTGGAACCCAATACTGAGTCACACGACGAGCAGAAGAAGTAGTCACACACGACTGACCTCTAACTACCCTATGCTCTCCGTCGCTCAGAAAGCCAGAAGGTCTATGAGCAGACTTGAAACTGTTGCTGGACTTGACTGCTATGGAAGAGCGAATTAGAGCATCAGCAACATGCTGATCTCGTCGTGGGTAGCTATCCCAACATGCTGATGTCGTCGCGGGTAGCTATGTCGATGGAGGAAACGAGATCTACCGTCAGGACGGCGGATATCACGACCAGAGGCAAATTGAGGACGAAAATCAGAAAACTCAAAAAAATAAGTCCTCGATACTGCCCAAAGACTTCAAACTGATTAGACCTAGACCTCGTGTTGGTCTTAGGTGCACTCAAGGTCTGGGGCTGACCCTGAATATGCCTAAGAGCTTGAACATGGTCTCTGTGTGCGATCCTGGCGTGCTTGAAGCATCTTTCAATCATGTGTCCATCCTTCTAACAGAAGGTACTATGCAACTTCGCCTTCTAGAAGGTCGAAGCACTAGGTGTTATCATCTTACTGTAAGAAATCCCTTGGACAAAGCCCGTAGATTTAAACTCAGCCTTTTTGGTTTTGGGTTTGACCTCGATCACACCTGCTGCTATGGGTCTGAGAATAGCAGGTGGATGCTTCCTAACATTCTCAAGAAAATCATATCCTAGACCTTGATTGAACTTGCAAATCTTGGATTGATCTATAATAAGATTCAGCTTCTTCTTGCCTCCTACAAACCTCTCAAGAGTGTTCATAAGATACTAACACTCCTGAAAGAGAGAGGTGCAAGAAGACCAGGGGGAAGAAGAGACAGCAGAAGGAGAAGAAGAACCAACAGCAGAAGAACGGATGGCATGTGCAAGCACAGCCGCCTCAACTTTGAGGTCTTCGCAAGGAACAGGAGGGACAGTCCTACTTCTACCCGTTTGGTCCTTGTGCCTAAACGTCTCTACCACTTCTTTAGACTTCTCCCCCAAAGCACTCACAACACAATCAGATTGTAGCTTCTCTAGAAGGTCCTTAGTTAGCTTCACATATTTTTCGTCCAACGCAATCAAATTAGATATTAGTTTTTCACAGTTTTTGCATGGTGAGCTAACAGGGTCCTTAGAAGCATATTGAGCCATTTTCTTGTTATGATCAACCATTTCTTGGAATTGCTTGGAGACAGATTCAAGTTCGGCAGTTAATTTGGGACAGTTCATACATGAAGTAATCGGCTCAAGCAAAGCAGCTCTCATTTCAGCAATTTTATGATCTGCCCTTTTTAGGTTAATTTTTAAGTTATTGCAACTTTCACAAGTTTCAGGTAGATCAAGAAGCATAGTGTAAAGACCTCTAAAAGTATTGTCCTTATCCTCACATGAGATGTAAGAAGTAGTCTTAACAGTAGATGAAAGAAAAGCTACCCTACTCATCTCTAGTTCAGCAAGCGGACTAACATTCTACACCTTAAGTATGTCAAGCTCAGAAGTCATACTATCATGAGAGGTCCTTAGCTTCTCCATATCTCCAAGCAAAGCAGTACACATATCACATTCGTCACGAGAGTGAGCAGATATAAGTGAAGTAAGCTCCCGTGACAATCTCTCTACTTCCTTCTCAAGATCAACAACCCTAGTTCTAGATCTAGCATAAAACTTTTCTAGCTTTAGAAATGCATTATTGAGCTGATTATAGGAGGGATCTACCTCATCGGAGTTAGTGTAGAGGTCGTCGTCGCTGACGTCGGCCTTGTTGGCCATATGTCACATGCCAATGAAGTCATCAACGTTCTTGGGGTCTTGATTATCCTTGCTGTCATCATCACTCCAACCTTCCATATCGCTGAAGTTGATGTCGTCGAAGGCGGTGAGAACACGGTGGAAGAGCTTCTTGGTTTTGCCGAGGTTGCAGAACTTCTTCTCTTTGCCTTGGGCGTGAGCTAGGGGCTTCTTGTTACGGTTCTTGTTGATGTATTCGTTCTTGCTCGCACCGTCGTAGTCGTTCTTGCACTTCTCCAACTTGGAGCAATTTGCTCGAATGTGGTTGGGGCCACCACACTCAAAGTAAATCACGGGTTCTCCTGTCTCTCTGTCCCTCACTCTCTTGTATGCGTGAGAAAATTTTCTGGCTAAGAGGGCTAGTTGGTTTTCTGGGAGCTGCTCTAGTCGATCATTACCAATTTCACACACAGCAGCAAGAGAGAACACAGAAACAATGTCAGAAGAAGATCCAGAGGCAGGACTGGGATCAGTGACCAAATCCATCGACTGCGATTTCAACTTGTGAGAGACAATGTCAATCTCGTGAGTCTTAAGGCGTGAATACAGCTGTGTCAAGAGTCAGGGTCGAAAGATCGGTCGTGTCCTTGATGGTGGTCACCTTCATCTCTGAAACTCGCAAATCCAAGGCCAAAAGCATCTGTCGAGCATTGTCCGAGTCAGGGTATGTGAGACCGACCGCTCGGAGGTTGCTAAAGATCTTGTGAAATCTCGCAAAACACTCATCCAAAGACTCACCAGCGAGCATTTCAAACTTGTTGTAATCTCGCTTGTACTGGTCCTATCGTACCGTCTTGATCTGAGTGGTTCCCTCATGGTAAGCATCGAGGGTCACTCAGATGTCATAGGCCGATGTAAGATGAGAAATGCGATCAAATTCACTTCGGCTCAGTCCTTGGATTATGATGTTCCCTACCTTAGCATTTGCCTCAACATCAGGCATGTTTGCCACATTGATGTTCTCATTGGCAGGAACAATAAAATGAGTTTTGACTTTTCGCCAGATCGCATAGCCCTAAGCCTGTATGTAAGTCTCCATCCTACTCTTCCATAAGGGATAGTCGACCCCATCGAAGATAGGGGGCTTGGTGGAATCTTGTCTATTGCCATGGCTCACAGACCGGTTAAGATCTATAGAAGAGAGCTAACCGGATCTGATACTAATTGAATGACCAAAATGGCAACAGAGGGGGTGAATGGTGCCTTCAATCCGTCCCAAGTACCCACACAAACTTCTTCTCCGATAGCTATAACAACTATGAAGTGAGAAGGTCAATGTTCATCGGGAGAAGTAACCAGAAAGGAGACACGAGGCCATAAAATGAAGCATTAATCAGAAGCAAGTCATGAAGCCAAGATAACCATAAAGGTGATAACAATCTAAATGGTTAATCACTTCTGGTCTGACTGTAAACTGACTATCGATTTGACCACAAAAGTATAGCCAGTTTAACTGGGACAAAGAAAATTTGAAGCTGCACAACAGATCCCAAAAGCAGAGATCAACACAAAAACTAGAGATATTGCAGACAAAGGAGCAGCGACAGAAGGCAGTAAAAAGAAAACTAAAGCAGTAGCCGAAAACAAGGAAAATGAGGAACCATTGATTTCTGAAATTAAACACACAATCTGATTTCCGAAAACTGAGACTAGACAAAAACTGCAAGCACAACTGGACTTGACTAAAAGCAGAGAAGATCAACTTGAAGACTCAAAATCGGAAACAACAAGAACTAAAAAAGGACCAACGGTAGGAAAACTGGAGATTTTGAAAACAGACATAGCAAACAGAATAGAAAAGCATAACAGAACTGAAAAGCAGAACAAAAAAGAAAAAGCAGTCAGAAAGCATGCAGAAAGAAGAAAGAGGCTGATTGAAAACACTTGAAACAGTAAATACTGAAAATCAGTAAAATGAATGAACATTTGCTGCTCTTCTTAGGTCGATTTAACAGATCTTCATTCCAAACAAATCGACCCTAGTGAGAAGAAAATGCAGACACAAAAGTCATTGAAAATACTGAATACTGAAATTGCCAAAAGAAACACAGCAGGGTAGACAAACTCCAAAAGCTTCAGATTCTTGATTTCATGATACTTGTGAATTTAGCTAGGAGATTATCTCAGATCGAAAGAACCAATAGTTCAAGCAACTTTTAGTTGGAACAAATATGAGCACATGATTCCTCTGCTTCCAAATCCTAGAAATCCGAAAATAGAGGAAGACTGCAGCAAATTAAATCTCAAAAACAAAACTACAATAGAGATGTTTGCTCTCAAGTATAATCTAGCCAAAGGGGTCTTGAGGAGATACCCTAGTTCAAAGCAACATGGATTCAACTCAAAATCAACAAAATCAGAGAAGAACTGAGCAGTGAGAACCGAAGAAAGAACAGGTGCAGACAAAGAGATAAGAAAACTAGCATCTCAGACATAGAACTTCTCACAAGGATTCAAAGAGAGATGAATGATTACTGAATAAAATTGTCTACAGCCATCTTCTCATCTCGAGAGCACACAATCGAAAAGCAAATCAAGAACTCAACAAATCACAGACTCATACACCGAATTGGGACCAAAGCAGACCTGCTCTATCTAACTCTTCATACAGGAGAATGGAAGAAAAGCAAAAGCTCTCTGGCACTAGAGAACACACTCTCTATTTATAACCTTCTACTACTGGGTTCACTTCTCGCTTTATCCAATAGCTCCACCAAATCTGCACTTTATCCATTAACTCGAACTGAATCCACTTCCTCAAGCTTGAGTCAATTTTACCGAATTGCCCCTCACATTTCTTCCCGGAAGCTTCCTCTTTTCTTGCTGTCCACGGCTCGCAACCACCTTGAATCCACGTCATCTTCGGCTTCTTCCGACCGTCTTGACCTCAACACCGCCTGTGCTTAGTCCGGCCATCCATGCCTCTCCAGGACTTAGCCTCAGAGTCCTGCAGCTATCATAGACAAGAAAACATCACGTAGCACCGCTCGAAATAATATAATCATACATTAGCATTAGTAGATAGTATTTAAGCACAAACCACCGAAATCAAACTCAAACTTTTCCAGAACACGAGTCAATTACTCATCACAAACATAGGGTCCCATCCAACGTGGTCTCTCAGTTTCTCCAAAGTCTAGACCTTCTACCTAAGTGAATCCTTAAGCTACAAGTCTGGCCTTATTTCGAACAACCACACTATTCTCACTTTGTTTGTTCTTAAAAACACATTTCGTTCCAATAATATTATTACCATAAGGAGAAGAAACTAATATCCAGACCTTGTTAGTAAGCAAATACTTGGGAATCCTAAATGTGACACACCCACGCTAGAAGTATGCAAGTTAGCATGATGCAAAGAATGGTTCATACAAGAAAAACCAATCTATGAGGCACGCCGCAAGTAGACAACTCGATAAGAGAAATGAGTGCCATCTCTAAATAGCGCAATACCTTACATGAAAGCACTAAGAATAGAACCAACAAGAGCACCATAAGAACTCACAACTCCTCGTCACAATGGGTGTGCACCTCGCTTGACAAAACGAGATCCACCACTTGAGAAACGGTGGAAATCCTTCCTTGGGACAGCATGTGGACAAAAACAAAATGATGAGAGTTAAGTCCACGACTCCGTAAAACACCACTGAAAAGGTGTCAAGGAAGCTACCAACGAAGCGATCCTTCATGCTACACTCACGAGTGTTCATGCCATGAGAAAGGCTATAGACACCTGGAGACTTAGAAGCATGAACTCAATGCATGCATTTGGCACGTCGAAAGGAAGTGTCTATATGGTATCCATCATTCTCACAAAATAAGCAATGGTGCAAAGGTCTACTAAGAGACACGGTCCGGAAGGACAAATCACCATCCTTACTCAAAAGAGAAGTTCCTTGGAACAAGCATAAAGACCTCATGTCAGCACTGGGTCAACACATGCCATGAGATGGGCGATGTGTATCCCCAAAAGCTCGACGACGGACTCAACGCTCGTGCTTGACACGGCGAAAGCAAAACTCAACAATGTGTCCATTCTTCTTACAAAAAAGTGCAATGATACTTCTTTTTAAAAGATGTAGTATTATATGAAAAAGAAGTACCCTTGTCTTTAGAAATCCTTTGGACAACATTGGAAGAGTCAGCAAAAGTTGCACTAGCCAAAGTAGGAGCATATAAAGCTATGACACAAGAGCCATCAACAATAGAACCAAACTCACTACTAGAAAGATCCAAATCCAAATGCAAGGAGGTGACTAAGTTGCAAGATTCAGCGCTCATATCATCGCGCTCTCTCCTCAAAGCATTTACACCATCTCTCAAACGAGGACATTATATGCAAGAGATGAAAAATACAAACCATTAATGAATTGGATCAACATGAGGGACATAGCTAGTACAACCACAAAACAAGAGAAGCTAGACTATTAAAATGAACATAAACACTTGGCTCACTAATCCCAGCCCTAGCAAACTCAAACTCCTCTACACATGTGCGGTGAGTCAATTTTAATATCTCTTTTTCAGATTTTAGGCATGCAAGAAATGTATTCAATTTATCAACCTTCACATGCAAAGACTCACAACATACACAAAGTAAATGAGATTCCAACCTAGCAAAAACATCATTAAGCAATCTAGCATTCTTATCATCTAGGCATCTCATATTATCCCTAAGAGCAAGCATATTCATCTTGGACAAAGCCAAGGTCATATGAGATTTTACCTTGCCCACGATGGGTCGGCGCTCGCCTTGCTTATCCATATCATCATCATAATTCATAGACTCCAAAAGCTTCTTCTTCTTGGAACATGAACAACCAGAAATGAAGAATGTACCACAAAGCTCACGCTTGTAGTTTCTTGAAAATAAAATCACTCTCTAGTTGATTTCAAGCCTCTTGTCACAAAGGACATCATTGGCAAACACATCACAGCAAGATGTAAAGAAGAGCTCAAGAGTTTCCCAACTAGTTGCCATGCTCAAGATCGGTTAAGATCAAACAAAGAGCAAACATAGCTCTGATACCAATTGTAAGACCGAATATGGCAACAGAGGGGGGTTGAATTGTGCCAACTCTGATTTTCCCACTAATATTCAAGATTCTATACTCAAACACCTGCAGAGGTGTAAACATAGAATCTCCCCCCAAAAATCACTCCAATTGGTCAAAATCAACAAAACTTGAAACCAAACCCTTCCCGGCGGTCTGACCGGCGTTCAAGAGGCGGTCTGACCGCTCCGGGCGGTCTGACCGGCCTTATAACGGCGGTCTGACCGCTGCTACAGTAAAATCAGGCAATGAATAGTGTTTTCAACCCAATTTCAAATCCAAAAACTGAGAGAACTTTTGATCCATAGATCCAAATAATGTTCTCTAGGTTATTGTGAACCTATTCCAATAAACAATCATGAAAAACATGGCCAAAGATGTGACCTTTTTCAATTTGTTAGAAGGTTGCACCAAAACCAAGTCAAAACCCCAATTGGTGAAAACGACTTGCTCGTGGATAGAAGATGGCCGTGATGGCTATGGATGTATTCCCACATGTCACAGCAAGCTAGAACACCAAGGATCACTACCCAAAAATACTCAAAACAAGAGGTCACTTGATGAGACCAAAATCAAGCAAAATCAGATTTTCTCGTGAATCTTGCTATCAAAGTGCCCAGATGGATGGAGATGGATTCCTGAGGTTTATCTCCACCTCTTACACACCTTGGCACAACAAGATCACAAGGGGAGAAGGAAAAGATCCAAAACCAACCAAATCAAGAGCAAATCAATCAAACTGCAAAATAGACAAAGATATCATCAAAGATCGATGAATGATTACTTGAAGAGGTAGGTTTTACAGCCACTCCACCTAGGAGGACAAAGCTCAAAGCCTAGAGCATGCACACACTCTCTAACCTATCTCCCATGGGAGGGAGGAGGAGCTAGCCACCAAAAGGCTTAGCCAACCTTCTCAAACCCTAACTCTTGCCTCTCCTCCCTTTTGTAGTCTCACAACCTGAACCAAAACCTAATGGATCCACCCACTAGGCCAATCCGGGGATAACCCATTAACCCCGCCTAACACCAGGTTTTACTCTCACGCACGCTTCTCAAAGCGACTTACAACCATTAACCCATTAGTGAATCACACTTGATCCACTTCACATTTTCACCACACGAAAGACCTAAACCACTTAGGCCAACGCCGTGGTTTTGCACACCGCCACTTTTCCAGTATTGGGCAATTTACCAAAATACCCCTCTACCGCCTTCCTCAAAGTTTCCTGCTTCCTTTGCCACGAAGCAATTCCCATGCTTCACCATCATCCATGTGGCCCCAATGACTTGCCACCAAGCCTCTCACGTGTCCGGATCCCACCGAACCGTCCTCGCTTGCAAACGACCTAAGTCACTTGACGCACCATATGCTTCTCCTTGCGCATGACAGCACCCAGCTTCCTTGATCGTCTGGACCTTAGCTCCTCCCTGAGCCTAGTCCCAGTCCACCTCGTCGTTGCCTATCATGTCCACCACCGGTAGGTCCCGCTCTGGTTCCTCGTCGTCCTGGCTTGCAACCACCTCGCCAGCCTCAGCCATCTTCAGCGTCTCCCTGACCGTTTTGGACCTCAACACCACCCTGTGCTTAGTCTTGGTCTCTCTACGCCTCACCATGACCTAACTCCGAAGTCCTGCAACCAACACTAGCAAGCAAACCGTCACGTAGCACCGCATGATACAAAAAGATCATCAATTTGCACAATTCAATCTAAACAATGCAGCACAATGCAAAATGTATACACCCAAATACTGATCCTAAACCTAGAACCAAATAATAAACCCAAGTACACATAAGCAACAACACCCAGGTCAATCCCATGACCAAACTCCAACAGTCTGAACCGAGTACTCGGGTGCTTAAAGGATGAGGCACTCGAAGGCAACGAGTACGACCAGCAGCCTACGACCAGCACAACACAAACTCTATGACCATCACGCAGATCGCTACGACCAGACGAAACTGAAGCAACGAAGTCAGTAGAGAAAAGCGTTCTTTTGCAAACTCCTCAAAAACCAAACTTAACTTCCACAAAAACTCTAACCCAAAAGTCAATTACTCATCACAACTATGGAGTGACCTCCACATGGTCTCACAGAAGAACTCTCTTGTTTAACTCACCGATTATTTGATCTGGTGGATGATGTCGTTGTACATGTAGTGGTGCTTATGAAGTGGTCGTAGACATTGTTGTATTAGCCGTCGTAGCATTTGCTTCCTCCGTGATCGTAGGAGTGGTCATACCACTTGTAGAATTAGTCGTGGAGGTGGTCGTAGCAGACAAGGGAGTCTATTCCCCATGCGAAGTTGTAGCGGTCTGACTCAGAAACTCCCTATTGTCTTCGTCGGAGTCGTAGAAGATGTCATCGAGTACGTTAGGGGCCTATATTCCTGCATTATCAGGTCTAGTACTAGGACTAGCCTCATCAAATGTGACCTCGCAGGTCTCAAGAATTTTGTTAGTTTCTAAGTTGAGTACTCGATAAACCCAAGTGTGAACCGTGTATCCTAGAAAGGTGCCATCTGAGGATCTAGGCTCAAATTTATTGAGATTGCCATGTTTAAGAATAAAACATCGACATCCAAACACCATAAAGTGAGAAATATTAGGGGTATGACTAAACCAAAGCTCATAGGAAGTCTTCTTCAATTTAGCTTGCAAGAAGACTTTGTTTGAAATATAACAGGCAGTTAGTATGGCTTCAGCCTAATACTTTCGAGGAGTAGCATGTTCATTGAGCATTGTCCTAGTCATCTCGACCAGAGTTCTATTTTTGTGTTTGATCACACCATTTTGCTGCGACACTCGAGCTGAAGCAAAATTGATGGTCTATGCCCCTCTCGACACAGAAAGAAGCAAAAGATGTGTTCTTGAATTCAGTTCCATTGTAACTTCTAATCACTCTAAGTGCTCCTTGTAAATCATTAGCAAGTCTAAGAGCTAGCTCTCTGAAGTGACCGAAAGCTTCGTCCTTAGATGTCATAAAATAGACCCAAGAGTATCTAGAGTAATAATCAACAATTACAAGAATATACCATTTACCTCCATCTGACTAAACTCTAGATGGCCCTATAGTATTCATCTGCAATAATTGTCCAGGAGAATCAGTCATGACTAGTGAGCATGGAGGATGAGCCGATGCAACCATCTTACCATGCTGACAAGGTGAACAGACCAGATCCATTGCTTTTCCAAGCTTAAGACTAGGAATTCCTCTAACAAAATTAAGATTACTAATCCTAGCAAGATGATCAAAGCCAATGTGACCTAGCCTACAGTGCCGAAAGAACAAGTCTTTAGAGTCTGAAAAAATAAGACACCTAGGCTCAAAGGTCAAAGAATGTGAAAAATCACCCTTAAATAAGTGACCAACTCGACATATTTTGCAAACAAGATCACTAGATGAATCTAAGATATGACATGAGTGTCTTTTAAAGTTCACCTCAAGACTATTGTCTACCAGTTGTGAAACCAAAAGTAGATTATGGCTCAACTTACTGACGAGAGTGACATCCTTTAAGATGAACTTGTCGTTGACGTGCACGACTCCTTTTGCAAGAATTTGTCCTTGAGAGTTGTCCCCAAAAGTAATCATCTCATCACCAGAGGCTCGAGTGAGGGAGAAGAACCATCATGAGTCTCCGATCATGTGTCGAGAGCAACCGCAGTCGATCAGCCATATGTTCTCCTTCCTCTTGCGATGAACCTACAGAGCACAGACAGTTATCGGTATCTTAGTACTGGGGTTAGACAATAGAGATTTAGGTATCCAGTACTGAGATACCCCATGAACAGGAACAAAAGTATGCACAGATAAAGATTTAGGTGAAGCATTAGCATGTGTCGTATTTCGACCAGTCTTTTGTTTAATAGCCATTTCGACTATGTGGCGGTTTGACCTTCTCGGCAGGACTGGCATGTCAGTCGATCAATTGAATCATTTGAAAGGCACTAGTTGAAAGTGATCTGACTGACCACAAGAGACTAGTCTGGCCATTAACTAGTCTAAACAACCAGAGAACCTTGTTGAAAGCTTCTCGAGGAGCTAGACTGATGGTGAGAAGTAGTTGATCGAAAACGATGTTCAACTTCTTTGGTAAGACCAAAAAAACCAACTCATCGAGCGCTTGGACTAGTTGCATTAATCTGACCACTAGAATTGTTTGGTCAAACACTCTTCTTTAGCCTGTCTTTCTTTTCTTTCTTTGCTCTTCTAAAGCAGAATTGAACCGAGTGACCAGTTTTACCACAATGTGTGCATTGATGCTTGACTTGATGCATGGTCATAACAAATGACTTGACAACACTTTGTTTGGTCAAATAATCTTTTGCAAAACCTGAATACCTAAATACAACTTGCTTTGGTTCTGATTCTACTTCAATTTCCCTAGTTCGAGTACCTTGACTACTTCAGGAGAATGATTCCTCACATGATCAACAAAATTGAATCCTAAACCAAAACTAATCACAGCAAAAGATATATATCTGGAATTCTCACTTAAATACCTACACTTTTCATGTAGATCACATATTTTTGCTATTTTTGACTATTCCGAAGAATTCATTTTCACCTCCCGTGATTTACTGAAAATTCGGGCGACTCCGCGATTAATTTAAAAACTGACACCGAAACGACGTTCAGGATATTACAGCTGCGCCACCGCCGGGCCTGGCCCGGCTCCCGCTCGCTTGCGCCGCTGCTGCCGTCTGGCCCGGCCTTCCGCTTGCGCCTCCCAGCCAGCAGCCGCCCTCGCCGCCCACGCGCGTGTGCGCCTGGCCGCCGCCGCCAATCGGTATGGGGGTTGGGGGAAACCCTACCCCAGGTTTTGGTTTTGCCCGGTGGGCGGCGAAAAAAAAGGGGAGGGAGGCCCGAATGGGTGGGGGTAGAAGATTTGCAGAAAATACCCCAAAAATTCTAGAAATTACGTAAATTTTCTCTGAATTAAAAATTTTACGTATAGACCCCAAAAATGCAAAATTTGTTGAAAATTTGTATTCTAGCATAAAAGGGTCTTGGGAACCCGAATTTTGCATTATTTTCAGCATTTGAAGCTTGTTTATTTATGCCTTATTGTTTTATATATTTTCTCCATTTATTTACTATTTTTTGATTAATTGTAATTATTTAATTGCTTTTAATCACTGAAAATTAGCAGTAAATTATGGAAAATGCATAGAAAATTATGAGACATTATGAGAAGATATTGTACCATTTATTTACATGCAGTAAATAATTTCATGCATGTTTACCTGAAGTAAACTTTTTTGTTCGATTCATCACATGTAGATGACTGGCATCACGAACCGAGAGTTCGAGGAGCTTGCTCAGCATGGCAAGAACTATCTAACGTGGGCATCTGATGTCGAGATAGTACTTGAAGCCAGGAAGCTCCGCGCAGCTATTGGGATTGGCGGACGGCATGACGCCAAACCTACACCTGAGGAAAATGATTAGGCACTTTATTTCCTCAGGCACCACCTCTGCATTACTATCAAGAATGAGTATATGGCGGAGAAAAGCGCGGTAGCACTCTGGACTGCACTCAAGAAGCGGTTTGAGAGGCTAAAGTACACCATTCTTCCTCAAGCAGAGCAGGAGTGGATCTGACTGAGGTTTGCCGATTTCAAGACGGTCGGGGAGTACAATTCTGCCTTGCACAGAATTTGTACCAATCTTCAACTCTGTGGTAAGAAGATCACAGATGAGCAGAAGATTGAGAAGACCTTGTCCACTTTTCACACCAATGCTGTACAATCCGCCCGCAACTATCATCAAGACGGCTACAAGGAGTACGCCGAATTGATTGATATGATGCAGGTTGCGGAGGCTCAGGACGAACTTCTCCGCAAGAATTACGTCTCTCGCCCACGACCGCTCACTGGTCGTGAAGCCAACGCTGGAAGCTACAAGGTGCGAAAGCTCTTGATGAAAAGAAGGGGAAAGAAGGGTAAGGCCGTTGCCCAGCAAGGCAAGTCAGATGCTCCAAGTAACAAAAGGGCTAAGGAGAGTGGCAAAACCTATGGTCAGCAGAACCAAGGTTGCTACAAGTGTGGCAAGTGGGGGCATTGGTCGCGGATTTGCAAAGCACCGCAGCATGTCATTGATGCCCACCAAGCCCAGAAGAAAAATGGCAAAGGGCAGCCTGAAGCTCACTTTGCAGCTGTTGAGGGGGAGCATCATGAGCCGATGCTAGAAATGATGGAGGTTGAGTCCATTCCGGCAGCAGCACCCCCTTACGACCTAGAGGCAGCCACCTCCATGATTTCTCTCGAAAGAACATCACGCCTAAAAAGATAGCCGAAGATGTCAATGATTTTCTAGTTGATTCCGTCTGATGCACAGAATGCATGAGACGTTAATTGTCATTTATTTTGCATTTAATGGACAATTTAGAACTTGCATGGATGGTACTTTAGTTTTATTTTCTCGTGATGGTTGGATGATTTTAGAATAATTCATTCATTCATTCAGTTTACAATGGCATAATATGTTCTAATATTTGTGTGTTTTATTTATATGCTGTATGTATTCTAATACATATTAATAAAATACCTTATATTAGAACACATGTGGCGCCCTATGGAGGAAGTATGCCTTGCCGACAGTGGTACCACGAATACCATCTTAAGAGAGACTAAGTATTTTCAGTCGATTCGTAAGAGCAATGGCAGCCTTACGATAATCGCCGGAAGCGATGCATGTATAATTGGTTCTGGAAGAGCCACAATTATACTTCCCATGGGCACAACTTAGATCATTGAAGACGCATTATTGTACCCAGAATCGACTAGAACTCTCCTAAGTTTTAAAGATATTCGCGCCAATGGTTTCCACGTTGAGACTGAAGAAGAGTACGGTAAGGAATACCTACTCATCACAAAGCGTGAAGAGAATGGCAAAAGGGTATTAGAAAAACTTCCTTCACTAGAAACTGGGCTATATTATACCAACATTCAGGCGCCTGCAGCATACAATGTCCTGAAGACAGTATTTAGAAGCTCTGAACTATTCTGTCTCTGGCATGACAAATTAGGCCACCCAGGTCTTAGGATGATGAGAAATATAATTAACAATTCCCACGGACATAATATTAATGTGAAGAATTTCCCGAATTCTGAAGATTTTGTGTGCCCTGCATGTGCCACCGGGAAATTAATCACTAGACCCTCCACTCTGAAAGTGAAGGATGAAGTCCCTGCATTCCTAGAACGCATCCAGGGAGACATTTGCGGTCCTATCCAGCCCATCTCAGGGCCATTTAGGTATTTCATGGTGCTCATTGATGCTTCCTCAAAGTGGTCATATGTGGGTTTATTATCCACAAGAAACCATGCTTTCGCCAAATTGATCTCGCAGATCATTCGCATCAGAAATGTGTTCCCTGATCATCGCATCAAGTCCATTAGAATGGACAATGCTAGAGAATTTACTTCGAAGGCATTTGATGATTATTGCATGGCGATGGGGATTGCAGTTGAGCATTCGGTACCGCATGTCCATACCCAGAATGGTTTGGCGAGACATTGATCAAGAGAATTAAATTTATTACCCGACCCCTCTTGCAGAATTGTAATTTACCAGCTACATGTTGGGGACATGCAGTCCTACATGCAGCGAATCTCATCAACTTTAGACCTTCGGCCTACAACATCCATTCACCTATGCAACTAGCGCAAAGGTCATCACCGAAAATTTCTCATCTCAGGAGGTTTGGATGCAAGGTTTATGTACCTACACCCCCGCAATGACCGCAATGGGCCCTCTCCGTAAGACTGGGATATACGTTGGTTATGAGACTGCATCCATAATCAGGTATTTGGAACCTATGTCGGGAGATTTGTATACTGCCCGCTTCGCTGACTGCATTTTTGATGAGGATAATTTTTCGACATTAGGGGGAGGAAATCAACCCGTTGATGAAAAATGTCGGGAAATTACGTGGGAAGCCACGGGAATTCCTGCACATGACCCGCACACTAGTGAAACTGAAAAAGAGGTCCAGAAGATCATCGATTTGCAAGAACTAGCAAACCAACTGCCCGATCACTTTAGTGATTTGAAGTGCGTGACTAAGTCGCATGTGGCTGCACGCAATGCACCAGAGAGGGTTGAAATACCAAAGAAAATTGAAGGTATCCCTAATCCCGTCCAGAGGCTTCAGAATAAAAGGACGAGAACTCCGGCTCCTCGAATCCAAAGTAACCGGGGACGCCTGGCGAAAAGGATAAGAAAGACTTATCACAGCCGATCACCGAAGTCCCCTAGAATGAGAAGGGGAGCCAGTTGAGACTTGGCACAAGTATGACACCTCCAGTAGAAGATATACCGGATCTGAATATCCCCGTCGGTATGTATGTGTGCGCACACATCGGAACCGAAAAACTAAAGGGACTTGTAACCGCAATTGAAAGAAGCGAAGCGCAAGGTGAAGCTCCAGAACAAGCAACTCATGAAGAAATAGCTATAAATTATGTGCACACGGGACAGTCCCTGAACAGGACAACAGCCAGTGTTGATATCTACTTCGCAAAGAAAATTGCCACAATCATTGATCTTGATCCCGAGCCTGCATCGCTCGCTGAATGTAAGAAAAGATCAGATTGGGAAGATTGGAAGAAGGCAATAGCAACTGAATTGCTATCTCTGAACAAAAGCGAGGTGTTTGGGCCCGTATGCCGCACGCCTCCCCATGTGCACCCTGTAGGGCACAAGTGGGTATTTGTTCGAAAGAGGAATGAAAGAAACGAAATAGTGAGATACAAAGCAAGGCTGGTAGCATAAGGTTTCACTCAACGTCCTGGAGTTGATTATGAAGAAACCTACTTTCCAGTCATGAGTGGAATTACCTTTAGATACTTGATCTCAATGGCAGTGAACTTGAATTTAGAAATAAAATTGATGGATGTTGTGACTGCATACCTTTATGGTAACTTGGATTCGAGATTTATATGAAAGTCCCTGAAGGAATTCCTCTCCCAAACCAAGACAGAGAAAATAGAAATCTATAAAGTGTGAAGCTTAGAAAGTCCCTGTATGGACTGAAGCAATCTGGCAGAATGTGGTATAATCGCTTAAGCGACTTTCTCTGCAAGAAAGGCTACATGAACAATGAAGACTGTCCTTGTGTATTTATACGGCGATCCCAGAATAGATTCTGTATAATCTCAGTGTATGTAGATGATCTGAATATCATCGGGACAGGGGAAGATACAAAAGAAGCAAGCTCCTACTTGGAGTCAGAGTTTGAAATGAAAGATTTAGGCAAGATCAAGTTCTGCTTAGGCCTGCAGCTTGAGCATGTCCCTGGAGGAGTCTTGGTACATCAGTCGACCTACACCCAGAAGATGCTAGAAAGATTCGGCTTTGAGAAAGCATTCCCATCAAAAGTACCGATGATCGGGAGACCTTTACAGCAAGAAAAAGATCCTTTCCGACCTAGGGAAGAAGGGGAGGAAGTCCTGGGACCGGAATTTCCATACTTGAGTGCAGTTGGAGCACTCATGTACTTAGCAAACTGCACTAGACCAGATATTGCCTTTGCCGTGAACCTGTTAGCAAGGTATAGTGCAGAGCCCACCAAAAGGCATTGGCAAGGCATAAAGGACATCTTCCAATATATCCAAGGAAGCAAGGACCTTGGATTGTTTTATAGAAAGAATCAAGATCTGAACTTGATTGGCTATGCAGATGCTGGGTACCTGTCTGACCCGTATACCGCAAAGTCACAAACAGGCTATGTATTCCTGTGTGGTGGAATTGCAATTTCCTGGAAATCATCTAAGCAAAGCCTTGTAGCTACCTCGACGAACCACTCAGAAATAATAGCGCTGTATGAAGCCGCACGTGAATGTGCTTGGCTACGCCGAATAGTTCACCACATCCAGCAGTCATGTGGGATGAACATTGTGCAAACCCCCACAATTATCTATGAAGATAATGCCGCTTGCGTTGCACAAGTACAAACGGGCTATGTGAAAAGTCATCTCACAAAGCATATCAACCCCAAGTTCTTCTATGCTCATGAATTGTAAAAGATGGACGAGATTAAAGTACTGTATACTAAGTCTTGTGAAAATCTAGTAGATTTATTCACAAAATCACTCCCCGCATCTAGCTTTGAAAGATGCGTGCGAGGGATCGGTATGATGAGACTTAGAGAAGTGCAGAATTCAGGGGGAGAATTCTCTCAAGCCCGTTAGTAAATCTTGATCCTGAAGATCAAGTACCCAAAGAATAAAAGTCCTGAAGACTAAATGAAGTTGGGTAAATTGTACTCGTTTTCTCTTGACGAGTTTTCCTGAAGTTTCTCGACCAAGGTTTTTAATAAGGCAATTCGTGCAATCGCAGCATAACATGCATCATGTACTCTTTCTCCAAATTTTTCCCATTGGGTTTTTATAGAGTTTTAACGAGGCATGAGTATGTCGGGTGAGTGCCCAAGGGGGAGTATTAGGAAACCAGGATATGGCTCCCGTTTAAATGGATCCTATCTCTCGTTTAAACACGTCCTTATCTCTAGTGGGTACCTCACCACTCCCTATAAATAGAGAGCCATATGGCCAATTTTGTACACCCCCAATGCATATGAAGCAATAAAGAAAGACCAGGAGTTCTCTCTACCTCTCTGTGTTCAATCTATTATTCTGTGTTTCTGTGATTGATTCGTTCTTGTTCTAAGCAGAGGAATCGCTCGGACTGGTCGCCAGCGAAAGTTTCTCAACAATTCCCATCTCTCGCCTCATGGATTCGAGGCCATTCTTGAGTTTGCCTTTGAGCCTCCTATCTTCCGCGATCACGCCGCATATCTTCCCCACGATCCCACTAGGTTGAGAAGTGGAATCATCTCTACCCCTGTCGTTAGGAAATGGTCATCAACGGAGTGGATCTACACGTACCGCAAAACATGTTCCCGAACCTATGGTTTTTAGCCAATACTCCACCTGGTTCAAAATAAATATTTTTAGCGCTATGCACATGTAACAAGTGAAGACTTAATTCCTTCATTTTTTGACATATTTTGCCCCTTAATTTTATACCTATCTCCATAATACCGATTATGATAAGTGCCAACTGTTGCAGTCTAACGCGTAGTGTGACACTACGGCTCTTAAGTTGCTCCAAACCAAACTAACTTAATTTCAATACAACTGCAACGAGAACGGTTGCTTTTGATCTAAGGTTTAATCAATATCATATTTTGTTAAACTAGATTTAGGATCTAACAACCTAAAAACCTTGCTTGATCAGGTAGCATAAAACCAAAAGAACAAAATCGATTTTCCAAAACGCTAGTTATGAGTGTTATGAAAAAAAACGCTTCCACTCTGTTTTAAATAAAATATTAAAAAAGGAAATAGTACAACAATCGAAAGACAAACAACATTTTCCTTGAATTCGACTCTATAGAATAACAACTTAAAATCTGGATTGCTAAATTGTACACAAAAAGTTTTTTTAAAAAAATATATTGGCAAAATCTGGGACCACCGCGATCTCAAATCTCAATGACTCAGGTCTGATGGAACCAATCGCTCATCGGCCAGTACAGCGGAACAGCCCCAACATTGAGTACTAATATGTAATTCTTAGATAAAATCACGAGCAATGTTGCAAAAGTGTTTGAAATTATGCATCCAGGGACATCTTGTAATTGTGCACAGATATATTATGCGTTAGGGGTCATTATGCGAAATGGTACGTGAAGACATTTCTCGCCGCTATTTCTTGCTGAGACCTCGATTTTCAAGACACGATTAACGCTTCACATTAATGGGGGCTGCTTCTTCCCTTGTACCAGCGCGCTGATATAGTCAATATATACTTGTTTGCTAATTTGTAGTGCATCATTTTTGTTGAGCTGGGGAGAGATCATGGAGGGTGGCCCTATGGTGAGCTCTTCCGCGAGGGCAATGAACTCCCCTCCTCGACAAGCTTCACGAGCTTGAAAGCATGCGGCTCGTGCGGCGGGATCTGGAGAGCCTGAAAAATGATGTCTTGGCGAAGTTTGCCGGACAAGGCGTCATCAGAGGTGCCAAAATCAAGGAGTGGATGGAGCAAGTCCGGGAGGTGGTCTACGACATGGAGGACTGGATCGACCTTTGCATCCGTCCTTCGAAGCTGGAGCCGGCAACGAACCTCGGCTGGTCTGTTGATATAGCCGAACAAATCGAAGAATTCAAGGCCCAGATCCAAGAAGCACAAGACCGCTGCACAAGGTACGGTCTTCTCAATAAAGTGCTTGTTTGCAAATATTGAATAAAGGAGTGAAATATATGTACTGTCTATGTACTGACTGCAAGAATTGAAAGTTGTTTAAAAACTGAGAACAGATTGAAACACACTTGATTTGGAGGGGTTTCAAAAAGAGGTATACGTATTATACCAGTCGTGACAAAATCAATTATATGCCGCCAGATGACATCACCGGTGAAGTCAATGATATGTCGCCGGATAATATCGTCAGTGAAGTCAATGATATGCCACCGGATGATGTCGATTGTGGTTTGGATTGGGATAGACTGCACGATGACAATCTGGATCAGACGCTTCGCAATGTAGAAGAGAATTATGATGAGAGAGAATATGTTAAATTCCGAGGCTTAATGGAGGACTCGGAGAAACCTTTGTTCACGTACTACAGGTCAAAGTACACGAGATTATCAGTCGTGCTTGAATTGTTGAAATTGAAGGCAAGCAACGGTTGGTCCGATAAGAGTTTCACAGCGCTGCTAGGAATTTTAGCAGACATGCTTCTGGAGGGAAATAAGTTGCTTAAAACCATATATAAAGCCAAGAAGTTTATTTGTCCATTGAGAATAGAAGTAGAAAGAATACATACATGTCCGAACGACTGTATCGTCTACTGTAAAGAGTATGCAAATATGCATGTATGTCCAGTGTGCAACACATATATAAATGTAACAATCAATCAGATGACGGCGAGGGAATAAAGGTGAAAAAAGGATCTCCTGCTAAGGTGGTATGGTATCTTCCTATAATTCCCTGTTTGAATCGGTTTTTTGCAAATCCAAAGAAGGCAAAACTGCTGCGTTGGCACTCAGAGGAGCGCAAGAAGAATGGAATGCTAAGACACCTTGCTGATTCCGCCCAGTGGAGAAACTTCGATAGGAGTTTTACAGACTTCGGTGCAGAACTGAGGAATATAAGGTTTGGACTGAGTACAGATGGAATAAATCCTTTCAGTAGCATGAACAGTCGACATAGCACTTGGCCCGTAACTCTCTGCATCTATAATCTTCCTCTTTGGTTGTGTATAAAGTGAAAGTATATTTTGCTGTCGATACTTATCCAAAGGCCAAAGCAGTCTGAAAATGATATTGATATGTACCTAGTACCGTTGGTGGAAAATCTAAAAGTACTATAGAATGAAGAGGTACAGTTATGGGATGTATACAAACGAGAGAACTTCACTTAGCGCTCTTTGTTGTTCTACACCATAAATGATTATCCTGCCTTTGCTAACCTGTCGGACCAGAGTACAAAAGGTGCCAAAGCTTGTACTCACTATTTAGATGGTACCGAGAGTGTGTGGCTGAAATACTCACGTAAAACCGTGTACATGCATCACCGCTGGTTCTTTCGGAGGGCTCACCTATACCGCAAGATTAAGAAATAATTTGATAGAGAGAAGGAGGACGGTTCAGCTCCAAGGCATTTAAGCGGAAAGAAGTTTATAATTTGGTTAAGGATTTAGATATTGTCCTCAGAAAGGGACGTAAATTGAGGGCTCATAAGAAGAACATCTGAAAGAAGAGATCAATATTTTGGGACTTACCTTATTGGGAGTACCTAGATGTTTGGAACTGCATCGACGTCATGCACGTAGAGAAGAATGTATGTGACAGCTTGATTGGTCTCTTACTGAATATTCGTGGTAAAACAAATGACAGTGTCAACGCACGACTTGACTTGGTTGATATAGATATTAGGCCAGAGTTAGCACCGACAAAAGCAGATAATGGACGAACATATCTTCTCTTTGCGTGTTACACTCTATCCAAGGCCAAGAAAACAGAACTGAGCCAATGCTTGTATTTGTCAAAGTTCCGTCTGGTTATTTCGGCAACATGAAGAAACTTGTTTCAATGCAAGATTTGAAGTTAAATGGCATGAAGTCTCATGATTGTCATGTGCTAATGACAAAGATGCTTACTATTACAATTCAAAATATTTTACCGATCAAAGTCCGAGAGACAATCATGAGACTGTGTTATTTCTTTGACACAATTGCTCAGAAGATCATCGATCCCGAAGGTTATTTTCGATATTTTGAAATGTATTTTTCTTCTTCGTTTTTCGATATCATGGTCCATCTCATTGTTCACATTGTATGGGAAATAAAAATATACGGGCCCGTATTCTACGCAGCATGTACCCATTTGAGAGGTTCATGGGAATTCTCAAGTCCTATGTACGGAATTGATCTCGGCTAGAGAGCAGCATCGTCGAAGGTTATGAAAGCAAAGAGGTCATTGAGTTTTATGTCGATTATATGGCTCAGATTAAACCGATAGGTGTGCCTCAATCTTGTCATGAGGGAAGGCTGAAGGGTATCGGAACTATCGAAAGAAAAGCAATCACTCCGAATATGGACGCGTATGCTCAAGCCTATTTCACGATCTTACAACATATGACTGAAGTGGCCCCTTATGTCGATCAGCACAAGGATGTGCTTCGACAACAGAATCCGAAACGGCCGGATGTTTGGATCTTGAGATAACACAACAGTCGGTTCAACCAATGGTTGGCAAAAGGGCCAATATTTACAGTTGTGACATGGCAAGGATATGACATAAATGGGTACATATTATATACACAGGCTCAAGATGTAAAGAACACTAACCAGAACAGCGGTATCCGCATAGATACGTTCAGTACCGATGGATTGATAAACTCGTACTATGCGTTCATAGAAGAGATTTGGGAGCTCGACTACGTGGTTTTCAAGATCACCTTATTTTGGTGCCGTTGGATGCATCTCCCATAGGTAAAGGTTGACAAGTACAGTATCACTACCGTAGACCTCCAACGTGTTGGATACAAAGACGAACCATTCGTACTCGCTAACCAATTTGTTCAAGTTTTCTATGTAACCGACCTGGCAAATAAGAAGCGTCATGTAGTTCTTGATGGAAAAAAGGAGAATTATCGGAGTAGAGAATGTAGTGGATGAGGACGAATACAATCAATTTAATAAGTTACCTCCATTAGTTAAAAACCGTCTGTGATATTTACACCACAGACGGTTCGAAAATCGTCTATGATGACCTAGTATCATTACTGACCCATCAATTCAGACGGCTCACGAAACCGTCTGTGATTACGTTTTTGAACCGTCTGTGATGATAATTTTGTAATAGTGGACGTCCATGCATCAAACCGTCATTGTGGCACAACAAGGGCGAAGGGGCAGGCGACGCGGCGAGGCCCGCGCATTGTCATGCAGTGTCTTCTCGTGGTCGATGTAATGCCCCAAATTTTTAGTTATGAATCAAAATATTAAAAATATTATTTGTTGATTTTTTGGAATTCTCACAAGGCTTTTCCTATTTTTTTCTAGAATTAAAACTAATTTCTGAGTAAAAATAGAAACCAACTTTAAGTTGGAAATATTTTTCCTAAGTTTAAAATGTCTTAAGAAGTTTCTTGAATTTTGTGAACCTTATATGGTATTTATCTAAGCCTATTTGAATTTCCTGGTATTTTCTAAAATAAAAAAGTATTTACTATACTCAACTCCCTCTCTAGCGAATTTCTTCCACGGCCTGCTTTTCTTTTCTTTCCTTCCAGCCCGCGATCCCGTTTTCCTTTTTATTTCATTCTGGCCAACACAGCCTATCTCCCACGCCCCAGCCTGCTTCGCCCTCCCTCTCTCTCCCTTTGGCTGACAACCCGACCCCACTTGTTGTAACATCCTGGTTTTTGGGGATTTTTAAAACTTTGAATTTAAAAATAAATTTCTGGGATTTTCCTGAATTTAAAACCAAGCTTAAATGAATTTCCAAAAATTTAAAAGAATTTAATATGATTAAATTATACTTCAACATTAGCTGAAAATAGTTTATTTAAGTTCCTCAAGTCACAGAAAATTTTCTAGAATTTTCTAGAATTAAATTAAGCTTCAAATGATTTTTTAGAATTTTAAAATGATTTAATCTGAGTAAAATAAATATCAACATAAGTTGAAAATATTTTATTTGGATTCCTCAGGTCCCAAGGAATTTTCTGGTATTTTTGGTGAATTTTTGGGATTTATTTGGTATTTTCTAGAGCTCCTAGCATTTTATTTGGATTTTCCAGAAATAAATTAATTCGGGAAATGTCCCCAGCCGTCCGATCCTCTCTCCTCCGCGTGTTGGAGATCCCCGCCGCCCACACGTCGGCCTCCGCTCTTTCCCACGCGTCCGCCCCGCCTCCCTCTCGCCCGCCGGATCTCCGCCCGTGCCACACGTCGCGTTCCCCGCCGCCCGATCCCTCGGTTCGCGTGTGTCTATACGCGCGGCCGCCTCGGTTCGCATGCCTCCCTCTCGCCGTCGCCGTCGCCTCCGTCCCGCATCCTCGCGCTCGCATCGCCGTTTCCGGAGCCAGTTGCCGCCGCCTGTGTGTCTCCCTCTCCGCCCGACGTCGCCGGAGTCTCCACCACCCTCGTTCCCCCGCCGGTGAGCCCCTCCGTCCCTCACCGCCGCGTGCCGCCGCCGATGCCGCCTCCTCGCGCCGCGCTCGTCTCGCTCGCCCGCCTCGATCGCCGCTGCACCGGACACGCGCACCCCGCCACGCCGCCACGCGTCGGCGCACCAGCGCTCCCGCCGCGCTACGCGCGCCACGCGCCGGCGATCCGCCCGCCGCCGCGCCCGCCGCCTCATCCCCGCCGTCGCCTTAGATCTGGATCAGCGATCCAGATTGCACCACGCGCCGCGATCCCCGCCGTCGGATCACCGCCGCCGCCGCCCGCGCCGCCCCCGTGCCACATCAGCCTTAGGCTACGTCACCCCTAGCTGACGTGGCATGCCACGTGGACATGCCACGTCAGTGCCACGTCAGCTGGAACCCCCCGGGTGCCACGTCAGCTCCCTGCCACGTGGCAGCATATGCGTGTGCCACGTCAGAGCCCCTTCCCCCGCACGCACTATTCCGTGCACCGAGTCTACGGTGGACCCGGTTTCCCGTGCGCCCGGTCCACAGCACAGTGCACTTTTTCTTTTTCCTGATTTTCTTTAGGGTTTATTTTCCGAGAGCCCGTTCTCCTCCGTCCTAGCTCCGATTGGCCACGTTCCTTTTTCTAAATTCATCTAAAGTCGAGCTCTAGCTTTTGGTTCTGGTTTCATGAATTTTGGAGTTTATTTGCTTGTCATTTTATGTGTTTCTTTGGTTTTAGTCGTTTTCTCTCTCGTTAGATTCGGATTCGGTGGAGCAGGATCGACGCCCGAAGACCAGGAGTACCTCACTGAGCATAACCAAGGCAAGTTGTGTCCTTTGATCATGTTGAACCCAGTTTGCAATCTATTATTTAATTATTTTGTTTTAAAGTACATTGCATCGCTATTTTTATTCAACCGTTGTAATTGGTAGTTATCGTCCCTTTTGAATTTATCCCTCCTTAATAACTTTGAACACCATGATACCCTTGTCACCATAGGTTGGGAAACATACTAATGATGTTATGATATTTGTCACATGGGTTGGTACGATTAGATGCTTAGTCTTGCTTAAGGTTACGAACGGGTTTATCATCACATATGAATTATAAATTTGACTTAATGAGATATGGAACTGTGGTTGGTGCCACGTGTACTAAAATTTGTGCCATGACGTTGGTGCGTCATCGGTGATGGTTATACAAATTTGGTTTTGCACTCGGGCGAGTGATCGTGCAGTAAAAGGAGAAGTGCAGGTGCACTTTAGGGGATGTGGTAGTCTCGCCTGGGTATTGTTAAGGACTTAACTTTGTGCGCCATTGATCTGAGCTTTACCGCGCAAACCACATGTCTAGTATGGGACGGACCTGGCTGACTAATTTGGGAGGTTTCAACTTTAATCTTGCCATTGAGATGAATATGGTTGCTGATTTCCATGTGGCGCAAGGGGGGGTGTGATGCGAAACCCTAGCGGGCGGATTAAGTTGTAACTGAACTTTGTAAAGGCTTTGTTGTGATTTCCTTAGCGCGAGGCTAATCACATCGTGTGGGTACAGTTGTGCAACCTTTGCAGAGTGTAAAACTATTCGAATAGCCGCGTCCTCGGTTATGGACAATGCTCGGTGATTTCACATGAGGGGTAGTTATTTCTGAAAATTTGTGAATGGAGGTGGACAGGTGTTCACTATTGATTTAGCTTGTGGATGGGAGGTTCACAAGCGGTTGGTTTAGCTTATGGATGGGAGGTCCATAAGCGGTTGGTTAGCTTGTGGATGGCAGGTCCGCAAGTGGTATATCAATTCCTTTGATTATCTACTTAATTATTGTTTTACTTAAAGTTCGCCTTCAATCTATTATTTATATTTCAACTGTCTTTTATGCAAATTAACTTTTCAGCCATCCTTTGGTAAGCCTTGCATACTATATTGCATTCATTTGTTACAAACGACTTGCTGAGTACCAATGTACTCACAGCTTTATGCCCAATGTCGCTCAGTTGAGGAAGAGGAGTATCACCAGCAGGAGGTTCCAGAAGGAGAGTACTTCGACGACTTCACGGATTAGGCTTCGTTCTCCACTCGATAGCCTGTGGGCTTGTCGATTGGCCACTACGCTTTATTTTGGATTTCCGCTGCTACTCTTGTTAAGCCTTCGGGCCAGTTTATTGTAAGCTTGACCATAAGGTTGTACCTTTTGAGACTTATTGATATTTGAGCTTTCCCTTTATTTTATCGTGTATATGGTTGTGATGACATCTATGTTTGACTGTGTGCACTAGCATGATCCTGGGACTAGTGCAGAATACACAGGGAGTCCGAATTTGCATATTCGGGTCTCGACAGAGATGGTATCAGAGTTATATCGACTGTAGGACGAAGCCCTAATTAGAGTTGTCGTCTTAGCCAATTTCAAAATATACTTTCTAAATCAAATGAACAAAATGTATACCTAGTGATTCTTTATTCTTACCTTATTCTTAGGATTCTCCATCCTCGCCTTCTCTATGAACTTATTTTCATAACTTAATTTGACTTTTCATCCCTATAATATCCTTAGATCTTCGAGTGTCCAACAATCAAAGGAGAGGTCAACCCGGAATTCTTCGAGCTTTACGGTTAAGATTGGACCAAGCAAGCAGCCAATTTTCTCCAAGACAAGTTTGAAGACTATCGTGAAGATTAGGAGCCGACAGATTAAGTCCCTGATATAGTTTTAGCGTCGCGTAGATCGATTTGCTTCTTCTTGCCGTTTGTGTGTGATGTGAGCTGCAAATATTGCCCTTAAAAGCATTATATTGCAATCATGTCAACTTTCTATTGGAGTTATTTTGCCCGTTTTTGTTGTTAGCCTTTACGGCTAAGTGTTTGTTTAGTTTAGGTTACCATTAGAAATCCCCCTTAGATGAATTTACCTCTCCTCTATGCTTTTCCCTCTCATCTTCAAACCCGCAAAGGCGATGTGCTTGTTTTTCTTTTCAGAGCATCAGCAAGATGGTTGATACCAGGACTACAGCAGGCCGCAACCAGGCAAACCAAGATCCAGAGAGCAGTACCGCACAACCAGTTCCACCGAACTTGGACCCCGCCCTCAGTCAGTTTTTGGTGGCCCAGACTCAGATGATGCAGGCTATGATGCAGAATATGCAGGCTATGATGCAGCGACAACACACCAGAGTCAAGATCGCCACCAGCGCCTGCGTCAAAGATGCAGACTATGCGGAGTTCATGAGGACGAGACCACCTATCTACTCCAGTTCTTCAGAGCCTATGGAGGCCGACGATTGGGTTCATTCAATTGAGAAGAAGCTGAACTTAGCCCAGTGTTCAGACAGGGAGAAAGTACTATATGCAGCACACCAGCTTGAGGGACCAGCAGCAGAGTGGTGGGAGAACTACTGTGCCGCCCATGAGGACCAGAACAGCATCACTTGGAAGGAGTTCGCCAAAGCCTTCCATAATGCCCACGTCTCGGATGGAGTGGTCGAGATGAAGAAAGATGAATTCCGTGAGTTGCAGCAGGGGAACATTTCGGTGAGTGAATATCTCAATAGATTCACTCAGCTAGCTCGCTACGCACCAGAGGACGTAACCTCAGATTCAGCTCGTCAGAAAAGGTTCAAGAAGGGTCTGAACCCAGGATTGAAAGTACAGGTTGTAGGCAACGACTATACCAGTTTTCAGCGATTGGTGGATAAGGCCATACTGATTGAGGAATCCCGTCGTGAGTTGGGAGAATTTCACAAAAGGAAGATGAGCCAGCAAGGAGTTCACTCCCGCCAATCCACGGCACGACAAGGCTTAATACCTATCACCTGCGAGTGTCTCAAAGAAGAAGAATACCTTTTCAAGACCCCAGCTCCAGTGACCCGTTATGAGAATTCAGGACCCCGCCCTATCAATGTCAGCAATCAACCCCAGAAGAGTGCCAACCCATGCAGGTTCAGCTAATTGTTACAATTGCAAAGAGCCAGGTCACTTCGCTCGTAGTTGCCCGCAGAAGCGTCAAGCAATCACACCAATTCCATTCAACCTTGGGAGTATGCCTGCCAAGACCCCTCCCCCAGGAGCAAGCAACGGCAGCCAGCAATTCCAGAGCGTTGCAAGAGGAAACCTGAACCACGTCAGCTCCGTCGTCGCACCCGGTAAACCCATTTCTCTTAGCTTGCCCGGATCTCAGGGTCGAGATCCCGTTTAAGGGGGTAAGGTTTGTAACATCCTGGTTTTTGGAGATTTTTAAAACTTTGAATTTAAAAATAAATTTCTGGGATTTTCCTGAATTTAAAATCAAGCTTAAATGAATTTCCAAAAATTTAAAAGAATTTAATATGATTAAATTATACTACAACATTAGCTGAAAATAGTTTACTTAAGTTCCTTAAGTCATAGGAAATTTTCTAGAATTTTCTGGAATTAAATTAAGCTTCAAATGATTTTTAGAATTTTAAAATAATTTAATCTGAGTAAAATAAACATAAACATAAGTTGAAAATATTTTATTTGGATTCTTCAGGTCCCAAGGAATTTTCTGGTATTTTTGGTAAATTTGTGGGATTTATTTGCTATTTTCTAGAGCTCCTAGCATTTTATTTGGATTTTCTGGAAATAAATTAATTCGGGAAATGTCCCCAGCCGTCCGATCCTCTCTCCTCCGCGTGTCGGCGGTCCCCACCGCCCACGCGTCGGCCTTCTGCTCTTTCCCGAGCGTCCGCTTCGCCTCCCTCTTGCCCGCCGGATCTCCGCCCGTGCCACGTGTCACGTTCCCCGCCGCCCGATCCCTCGCGCGCCCGCCCTCAGCGTCGCCCGCGCCCCGCCATTGGATCGCGACCCCGTGCCACGCGTCGCGCTGCTAGTGCCCCGCCAGCGCTCGCGCCTCGGCCGTCCTCGCCCGTCCGATCTCGCACCGCGCCTCCCCAGCCGTTGGATATGCCCGCGCATTCGCAAACCCTAACCCTAACCCTCACCACGCCGCGCCCGTCCGATCTCCATCCCGCCGATTCGGACAATCCAAACCGCCCACCGCCAGCACCCGAGTCGTATCCGGATCGAACCCGCCTCGGTTCGCGTGTGTTTATACGCGTGGCTGCCTCGGTTCGCGTGCCTCCCTCTCGCCCTCGCCGTCACCTCTGTCCCGCTTCCTCGCGCTCGCACCGCCGTTTCCGGAGCTAGTTGCCGCCGCCCGTGCGTCTCCCTCTGCGCCCAACGTCGCCGGAGTCGCCGCCACCCTCGCTTCCCCGCCGGTGAGCCCTTCCGTCCCTCACCACCGTCGTCGCCCGCGTCGCCCGCCCCGTCGCCGCTCCTCACGCGCGCTCGCCTCCGCTCCGCCCCCCCTCGGTCGCCGCGCCCGGACACCACGCACTTCGCGCGCACGCGCGCGCGCGCGCCGCGGCGCGCCGAGCCACGCGCGTCGGTGATCTGCCCGCCGCGCGCGCTCGGTCGCCTCATCCCCGCCGTCGCCTCAGATCGGGATCAGCGATCCAGATCGCGCCACGCGCTGCGATCCCCGCCGCCGCCGCCCGCGCCGCCCCCGTGCCGCGTCAGCCCTAGGCCACGTCACCCCTAGCTGATGTGGCATACCACGTGGACATACCACGTCAGCGCCACGTCAGCCGAAACCCCGCCCCCAGGTGCCACGTCAGCGCCACGTCAGCCCCCTGCCACGTGGCAGCATATGCACGTGCCACGTCAGCCGAGCCGTGCCACGTCAGCGCCCCTTCCCCCGCGCGCACTGTTCCGTGCACCGAGTCTGCAGTGGACCCGGTTTCCCGTGCGCCCGGTCCACAGCACAGTGCACTTTTTCTTTTTTCCGATTTTCTTTAGGGTTTATTTTCCGAGAGCCCGTTCTCCTCCGTCCTAACTCCGATTGACCCCGTTCTTTTTTCTAAATTCATCTAAAATCGAGCTCTAGCTTTTGGTTCTGGTTTCATGAATTTTGGAGTTTATTTGCTTGTCATTTTATGTGTTTCTTTGGTTTTGGTTGTTTTCTCTCTCGTTAGATTCGGATTCCGGAGGAGCAGGATCGACGCCCGAAGACCAGGAGTACCTCACTGAGCATAACCAAGGCAAGTCATGTCCTTTGATCATGTTGAACCCAGTTTGTAATCTATTATTTAATTATTTTGTTTTAAAGTACATTGCATCGCTATTTTTATTCAACTGTTGTAATTGGTAGTTATCGTCCCTTTTGAATTTATCCCTCCTTGATAAATTTGAACACTATGATACCCTTGTCACCATAGGTTGGGAAACATACTAGTGATGTTATGATATTTGTCACATGGGTTGGTACGATTAGATGCTTAGTCTTGCTTAAGGTTACGAACGGGTTTATCATCACATGTGAATTATAAATTTGACTTAATGAGATATGAAACTGTGGTTGGTGCCACGTGTACTAAAATTTGTGCCATGACGTTGGTGCGTCATCAGTGATGGTTATACAAACTTGGTTTTGCACTCGGGCGAGTGATCGTGCAGTAAAGGGGGAAGTGCAGGTGCACTTTGGGGGATGTGGTAGTCTCGCCTGGGTATTGTTAAGGACTTAACTTTGTGCGCCATTGATCTGAGCTTTACCGTGCAAACCACTTGTCTTGTATGGGACGGACTTGGCTGACTAATTTGGGAGGTTTCAACTTTAATCTTGCCATTGAGATGAATATGGTTGCTGATTTCCATGTGGCGCAAGGGGGGGTGTGATGCGAAACCCTAGCGGGCGGATTAAGTTTTAACTGAACTTTGTAAAGGTCTTGTTGTGATTTTCTTAGCGCGAGGCTAATCACATCGTGTGGGTACAGTTGTGCAACTTCTGCAGAGTGTAAAACTATTCGTATAGCCGCGTCCTCGGTCATGGACATTGCTCGGTGATTTCACACGAGGGGTAGTTATTTCTGAAAATTTGTGAATGGAAGTGGACGGGTGTTCACTGTTGGTTTAGCTTATGGATGGGAGGTCCACAAGTGGTTGGTTTAGCTTATGGATGGGAGGTCCATAAGCGATTGGTTAGCTTGTGGATGGGAGGTCCGCAAGTGGTATGTCAATTCCTTTGATTATCTACTTAATTATTGTTTTACTTAAAGTTCGCCTTCAATCTATTATTTGTATTTCAACTGTCTTTTTTGCAAATTAACCTTTCAGCCATCCTTTGGTAAGCCTTGCATACTATATTGCATTCATTTGTTACAAATGACTTGCTGAGTACCAATGTACTCACGGCTTTATGCCCAATGTCGCTCAGTTGACGAAGAGGAGTATCACCAGCAGGAGGTTCCAGAAGGAGAGTACTTTGATGACTTCACGAATTAGGCTTCGTTCTCCATTCGATAGCCTGTGGGCTTGTCGATTGGCCACTACGCTTTATTTTGGATTTCCGCTGCTACTCTTGTTAAGCCTTCGGGCCAGTTTATTGTAAACTTGACCATAAGGTCGTACCTTTTGAGACTTATTGATATTTGAGCTTTCCCTTTATTTTATCGTGTATATGGTTGTGATGATATCTATGTTTGACTGTGTGCACTAGCATGATCTTGGGACTAGTGCAGAATTCACAGGGAGTCCGAATTTGCATATTCGGGTCTCGACACTTGTCACCTTCATCCCCTTCCTCCTGCTGCCACCAATTTTCGCTGCCAAATTCGAGTTGCAAGTTCGTTTTCCTTCTTCACCATTCTAGCCAAAGGAAAGTCGGGATCTCCTTCGTTCCCTCGCACGACACACGCCCCTGCTCCTTCCATTTTTGCGCATCCTTCCTTTTCTTCTTCCTCATTTCCTTCTGGCCACCGTGATCTCCGATGATGATTTTCCGAGCCATGTCTCCTCTCTGCCCCTATTTAAACCCCACCTTGGCACCGCAGTGCACCACACCACAGAGCCTCACCGCTCCCCTCTTCTCCCAAATCCCCTCATAGCGCCACACCGAGATCTTTAGCAAGCTTCTCTCACTAAAGTAAGTGGAACAGAACCAAGAATTTGTATCAACAAGCTTGCCCGACCATACGCCAACCCCATCTACCTCTCCTTCGCTAGAGCACTGAGTTTATTGAAGCCAAGATGCCGCTGCCACTGCAACCTCACCGCCGGCCAAGATGCCGTCGCCGCTGCAACCCCATCTCGGCACCTCACTGCCAAATACCCATGGCCATCAGTCCCTATGCACCACTAGTGCCGTCAACACACATGGGAGCCACGTATGTGCCACAACACACCACCTCATCTCCGTGTTAGCGCTCCAAGCTTAGTCAACCCCCACGTGTCACTTGTGTGGCAACGCTCCGCCCCGTCACTACCACATCAGCATGATGCAATAAATCCAATTTTTCATTAGAATAAAAAATAGATAAAATTTGTAAAATCACATATAATACTTTCTCTCTCAATTTCCTTGAATTAAATATTTTAAAGGCCTGTTCTCCTTATTATAACTCCGATTAACATTAATTCTGTTCTTTTTTGTAAATTCATATAAAATCATGAGATATCATTATTTGTAAGCCTTTTGAATTTTGGATTTTATTTAATTTGGATGTGTTTTTTCATTTAGACGTTGATGCTTCCGACGACGTCAGAGACTTCAAGGATTGTCAGTAGTACTTTGTAAAGCAAGGCAAGTTACACCTTCGACCATATCCTAACCTAGTAATTTAAATTATTCATGTTCTATTTTAAATTATTATGAATATGTACTTTTATTCAATTTACTTTAAATCATTGCATTTGTTTGGGGAGTGGCCCCCACCTAGGCCCAATAGGCCTACCGGGCCAAAGCCCAGTCATGCATACAACTGTGAGGTAGGCCTGCTAAGGCAATGCCAAGTAAATGACAAGTTTGCCCTTACTAATAGAGTCATTTGGGCTACATGGCACCGAAGAGGAGGATGGCGTTGCCCTCCCAAGCGAAAGAGGAGTACTATGGCCACAACTATTGCGGCGAGAGCGAGGAAGCCCATGGTCAATGCTCCCTCGCCATGGCAGTGGTGCGCTCGGTGGCTACGTCCAGGGCTGTGGTGGACAATAAGGGTGGCTCTCAGAAACAAGTGTGGGCTACAAGCGCACAGTGTCAGGGACAGAAGACCCTACCTCGACAGCCCCCAGAGAGCCTGGTGCCCCCACCACTGACGCGATGACTTCAACCACCCCAAAGCACTTGTCGCTACCGCACAGCGGGTGGAGGGTGCCCTAGTATTAGCTTCGGCCCTGAGTGGTGGTGTCTTAGAAGCAATTTGTGGTGCTGCAACACGAGATGGCGGACCTACAGCAAGCTACGCGTGAGATGTGGGAGACTCGAAGTTAGCAAATCCCCACCACTGCCACAATGGAGGTGGCCATAAAAAGGGTGGAGAGCCTAGATGCCACTACCGGTGCTCATAGCACCCTCAAGTGGGTGGAGCCCGACTTATAGTGCGACTCCCCCTCAGCGTGGGCTTACAGTAGAGTGTCTAGTCAAAGGACTTCAAGATACCCACGGTGGAGCCCTATAAGGGTAATATCAATCCCCGCAAGTTCTTAAAGGAATACGCGTAGGCTACGGAAGCAGAAAACAAAATTTTTCTACCGCGCACCCAAGAACATCATGCTAAGGAAGGATCATGGATCGTTACCACTTAGGCAGCAGCATGCGTGAAGAAGAATTGGAAACCGATCCAATCACGCGCGTCGAGGTAGTAGTGGAAGTAGCCGATCGTCCGAACAGATCGTCTCCTCCACGCACGCCGATCAACACTTTGCGAGCGGCGCCTCCACCGGTATCCACACGTCCGGGCTGGGCGCCGATCGCGAGTGTACTAGCACTCGTGGCGGCTAGGGTTTGGCTCGGGAGGTGGCGGCTAGGGTTTTGCTAGATGTTAACGGGGCGAATCCCTCGGCCCCGCCTCCATATATATAGACCTCCTCACGTGGGCCTTGCGGCCGAGGCCCATTAGGAGTCTATTCGGATCTTTATCGAATTGAGCCCATATCCGAATCATATTCAAATCGGTGTTCCAACCCGTTAAGCGTGCGACCCTATAGGTTCACGTATATTTGGTCGTGACCCGGAAACGCCTTTCCGGTCACCCTGTTAATAGCGGCCTCTAGTAAGACATATTAACCCCAAAGTATATGTAAAGATCATATCATTGAACTCGTAATGTTCTCTCATGTACGAATCCCTTTGCCTCACGATATAGATTGAGCTCAAGGCGAGACACATGTCATCCTCTTAATAGCTCAATCACTCTCTCGATTCCGTGATGGATTATAAACTTGTGATTGACTCCTCAATCACCTTGGCATGGCCATGCACTTTCATAATCCATTACATCGAGGGGCCCAGAGATATCTCTCCCATAAGGAGGGGCAAATTCTATCTTGATCATTCACATCCCACTACATGTTTCATGGCAAACCCGAAGACTACTTTTATGATTACCTAGTTACGGAGTAGTGTTTAGTAGTCCCAAAATAAGCTACTACTCATGTTGGGAACTATGATGATCTCAAGTCTAAGGATTCTACATAAACACTACTCGAGACCAACTGATGACACATGGAATCTCTGCAGTGTCTCATGGCAGGTCTATCCAACATATGTTCACTAACACATGTCCATATTATTGATTTGGTATCACCATACCATGATCCATGAGACATGATCATCAATCAATACATATGCTGATCTTTGTCTTTGAATCATATTTGTTCCTCATATGATATACGATCAGGGATCATTTAGAAATAGCAACATTTTAGTATTTAAGAGTCTCATGAATAAGTCACATACTCATTGATCAATAATGATGATGTCTATTCCAAGAACAAAGTAATGTATCATAAACATAGTATGTGATATATACAACATCTCCATGTTGCCTCTAGGGCATATCACTAACAGTCTCCCACTTGCACTAGAGTCAACCATGTAGGTATCTAATACCCATTGCCTAGTGTGAGCCTCATGATTTGGTGAGGAAGCGGCTTTGTCAACGGATCTGCAATGTTCAAATCCGTTTGTACTTTGCATATCTTCACATCGCCTCTCTCCACTATCTCGCGGATGAGATGAAATCGCCGTAAAATGTGATTAGACTTCTGGTGCGATCTAGGCTCCTTGGCTTGTGCAATGGCCCCACTATTGTCACAGTAGAGGTCCATTGGGCTGGAGGCACTAGCCATCACACCAAGCTCGAAATAAATTTCTTGATCCAAACAGCCTCTTTGGCGGCTTCTGAAGCTATGTACTCGGCTTTTGTTGTAGAATCAGCAACCGTCTGTGCTTGGAACTCTTCGACTTACCGCACCGCCATTCAGTAGAACACAAATCCAGTTGCGATCTAAAATCATCTTTGTCGGTTTGGAAGCTAGCATCGGTGTAACCATTTACAACGAGCTCTTCCTCACCTCCATAGACAAGGAACACATCTTTAGTTCTTCTCAAGTACTTCAAGATGTTCTTTACGATAATCCAGATGACTTTCACCGGATCGATGAGTATCTACTCGTAGCACTTAAAGCATCTGAAACATCCGGGCGTGTACAAAGCATGGCATACATAATGGACCCAATAGCGAAGCATATGGAATCGCATTCATTTTATCCGCTCATCGGTGTATTAGGACACCGATTCTTGCTAAGATTTATACCATGTGACATAGGTAGAAAACCTTTCTTAGAATCATGCATGTTGAACCTTTTCAACACCTTGTCAATGTAACGTATCTTGGCTTAATCCAATTAGCCTTTTGATCTATCTCTATAGATCTTGATGCCCGAATATATGCTACCTCTCCTAAGTCTTTCATAGAGAAACTATTTTTCAATGAAGACTTAACAGATTCGAGCAAAGGAATGTCATTTCCGATCAGTAATATGTCATCCACATATAAGACCAGAAATACGAGTGCGCTCCCACTAGCCTTTTTGTAAACACAAGGCTCTTCTTCGTTCTTGATGAAACCAAACCCTTTGATTACTTCATCAAAACGAATGTTCCAACTCGAGATGCTGCTTTAATCCATAAATGGATCTTTGGAGCTTGCATATCTTTCCAACTGATTGCGGATCGACAAAACCCGTGGGCTGTGTCATGTACACATCCTCATTCAGATTTCCATTAAGGAAAGCTGTTTTGACATCCATTTGTCATATTTCATAGTCGAAATATGCAGCAATCGCTAGAATGATCCGAATAGACTTTAGCATTGCGACGGGCGAAAAAGTTTCATCATAATCAATATCTTGAATTTATTTGAAACCTTTGGCGACCAATCGCGCTTTATAGATGTGAACATTTCCATCTATGTCTATCTTTTTCTTGAAAACCCATTTGCATTCAATGGTTTTAACACCATCAGGTGGATCAACCAAGTTCCAAACTTGATTACTGTGCATGGATTCAATTTCGGATCTCATGGCTTCAAGCCATTTCTCAGAGTCTGGTCCCACCATCGCTTCTTCATAGGTCTTAGGCTCATCGTTGTCTAACAACAATATGTCCCGTTGTTGAGTAGTCAAGAACATGTACCTCTCAGTGCACGCGTGACCTTCGACCTACGTGGTGCTGGTGTGTCCACAACAGTTCTTCAACGGTTTGTTCATCTGTTGTGGTTCTGTAGGAGCTGAAACGTTATCGGTGTTTCTTGAATTTCTTCAAGTTGCCTTTGTGCTCCACTATCCCTTCTTGAGAGAAACTCTTTCTCTAAGAAGACACCATGCCAGGCGACAAACACTTTGCCTTCTTCTTGATTATAGAAGTAATATCCTTTTGTTTCCTTAGGATACCCGATAAAGAAGCATTTATCAGTTTAGGAGTGAGCTTATCAGTTGTAAACATTTTACATAAGCCTCACATCCCCAAATCTTAAGAAAAGACAAGCTAGGGCGTTGTCTGTCCACATCTCATATGGTGTCTTTTCTCACGATCTTGATGGAACCTGTTTAGTGTGAGCGCGCTGCTTTTCAGAGCGTACCCCAAAAAAACAATAGAAGATCACTTTGGCTCATCATGGAGCGCACCATATCTAATAAGGTGCAATTTCTCCGTTCAGATACCCCATTCCATTGAGGTGTTCCTGGCGGAGTTAATTGTGGAACAATTCCACAATCCTTTAGATGATTGCCAAACTCATGGCTCAAATACTCGCCTCCACGATCAGATCGTAGAAACTTGATTGTCTTGCCTAAATGATTTTGCACTTCATTTTGGAATTCTTTGAACTTTTCAAAGGATTCAGACTTATGCTTCATCAGGTAGATATACCCATATCTACTAAAGTCATCAGTAAAAGTTATGAAGTACTAAAAACCACCTCTGGCTGTTAAACTCATTGGTCCACATACATCAGTATGTACGAGTGCCAATAAGTCATTTGCCCGTTCACCTTGACCGGTGAAAGGTGCCTTTGTCATCTTGCCAAGTAAACAAGATTCGCATGTCTCTAATGATTCAAAGTCAAATGAGCGCAGAATACCATTTCTATGGAGCTTCTGCATGCGTTTCTCATTTATGTGACCTAAGCGACAGTGCCAAATAAACGTGAGATTCAAATCATTCGGACGTTACTGTTAGTGATATGCCCTAGAGGCAACATGGAGATGTTGTATATATCACATACTATGTTTATGATACATTACTTTGTTCCTTGGAATAGACATCATCATTATTGATCAATGAGTATGTGACTTATTCATGAGACTCTTAAATACTAAGATGTTGCTATTTCTAAATGATCCCTGATCGTATATCATATGAGGAACAAATATGATTCAAAGACAAAGATCAGCATATGTATTGATTGATGATCATGTCTCATGGATCATGGTATGGTGATACCAAATCAATAATATGGACATGTGTTAGTGAACATATGTTGGATAGACCTGCCATGAGACACTGCAGAGATTCCATGTGTCATCAGTTGGTCTCAAGTAGTGTTTATGTAGAGTCCTTAGACTTGAGATTATCATGGTTCCCAACATGAGTAGTAGCTTCTTTTGGGACTACTAAACACTACTCCGTAATCGGGTAGTCATAAAAGTAGTCTTCGGTTTGCCATGAAACATGTAGTGGGATGTGAATGATCAAGATAGAATTTGCCCCTCCTTATGGGAGAGATATCTCTGGGCCCTCGATGTAATGGATTATGAAAGTGCATGGCCATGCCAAGGTGATTGAGGAGTCAATCACGAGTTTATAATCCATCACGGAATCGAGAGAGTGATTGAGCTATTAAGAGGATGACATGAGTCTCGCCTTGAGCTCAATCTATATCGTGAGGCAAAGGGATTCGTACATGAGAGAACATTACAGAGTTCAAATGATATGATCTTTACATATACTTTGGGGTTAATATGTCTTACTAGAGGCCGCTATTAACATGGTAGCTGGAAAGGCGTTTCGGGTCACGACCAAGTATACATGAACCTGCTGTGGTCGCACGCTTAACGGGTTGGAACACTAATTCGAATATGATTCGGATATGGGCTCAATTCGGATAGAGATCCGAATAGACTCCTATTGGGCCTCGGTCCACGAGGCCCACGTGAAGAGGTCTATATATGGAGGCGAGGGCGGAGGATTCGTCCCGCTTAACATCTAGCAAAACCCTAGCCGCCACCTCCCGAGCCAAACCCTAGCTGCTCACGAGTGCTAGTACACTCGCGATCGGCGTTCGGCCCGGACGTGTGGATACCGGTGGAGGCGCTGCTGCGTTGCACGATCTTGATCGGCGTGCGAGGAGACGATCTGTTCGGGACGATCGGCTATTTCCACTACTACCTCGACGCTTGAGATTGGATCGGTTTCCAATTCTTCTTCATGCGCTGCGGCGTCTAAGTGGTAACGATCCATGATCCTTCCTTAGCATGATGTTCTTGGGTGCGCGGTAGAAAAGTTTTGTTTTCGCTTGTAGCCTCGCCTATTCCAATAGTTACCTCTTTGCATTAATGTTATAGACCGGTGACCCTTCAAGAGTAAGAACGTATAACCCATTCACCAATGGAGTATGACAATAGAACATATCTTTGAAATAAAGAGAACAACCATTGTCCATAGATTTAAAGTCATAACCTTCGCTTGCAAACATGAAGCGAAAATAATGTTCTTTGAAAGAGATGGAACACAATAACAATTATTCAATTCCAAAACTAATCACGAAGGTAAAGACAATGGCATGGTGCCAACAACTACCGCAGCAACTTTTGCTCCATTGCCAGCGCGAAGATCCACTTCGCTCCTCCTCAAACTTCTACTTCTTATTAGCCCCTGCAATGATTTGCAAATGTGAGCAACCGATCCGGTATCAAATACCCAAGAATTAGTGGAAGAAGTAGCAAGATTGATTTCTATAACATTTATACTTGGAGTGGAAGTCATACTTCCTTCTTCTTCTCAAGATCCTCCAAGTACTTTGGCGATTCCTTTTCCAATGTCACGATTGCTTGCGGTAAAAACAATCTGCATCGGGATGAGCAGCGCCCTTCTTGTCTTTCTTGGCCTTAGAACCGCTCGCGATCGCATCGAGCTAACTTTCTTTGACCGCGCTTTTCTTGTCATAGGGCTTGCCCTTGCCTTTGTGCATCATCATCACATGATTGCTGCTTTTCTTAATGCTTTCCTCGGCAGATTTTAGCATCCCATGCAACTCGGCCAGTGTCTTGTCCAGTTGTTCATGTGAAAGTTCATTATGAATGGCTCAAAGCTCGAGGAAGCGATCGGAGAATCACATCGATAGCCAACTCTTGGCTAAGGGAAAACCAAGCTTTTCCAGACTCTCAATGTAGCCAATCATCTTAATCACATGAGGGCTGACGGGATTCCCTTCTGCAAGCCTGCACGCAAATAAGGACTTTGAAGTATTGAACCTCTCAGCCCTTGCTTGGTTCTCAAACATACCACGTAGCCCCACAATGATATTGTAGGCATCTGTGTTCTCATATTGCTTCTGAAGCTCAGAGGACATTGTGGCAAGCATGAGACAGCTCACATCAAGACAATCATTCGTTTGCTTCTCATAAGCTCTCCGTGCAGCCACAGTAGCATTATCAGGCAAGTCTTCGGGGTAAGGAGACTCAAGGACATACTCCTTGCGCTCTTGCTTGAGAACAATTCTCAAGTTGCGATACCAATCCAAAAAGTTTGTTCCATTGAGTTTTTCTTTCTCAAGAACAGATCGCAAATTAAAAGTACTGGATACGGCGTTAGCTGACATGATCTACAACATAAGAATATGCAAAATTTAGCACTATGTTTATGTTAATCTTTTATTAAACTATTTAACAAAAGACTCCCATTATGAGTTTTGCAACAAAAACTCCCTCTAAGTTACATAGTGGGTAAAGATCCTCATTTCACTAATTCCTAGTGAGCTTTGGCATCACGGCTAGAAAACTAGTGACATGGGTAAGCAACACCTTACTAATCACATCCCTATGTGACTCTACTTTGGGTGACATCAGTATACCTCGGCCCCAATCTATGCCCCAAGGTCCAAAACTATTTTGATAACCTTGTTAAGTAAACCAAATGCTTCCGCATGTAGATGTCCGACATCTACCCCAAATGATGATGATAACCGATGGCACTCTACTTTGGTAGACCTACCATGCGGTGATCATTATCTTTTGGTGTAGCATATGGAAGGGCATTAACACCTAATTTTAAGAGGGATTCTATCCTACCAAAGCAACATATCACATATATCATTGCATAAGAATAAGATAGATAACATCATAGATAAACACATTTAACTGTGAAGTAATATAGCCCAAAAAATGGTGATATCCATCTCCAAGTAGGTGTAGACGATCTCCATCCTCCACATCACTCCTTTAGGCCACCATGCTTAAAAGCTTGTAACCTCAAAACTAGGCTACTACCTATAATAGCTAGAAATTGAAGATTACAAAGATAGATTCAAGCATTAAGGTCGACACGCAGGTCGTTAAATACAATATATACAGCTAACAATAGCTGAAATAATTATGACATGCAGGCCATGAACGAATGTTACATGCATCACATACATCTCATACATTCAAATAAGTTATAGGGCCATACTATTCACATCATTCCCTGCAAAAACAAGTTAGTCGTAGAATCGCATTCTACCTAACGATGTGAACCCAAGACGCTATACAAGGGGGGATACACACGGCGGTCCCGCACAGTGTCAGGGACAGAAGACCCTACCTCGACAGCCCCCAGAGAGCCTGGTGCCCCCACCACTGACGCGATGACTTCAACCACCCCAAAGCACTTGTCGCTACCGCACAGCGGGTGGAGGGTGCCCTAGTATTAGCTTCGGCCCTGAGTGGTGGTGGCTTAGAAGCAATTTGTGGTGCTGCAGCACGAGATGGCGGACCTACAGCAAGCTACGCGTGAGATGTGGGAGACTCGAAGTTAGCAAATCCCCACCACTACCACAATGGAGGTGGCCATAAAAAGGGTGGAGAGCCTAGATGCCACTACCGGTGCTCATAGCACCCTCAAGTGGGTGGAGCCTGACTTATAGTGCGACTCCCCCTCAGCGTGGGCTTACAGTAGAGTGTCTAGTCAAAGGACTTCAAGATACCCACGGTGGAGCCCTATAAGGGTGATATCAATCCCCGCAAGTTCTTAAAGGAATACGCGTAGGCTACGGAAGCAGAAAATAAAATTTTTCTACCGCGCACCCAAGAACATCATGCTAAGAAAGGATCATGGATCGTTACCACTTAGACGCGCAGCGCAGGGGAAGAAGAATTGGAAACCGATCCAATCACGCGCGTCGAGGTAGAAGTGGAAGTAGCCGATCATCCCGAATAGATCGTCTCCTCCACGCACGCCGATCAACACTGCAACGAGCAGCGCCTCCACCGGTATCCACACGTCCGGGGCTGGAACGCCGATCGCGAGTGTACTAGCACTCGTGAGCAGCTAGGGTTTGGCTCGGGAGGTGGCGGCTAGGGTTTTGCTAGATGTTAAGAGGGACAAATCCCCTCAGCCCCTCGCCTCCATATATATAGACCTCCTCACGTGGGCCTTGCAGACCGAGGCCCATTAGGAGTCTATTCGGATCTTTATCCGAATTGAGCCCATATCCGAATCATATTCGAATCAGTGTTCCAACCCGTTAAGCGTGCGACCCTATAGGTTCACGTATATTTGGTCGTGACCCGGAAACGCCTTTCCGGTCACCCTGTTAATAGCGGCCTCTAGTAAGACATATTAACCCCAAAGTATATGTAAAGATCATATCAATTGAACTGTAATATTCTCTCATGTACGAATCCCTTTGCCTCACGATATAGATTGAGCTCAAGGCGAGACACATGTCATCCTCTTAATAGCTCAATCACTCTCTCGATTCCGTGATGGATTATAAACTTGTGATTGACTCCTCAATCACCTTGGCATGGCCATACACTTTCGTAATCCATTACATCGAGGGGCCCAGAAATATCTCTCCCATAAGGAGGGGCAAATTCTATCTTGATCATTCACATCCCACTACATGTTTCATGGCAAACCCGAAGACTACTTTTATGACTACCCGATTCACGGAGTAGTGTTTAGTAGTCTCAAAATAAGCTACTACTCATGTTGGGAACTATGATGATCTCAAGTCTAAGAATTCTACATAAACACTACTCGAGACCAGCGATGACACATGGAATCTCTGCGATGTCTCATGGCGAGTCTATCAACATATGTTCACTAACACATGTCCATATTATTGATTTGGTATCACCATACCATGATCCATGAGACATGATCATCAATCAATACATATGCTGATCTTTGTCTTTGAATCATATTTGTTCCTCATATGATATATGATCAGGGATCATTTAGAAATAGCAACATTTTAGTATTTAAGAGTCTCATGAATAAGTCACATACTCATTGATCAATAATGATGATGTCTATTCCAAGGAACAAAGTAATGTATCATAAACATAGTATGTGATATATACAACATCTCCATGTTGCCTCTAGGGCATATCACTAACAGTTCTTGCATGCCTACAAGATAGTAATTGAAGCAGCGGGAGGAGATGACTCAATGAAGGCGACTGCTTCCGCTCTAGGGGGTCACGCTATCTTGTTTCTTCATAATCACCCTAGGCTCCGTTTATGCGTGGGAGCAAGTCAGTGACTTCATGCACAACAACTTCTAGGGCAAATATGCAGAGCATGTCGACATTAATTAGCTTTTTGCAATAAAGTAGGCTCTAAGGAGAAGATACTGGAGTACTTTTAGGCGCTTTGTGAAGGTCCGATGTTAAGTGAAAGGCGTCAACGAGATGACAATCATTAACACTACCATCCACAGTCTTCAGAAGGGGCCGCTTGCGGAGTACAACTCTCGGAAGCCCATAAGAATGATGGCCAAGCTCTTCAACAAGAGGAAGACTACGCGAGAGTAGAGGAGGACACGATAAGGCATGAGGCTGATGTCGCGGGGCCCACCCTCGAAGCCAAGCTTACCCCCATAGCCCTGAAGATTTCTAGCCATAGGCAACAAAAGGGGCCCCATGGTAGGTATGTGCTCGGCATTGAGGGGGTTGTGGCCAAGGGAGGGGGGAGGCCGTGACGATAGGCGTCAACCGGGGGCCTGGTGTGAAGTGCATGGCAAGGGGTAACACACAATGTGTGAGTACCCCACCATCGTGTTGCTCCACGAAAGCGTAGCTAGGGATCACTCCCAAGATACGAGGGCATCAATGGTGGTGCACGTACAGTAGCCCCCTGGAGGTGCCGCTCATCCAACCTTCGCCGAATGTGCTGCGGATACAAGCCCTCGACGTCGTCCCTCTTGTTCTCTTCTGAGTGGCAACAGAGGGCCCACGTGTGCCAAATACACCATGTCTTCGCGTATTTGACACATGTAATCTCAGAGTACACTTGGGCTGACATCACCTTCATAGCGTAGGACTCCCTAGGGGTGTACTTCCCTCACCAAGACCCAATGGTCATCGAGACCAGCATCGTGGGGTGCAATATGAGATGTGTCCTAGTGGACGGGGGTAGCTCCACAGACCTCCTATTCATCGATGCTTTTGACCAAATGGGGCATCCCGTAAAGCAGGCTCCAGCCACTCAGGGTCCTGTTCTAAGGCATCGGTGAGAGCCTAGTTAGGGCCCTGGGCTAGGTAGCGCTTGAAGTCACCTTTTGTTGGGCAAGTAGAGTAGGATCGAGGTGATCAATTTCGATGTGGTAGACCTCCCATATCTGTATAATGCCATATTGGGATGAGCTACCCTCAATGCATTCAGGGCAGTCCACCACCACAATTACTTGTGCATGAAGCTCCTAAGTCCCAGGGGGGATCATCACGGTGAGCGATGACCAGGACCTTGTGCGACAGCTCAAAGTAGGCATGCGAAACCCACTCTAGAAGGTCCACATACTAAGTGAAGGTCATGCCCACCCCTACGCAACACGCCCACCCTCTGCACCAGGATGGACGCCTAAGCCAAGGCCAGACGGCGAGGTCAAAAGAGTATTGCTCGATGGCCGGGACCCATCCAAACAAGTCTCAGTGGGGTAGGCTAGCCCTAGAGGTAGAGAAAAGCCTATTGGAGGTCTTCTGAAAGAACACGAACATCTTTGTGTGGTTCCCTACTGATATTATGGGAGTCAATCAGTCCATCATTGAACACAAGCTGGTAGTGTGCTTCGAGGCGAAGCTGTTCAAGCAAAGAATGAGACGAATGTTCTTAGACAGGCAGGAGGCCACCAATATAGAGGTGGCCAAGCTGATCGCCTTCAATATAATCTAGGAGGTTGTCCACCCCGATAGACTCACCAACCTGGTGTTGGTTAAGAAGTCGAACGGGAGTTGGCACATGTTCATCGACTTCGCCAACCTCAACAAGGCGTACTCCAAAGATAATTACCCTTGCCACATATTGATCAACTGGTGGATTCCACGACCGGGTGTGAGATGATGAGCTTCCTCGAGCATATTCTGGGTATCAGCAAATCCAGATGGCCAAGGAGGATGTGGAGAAAACTAGCTTCATAGTCCTCGACAGGACGTATTGCTTCGTAAGGATGCCCTTTGGGCTAAAAAATGCTGGGGCTACCTTCACTAGGCTTGTCGTTCTGGTCCTCACATCTCAGCTAGGTCGAAATGTTGAGGCATGTGTGGATGACATGTTCATCAAAAGCAGGCATGTGTCTTCGAACACAGTGGACCTCCAGGAGAACTTTGACAACCTCTGCCAGGCCAGCATAAAATTTAATCCAGATAAGTGTGTCTTCAGGGTTCATCAAGCTACTCATTTCCCTGTCCTTTGGTAGGGGCATTGAGGCTAACCCTAACAAAATCAAAGCCATACGATCCATGGAAGCTCCCAAGATTGTCAGGGAGGTGCAGAGGTTGGCTAGTTGCCTCGTCGCCCTAGTAGTTGCTCGTCACCCTCAAGACCCTCTATGGCTTCGCTAACTTCCAACGGGCCGACAAGTGTGCACAGGCCTTTCAAAACCTAAAGGAATACCTCACCAACGTCCCTAAGCTCGCATGTCTAAAAATAATGCTGAAAGCACACTGTGCCCCAGCATACTCTACAGAGTATAAAGTAAACCCCAAAAGACTAACGCATCTGGACGTACTCTACAAAGTCTAAAATGTAGCGCTGGGGTCAAGGCACCACGCACCACTCTACCGAGTATACACAAACGCTGAGCAACAAAGACGATCCATCCTAAAAAAAGAAAGAGAGACAGATGGAGGGCAATGCCCCATGATGTCTCACGTTGTAAGAAAGGGGCAAAGTGTCCCACAGTACCCTCTAAGATATCATTGGCCAAACGTGCGATGCATCACAGCAGATGCTAGCGGTCACATGGAACAACTAGACGACCATTGGGCACAATGCCATGCATCCTATAACTGTCTTCGATGATGCTCGGAGGAAGGGTGTGGGATAGAGCATGCATGAGCCTACGACGTCCAACCGCCGCCTTTGATGATGCTCAGTCGAAGGGTGTGGGATAGAGTGCGCGCGAGCCTACGAGGTCCTACCGCCACCTTCAACGATGATGCTTGGTCGAAGGGTGTGGGATAGAGTGCATGCGAGCCTATGAAGGTCCTACCGCCATCTTCGATGATGCTCTATCGAAGGGTATGAGACGGAGCAGACGCGAGCCCAGAAGGTCCTACTGTCATCTTTGATGTCACTTGGTCAAAGTGTGTTGGATGGAGTATGCGCGAGCCTACATGTGATTATTCATCTAAAGCCATATTAGCTGTACTTAACCTATGAGCAAATTGTATCACAAGTTTTTGATATTTGCCTAGTTTCGATGTAGCTTTATATGTTTTGAGGAAATATTGGAACTTTAGCTAAGATTCATACAATCCTTGGAGTGAATAGGTTCCTATGACTATCAGCAAGATGTGTGCAAAGTTTCAAATTATTTGAACATATATTTTGAAGTTTGCACCAAATTTGATTTTAGCTCAGGCTGATTTTCTGTTATAAGAACAAGAAAGCAGTTAGACCACTTCTAGACCTGGTCGGACCGGTCGCCGATCATACTGGCATTTGTGGCCAGTCACACCAACCACCGGTCAAACCACATCTCCAGTTGTGGTAGATCGGTTAGGTGCTAAATCTGTTAGACTTTACTATTTTTGATTGTTTAGATTTATGCTGTTAAACCTGATCTTCTTAGCACTTTTTTTACTAAGGTGAAAGATTTCTAGATAATTAAAAAAAGATTTTACGTTCACCCTGTCAATTCAATCTGGCGTGCAGTGTGTTTCTCGTCCAATCAAATAATTGTCCTTTGGATAAGTTGGTGTGCAGGTTTTGAGCTGCGACTGTGAATTTGGCGTGCCAGTGTGTGCAACCGTAGCCCAAAGTAGTCGAGCTGATGCAAATTGAGAAATGAAAGGGCAACTATAATTTGGACTGTACTCCAGCCTCCAATAGTACAAGCACTCTGCACTGCTACACTTTGCAAGGAATGTGATATAGCAGTGGAGTGTGTATACGGGGAAAGCAAAACCAATCAAAGGTAGGTACCTACAGCATGCCTGAGCGATGGATGCAACCAAATTCCAAGTCTAGTTGCCTCATTGGAAAATACTGTTAGACTACATAGGTGGTTGTAAGTACCGAGTGATCGTAACGACCATGGTCAGTTATACGACCACGGCTGAGTAGCATGGTCATAAGCGCGACTGGTCGCAACGACATGATTGGTCATATGACCATGGCAAATCGAGATCTGAATAACCGCACTACAGAAGATAACCTTCCTGGATTGTTAGGATTCTGCATGGATTTGGTTTGTTTGGAAACCGTCGACAGTCCCACTGAGTACCGAAGTCCGTCGGGGAACTCCAATACTTGACCTTCACCAGGTTGGATGTGTAACACCCCATTTTCACTTCTTAGCACATATGTAAATTTTCAAGCTTATGATAATTTAAAAGGCTTTATTCCCAGTTTGATTTGTTCTTGGTGCTTTCCAAAAGGAAAATTTCAAGAAAATGCAAACGTAAGTTATAATAAAAACCTTGTTTTGTCTCCAGCCAAACATCTCAAAGTAATCTTTAAAATTCTGGACTTAGAATTTCACTTCATCAGTAGAAGTTCAGCAACAGTTGTGTTTAATCCTTTCAAGGAGGATAGAGCAAGAGGATGCGTGTGTATGAGTGTTAAATTAAAACCCCCCTCCAGTGTACCTGGCTGCCACGCCCTCCTTTTCCCTGGTGGACCGAGCGCCTCCCCTCCTGCATCGACCGTGCGCCACGGCCCCTCCGCCCCAATCCACGCCGGGAAGCTACGACGCCGGCGCCGCTTGCCTTCGGCGCCGCCGCCTTCTTGACCGCCCTCGTCTTCAGCACCACCCTCTCCTTCAGCGCCCGACAGCAGTGGACCTTGGACACGCCACTCTGCCCTCTCTTTTCAGCACCGTCCGGCCAGCCCTCGCCGCTCGCCGTCCCCCACCCGAGCTGCGCCGCCGTAGTCCTTCGTGGGCCCCACGGGTCCCGTCGGCCGTAGCTCACCTTGCCTTCTGCGCTGCACCGAACTGTGGCCGCACGGCGGTGACACCCCCGCTCGCACGGCGCCATGTCGCCTTGCCCCCTTCCCTCGACACCTCACTCCTCCCTGGCCCCTATAAAAGGCGTCGGAGCTCCATTGCCGATTCACCCCCACCGCAGCTTGTAGCTTCCTCTCTTCCCGCAGGCCGCCGGACACCCCTCTTCACCAACCCCAGCGTCGGGCTCCACCCGGGAACCCGCAGCGCCGCAGGTCGATTCCCCGCACGAGGAGAAGCCCGAGGACCCCGCGAGCCCCCTCACCACGTCGCCGGGCTCCGCCTTCCTCCCCAGCAGGCCGCCGCCGTCACCTCCCTCACCCCCGAGCCCTCTCACGCCGCCGACCCGCCTGCTCCCGCCGGCGCGATTGGCGCGCGGTGAGCTCATGGAGGTCGGGGTAGCTCCGTCGAGAATCGCGCTGAACCACTCGGCGCCGGGCGCCATGGTTTCCCCTTTCCGGCCGCCGCCCCGCTCGCCGCACTTGTCGCCGGGCGGCTCGGCGATCCTCTCTCCCGAGGCGCTTGGCCAGCGCAACCCGCTGGTCGGCCGCACGCCGCCATGGCCCCTCCGCCGCCGGTTGGCTCCTCCTCCCTTGCGGCCAGAGTGAATTGGAGAAGGAGGCATTGGGGATTAATTTTCCTCCTGGGCCGGGCTGATCGATGGAAGCAAATAAGCAAGCCGGCCATTCCTTTATTTCCCTCCCGGGCCCCACCTGTCGGCGGCCCATACCCTCTCTCCCCTTTTGTTTTTTTATTTCACTACTATAAAACTTTGAAAAGCTATAGTTTCATAACCATAACTCCAAATTTAATGAAACCAATTTCTAAATTTTTATAAAATCAAGATATATCTATTGGTTCTGTTTCGGTTCAGTTTAGAGTTCATTTGAGTTTTGTTTAATTTTTTTGGTATTTATCTGGCGCTCGTTTTCTTGTGTTGTTTTTCCGGTTCTCTCGTCCGAGTAGAGTTCGAGGACGCGAACGAGCCCCAGACCGAAGCAGCACCAGACCCCCAAGCTTTTGATCCAGGCGAGTCAACACTTTGACCATGTTGAATTCCTATGTTTTAAATGAATTATGTTGTTTTAAAGTATTCAAATTGCATGCGTTATTTTATGTATAATAGTTTACCGATTTTCCTTAGTTAATGAACCACCTTGCTTTATTAGCACTATGTAGCTACTCCAATCCTTGAAATCATCGGTACCCCTACCATTATCGCCTTAGGTAATACTAATAAATGAAATTTACAAGATAAGCTACGTTATTAATTGCCAGGCAAGTCCAATAAGTTCTCAGGACATTAGCGTGCCCTGATCATATTCTTTTCAATGAATAAGTTGTTTTGGGGCAATCATGAGATGTACATGATTGGTAGTTTGTATATAGATTATCTTATGCTTCTCAAAACCCTACAACTTGCTCCCCTGTCCGGGCGGATGGTAAGGGTGGATGGTGGAGGTAACAATCGGGTTGCGGAAGCCCGTCTGGACAATTTAAGGACTTAATCCTGTGTCGGCCTCTCCATGTAAAACAGTACAAACCACAAGCCGGCAAAGTGTAGGTACGACTAAATAATTTGCACTCACCAGTAAAGAGGAGCACTTCGGAGGAACCCATGATTTTCATCGCTGGACGCAAAACCGTCTTGGATGGATCATGTCGCCGGATAGAGGCGGGCGCAAGAGGGGGTCTAGCTGGGGCCCAAAGGGGTTTTCCTGTAGACGAAACCTTAGCGAGTGTTATACTTTACTAGATGCATTGTAAAGGTCATGTGATAATCCGGTTAATCTGCATGTCTAAGGAAATGTGCGGAAAATAACAATTGGGTTATCTCTTGTGGGTAAAGATGTACCAACTCTGCAGAGTCTAAAACTATTCGAATAGCCGCACTCGCGGTCAAGAGCAGACATGGAAACTTCCTCGAGTTAGTTCTATTTACAAAAATCTCTTGGGGTGGGAACCAAAAACTAAGTGGAGGGAAGTACTCCACTTTGTTGGATTTTTCCTGGAGGGACGTACTCCAGTGTTAGTAGTTAGGGTGGATGTAGCCCAGTAGCCAAAAACTAGCATTGGTGGGTGGAACCATGAAATCGGTGGATGGTACCATCTACAACATACTTATTGCACATTTACAAACACTTTTGCATTACCACAAATCTGCTAAGTCATAGGGTTTTAATTACGTATTTGTCCAATATTGCTTTGTGCAACTAAAATAAACCCCAGCCATATGTTGTCAAGCCATGCATCTTATACTATTGCATTCTGTGTGTTGGCTCACGGAGCACGTTGATTTGTGCTCACCCTCGCTCTTCAACCCCCATATTCAGAAGCTGCGAACTAGGAGCACTACGCCTGCTGCGTGGACCAGGATGCCGAAGGGAATGATGACGATGGATATTAGAATAGGCATCGGTAGCTTTGCCGCTTGTTTCAGTCCGGTTGACCAGGCTAGCTTTGGCGGGTGCCTCCGTTATTAATCAGGTCTCTGGTTAATAGCGATGGTACCCGAGTAGGCCCAGTCACTTGCCTGTGGTGTGTTGTGCCCCTACGCTTATGTACGTTTCCGCTTCCGCTCTTTATGTATCGTAAGACGTTTTGCCTGACGGCCCTACTGTAACCTCGGCCCGGCGTGGTCTATTTTAAACTCGGTATTGTAATGTATGGTTTTATGCGTATGAAATGATGCAGCATTGTATCTGTGAGCACTATCTCTTGATCCAGAAATAGTGCGATATTTTCACAGAGGATACCAGGTTAGTAAACTTGGGGTCTGACAGAGCTGGTATCAGAGCATACGACTGTAGAAACCTTAGCTAGACTGGTCACGACACTAGGACCTGGATACCATTTACAAAAAACAAGTGACAAACTTTTACAAAATATGGCATAATACTGCTTTACTTAACTCTCTTAGTTCAATACTTACCCAAACTTTCTTTTGCATTTTTCAATTATTCTCACCTATTGTTGTTCAAAATTTTAGATGGACGGAGCACAACCAGCTGGTCCATGGGATCACCTCACCCATGGGGAAGGCGAAGGGGAGTTCGTCGAGATCTTGCGGCAGCTACTACAACACCTCGGGTACCGCCGTCAGCCCATTTTCAAGGGCCGGAGAGTCTGCATCCAGGAGACGGACTTGTGGACCATGAAGGTCTTCATCTACGCACAGGCGGTGGCGGGAGCTCGCTCCACACTATCCATGCCGAACCTCCACGGATGTGCCTCGCCGGCGGCCGTCGAGATGCAAGACGCCTGCATGCAGCCCACATGCCCTGTGTACGAGGAGGTTGCGGCGATCGCCGCTTTGCCCACTTCCTCGCATCCGCGAAGCGCCTTCTCCCAGATCACCTCGACACGGTGGTGGGCGACCCCGGCTATCGCACGAGATCCGGTAGCGCGGCGTTGTCGATCACCTACGCCTTATGCCTCAGAGGAGATTGGGCATCTGCGCATTCTCCTAACCACGAGCCCGCAGCACTCGGGCGCCCTCGGCCCAGCTCAACCGCTTCGGATCGCCCTCCGTGGCGAGCGCGGAGGCTCGCCGCCGAGGCCGGGCTTGAGCACCTTCAAGCGGCGGCCTACCCTCTACGATGCAGCTCGGCACAGCGCCGGCTCCCGCACCGCTCTCGTGCACCGCCCGGCTCTAGCGCCGCCTCCCCACGGTGTCGGCTCGGCACGATGTGGCTCCAAAGACGAGTGTCGCCCGGCTCCCACACCAAAGACTCGGCCAAGACCCGCACTCTGCGGCGGCGCGCAAGAAGAACGTCGCCCGCCGCCTGTGGGCATCCTCGGAGATTCCAGCGGGCGTCGTTCGTCTCGTTCGCTCCTCCAGCAACAACTCGAGCCCCTCTCGGTCTCGTTCTCGTTCCATGTCTCCCAGCGTCGGTCAAAGCCGTTCCTGTTCCCGCGGCCCAGGAGAGTGTATCTTTTGTGGCTAGCGTCACTCCCCGGAGGTGTAGACTGCTATAGGTTAGACAGCAGGATGGCTAGGCAGTCCCTTTTGGTGTGCACACACACTTCCCCAGTTGTACCCCCCCTATGTATCCAGTCGGTAGACGTTGTGTATCGGTGACATGACTTGTTGTACGCCCACGCGCTGTGCCCGGTTGTCATGTAACACCTAACCCCCCTAATGTAATGAACTATCCTAGGCATAATGCCTTGTGTTTTATTGCCTTTCGTTCGTTGGTTTTTCTGTTGAGCTGCTAGAGGGCTCGAGAACCCTCATTATATCCCTCCTCGCTCTTCTTTTAGTTCTAAAAAGGCTCTGGTTGTGTCCAGATGGCTCCCAGGAGGGCTGTTGCTCGTGGTAGGGGTCAAACCCTAGGGGTCGCAGCTCGTGGAAGAGGCCGAGGCAGAGGTCGTGGTTTGAACTTGCCGCCACCACCACCAGCACCACCAACCATGGCACAAGTATTGGCCCGACCAGAACGAGATCCTCCGAGCAATGCTCTCCAATCAGACAAACCGGTCAATAGCCGCAACTCCAAGTTGTCTGATTTCTTGAGGACTCGACCAATGACTTTCTCCTCGGCAAATGAACCCTTAGACGCCGAAGATTGGCTGCGTGATACAGAAAAGAAGCTTAAGCTTGCCCGTTGTGCTGAAGGTGACAAGGTGGACTTCGCCACCCATCAGCTTAACGGCACCGCGGCCACTTGGTGGGAGAACTACCTCGCCTGCCGTGGGGAAGAGGACCCCTTGAGTGACAACTCAGACGAAGAAGAAGAACCTGAAGGAGAAGAGGAAGAAGTGGAAGTTGAAAACCCAGTAGATGCTCAGCCGAAAGAGCCGGAGAACGAAGGGAACTACAATGAAGTAGAGGAGCCAACCGCAAACAGGTCTGCTGTCACTTGGGCTGAATTCAAGAATGCATTTTGGCAAAATTATGTTCCAGCAGGCATCATGAGAATGAAGAAGAACGAGTTTTGGAATTTGAAGCAAGGCAATATGTCTGTCTCGGAGTATCTTTCGCGATTCAACCAGCTAGCTCGCTACGCCTCGCGGGATGTAGCCAAGCAAGAAGAGAAGATTGACCGATTCCTGGAAGGGATGCACGAGGAAATGAGAGCACAACTGATTTTGCACGACCATCCCAGCTTCCACCACTTGGTGAATAAGGCTCTCATTCTGGAAAATGAGAGGAAAATACTAGAAGCCAGCAGGAAGAGGAAGTGCACAACTCAAAGGCCTCAAGGCAGTTTTCATTCCAAGCCCGTGTACCAAGGCAGCCCCTCCTTCCGTCAAGTGGCAGCGCCAGCACCCAAAGCTCCTTTCCAAGCACCTCGTTCCAGCAATAATGGGATTCAGGTGCCCCGCCCTATAGGGCAATCATCCACAACCAACCTCACGCAAACCTCCACTTTGTTTCAATCAGGGAGCAAAGGGCATTTCGCCAACAAATGCCCGGATCGCCAGCTACCCTGGGAAGTTCAATCCTAGAGTCACCTCATCCCGAAGTTCGCCTTCAACACCAAACAAGGTCTATCGGACACCTCAAGCGCCACGAGACAAAGATCAACTCCAAACCATGGCCGTGTCAACCATGTCACTGCAGAAGACGCCCAAGATGCCTCCGGAGTACTTATGGGTACGTTCTCTGTTAAGTCGATACCCGCACAAGTTCTATTTGATTCTGGTGCTTCGCATTCTTTTATTTCTGGGAAGTTTGTTGAAAAGGTTAAGTTGCCCACCTTTAAACTAAGGAGACCTGTGGTACTTAGTTCCCCGGGAGGACCCCTAACTGCCACCCTAGTTAGCCCTAGTGTAAAGGTCACCATGGAAGGCTGTGATTTCCCCGCAGACCTCTTGGTATTGCAATATCAGACTTTGGACGTCATTCTAGGGATGGATTGGCTAGCCAAAAACCAGGGAATGATAGATTGTACTAATAGGAAGGTAGTCCTCACCAAAGACCCCGGGAGAGAAATAAAGGTTGGTGTGGACCGCCCCACCTCGGGTCGCGTAATGCATCACCTGAAGGCAATAACATTAGAGGATACGCCGGTAGTTCAAGAGTACCCAGAAGTCTTCCCAGAGGAACTACCAGGCATGCCACCAGACAGAGAGGTAGAGTTTGTAATTAACCTAAAGCCAGGGACCGCCCCAATTGCAAAAAGACCATACCGAATGGCAGTAAATGAACTTGAGGAACTAAAGACTCAAATTGAAGAGCTCCAAGCCAAAGGTTTCATCAGGCCCAGCTCATCTCCGTGGGGTTCCCCCGTAATCTTTGTCAAAAAGAAGGATGGCACCGCCAGATTATGTGTAGACTACAGGGCCCTCAATGAAGTAACCATCAAGAACAAGTACCCCTTGCCTCGAATAGATGACCTGTTCGACCAATTAACTGGGGCCACTGTTTTCTCTAAAATAGACCTAAGGTCAGGGTACCATCAGCTCAAGATCCGAGCAGAGGATATTCCAAAGACAGCATTTACCACACGATATGGTCTATTTGAGTATACAGTCATGTCGTTCGGATTAACTAATGCCCCAGCCTACTTCATGAATCTAATGAACAAAGTCTTTATGGAATGCTTGGACAAATTTGTAGTCGTGTTCATAGACGACATCTTGATCTACTCTAAGAATGCCAAAGAACATGAAGAGCACCTAAGGGTAGTCCTCGGGATACTTAAGAGACATCAATTGTACGCCAAGTACAGTAAGTGTGAATTCTGGTTGCATGAGGTTAGTTTCCTTGGGCACATCATATCCACTGGAGGAGTAGCAGTCGATCCCTCCAAAGTAGAGGCAGTTCTAGGGTGGAAGCAACCCACCTCAGTCACAGAAGTGCGTAGTTTTCTGGGTCTAGCCGGATACTACAGACGCTTCATAGAAGGCTTTTCCAGGATATCCAGGCCAATGACAAACCTACTCAAGAAAGAAAAGAAGTATGAGTGGACGGACGCATGTGAAAAGGGATTTCAAGAATTAAAGACAAGATTGACCTCAGCCCCTGTGCTAGTTCTGCCAAATATACACAAGGATTTTGAAGTATATTGTGACGCATCGCGTCAAGGCCTGGGCTGTGTGCTCATGCAGGAGGGAAAAGTTGTAGCTTATGCGTCCAGACAAATCCGTCCCCATGAGGGCAATTACTCAACTCACGACCTGGAGCTAGCCTCGGTAATACACGCTCTAAAAATCTAGCGACACTACCTGATTGGAAATCACTATGATATTTATACAGACCATAAGAGTCTCAGATACATCTTCACTCAAGCTGATCTTAACCTGAGACAGAGAAGATGGTTAGAGCTAATCAAAGATTATGATCTGGATGTCCACTACCACCCCGGGAAGGCTAATGTAGTAGCCGATGCCCTAAGTCGCAGACCCCACTGCAATAACCTTATGGTGGGAGAATTGCGACCTGAGCTTTACAAAGAGTTTGAAGCCCTTAGCTTGGAAATAGTAGAGCATGGTACTCTAGCTACCATGGAAGTACACCCAACTCTCGAGGAGCAAATTAAAGCAACCCAGAAAGGACACCCTGGAGTCCAAAAATTCAAGCGCCTCATGGCCCAGGGGAAAGCCCCTAAAATGGTAGCAGATGAACATGGAGTTATGTGGTATGGGAAACGTCTCTTTGTTCCCCACCAGAAGGACCTAAAAGACCTGATACTCAAAGAAGCCCATAGCTCTGCTTATACTCTACACCCGGATAGCACTAAAATGTATCAAGAAATGAAAGCCCTATATTGGTGGCCGTGTATGAAGAGAGACATCGCCGAGTATGTAGCCTGCTGCGATGTATGCCAAAAGGTCAAGGCTGAACATCAAAACTGCCGGACTTCTCCAACCCCTTGGATCCTCGGTGGAAATGGGAAGAAGTAGGAATGGATTTCATAACAGGGTTACCCCGCACCAAGTCAGGATATGACTCCATCTGGGTAATAGTTGATAGGTTAACGAAAGTGGCCCATTTCATCCCTGTAAAGACCACCTACAAAGGGGACCGACTAGCTGAGTTGTATATGGCCCGCATCGTGTGTCTACACGGTGTGCCTAAAAGGATAGTCTCAGATCGAGGTTCCCAGTTTACCTCGCATTTCTGGGCCAACCTACACAATGCCCTTGGGACCCATCTTGCGTTCAGAGTAGCATATCACCCCCAAACAGATGGGCAGACCGAAAGGATAAATCAAGTCTTGGAAGATATGCTACGGGCCTGTGCTCTGGAGTTCACCTCGGGTTGGGAGAAATGTTTACCTTATGCAGAGTTCGCCTACAACAATAGCTATCAATCAAGTCTCCAAATGTCACCTTTTGAAGCACTTTATGGGCGAAAATGTAGGACCCCTCTGCATTGGTCAGAAACAGGAGAAGGGTACATCTTTGGACCCGACACCTTGAAACAGCGTAAGAAAAGGTTAAACTTGATCGGGGATCGCCACAAGCTGCTCAGTCTAGACAAAAGAGCTATGCCGACAACCGCCGAAGAGGACTAACATTCCAAGTCGGAGACCATGTGTACCTCAAGGTGTCACCCCTCTGAGGGATCCGCAGGTTCAAGGTGAAAGGCAAGCTTGCTCCAAGATACATAGGGCCATTCCCTATTATTGACAAGTGTGGGGAGGTTGCTTATCGATTGGAGCTACCAGCAAACCTGTCCGATGTGCACGACGTGTTCCACGTGTCCCAGCTCAAGAAATGTCTCAGAGTTCCCGAGGAAGAGGCCAAAGTAGAAACTATTGAACTCCAGAAGGATTTGACCTACCCAGAGCGTCCGATCAAGATTCTCGACATTATGGAAAAGAAGACCAGACGTCAGACCATTCGCCTCTGCAAGGTTCAATGGAGCAACCACTCCGAGCGAGAGGCAACCTGGGAGCGAGAGGATCAACTTAGAGCTGACTTTCCCTTTCTTTTCCCAGCCTAGTCGAATCTCGAGATCGAGATTCATTTTAAGGGGGGTGGGATCTGTAACACCCCATTTTCACTTCTTAGCACATATGTAAATTTTCAAGCTTATGATAATTTAAAAGGCTTTATTCCCAGTTTGATTTGTTCTTGGTGCTTTCCAAAAGGAAAATTTCAAGAAAATGCAAACGTAAGTAATAATAAAAACCTTGTTTTGTCTCCAGCCAAACATCTCAGAGTAATCTTTAAAATTCTGGACTTAGAATTTCACTTCATCAGTAGAAGTTCAGCAACAGTTGTGTTTAATCCTTTCAAGGAGGATAGAGCAAGAGGATGCGTGTGTGTGAGTGTTAAATTAAAACCCCCCTCCAGTGTACCTGACTGCCACGCCCTCCTTTTCCCTGGTGGACCGAGCGCCTCCCCTCCTGCCCAGACCGTGCCGCCGCTGGCCCCCTCCGCCCCCAATCCACGCCTGGAGAAGCTACGACATCGACGCCCTTGCCTTCAGCGCCGCCCTCGTCTTCAGCACCGCCCTCGTCTTCAGCACCACCCTCTCCTTCAGCGCCCGACAGCAGTGGACCTTGGACACGCCACTCCGCTCTCTCTTTTCAGCACCGTCCGGCCAGCCCTCGCCGCTCGCCGTCCCCCACCCGAGTTGCGCCGCCGTAGTCCTTCGTGGGCCCCATAGGTCCCGTCGGCCGTAGCTCACCTTGCCTTCTGCGCCGCACCGCACTGTGGCCGCACGGCGGTGACGCCCCCGCTCGCACAGTGCCATGTCGCCTTGCCCTCTTCCCTCGACGCCTCACTCCTCCCTAGCCCCTGTAAAAGGCGTCGGAGCTCCATTGCCGATTCACCCCCACCGCAGCTTGTAGCTTCCTCTCTTCCCGCAGGCCGTCGGACACCCCTCTTCACCAACCCCGGCGTCGGGCTCCACCCGGGAACCCGCAGCGCCGCGGTCGATTCCCCGCACGAGGAGAAGCCCGAGGACCCCGCGAGCCCCCTCACCACGTCGCCGGTCTCCGCCTTCCTCCCCAGCAGGCCGCCGCCGTCACCTCCCTCACCCCCGAGCCCGCTCACGCCGCCGGCCCGCCCTGCTCCACTTCGGCCGCGATTGGCGCCGCAGGTGAGCTCATGGAGGTCCAGGGTAGCTCCCCCGTCGAGGAATCGCGCCTGAACCACTCGAGCCGCTGGCGCCATGGTTTCCCCTTTCCGGCCGCCGCCCCGCTCGCCGCACTTGTCGCCGGGCCGGCTCTGGCCGATCCTCTCCTCCCCGAGGAGCGCGCTGGCCCGCGCAGCCCCGCCTGGTCGGCGCCGGCACGCCACCATGGCCCCTCCGCCGCCGGTTGGCTCCTCATCCCTTGCTTTATTAGCACTATGTAGCTACTCCACTCCTTGAAATCATCGGTACCCCTACCATTATCACCTTAGGTAATACTAATAAATGAAATTTACAAGATAAGCTACGTTATTAATTGCCAGGCAAGTCCAATAAGTTCTCAGGACATTAGCGTGCCCTGATCATATTCTTTTCAACGAATAAGTTGTTTTGGGGCAATCATGGGATGTACACGATTGGTAGTTTGTATACAAATTATCTTATGCTTCTCAAAACCCTACAACTTGCTCCCATGTCCGGGCGGATGGTAAGGGTGGATGGTGGAGGTAACAATCGGGTTGCGGAAGCCCATCTGGACAATTTAAGGACTTAATCCTGTGTCGGCCTCTCCATGTAAAACAGTACAAACCACAAGCCGGCAAAGTGTATGTACGACTAAATAATTTGCACTCGCTAGTAAAGAGGAGCACTTTGGGGGAACCCATGATTTTCGTCGCTGGACGCAAAACCATCTTGGATGGATCATGTCGTCGGATAGAGGCGGGCGCAAGAGGGGGTCTAGCTGGGGCCCAAAGGGGTTTTCCTATAGACGAAACCTTAGCGAGTGTTATACTTTACTAGATGCATTGTAAAGGTCATGTGATAATCCGGTTAATCTGCATGTCTAAGGAAATGTGCGGAAAATAACAATTGGGTTATCTCTTGTGGGTAAAGATGTACCAACTCTGCAGAGTCTAAAACTATTCGAATAGCCGCGCTCGCGGTCAAGAGCAGACATGAAAACTTCCTCGAGTTAGTTCTATTTACAAAAATCTCTTGGGGTGGGAACCAAAAACTAAGTGGAGGGAAGTACTCCACTTTGTTGGATTTTTCCTGGAGGGACGTACTCCAGTGTTAGTAGTTAGGGTGGATGTAGCCCAGTAGCCAAAAACTAGCATTGGTGGGTAGAACCATAAAATCGGTGGATGGTACCATCTACAACATACTTATTGCACATTTACAAACACTTTTGCATTACCACAAATCTGCTAAGTCATAGGGTTTTAATTACGTATTTGTCCAATATTGCTTTGTGCAACTAAAATAAACCCTAGCCATATGTTGTCAAGCCATGCATCTTATACTATTGCATTCTGTGTGTTGGCTCGCGGAGCACGTTGATTTGTGCTCACCCTCGATCTTCAACCCCCATATTTAGAAGCTGCGAACCAGGAGCACTACGCCTACTGCGTGGACCAGGATGCCGAAGGGAATGATGACGGTGGATATTAGAATAGGCATCGGTAGCTTTGCCGCTTGTTTCAGTCCGGTTGACCAGGCTAGCTTTGGCGGTTGCCTCCGTTATTAATCAGGTCTCTCGTTAATAGCGATGGTACCCGAGTAGGCCCAGTCACTTGCCTGTGGCGAGTTGTGCCCCTACGCTTATGTACGTTTCCGCTTCCGCTCTTTATGTATCGTAAGACGTTTGGCCTGACGGCCCTACTGTAACCTCGGCCCGACGTGGTCTATTTTAAACTCTGGTATTGTAATGTATGGTTTTGTCTGTATGAAATGATGCAGCTTTGTATCTGTGAGCACTATCTACTGATCCAGGGAATAGTGCAGTATTTTCACAGAGGATTCCAGGTTAGTAAACTTGGGGTCTAACAGGATGTGACATATGCCATACAACAAGTCTGCTTGCACATGCATGACCCCCGCCAACTGCACCTCAATGTGGTCAAGCGGATTCTCTGGTATCTTCAAGGTACTGCCGACTTTGGTCTTCAGTTGCACCACTCATCACCCACGTCACTCATGGCCTACACCGACGCTGACTGGGCCAGCTGCCCCTACACATGCAAGTCTACCTCCAGCTATGGTGTCTTCCTCGGTGACAATCTGGTGTCATGGTCCTCCAAGTGCCAGCAGACTATCTCTCACTCGAGTGCTAAAGTTGAGTATCGTGCCGTCGTTGAGACTTGTTGGCTATGCCAACTCCTCCAAGAGTTATGTCACCCCCTCCAGAAAGCCACTGTGGTGTACAATGATAACATTAATGCTGCATACCTCTCCACCACCCCATTCAGCATCAATGCACGAAACACTACTACAGAAAACCGTATCACAGACAGTTCAAAAACGTCATCACAAACGGTTTTCTAAACCGTCTGAATTTATGGGTCAGTGATAATCGAAGGTTATCACGCACGGTTCAACCGCTCGTGAAGTAAATATCACGATGGTTTGTAACTAAAAACGCTCGTGATAGCTACCATCGCAGACGGTTTGTATAAAAACCATCGTGATCTTGAAATATCACGAGCGGTTCATTGGTAAACGATGCTGTGATACTCGTTTTCTCCGACGCCATCAACACAGACGGTGTCTAAATGAAAACCGTCTGTGTTAATGTCGGTCACAGACGGTTTTGTCAAACCGTCTGTGATTTGGTGTCTAGTATTAGGCTTTCTGTAGTAGTGAAACATGTCAAGATCGATCTCCATTTTGTACATGAATGGGTTGGTTTTGGCGATGTCTACGTCATGTGCGTGCCGACATCTTCACCAAAGGTCTGCCCTCGACTGTCTTCAATGAGTTCCGCTCTAACCTGAATGTCTATTGTGCTCCCGCTTCGACTGCTGGGGGGTGTTAGAATGACCATGGTCAGTCAAACGACCACGACACAGGCATACGACCACGGCTGAGTGGCATGGTCGTAAGAGCCGAATGGTTGCAACGACCTTGGTTGGTCATACGACCACAACAAATTGAGATCCGAATAACCGCGCTACAGAAGATAACCGTCCTAGTTTGTTAGGATTCTGTATGGATTCGGTTTGTTTGGAAACCGTCTTATCTCCTGTACTCTATATAAGCCATTGGCTCGTAATACAATCTCAAGCGTGTGAGTATTTCTGCCTTGAAACACATGGTCGCGATGCAAGTATATACGGTGCCAAACGGTGCGACAATGTTGTTAGACCTCTTTATTTTTTTAGTATATTTTAATAATGATTATAAGATACTTTAAGATAAGTTCCATTAAAAATTTTATTATAGTCTATTTTTATAATATAATTTGTACATATACTTCTTTTTATATTTGAAAAAGGGTATATAAAAAATAAAGAGTTTTGATAAAATATTTTATCCAATTTGCATCGGATTATCTTAAGTTAGTAAAAAAAAGTATAACATGTTTGTTTTATCAGGGATATAATAGTATTTCATCATCATCCTCACCAATAGTTAATTAGCTATACACATGTGACACGTGTCCCAACAAAAAACTTGCGAATTGATTACGTGTCGGTGATTATTCTACTGTGCCTAGTCATGTCGATCGTACACACATAGTTTAACCAATTTAGACGGTGGGCAAGATGATTGGTTCAGTGAGCTAGGTGACGTCTTTGCACAGGAAAAGAACAGAAATTTCTGCCATAGGAACAGATATAAGATTAGCCAATACTACTATTTATGCATACTGTACTGGTGATCATCAATTTTTTATCACATTTAGCACCATTTATAATCGTAATTACAAAAATAGATATATATGGGCTGTATTTGCAAAAATAACGTTTTTGCCGTCTGGTGGTCAGACAACAACGATAGGATGCTAACGTGTGGCGCCTGCCATCCCACAGGCGGACGGCAGGCCGCCTGTTGCTCTGTGGCCAAACGTCAGGGGCCTGTCATCCCATGGCCAAACGACATGTGATTAGACCGGCTAATTAGCGGCGTAATCATTGCTATTTTTTTATTTTAGTCAACTTTTGTTCAAATTGTTTAATATAACGAATGAGCTCAAAAAATTATAAAAATTTATATGTAGTCTTCAAACATAACATAGTTAACTATGTAATTTTATCCATTGTAAATATTGCTCAAAAATTCATATAATTTTGATATTCGTAGGAGCTGTTACATATAGCAAACAATCTCCAAAAATTACAAACTTTTATGTGAAGTCTCTCGACATAGTCAAGTAATTTTGTATTTTTTTGGAATTTTATGAGCTTCAAATTTGCCACATGAATTTATGTTAATTTAATTGTTAAATTAAAGATATGCGACGCACATTTAATTGGCCTACATGCGTGATTGCAGTTAATTTGTACATTATAAAGTGACGTAATAATTTAATTTAATTTAGACTTGATTTATGAATTTAGAACCTTAGTATTTGGTGGTAAGATGGTAACATAGTGACTTCCTTGTGAAGAATTAAATATAAAAAAACGATGACATTTGATGTTGAAAATTAAAATAGACTTTATGATAAAGCTGAAAATAACATGATACATAGAGTTTGGTTACGTGCATAAGAAACAGTATTGTGCACAATGGAACAAATCAAAGTACTCGTACGATACATATGCGCCTTTTTCGAATGAAAATAAATTCGAGCTTCATGGGACTAGTTCAAAACGATCCGACCTACTGCATAGACCGAAACCATTTTTTCTTCCTTGCGAGCTTAGTGTTGAACTCCTCGGCGATCTCTTTGGCTTTGGCCGTCATTTTCCTCTTTATGTTGCGCTCCCTCTCACGAGCCTCGTGCTCCCTGTGCGTGCATGCCTCGAGATAAGCCTTCGTCTCCCGACGTATGCGCTCGATTTGCTCATCGTTGTGGCGCTCCTACTCTCGGATCTCACATGCCCTTTTGATATCCCACTCCTCAAAATCAAGAGTCCATTGGTCATGTGGGTGAATCTCTAAGTCGATCCATTTGCGATAACCACATAGCGGTTTCGGGGACTATGGGTAACGGGAGAGATTATTTGTACGTACTTTAAAAGAAAAATAGAAGGGAAACACACTATAACTAGTTCTTACCGGCTGTCGATAGCTACTTGTGTCCTAATGGCGGTCGGGATAGTCACAGAAGTAGTTCGCACAACCCCAGTAACATATGCCCAGGTTGAGCTGCTGTTTTGACTTGAAAAACTTGCATGGGTCTCTGCACCAACAGAGGGGCAGCGTCTCCCCCTCAGGCAAGTGTTGCGACGAACACTCGGTTGAAACGTTCAAGATGGACATGCTGCAACGGGGGGTGTCATTGCAGGGAGCTAACCTCCCAGCACGCTCTACTTGTTCGGCCCGGGTCGTAGCAACCCTTGCCTATTCGTCGCAGGCCGCAGCAGACCTTGCTAGTTCCTGGGTCTTCTCCTATTGCTTCATCATCTTATCCCATTACTTTTTTGCCTCTTGTCCATCCCGACATGGTGAAACAAACTCTGGTGTAGTGTTGGGTTTGGTTGTATAATGTTCTCTCTCAGATGTCTTTCACCTCACTTTATAAGCCAAAGTGTTGGCATGGTATGGTTAATTCATGTGAATAGCCTACGAGGCAGAGTGTTGCGATGTGTCTGTGCCGTCCACCCTCGCTCGCTCCCTCTACACATACTTATCCGTGTGTTCGTGCCGTCCCCCCTTGTTGCTTCCTCATGTGCACACTTGTCACTATATCCGTGCCATCCCCTATGGCCCGCTCCATCGTGCGCATATTTGTCGCTCTATCCATGCTATCCCCCCTAGCCTGCTGCCTCCTACGCACACTTGTCATTGTGTCTATGTCGTCCCCTCTCTCCCGCTTTCTCTGCGGACACTGGTCCTTATGTCTATGCTATCCCCCCTCACCCACTTCCTCGTGCGCACATTTGTCACTTTGTCTATACCGTCCCTTCTTCTCCCCTTGTGTGCATGACACTTGTTGTGCACACACGAACATTTATGTGTGTGAGGGAGCTGGAAAGAGGGGATGGTATGGACGAGCCAACACATGTCCGAAGTAGGGAGTGGGCAAGGGGGACAATAGCAAGGGAGTGACAAATGTGCGAATGAAGGATGTCTCCCCCTTGGTGCTGCCCCACTTGCCCGCTCCCTCCTTCGGACATGTGTTAGCTCATTCATGCCGTCTCCCCTTACGCGCTCCCACCGTCGAACATGTGTTGCCTCATGTGATAATAAATTATGGAGTTAATCACTCATTTAATCAATTGATTAATTACCAATTACTTCTCAAGTTGGTACAAAATTGAATTCATACGAAACACTAAAAGGTACATAAAATTATGACATGGAATGGCGACCAGACGAGCTCGGTCTGTTAGGGCAATCTCTCATTGAGTGCCCAAAGGTCTTGCATATCTTGCACTTTGCTGCGTGACTAATGCTGGTATGTTGGCCCACATCCATGTCATTCTAGAAGCGCTGGGTTTGCCGACATCCCTTCGTAGTTTTCTTCAACTCCCTATTGGGGGCCCATTGCAGCATATCCGGCCAAAGATCCCTATAGTTTGTCCAGACTGTAGGAGTGAAACTCCGCACTCCATGTACTGAAAAGGTGTTGCATGTCATAGTACTTAGAGATGTACGGCTCAGATATCCACCTCATTTGCGCATATGCCTTATACACATGCGAGCATGGCTTGTGCAGGAGCTTCGGTTTGTTGCAGGTGCATATTACCACATCACCTAGGGTGTATGCATGTTTCATTTCACCCTTGGCATGACTGTTCATATATTTTCTGCCGAAGCCTGATCTCATACTTCCTCCGGAGGCAATTGATTACCCGGATGTCAGGCATTCGGGCCTTCCCCATCTTCTAGTCCATATGCCTATGAATGTTCTCATAACACTTCTTACCTTCGTCTATTTATCGTCTGGCTACGGTTGCTCTATTGATGAAATAATCGATAGTACAAGCCCATGTCTCCTCCATGATCGCGATGATGGAGAGGCACCGCACACCTTTCAGGATGCTGTTGTACACCTCAGATATGTTAGTCATCATAATCCCATACCTCACACCGTCCATGTCATAGAGAAGGAACCATTTCTCTAATTCAAGAGCATAGCGACGAATCCACTCTGAGAAACTTATGGCACCGCGGGGTTGCTCTCCCTCCGTAGTTCGCCTTTCTAGCACTATCCAGATGGACTCGAACTTTCGCCTTTAGTTTTGCAGACACAATGTCTTGAACATCTTCAGAACTTCTTAGCTACGGAACCATTTGAACAAGTTAGATACAAGATGCCTCATGCACCACCGGATTTGCATGTTGTTCCACTACTGTGGGGGTTTGGTCCCATGTTGCATGGTGTTCAGCGCGCCATCAACGCATCATTGCAATCCGTGATGACACAAATGTTGGGTCAGTCGCCAACCACAGTCTACTTCACGTTTGCTAGAAACTAGAGCCAACTGGATGTGTTCTCGCTCTCCACAATGGCAAATGCCACTGGAAGAAGTTGGTCATTTGCGTTGGCCGCCACTGTGATGAGAATTGTTCCCTTGTACTTCCCTGTTAGAAAAGTATCATCCATCATAAGCACCAGACGACAAAACTTGAAGCCCTCGATGGTCTAGGTGAAAGCCTAGAATAAATGGTCTAGTATGAAGTAGTTGGGCCCTCCATCAGCATCTGGAGGCTCAAGCTTGTTTATGTACATGCTGGGGTTAGCTTCGGCTATTTGGTGAAGCAATCTCGACACAAGATTATACACCTCTTCGTGACTTTCTGCTTGCCTCGTCGAACCTTAATGTAGCTGATTTGATAGCCAACCACTTACCAACTTTGGACATGAGCATCTTTGGAGAGATAGACACGTCTACCACAATTAGGTAGCTGATGATGCTTGTCACATATGCGGCAGTCATATTTTGATGATGGCGCAGTGGCTTGCTAAGGATGCAAGTGTGGTTGATCATCGCCTTGTCAAGAAGACCAAGCCAAAAATCTTGGCTCATTGAGCACTGACCTTTGCAGGGCAGCCTTCCACTACGCACTTCACTACGTAATTGGCTGGGTTGGACTAGTACACTTGATACGCATGGCTGATAGACAAGGCGTACCGTGCAATAGCTTGTTGTATAGCCGCCTTGCTAGATAAGCGCTGCCCAACTAGGAGAGTGCCAGCTTGAAACCCCCACTGGGACCCTTCTTCTTGTAGTAGTATGAGCGAATGCACTGCAACATCATTGAGTCTAGAGGACACATAGGACACCTCCGATGACACAATTCCCCTGGGTAGACTAGACGTCTGCTGTGCGTTGTCGTCGGTATCCTGGAGCCTGGGTCGGTGTCCTCATCGGACTCCAACCCAAGCGCTTGGTGCGGTAGATACTCATGGTAGTTAATACGAGCTGACCACCACATGCCCGCTCCATCATTTTGTATGAAATCAGGGGTGAGTCTTCCCTTCAATATAGCACATTCAATGGTACCGTCTTGAAACTCTACTTGTGGTTCCCTGGGTGTCGAGGGGACACACATAACAACAATTTTGTGTAACAAAAAAGTACTTTCAGGCGCACTGACTGTTCTGGTAATTAATCTGCATCCCTCCACTGAGGGCTAGCGAGCGGCATATCGCCATGGCACAACTATTCCAGAGTACAGTCGGGAGAGAACGAGAAGACAGAGAGAGAACAAGATGGAAGAAGGCCACGGGGTGCAAACATACGATCTTATATTGATAATGAGCCGTGATTGACGGATATAGCAACCTAGTAAAATATATTACAACAGGCTCAACTGAATACATATGTTACAGATTATATATGTGCTAACAGAACAAGATTTATATTGCTTACATCCCCTCAGTCAAAGCGGAAGGCAATCGGGCGCACAGGCTAGACCAGAAATACAAGATCAGCTGAGTCGAAAGGCCCTTCGTTATGACGTCGGTGAACTGAAGACTTGAAGGAACATGAAAGAGCATGTAGCAGCCGAACCTGACTGAGAGACACCTTAGTTTCATTTCGTACGCATGGATGTATTGTACATGTTGTAACCTATCGTGGAGGAAAATTTCACACCAATTTGGATGAATTCGAAATACATGCAGAAAGGAGCTAGAATGCATATAAAATTCATTCGGAGTGTTTGGTACTCAATTTTATTTTATATATCGATTTCGTACACATAGATTTATAATACTTGTTGGAACCCATCGTAGAGGAAAGTTTCACACCGACTCGATAGATTCGAAATGCTTGTCAAATGAGTTAGGACGTATATGAAGTTTGATTTTGTGTATCAACTTTGTACGAATGAAGTGTATGATGTCGTCGAACCCATCATGGAGGAAAGTTTTGCACCAACTTGAATGGATACAAGATGCATGTCAAGATGAGATAGTGCGTATATGAAGTCCATTCGGAGTGTTTGGCACTCAGTTTTATTTTGTGCATCGATTTCGTACGCTTGGATGTATAGTACCCGTTGGAACCTATCATGGAGGGAAGTTTCACACCGACTCGGACGGATTCACAATGCATGTCGAAAGGAGTTAGGTTGCATATGAAGTCTATTTAGGGTATTTGACACTTAGTTTTATTTCATGCGTCGATTTCATATGCATATAGTGTATAGTACCCATTGAAATCCGTCGTAGAGGAAAATTTCACACCGACTTGGATGGACTTGAAATACTTGGCAAAATAAGCTAGGAAGCATATAAAGTCCATTCGAAGTGTTTGGCACTTAGTTTGATTTTGTACCTCAGTTTTGTATGCTTGGAGCGTATGATGCGTTTGATGAGAGCAAGATGTGGCTCCGCGGGGTATGCATGTGAAGGCACACTTGCTGAATGGTATATGCAAGATTAGGATGAGCTGGGGTGAGGTACTAAAGTGCCCCGATGAGGCTTCGGTATTCAGTCGGGTCAGAGACAGGCGACCCATCAATGGTGGAAAGCTTGGCTCGAGTGTTGACAACAGTAGAAGTGGTGTGACAATCAGCCATGCCACCATGCTATAGCAACTCCAAAGCATACTGATGCTGTGAGAGGAACATGCTAGTGCGACTATTCAAGATGTTGAGAAAGAAGTAAAGATCGTCGAGGTCAGTCATAGCAAATTCATAGTGGAGGTAGCGAGTAAGACCATGAAGATGGGTGGAAGAGGATATCGTGCAGATGAAGTCACCGACATACAAAAATAGGTAGGCGATGTCAGGACCATCCTGAAGAACAAATAGAGGTGTCGGAGACGGAAGGCACAAATCCAAGAGTACGGATATAGTGAGCAAACCGCTGGTACCAGACACATTGTACCTATTTGAGGCCGTACAGCAATTTGTGGAGTTGACATACGTGATGCGAGCAAGAATATACATTTTACAAACTAGTCCGTGCAAATACACAGGTTGGCGAGTAATAGTTTTACTAATCGTTTAAAACCGATAGATACTTTCTGAATACACTGCACATGATGGTTTACGTACCTACAACAAAAAAATTAACTGGCCAGTTGCAGCACCGATTAATACATCAAACGTATCTAGTTAAATGGCACCTCGAACCGATTAATATATCAAACGTATCCAGTTAAATTGGCACCTCGAAGCTGATATTAGATTATACATTACTAAATTCATCATGAAATTTACTTTCGTAATGCATAATAATTGTGACAACAAATTATGATAGAAATGTGCTATCCAAATATATATTGAGGATTAAAATGTTATCCAAATATATACTGAGAATTAAAATGTTTTATTCGGATGAAAGTACTATTAAAGAGAGAACTTCAAGCCCACTTTAGAGGAACTGAAGAGCATACGCATATAATAGAACACCTTTTCACTGCTACAGAAATCATCATCACAGACGGTTTAAAAACATCATCACAGACGGTTTTTTGAACTGTCTGAATTTATGGGTCAGTGATAATACGAGATCATCACAGACGACTTTCGAACCGTCTGTGGTGTAAATATTACAGACGGTTTTTGGTTTTTAACTAAAAACTGTCTGTGATAGCTGATAATCACAGACGGTTTATAAATATCACAGATAATTTTTAGTTAAGAACCGTCTGTGATACTCTTTTTTCCTACCACAAACACCATAGACGGTTTCCAAATTAAACCGTCTGTGATAGTATACATCACAGACGGTTTCATAAAATTGTCTGTGATTTGACGTCTAGTATTAGGCTTTCTGTAGTAGTGTTTCCTACATTCTCCTAGCATTTTGAAAATTCTTAACACAGAAGATAAATACATTTTACAAACTAGCCCATGCGAATACAAGGGTTGGCGACTAGTAGTTTACTAAGGGGGTGATCGGAATAGCGATGGCTTTTGGCTTTTGGCTGAAAAAACACTGTAGCTGAGTTAGTGGATAGTGTAGTGAATAGTGAAAAAAAAGCTGAAGCTAGAAGCTGAAGCCGAAAAAAGCCGAAACGATCACCCCTAATACCACTAGATACTTTCTGAATACACTGTACATGACGGTTTACGTACCTACAACCAAAAATTAATTGGCCAGTTTTTGCACCGATTAATATATCAAGCGTATAAATCTAGTTAAATTGGCACCACGAAGATGATATTAGATTATACCTTATTAAATTCATCATGAAGTTTACTTTATTAAATTCATCATGAAGTTTACTTTCATAATGCATAATAATTGTGATATATGACAGCAAATATGATAGAAATGAGATACGCAAATATATTCCGAGGATGAAATGTTAGATAGAAAATTTGAAAATATTTTTAACACATCTCAGTTTCAGGCATAAGCCAAACAAAACTTTAATTGTTGAACCATCCAGTGCTATGTAACGCAATGGACCACGACATACCTATTGGTATAATGCTAATTTGGAGCAGGCTTACTGCTACTGAGTTTATTTTTGTGCATACTAACAATACTTTATTGGTAGGGGTGCAATCAGGTCGGATTCGGACAGATATTGCTTATATCATATACTAACCTAATTTTTTCCAGATTCGGTATTGAATACAGTCAGCCCGAATACAAATACGAATTCAGAATATACGGATTTTCGTAAACGGTAACATCGGGGCGGATACTTGACGGATTCGAATAGAACAACGGATAATATAAACGAATAGCACGCTCATACAAAATGATACATTCAACGTAAGTTCTCAGCGTAAGTTTTCAACACAATACAAGTTCAACATAAATGGTAAATTGATACATAATTCATTAACCAATAGTCTAAAACGACACGAATTTAATATAACAATTAATGGACCAAATTATTAGATGATGCATTGTTAAAAAAAAAGTAGCGTGATTGAAAGGATGCATTAGGAATTTTTTTCTTGTAACAAATTTCTCACTGTTCTCAGATTTCCTTCAATAAAGTATTGCAGTTAGTATACAACTTTCTCACTATAAACTCGTAGTAAATACAATAATATTATTAAAAAAGTATTTACTAATATCAGTAAATAAAACATGAGAAACTACAATGCCATCAGCCTTCAACAAGCACATTGTAGAAAAGAAAACCTATGCAAAATAACTATTACACTAAATAACATTTGACATGAGAACCTCTATGCAAAATAACTGTTATCCGGATATCCGATCGGATAATTATCCAGTATCCGGATACCGACACTATTCGGTCGGATAGCAACTCTCCCGGTACCGATACCGCATTCGACATGAACTATCCGGCATCAATACCAAATCCGATCGAATGCAAAATTCCCTTTCCAAATCCGATACCGATCGGATTCGACACTGAATTGATCAGAGTTAAGTCAACCCATTTGCACCTCTATTTATTGGTTATATGTCCTTGGAATACAGCCATCTGACATTTTTATTGGGAAAGGAAGTCAGCTCACACTTGACGCACCAAAGAACGGGGCTATCCGACCACATACGGACCACGGACACCTGGCGCAAGGGTGCCCTGCACTGTACAACTGTTTTGCCGAGCTAGTAAACCGATGACGGCTGGATCCCACCGCCGGGATTATACCTTGGTCCCACAGGTCAGCATGAGTCCACTGACCCAAAAACACACTTTGCACTACCCATCTCTCTCCCTCTCGCCCCCAAAATTCCCAAGCATAGCGAGGAAGCGCTGCTGTCTGAGTCTGGATCTGTCGCCCTAATCTCTCTCTCTCTGCGATGGCTCCCGCGGTTGCGCCGTGGTCCGACGGCTTGCCGATCGACCTGCTCCTCCTCTTCCTCCTCGAGCTGCACTGCCTCGCCGACCGCGCCTCGTTCGCCTCCGTCTGCAAACGCTGGCAAACCGCCCACAAGCTGGCGGAGCGTGAGGCCTCGGCGCCGCCCCGCCAGATCCCATGGCTGCTCTTCCCGTCGCCCGCCCATGCGCCCTCCATTTCCAGCTTCCTCTCCGGCGGCAGGCGCCGGATCTGCCTCCCGGATGACCTCCGCGGAGCGCGCCTATGCGGCTCCCACCCCGGTGGCTGGATCGCCGCCGCGCTCGGCCCATGCGGCGGGTACCTCCTCGCCAACGTCTTCTCCGGGAAAACGGTTCCCCTCCCCGACAGGCTGAGACAGCCGTGGTTGCAAACGGTGACCCCGATGGTAATTCGTGCGATCATCCTCTCGGCCGCGCCAACCTCGGCGAACTGCCTCGCCGTGGCCCTCATGTGCGGCGCGTCCAACATCGCCTTCTGCCGCCCGGGAATCGACCAATACTGGAGGTCGGGCCGATGGGAGATTCCGTGCCTCCAGGACGTGGTCTACTTCGACGGAGCGGGGAACATTCAGGGCTTCCATGGCGTCACGGGCAGCGGCAAGGTGTGGACGTTCACGCCGGCAGAAGGCCCAGGCGCGAGGCCCGTGATGCTGGCCAGGTCCTACAGCACCATGGAAGAAGTGCTGCGTCTCATGCCACCATCGACCTCCGTGACCCACTACCTAGTGGCGTCCCGCGGAACCCTGCTAATGGTGGACCGCTACTACTCTCACGAGAGCGGCGACAGGGCGCGCCGGACCTTTCTATTTAGGGTGTTCGAGATGCAAGTGAAGGCATTACCCAACGAACGCCATACAACATCCTGGGTGGAGTTGGAGGGCTTGGATGGCCGGGTGCTCTTCGTCGGGGAAGGCTGTTCTAGGGCTTTCGAGTCATCGCAGCTTCCCGGGTTCGAAGGGGGCAGCATCTATTTCCTGGATGATACCAAGTTCGATCTACCGCCGGTGATGAAGAGCGAGGGCGAGTACCCTTGCAGCGATGTGGGCATGTACTCGATGTCTCGAGTTGTCCGCCCGGGTTTGCATGCTCCAACCACGCGCTCTCCTATTTACGGGGAAGAAACTTCTGTGGCATGCGTCAAGTATTTTGGGAATAACCCTATCACCGTATTTGAAAATATTTTCGAGGGGAATGGCGGTGCTACCATATCTTTTCTTGAGATGAGTGCGAACGAGGCAGAACACTACGAGAACAAGATTACGGGTACTTTTTGGAGCTTTCCGTCCGAGCTGTCGTCAGAGCTCTCTCCTCCTATCTGGTTTTCCCCTTGACTCTAGAACATGTCGGTGGTGAGCTTTCAGAATGGGAATAAATTGGTGTCGAGTGGTATGGGAAAATTTTGTGTGACGTAATATGAACAGCAGCGGTGCCATCGATGCGCTCAATATAATCATCCTGTTTCAGTTGGTAATCTGTCAAATTTTGGTTCCTTTTGCTTGTTCTGCCATGGGAATGACTGTGTCATCGTTTTCCGAATTGCGATCGCCATACGTTGCTTAATTGCTTGATCTTTGGTCATGTGGTTAGAACTACATCTAACTCCTTTGTATATGTTGATTATATTGTGGCACAACAGCAGGTAGCCTTTGTGCTTCGCAAACACACAGTCTCTATTTTGGAAGACCAAACTTCTTAATTTTGGTTCGTGTTACATCATGCATTCTTGTTTTATCATCAGAATTGCTTTATATTTCAAGCTATTTCGTTTATGTTATGACTATCAGAAAATCTCGCGAAGTACCTTTCTTTCCTATTAATAGCAGTGTTAATAATGTGAAATCTACTATAGTAACATACAAAATTTTTTCTTTAAAAAGTTTTTCCTCGTATTAAAATGCTGAAAATATATTTTGATTATCGCATATTGTTCCAACTAGCTCCATCATGGTGATATTATTATGATTTCTAGTTATGTCGTTATCTTTGGATCTACTCAGTTCTCACGAACTATGATTTTCATGACATTATTTTGGATATATAGATTGTGATTTGCCTCAACGATTCATGGTCAATTGCTCCAAGATGATAATTTATCTCTCTAAGCACAATTCTTTATGCCTGTTTGTACTTTGCTTCACAAAAATATGATACTTAATCTGTACCTTTATCTTTTAACCGGTCTTTATTTTTGGAACAACACTGCTGCACACTTAGCAATACATTGATATTTTTCAGGACCAATAGAGTGGTCTATTAGTCTCACATCTGTTGTTTACAACATTGAATTTACTGTGGTATAAACTTAGTTAATTTTAATTTACTTTGAATTCTTGGGGTTAGGTAATTTTGCCTTATTAATCTGGTCAAATTAATCTGTAGGTAGCAAAAGCCAAAATTTTTCAGCTAGTCTCACCTGTTGGAACCGGCTTGGATCGCAACGTGCAGTCTCAAGCAGAACGTAGCTAGCGAGGGAATCACGGACGAACACAAACGAGCCTCAAGCACACGCAAGAGATTCAGGCAATTGATTTGGTGCAGCCCTGTTCAATTGCTTTATTTCTTTTTGATCTTTTTTGGGGTGATCTGATGAGGCGCAGCCTCGATGCATTATATAGATTACAACTGCACATGAAACGGATACTAACACCGAGTCATGTGAGGAAAAACAAGCCACGGATCCGAGTCGTATTCGAATACGTGTACGTTCCGTATACAACTCTCCATGCAACAAGATTACGATCAAACATTCACCCCTTTAATCTTGTTGCTTAGAGTAGTGCTGGGTTTTCGTCGACATCTGCCTCAATGAGATATGCTTGCGCTTTCTCCCTCTTGTTGGGCTTCTGGCATTCTGAAGCAAAGTGTCTATAATTGTTACAATTAAAACACCTTACTTTTGCCTTGTCAATCCGTCGGTATCAATGTCCACTGCCGCCACCAAAACCACCTGAGGAGCCTTCATACTTCGTCGATCGGGCCTCCCACTCTGCGCGCGTCAGGAGCAAGTGCTCTTCGTCTCTGTCGTTGTTGCCATAGCAACGTTCTCCCTCTTCCTGCGTCTTCAAGCGCCCGATTAGCTCTTCGATCGACATATTTTTTATGTCACCGAATTGCTCAATCGTGGTGAGGACGAGAGAGAACTTCTTAGTGAGAGACCATATGGAGGTATCCCCATATTTGTGATGAGTAATTGACGGTTGGTTTAGTGAGTTTGAGTTTATTTTGGGTATTCTAGGGTTGAGTACCTTTCACTTGTGCTAATGTTGATTATGTTGTTTCATGCGGTGCTATGTGATGGTTTGCTTGTCTGTGTGGCTGCAGGACTTCGGAGCTAGGTCATGGTGAGGCGAGGAGGACCGGGACTAGGCACAGGAGGTGTTGAGGTCCAGACGGTCGGTGATGCCAAAGATGATCGAGGCTGCTGAAGTGATTGCAAGTCGGGAGACGAGGAACCGGAGCTGGAGCTACTGGTGGTGGACACGATAGGCAACGACGAGAGGACCGGGACTAGACTCAGGGAGAAGTCGGAGGTCCAGACGGTTGGATGACGGTTGCAATCGTGTGTGATAGAATAGAAACCGGGACTAGACTCAGGGAGGAGTTGAAGTCCAGACGGTCGGAGGCCGGGTGCGATCTTGCGAGCAGGAAGCGCACAGAGAAGGAAGTGTTGTTGCTCAGTTGGTCTGAAGAGGAGCTGTTGGGCGGCAAGGAAAGGTGTAGCTGCTGGTGCTCATCTGTTCGGACCAGTCCAAAAATGCTGGAGTATATTGTTTTCGGTTGGTGTGAGTAGAGGAAGTGCAGTTGTTCTCATTCCTTTTGGACCAGTCCGAAAAACCAGCATTTAATGTTGCTTTCGGCCTGGGAGGAAAATGAGGCCGTGTAATCTGTATGGCAGCAGAAAAAGGGGGATCTCCTTGGTCTCCGTGAGAGCAGCAGAGGGGAAAAGGAGGTGCAGGAGAGGAGGACCTCCCTCTGGTGGCTGCGCATGCTCACAGAAGCTGCTCAGTTTGTCTCCTATGCGTGTGTGCAAATGTAGTGAGCAGGAGTTGGTCTGGGTGGTGCTCTTGTAGCTCCTGGAGTGTGTGCGCTTGCATACTGAGGTTCAGGGAGCTTGGTGTGAGTTCTTCTCTAGATGTAAGAAGAGAGGAGATGTAGAGGGTGAGCAACAACAAACACAGGGTGTATGTGTTCTTGTTGCTCTTTGGTCATTTCCTTTTGCAATTTGAGTTGTGTGATCTCAATTTGTGAGGATGAGATGAACTGGATGTGTGCTTTACCTTGTAATCATTCATCGTTCATTATCTAGTGAGAAATTCTGAGCTTGTGCTAAAATGATTTCCCTGCTTCTTTATTCTCTGTGCAAGTTTCAGATTTATGTGCAAGTTTCAATTTCTTGCTCTTTTGTTGTGTGTCTATTGCTACCTAAGATCAATCTGCTATTCACTTTGCAGCTCCTAAACCTTACTCAGTGATGGGAATACGTATCAAAACCATTTGGTCAGCTTTTCCCAAGAACTAGTGAGCTCAAATGCAGAATTTCCTCTGTTTAGTTTTCTAGGTTTTCTTAGCAAGGGTTGATAAAATTATTCACTTCCCTCTATAAGATGGCCTGAGATTTTTGGTTTCAAGTCCTGAGATCTTTGCTAAACTACCTGCAAAATTTCGTGAGCAAATGATTAGAGAATGGAGAGAAATTTTAAAATATATCCTCTCTCTGCTCATTTTCAGATTTCAGCTCAAATCTTGAATTCTTGATCTCTTGTTGAGATTTTTTGTTCCCTGAGGACATGTGGTTATTTAGTTTATAGTTCAGATCATTTGCCCCAAAATCTTCCAGCTATCACTTGTCAATTTCTCAGTTTTTCAAGTGACTTGAGTACTGCAGCCCTGTGTCTCTGAAATTAATTCGGCAAGTGTAGTCTTCGCCATGTAGTGCTGATTTCTCAACTTTGCTGCTGGTCTGAAATTTCAGCTCGGTTGTGCAGTGGTTCATTGGTTTTCAGTTCTTCTGCCAGCACTCGATTCTTCCTTTTGGACTGCAGTGCTTCTCCTGTTTTCAACTGTCTGCAAGTCCTGTGTGCCTGTCCTTTTGGCTGTGAGTAACGAAACTGAATAATCTCCTCTGCTGTGAGCTGCAGTTTCTCCTTTTCTTGTGTGTTGCTCTCGGCCAAGTAAATGAGCATCTTTCAGCTCTCAATTTCAGATTTCAGTCCTGCAACAATTTTAAGTTCAGTCTTGTGCAGTTGACTGCAGTTTCTAAATTTCAAATCTTTTGCAGATTTCTGATTTCGGGAGAATTTGGGTTTTAGTTTTCAACAGTGTGGCAGTAGTGTTTGGTTTTCAGTCTGTGGCTGAGAGGGAGCAAATAAATTTGAGTGAAGTGCAGCTGTACTAAATATTCTATTTGCTTATGCAGTAATTTGCCCTGTTGGTTGCATGTATGTGTGTGTGTTAGTAGATGTGGATGCTTAGGTAATCGGTGCATGTTCTAAGGAGTGGCAGTTCTTGACTTTTGCTAGTGTTGTTTGATTTGCAATTTTCAGTGAGGTCAATCAACTTCTTGGTAGCTTTTATAGCTATCTGAGAGTTGTGAACCTTTGTAGATACTTCGGGGGCAAATTTCAAAGAGGCATCATTCACCCTCACTCTGTTGCTATTTCCGATCCTACACTTAGGCACTGCACGAAGAAACTTCCGCACGATGTAGGCCTCTTCCATCTTTTCGCCTAGACCTCGTATCTTGCTGAAGATTGTCGTCAACCTCATCGCGAAGTCATCAATCTGTTCGGTGTCCCTCATGCGCAAGTTTTCAAACTCACTTATGAGGTTCTATACACGCGCCTCCTTGACGCGATCGACACCGAGATACATCACCTTCAGAGTATTCCAGGCCTCCTTTGCGCTCTCCTTCTCAGCAAGGACTAGTAGCATATCTTCCGGCACCGCGAGGAAGATTGCCACGAACGCCATTTGATCTTGCCGCTCATTCACCTCTTCATCCACGACTGCGTTCCACACGCCCTGAGCGCGCATGAACACCTTCATCTTCACGTTCCACATCGTGTAGTTGCTCTCGTGAGCATCGGATACGGGAGGGAGATGCTGCCCTCGCGTACCGACGCCTTCGGTATGCTCCCATCGCCGATCTTCAGAACGCCCCCATCGGTGGTGACGTTTTTCGACGAGCTCGAAGACAACATAGATGAAGATGTACACGAACCTTGCTCTAATACCAATTGTTGGAACCGGCTTGGATCGCAACGTGCAGTCTCAAGCAAAACATAGCTAGCGAGGGAATCACGGACGAACACAAATGAGCCTCAAGCACACGCAAGAGATTCAGGCAATTGATTTGGTGCAGCCTTGTTCAATTGCTTTATTTCTTTTTGATCTTTTTTGGGGTGATCTGATGAGGCGCAGCCTCGATGCATTATATAGATTACAAACGCACATGAAATGGATACTAACACCGAGTCATGTGAGGAAAAATAAGCCACGGATCCGAGTCGTATTCGAATACGTGTACGTTCCGTATATGACTCTCCATGCAACAAGATTACGGTCAAACATTATTTGTTAGGAATAATCTCACATTGGTTTTGGGAGAGAAGAAAGCACAGCTTATAAATGTGAGGGAGCTCCCACCCATTGGACTAGTCTTTTGAGGGGAGAAGGCACAATACCACTTATAAGATTGTTGCTCCATCTCCGTGGGCTTAGTTGTGTTCAGCTCATTTGGACCTGTGGTCCGGGGAGTAAACTCGATTCTAACATTTGGTATCAGAGCTCATGCGTCTAACATCTCCTTGGACCTCATGGTTGCAGAAGTGTCCAACCAATGTGTGAGGAGGAGATTGTTAGGAATAATCCCACATTGATTGTGGAAGAGGAGAAAGCACAGCTTATAAGTGTGAGGAACTCCCACCCATTGAACTAGTCTTTTGGGGGAAGAAGGTCCAATACCACTTATAAGGTTGTTGCTCCATCTCCGTGGACCTGTGGCTCGGGCGTAAACCCGATTCCAACATCACCAATAATGCACACTGTTAATTACGTAATTAAACAATCTACGTCTTTGCTTTCAACCACAGCTCAGAGTTCCCATACGCTATCGGTGATCGACCGTGTAACACCCGGCTTAACAACCGAATTGTTGCCAAAGCTCTCCATCCGAGTAGTCGTCAAAGCTCTCTCTCCTATCTGGTTTTCCCCTTGACTCTAGAACATGTTGGCGGTGAGCTTTCAGAATGGGAATGAATTAGTGTTGAGTGGTATGGGAAAATTCTGTGTAACATGATATAAACAGCAGCGATATATACCTTCTACGAGCTCAATATTATCATCCTGTTTTAGTTGGTAATCTGTCAAATTTTGATTCCTTTTGCTAGTTCTGCAATGCGAATGACTGTCATCGTATTTCGAATTGCGACTGCCATATGTTTGCTTAATTGCTAAATTGCTTGATCTTTGGTAGTGTGATTAATTAGAAGTACATCTATCTCCTTTGTATATGCTGCTTTTATTGTGGCACAAAAGCAGGTAGCCATTGTGCTCCGCAAACAGTCTCTATTTTGGAAGCCCAAACTTCTTAATTTTGGTTTGTGTTACATCATGCATATTGCTTTATATTTCAAGCTATTGCATAGATGACTATCAGCAAATCTCAAGAAGTAACTTTCTTTCCTATTAATAGCAGTGTTAATGTGAAATCTACTCAAGTAACATACAAGAATTTTTCTTAAATATTTCCTTCATTTTATAATGCTATAATATATTTTGTTTACACGTAAAGCTTTGCATATTGTCCAAACTAGCTCCATCAAGGTGATATTATGATTTCTAGTTATGTCAGTCTTTGGATCTACTCAGTTCTCATGAACCATGATTTTCACGACATTATTTTACATATATAGATTGTGAGTTGCTTTAAAGATTCACGACATTATTTTACATATATAAATCTCTCTAAGCACAATTCTTTAAGCCAGTTCGTACTTTGCTTTACAAAAATATCATACTTAATCTGTACCTTTATCTTTTAACCGGCTTTTATTTTTGGTACAATCTGCTGCACAATTAGCAGTACATTGATATTTTTCAGGACCAATAGAGTGGTCTATTATTCTCACATCGATCTGTTGTTTAAAACTTTGAATTTAGTGTGGTATAAACTTAGTTATTTTTGTCTCATTTGAAGGTGCTCTCATTAAGTGGAGTTAGTCCCCATTTTCCAGCTTAGTAAAATTTTGATGTGAAGAATCTTGTAGAAGTCTTGACACTATATATGCTAGTTAGATTTAACATTTGAAATCTAAAATCATTTTTTATAAGAAGACACTATAATACTTGTAATTTTTGAAGGAGAATTTTCTAGATCAGAGATGTTATAGTTAGGAAAGCAAATTGTATTCTCCGCTGTGTGTTTTCGTATTTGATGACTTGGAGTCGTTATCGCGCGGTGCTTTGTCACTTAGATTTGTTAACTGTTAATCTCTTACTGATGTGTGGTTGCGGTTAATTTTTTTTTCTTGGGGTTCAGTAATTTTTCCCTACTAATCTGCTCAAGTTAATCTGTAGGTAGCAAAAGCCAAAATTTTTGAGCTAGTATCACTACTACAGAAAACGTTATCACAGACGATTTCGTGAGCCATCTGAATTGATGGGTTAGTAATGATACGAGATATTCACAGACGGCTTTCGAATCATCTATGATTATAACTATCACCTCAAATTGCTAGTCATGCTATCTGAAACAAGCAGATCAACACATGTATACACTACTACAGAAATTATCATCATAGAGGTTCAAAAATGTCATCACAGACGGTTTTCGACCGTCTGAATTTATAGGTCAGTGATAATACGAGGTCATCACAGACGGCTTTCAAACCATCTGTGGTGTAAATATCACAGATGGTTTTTAACTCAAAACCATCTGTGATAGCTGATAATCACATACGGTTTTTAACGAAAATCGTCTGTGATATTTATATATCACAGAAATATCACAGATGATTTTCGTTAAAAACCGTCTGTGATTATCAGCTATCACAGACGATTTTGAGTTAAAAATTGTCTGTGATATGCTTTTCTACCTCCAAATTTATTTCTATTTGTTGCCTAGCCTTAGGAAATGCTAGCCATACCCTCTGAAATAAACAGATCAACATGTACATGTATACATACAATTCACATCTCAATTCATTTCACAAACATAAAACATCCATTTGGCAAATCAATTAATTGAAATAAAATAAAATATCCATTAACAAATACACAATTACAAAAGATCTACATTGCATTTGCATTTAGATGGTAACATTGCATTTTTTATTGCTCTATCACTCTGGAATTGAGGTCTCGCGAAAGGAATAGATCTATAATCAATGAACTTGTCAAGCTACACAAGCAATACTTGGATGGTGCATGATTGCCATCCAAGTATTTCTTATGCAGCCTGACAAGTCGTTGATTATGGATTATTCCTTTCACAAGACCTCGATCCCGGAGTGATAGAGCAATAAAAAATCATTCTTTGTTGTGGAACTCTCCTTCTGAGTTTATGACTTTAACCACCAAAAAGTATACGCACTCTCCTCGAATTTGTGCAAGTCGGTCTGTCGATAGGAATATCAATGTGTATTTATATATAACCTGATCAGTACGAAATAATTATGAGAAGATTGACAAACCTTTGAATTGGTGATCTTCGAGGAATCGAGGTAGTCTCATATGGTGGCAAACGTAGAGTCCACATGTGTTGCCCTGCAGCTGCTGGTGGCGCTGCAAAAAAATAGAATGTGTTAATTCAAGAGGCATTACTACCAACTGTTGCATATTATTAATTAATGTGCACTAGTGAATACTGAAAAATTTTAACATGTTTTAGGCCATTGGCCCCTTGCATCGAGAGATCTACCTTTGCAACATACAGGGCAAACGACCTACGTGATTCGAAAAAGTTAACCTTAGTCATTCAGAAGAAAAGAAAGAGTACAATATAGTTATATATGGAGAAAATGTACTTACCTATCGATTACAATATAGTTATATATGGAGAAAATGTACTTACCTATCGATTAATTGGCTGATAACTGTGTAGTTAGTTTTATTCTTACTTAGGGAATCAAGGTATATTGCCTTGTTCCATTTTGGTACAATTACTATTAAAATCCAGTGAAACTCCTAATTGTAGGGCATAAATATGTATTCTTTATCGCGGTGAGCCAGCAGTGCTGTTGTAATATACCTCTTGACGAAGGATGCATCCTCGGTGATGATATGCACGGCAACCAAGTGTGGGTCCAGAAAACCAACCGATGATTTGGATGATCTAGCTTCAGTCACCATGTGTCTACATATATACACACAAAAGCAACAAATTATATATGACATTTATCGGTATGACATGAATGGAGACTGTGATTGTACACACTTATAGCGACCGGCATCGAATGAGTGAGGCGTCGAGAGCGTTGAGCATATAAAGATCGAATAAATCTTCAAAGGTCACCACGAAGACACAATCATGAATGTTGTGCTGTAAATGATCCGGCCTAAATTTGATAGTGATACTTGAGTGCCATTCTCCCTGTGTCTTATTGGCCTATTCTATATACCAAGTGTGTAATCTTTGGCAACTAAGTCCTAGGATTAGAAGACGCTCTTCCGAGATGATCAGCGGCTCGCCTATCATGAATATGCGGGCCAATGGCAAGTACGGGATATCATTATCGGTTTTCTTTGATTTACCCCTACTGCCTCGGCTGTAGGTCGTCTGTAAAGGTAGCACCGGTGGAAGTTGCTGCACCGGGAATAGCTCCGTGGACATGACACCGGTGCAGGTAGCGGTGGTAGAGATAGGCCTTGTGAAGATGGCATCAGTGCATGTAGCTCTAGTTCGGATTGCCCTTGTGGACCTGCCACCGGTGAAGAAGCCTCCAAACAGATGTCGCTTTTGAGCCACTGGATGAAAGTTCCAATGGATTGCCCTAGAGTCACGAGCTCGTCGTTGGGGGGCTTCGGTAGCGGGATGATCTCGAAATTGGCATGCATACCATCCTCATTCACTTTTTTGAAGCCTGGCTCTAAAGGTGCACCGTGCACCAAGGCCCCAGGACTAGATGAATATGCCTGGCCCCAAGCAGCGCATAAGGCAACGAAGACATATTTCACTTGGAACTTGCACTTCGTAAGCTCCTACATAATGATACAAAATTAGCTACTCCGATAGGCCTATCAACGGATCAAGCATTCTAGAGATAATAATTATTACTAGGATGTCATCCACAGGAAATTTGGTCTCGTTTTCCATTATAGGATTGGACACGCAGCTACTCCGACGGTTGGGGGGCTAGCTAGCACAAGAGCGGCGGCGACGGCCTACTGATTTTCTGTAAATCTTCGCATCTCATCTTTGACGTAATCAGTAAGCTCCTTTCTAAGAGATGCCTTGATCTCCTCTCGTAGCTGTGCCTCATGCTCGACTTTATTTCTCTTCTTACTCCCATACAATTCAAAGTTATCTGAGAAATCATGTTTCTAAGGAACATAAATCCCAAGGCCTCTCATACGACCTAGGTGCACCTTGTTTTCTAGTGCCTTGAGCTCTTGTCTAGTTGACTGGAATGATCCATAGGAAGATTCTACACTCAGTGTATCCTACAAGAGCCCGACATGTCATTTAACTTAATTCCTATGAAGTTGTGGAGTAATTACAAGCTACGTAGTTCGATATCTTACCAAGCGGTGGGACACTTCTTGGTCTGCAGTGTTTCGGAATGAGATGTCCCTCGACGACGTGGTAGATGACCTTACTCTAATCCAATTTCGAGCGCGCTCATCCGGGATCGTGGCAAATGGCGGGGCGGTGTCCCGCAGGATTGCCTGTTCATCCTCCTTCCTCCACTATAGGATTTTACCCGCATACCCAGTTGTCTCGAGTCTGTGGGGGTGTGTATTTTTTGCCTAAAGGGCCTTGTGCGCTGCACTTGCATGTCCAAAATTTTCGGTCATCTTCATCTCCTTAAACTGTTTCCATTGTGGTTTCTGGAATGGGTACTTATAAAAGAGCATTAGATCCTTCTCCACAATGTCCTTGGCAAGCACACTCTTCAAGTTCTTCCATACTTTGCATGCCGCTAGCAAGGTATGTCATTGCACGGAGTCGTGGTTTTCTTCTAGGATCTTGAATGATACAAAAATCTCTGTCAGCAACTCATGTTTCAAGTCTCACTCATGGCCTTCCACGAATCGAATTTAATCTCAATTCGTTCTCATGCAACTATTCTAATCATTCTTCGAAATGCACACGCTACTCGAGGAGGAAGGAGAGGGGTCCCAAATCCATCGACCTCTGTGATGGTAAATCGGCCGATGCTTTTTCGATAATCCTCTTCCTTGGCGTTTTGATTTTAGAGCGACGCATCCGGCGATGATGTTGAAGAATACGCGGATGACATGTTGCCCTTCTCATATATGAAAAGTAAGATTTAACATATATTCATAAGTATATATATTCATAAGTAACATATACAAAAACATATACTCATACAATGCATACTTGAAGCTTCAAGAGTTATCAAGTGTTCTAATAAGCCAAGTATATAAATATGAATGCGATAGTTTATTGTGGAGAAAAGGGGATTAGATTTGTTTAGATTAATTAGCTGTGAAGTGAACTAGATTGGATTGGCTTTGATATCATATTATTGTTGGGCGATCGAGCACGAGGAAAAGAAAAAAGAGGCTCAGGACATAGGGGCATAAAGGTTATGCATTAGTCAGTCTGGTCCATTTTAATAAGAGTCACTGAATTAAAGCGGCAATTATAGGCTCTCTGCATCATGTACATAAAAGTGGTACCTGCACTGTATATGTACTTATGCACTGCACTATATATGTACTAATTCCATGATACTTAAGCACACTTTACTCCTAAACTAGCTAGATATAAAAAACACTCCGGCCAAGAGCAAAATGCCTCGAGAACAGATTCAATCACAAGATGTGCACATTATGATTCTTGGTGCTGCGGTAACTTGGCACTTTCCTGTTTACTTCTTTTCCCTTTTACAGCAATTACATGCATGCAGCAAGAGAAACTGACCACTAATTGCAAGAGAAACTGACCACTAATTGCATGAGAAACTAACCACTAATTGCATGAGAAACTGATTAATTGCTTGATGAAACTGACCACCTACACACTTCATGCAGAAAATGAAAACAATGAGAAATTAACACAAGTTTACAGAATATGCTAGCACCCCACACTCCACAAACGAATATCATCATGGACAGGAGAGAAGAATAAAAACATAGATAAAGAATGTACCTATAGAGGAACGTAGTCAGGGGAGGAGGGCGCCGGGCTCGCGAGGGAGGAGGGCGCTGGAGTCGGGAGAGGAGGGTGCTAGGCTCGCGGGGGAGGAGGCGCTAGAGTCCAGGGAGGCGGCGCCAGGCTTAGGGAGGTTGGCAACGGGCCCGGGAGGAGGAGGGCGCCGACGGGCTCGGGGATCGGAGGTGGCGACGGGCAGGGAGAGTGGTGACGTTAGGTCCTCTTTTTGAGTTTTCTCGATTGACTGGTTGGTGTAGCTAATAATTCAGTACGCGCAAAACCCTAGTTGGCTGCTTTATATAAAATGCTTATTACAGATGTTTCTTAACTAAGAACCGTCTGTGATAGTTATATCACAGACGGTTCTAGTTAAGAACCGCTGTAATAAGCCTTTCCATCCCATGCACTACAATTATTGAATTACCTACACCAACAAGCAAGCACTGTAATAAGACCACACAGAGTGTATTTCTTTACAACAGCCCAATAAATATAGAGATACATTTGTATGACTCATTCTCAAAATTCATCGATATATATAGCACATCAATTCATTGTTATATACATAAATGTAAATTCACATATACATCATATACATGCGTTATTATATACATAAATGCAAATGCCCACATATATATTGTACATTTTCATTCTACTTGCTTATTAAATTTGAAAATTAGCCTTTCATGATGATCAATGCGTATATAACTAGTTTTTCCATAAGGTGGTAACTCGTCAAATTGATTGTATTCGTCCTTGTCCACTACATTCTCTGCTCCGACAATTCTCGTTTTTCCATAAAGAACTACATGGCGTTTCTTATTTGTTGGGTCGGTTACATAGAAAACTTGAACAACTTGGTTAGCGAGTATGAATGGTTCGTCTTTGTATCCGACACGTTGGATGTCCACAGTAGTGACACCGTATTTGTCAACCTTCATCTATGGAAGATGCACCCAACGGCAGCGAACTAAGGAGAACTTGAAAACCACGTAGTTGAGCTCCCAAATCTCTTCTATGAACCCATAGTACGAGTTTCTCAATCCATTGGTACTGAACACATCTATACGGACTGTAACAGCCCAAGTTTTTCTTTAAAAAAAAAAAAATAATAATAAAATAATAAAATAAAATAATAATTAACTTAGTTTAAAATAAAAATCAAAGTTATTTGGTTGCTTAAAATTTTAAAATTTTCACTACCCTAATTTTCTGCTTTTAAAAAAAAGAGCCTTTCTGTTAAATAAAAAAAATATTTTATAAAGGAAAATATCTAAATTTCAGATGAAATTATTTTTATAAGTTCAAAATAGCTTTAGAAACTACTATGAATTTTTCTAAGATTTTTTTTAATCTTTTCAGGTTCCAAGGATTTTTTTGAAATTTTTTTTCTTTTTCTTTTTTTTTCTTTCTCTTTTCTCTCTCCTCCCCAATTCTTCTCCCTCCCGTAACCATTCATGTGTAGGAAAAGAACAGACCGCCATGGCATTTCATTGAGCTCTCTTCAATCCTCCATATCTCTTAATTTTCTCAACGAATTTGCATGAAATAAATTGCATTCAAGTCCCCTCGTTTAACTCTTCTATTTCTCCACCGTTTCCCCCTCATTCATGAGCTGTTTCATGAGGAATTAACCCATACCATTCAAAGACATGGTTGCTTGATCTCCCTCCTCGGACCTCCTCAACCCCTATAAACGGGAGCACCGTGAGCCCCTCCTCATCCTCACTCAACCCCGAAAATCTCAAGTCCCTACTCCTCTTCTTTTGGCCGCAATCAAAGTTTTACTTTTATGTTCTAAGCGTCATTCTTCGGCATTTTGCGCCTCGTCCAGTAGAGCTCTGCTGTGTTTGACCACACCGTTGCCTTCGCCTCATCGCGTTCTACGCGGTGCTCACCTCGCTTTCGCCGAAGCTTCGCCGGAGGATTGTCGCCACCGTGGACCAAATCGGGTCACTGTTCCTCGCGTCGCCCCCAGCCGACCGTGCATGCCTAACAAAACCAAGGTGAGCATCATGTTCCCCACACTCTACTCTTCATTTCATCGCAACTCTCGCATGTTAACTCCTCTCCGTTTACCCGGAATGTCGATGTCAGCTTGTCGGCTATATAAAGTCTTGTCCACCGTGTTTTGCTAGTCCGTTGGCCGAGCCGTCTGCGCCATTGAGTTCGTCTCAACGCGTTCTACGCCGTACTCTCCTTCGTTTGTCCAAAAAGTCTTCTCCAAATTTTTGCGCCCGACACCTAGCCATGACCGCAAATAGCACTTCGCGTCCCCGTCTGTCCGGGAATGGTTTCAACAATCTGTTCACGTCAAAACGTGTCAAACCATCCCAGGTGGTTACCTGTCAGACGGTTTTGGATTCGCCTCACCGAGCAAAAACGTATTGAGTTTTTTATTTTTCGATACCGACGTCGTTCAAACGACGATTGCGTCGCCTCCGTTGAGTTTTTGAATTAGCCGATATTTTTCCTAGCCTTGACTTGCCACGTTCTAGGCCGTGCTCACCTTATTCTCCATGTCTCATTCCCAAAAATTATTCTATTTCTCCAACCCTATGTCATTGTCGCCGTACACGTCGTCACCGTGCACCATTTGACGTGCCGTCACTTCCTACATGTGTCTCGGGTCTTTAGCAACCCATTTTGCTAGTTGGCTTCTCCTCCCGGTCTTTTCTCACCAGCGCCATAGCCAAAACAGTGAAACAACCACTCTCTGTATACTGTTCATGTGGAATAATTCTTCGTAATATTCCTGATTTTTCCTTTTTCAGCATTTTCTCATCCGACAATCTTCCAATTGCTCGTTCTCTTCCGTCCAAACTCCGAATCAAGTGATTCAAGTTTCTAAATTTGTAATCTATTATTTAGTATATATTTTGTAATTTTTGAATTTTCTCGACTGCCTCTTGGCTGAGCCTTATCACCACGAAACACCGTCGCCACCGCTTCATCTCGACGCCGACCACCTTCCAGCCACTTGTGGTAATGCATAGGAGCACCAGCTCACTCCTCGCAGTCCCCTCTCTCTTTTGTGCCCCTCGCCAACCGCCGTCGTGCACCGGAGCTCTAGCAATCCTCAAGTCCCAGCATGGACAAAGCCACGTCATTAAACGCCCCATGGCGACCCGCGACTACGGCACCGGAGCTCTAGCAATCCTCAAGTCCCGAGCGCCGCCCCAGCAGACCAAAGCCACGTCAGCCCAAACCGCCCCATGGCAGCCACGCGACTACCGAGAACTACTCGAAGTCAATCACGACTTCGACCACCAAGTATGATGACAACTTTCGACCTCTCATAAGACCGAGATAAAATATCACAAAGCTTTTCACCTACTCTAGTATAGATTTATATCACCATAGGGTGGATCATTCACAAACCATTATCCGTGCAGTATTTTTACATTTATCACCTAGACTAAGCATTTACTAATATTTTAAATTCAACAAAAGTAATACTAACTCATTATTGAGCTAAAGATTATCCTAAGTTAACAAGGGTACATGGTACGTAATTTCCAAAAGAGGGCATAACAAATTGGGTGCTTATCTAAATTTTAGAATTTAAATTATTATTTTACTAAACATAGCAATGCAAATAATTTAAAATAATTGCAAAAATTATTTATAAAATATAGGAGCAAAATGGTCAAGGAGACTTGCCTTCTTGAATCAGATTGGGGTCTTCCGGAGCTTGATCTTGACAGTCCTCCGCGAAATCAGATTCTACACGCGAAACAAGAAGATCCAAATAAATAAAATAAAATAAAAACTCAAAAATTAAAAATAAATATACCAAATGAAAGTTTAAAATTTTAGATGAATTTAGAAATTTGAATGGGTCAATTTGGAGTTAAAATGCAAAAGTTATAGCCTTCCAAAGTTTAAATACAAAATAAAAGAAAAAGGCTATTTTCTGGATTTATTTTTAAACCGAAAAGGAATTATGACGTCAGCACGATTTATTTTTCTAAAGGAAAAGTGTAATTATGACGTCAGCCCTAGGGTTAATATATTCGGACAGAGGCTGAGGTGGGGCCCGGGTGTCGTGGACCGAGTCCATGGACCCGAGAATGAGGTGAGGTGGCAGATGGGTGCGCGAGGAGCGGGGTGGTTGCCGCGTGGCTGCCACGTCACGGCTTTATGCCGACGTGGAGCGAAGCGCTTGTAGCGAGTGGCGAGAGGCGTCGGGTGGCGCGGCGTGGCGTCGATCCCCGGCGGCCACGCGTCGCCAACTCGCTCGGCAATGCGCCGGCCTGGCACAACCGGCGGCGGCGGGCTCGAGGGTCGCGGAACTCGGTGATCGGCGGCCGGCCGAGGTACGCAATGCGAGAAGAAGATGCGAGGAGTTCACTTGCGGTACCTTGCGCGAGGCCGAGGGTGGCCGGAGGAAAGAATCGGCGAAGAGAGCGCGATCGGAGAAGAACCTCATGGCGGCGAAGAAGCTCCGGTGGGCCCGAGCGAAGGGAGTAAGTTGACGCCGTGGCGAAGGTAAGTGAGGAGTGCGGTGAGATCCCATCCGGCAAGGAGACTTGATCCGGCCGTTGGGGTTTGAGCGGAGGGTTAAGTTGCTCTAGGACGGCCGGGATGAGATCCGAAAATGGCGAATAGTCCCGATCGCTCCGCGCCATGCGGAAAGCGGAGGAAGCGGCCGAGCGGTGAAGTGACATTGGGTGGCGGGGATCGGTCGAGCGGGAATGAGCGGCGATCGCGCAACACGTCCTGAGCGGAGAGAGAAGGCGAGGAGAGGGTTTAAATCGAATCAGGAGCGGTTGAGGAATCCGCACACGCGGACGGCCGATGGGCGACATAGGCACTGAGGGAGAGTTTGGGTATTAATTTCCTTTTGATTTTCGAGAAATGCTATTTAGCTTTAGAAAACTGAAAAATACCAAATAAATTTTGAAAAATCGAGAAAAATTCAGAACATACAGGGACTAATTGGGATTTAATAAAATATTTTCCACAATTTGATAAGTATATTTAGTTTGAAACGAAACTTTTAACTCTGAAAAATACAAATAATTTGAATTAATTAATTTAAAAATTATTCCTTCAAATAAAAACAAAATTTGGGATGTTACAAACCTACCCCCTTAGAAAGAATCTCGGCCCAGAGATTCGGAAGGAATGGAAAAGAGACTAGGAACTCCGCTGAGATCTTCTTCTCGCTCCCAAGTGGCTTAGGCTACGGACAATTGTTCCATTGCACCTTGCAAAATTTGATGGTCTTGTTTGAGATCAGACGTTCGCTTCTTCTAAAATCTTGACTAGAAACTCGGATATGAGAGATCCTCTTTTAGATCCACTTCTTCTAAAGGCATCAGCTCCTCACGCACTCTTAAGCACTTCTTCAATTGTGACACATGAAACACATCATGCACATCGGCGGCTTGTGATGGGAGCCTTAAGCGATAAGCGACTTCACCTCTTCGGCTATAATTGGAAATGGTCCAATATATCTTGGAGCAAGCTTGCCACTAACTCGAATCGACGCATTCCTTTTAAAGCGATACTTTCGGATACACATGATCTCTGGTGCAAACTCTAACATTCTGCGACGATTATACATAGCTCTTTTGCACAGTGCGTGCGCTTTCAACTTTGTCTCGAATTAAGCGAACTTGCTCTTACGCTAGTTTCAAAATATCAGTCCAAAAACTTGACTTTCTCCTGTCTCGACCAATATAAGGGTGTCTGCATTTTACGCCATATAAAGCTTGAATGGAGACATCTTGAGACTAGGCGATAATTTGTTATTGTAAGAGAATTCTGCATAGAGCAAACTTCGGTCCCAATTGTCTTTATTAGCTAATGCACATGCTCTCAACATATCTTCTAAGATTTGATTTACCCTTCTGTTTGACCATCGGTTTGAGGATGATAGGCGATCTTGAAATTTAAATTTGTTCCCAAAACTTCATGAAGCTTCGCCAAAATCTTGAGGTGAATTGGGATCCTCTATCGATACAATCTTCTTTGGGATTCCATGCAAACACACAATCCTTGACCACCTTCACGCGACTACCGAGTACTACTCGAAGTCAATCACGACTTCGACCACCAAGTAGATGACAACTTTCGACCTCTCCCAGCCATCTGATTCTTTGACTCCGATGTCCGGAGGCTCTTTAGACTCCGTCGTCCAGAGGTTCTTTAGACCCCGACCAATTGGAGGCTTCTTAGACTCCGACTGCTCGGAGCCTTCAACTTCGACTTCGACCTTCAACCCCAGAGACTTCGACCTTCGAAGACTCGATTTTGACTTTGACCTTCGGAGACTTCAACTCCAGCATTCGACATTCGACTCCAGCCTTCAACCTTCGACCTCGAAGAGTTCGACTTCGGCCTTCGATCTCGAAGCCTTTGACTTCGACCTCCGTCTTCGAACCGACCATAGCTGTTGGACCATTTTAACATTCGGCCTCTCTAAACCCTCCAATCTCTCCGACCGCTCGACTCCGACTACCCTTGGTTCTCAACTATTATAGTGTTCTTCGACCGCTATATAGTTTCGATTGGGTCTTCGTCTGAATCTTCAACTTTGACTTAACCCGCAATTGGAGTCTCTATCTTCAACTTCGACTTTAACCTTTGCAATTTCAATCGTTGATTCGACCATGGCTTCGACTATACCTTCGATCATGGCTTTGACCATACAAAAATATTGTAGCTTCCGACCACTTTTCCTTCACAAAGAAAAGAATTTCAATAATTCGTTTTATTCATTCCATTGAAAATTCAAACTTCCAGAAGCCGTTCTCCTTCATCCTAACTTTGATTGCATCCATTCAAATTCCTAAATTCATATTATATCATCCAGCATATATTTTATAATTTTTGGATTTTATTTGAATTCTATTTGTGTTTAGTTTGTTCTGGCTTTTCGCGTGTAGACTACGACTAATCCAGAGAGTATAACTTCGATGAACCTCAGCAAACTTCGAAGCAAGGAAAATTACACCTTTGATCATGTTACTCCCAGTAATTTAAATTATTTATGTTGTTTTAGAAATTATTATGCATGCGTACTTTTATTCAAATCTAGTTTAAATTCTATTTATACTCAAATCCTTTGTGTATAGCCAAATTTGATATTGAACTTCCTTATGCCTTGTCATCTTAGATGAAAACCTAGTTAGTACAATAGTATTGACTAGAAATTTTATAGAATTGCTTAGCCATACTTAGAATGATTTAAGTGGGAATATTTGTTTCACTTCAGAACAATGATTTTCAAAAATGTATTCTTGACTTCGGTGAGTCAAGAAAGTATATGGAATGTTTTTAAAATGAAATATAAAACTTGGTTTTGACCTAGACTAATGGTTAGGTGGTGGGTGCTGGCATGCATTGTTATTCGGTGACACAATGTTGATTGTCATGCACGAGGGGTATGTGGTTTGAGCCTAAGTCAAGTTAAGGACCGGTCTGTGAGCTACTATTGTAAAGCCATATCGTACTACCACAAGACTGGTATGGGACAGTCCTCGCTGACTAATTTGTAAAGTCTCGACTTTGATCTCGCTATAGGTTGAATGTGAGCGTGGCGTAGGCTATGAGAAATCTCACACGGCACAAGAGGGGGCTCCAACATGTGGATTCAAGTTGTGGTGAAATCTTAGTGGTGGCATGACCAAGTTGAAAGCTTAGCATTGTAAAGGCCTTGTCATGATCTCCTCGCCGCACACCAAAGGAAGTGTGTTTACCCGGTGGCAATATGGGATGATCATGTCTTATGGGTAAAGCTGTACAACCTCTACAGAGTGTATAATCTATCCTGGATAGCTGTGCCCACGGTTGTGGGCAAGTTGAGTAAAGTTTTTCATGGATTAGGCTTTGATTTTTAAAATGATTTCTGAAAAGTCCTATGATGGATGGAATCCATGGGAGATGAAAAATATTTGGATGGATGTAATCCGTATGAGATCTTTTGGAAAAGATGGACCAGGTGGGATACCTATGAATATGTTAGTGTTTGGTCGGAGCCTGCACTAACAATATTATTTTGTTAAATTAATCTTTCTATCTATTATAGCAAATTTCGCTTTTGAATCTATTTACTGTATGTACTTTAATTATGATTTTACGCACAAACAACCTATTATGCCTTTCATTGTCAATCCTTATGCATGCATTAACTCTCTTAAACCTCCTGGTGTAGCTTATGGAGTACTTTATGTACTCATGTTGCTTCATTCACTATTTTCAGAGAAAGACTTCATCAACTTCAGTGAGAGTAACGACGAGTAGGCTATGTCTTACAGTCATCGCTTGTGGGCAAGCAGGATGGGCTACTGCTTTATTGGTTTTCTTCCGCTGTTTATATTTATTTTTGATTTATGAACCATTGATGTAAATTTTGGCCATCAGGCCCATATTTAGTTAATGAATAAATGTCATTGAGCATTATATTGTGCATGTCACACCGCCACTAAGGTTTCACCACAACTTGAATTCACAAGTTGGAGCCCCCTCTTGTGCCATGTGAGACTTCTCATGGCTTACGCCACACTCACATTCAACCTATAGCGAGATCAAAGTTGGGACCTCACAAATTAGTTAGCCAGGACTGTCCCATATCAGTTTTGTGGTAGTACGATATGGCTTTGCAACAGTAGCTCACAGACCGGTCCTTAACTTGACTTAGGCTCATTCCACATACCCCTTGTGCCTGACAATCAACATTGTGTCACCGAATAACAATGCATGCCCGCACCCACCACCTAACCATTAGCCTAGGTCCAAACCAAGATTTTATATTTTTCTTTGAATCATTCATATTCCTTCTTGACTCACCGAAGTCAAGAATAGATTTTAGAAACTCATCGTCTAAAAGTGAAACAAATATTCCCACTTAAATCATTCTAAGCATTGCTAAGCAATTCTATAAAATTTCAAGTCAATACTGTTGTACTAACTAGGTTTTTATGTAAGGTGACAAGTCATAAGTAAGTTCAATATCAAATCTGGCCGTACACAAAGGATCTGGGTATAACTAGAATTTAAATTGAATTTAAACTAGATTTGAATAAAAGTACGCATGCATAATATTTTTTAAAAAAATAATGTAAATAATTTAAATTACTGGGAGCAACATGATCAAAGGTGTAACTTACCTTGCTTCAAAGTTTGCTGAGGTTCGTCGAAGTTATACTCTCCGAATTAGTCGTAGTCTACACGCGAAAAGCCATAACAACTAAACTCAAATAAAATCCAAATAAAATCCAAACATTATAAAATATATGTTGGGAGATAGAATATGACTTTAGATGAATTTAGGAAATTGAATGGGTCCAAACGGAGTTAGGGCGAAGGAGAACGACTTCTGGTAGTTTGAATTTGAAGAAAATGAATAAAGGGAATTATTGGAATTCTTTTGTGAAGGAGAAGTGGTCGGAAGCTACAACCATAGTCGAATCAACGGTTGAAAATGCGGAGGTCTAAGTCGAAGACAAAGACTCCAAGTACGGGTGCAGTCGAAGTCGAAGTCAAAGATTCAGTCGAAGACCTAGTCAGAACTGTACGGTGGTCGAAGAACACTATAGCAGTTGAGAACAAAAGGTAGTTGGAGTCGAGTGGTCGGGACGGCAATGAACGATAGTGGTCGAAAGCAACTATGGTGGAAAGCGAAGGTACTTAGAGTCGGCTACGACTTCGACTACCGAGTACTCGAGACTTAGAGCGAAGAGTGACAGTGGTCGGAAGCAACTACGGTCGTAGGTAGATGGAGAGGCAGTGGTTGGAGCGACTGTGGTCGCGAGCGGTCGTAATCAGAAAAACAATTGTGGTCGAAAGGATTGGAGTTTATGCAGAGTGGTCGAAAGAATCGGATGGCTTGGAGAGGTCGGACGGTTTCGAGTGGTCGGAGAGATCGGAGGGTTCAGAGAGGTCGGAGGTTGCGGAGGTTAAAACGGTCCAACAACCATGGTCGGTTTGAAGACGGAGGTCGAAGTCAAAGGCTCCTTGACCGAAGGCCGAAGTCAAAGTCTTCGAGGTCAAGGGTCAAGGGCTAGAGTCGAAGTCTCCAAAGGTCAAGGTCAAAGTCGGAGTCTCCGAAGATCAAAGTCGAAAGCTACGAGTAATCGGAGTCTAAGAAGCCTCCGAATCAGTGGAGTCTAAGGAGCCTCCGGATAGCGGAGTCTAAGGAGCCTCCAGATAGCGGAGTCTTAAGAGCCTCCGGATAGCGGAGTCTTATGGGCCTTCGGATATTGGAGTCTAAGAATCGGATGGTTAGGAGAAATCAGACGACTTCACATGACAAGATCCGAGTGATCCAACGGCAGCGAAGACCGGTGAGATGTACAAAAAGAGGGAGAAGAGTGTGAGTCCAGTTTTACCCTGGCGCAAGGTTTGGGCTGCACAGAGTTGGCTGGCGGCGAGGGTGTAGCGGAGGACGGTACGATTATCAATGGCATCGACGAGACGCAAGGAGGTCCGAGGCACCGGCAATTCCTCGCTGGAGCTCCTCAGACGAAGAAGGTAGAAGTCGCTTGGTGCAACAGGTTTACGAGCGAAACCAGGGCAATTGGGTGAGGGAAACAGTGGAGCCGAGACCATGGACAGCGGTGCGGCGCACGAAGCCCGTGGGCTCGCTGGCGGTGCGGGTCACAGCGGGGGTTGGCGCGGGGCGCAAAAGAGAGAGGGGACTGCGAGAAGTGCATTGGTGCTCTTATGCATTACCACAAGTGGCTGGAAGGTGGTCGGCGACGAGGTGAAGTGGTTGCGCAACTCGGGCGGCAGTGGCGACGGTGTTCCGGCGGTGAGGAGACTCAACCAATGGCCGGTCGAGAAAATCCAAAAATCATAAAATAAATACTAAAAGATAGATAATGAATTTAGAAACTTGAATCATTAGATTCAGAGTTCGGACGAAGGAGAACGAGCGAATGGAAGATTGGCGGATCAGAAAATGCTGAAAAAGAAAAAATCAGGAATATTTCGAAGGAATATTCCTCCGTGAATAGTAATGGACAGCAGCCCTTTTCACTGTTTTTGGTCATGTCATTGGCAAAAAAAAGGCACGGGAGGTGAAGCCAACTAGCAAAATGGGTTGCTAAGGACCCGAGGCACATGTAGGAAGTGACGGCACGTCAAACAGAGTACGGTGATAACGTGTATGACGGCAACGACATAGGGTGTGGAGAGAAGAATATTTTTTGGACAAAGAACATGAAAAAGTAATGCGAGCACGGCCTAGAACGCGGCGAGGCAAGGCTAGAAAAATTATCGGCTAATCCGAAAACTCTCCAGAGGCGACGCAATCGTCGTTTGAACGACGACGGTACCGAAACACGAAAAACTCAATATCTTCGCGCTCGGTGCTGCGAATCCAAAACCGTCTGAAACGTAGCCTCTTGGGATGGTTTGGCATGTTTTGATGTGAACGGATTGTTGAAACCATTCCTGGACAGGCGAGGACGCGAAGTGCCATTTGCGGCCATGGCTAGGTGTCGGGCGCAAAAATTTGTACAAGGTTTTTGGATAAACGGAGGAGAGCACGCCGTAGAACACGTTGAGACGAACTCAACGGTGCAGACGGCTCGACCGACGGACTAGCGAAACACGGTGGACAAGACTTTATGCAGCCTACAGGCTGACATCGGCGTTCCGGGCAAACGGAGTGTAGTTAACATGCGAGACTTGCGGCGAAACGAAGAGTAAAGCGTGGGGAACGTGATGCTCACCTTGGTTTTGGTCGGGCTTGCACGGTTGGCCTATGGCGATGATGCTCCGGCGATGTTCCGGCGAAGGCGAGGTGAGCACCGCGTAGAACGCGACGAGGCAAAGCCAACGGTATGGTCAAACATGGCAGGGCTCCACTGGATGAGGCGCAAAAGGCCAAAGAATGACGCTTGGAACACAAAAATAAAACTTCGATTGCGGTCAAGAGGGAGGGAGTTTGGACTTAAAATTTTCGGGGTTGAGTGAGGATGAGGAGAGGCTCACGGGGCTCTCTTTTATAGGGGTTGAGGAGGTCCGAGGAGGGAGATCGACGGATCATGTCTTTGAATGCATGGTTTAATTTCTTGTGAAATGGTCATGAATGAGGGGAAACGGTAGGGAAATGAAAGAGCATGATAAGAGGAAGTGAATGTAATTTATTTCGCTACAAACCGTTGAGTAAATTACGAGTTATGGAGATTTGAAGAAAGCTCAAAAATGGCGTTCATGGTGTTCTGTTGCGTGTGCACGCATGTAGCTTCTTGCGGAAGAAGAAGAAAAGGAGAGAAAAAGAGAGAAGAAAAATAAAAGAAAAAGAAAATTCAAAAAAATTTCAAAAAATATTTTCTAAAGATCCTTGGAACCTGAAAAGATTAAATAAAATATTTTTGGAATTAATTGATGTATATTTTCATTTTTAAAAATATTTTTCTTTTCTAGCTTTAAATAATACAATAAATTACAAATAAAGACTAAAAACCTTAGAAAATTTTATAGAAGTTTCTAAAGCTATTTTGAACTTTAAAAAATTTCAACTAAAATTTGCATATTTTTCTTTATAAAATATTTTTTTGTTTAACGAAATGTTCTTTTCTTTAAAGTAGAAAATCAGATGAACTAAAATTTTAAAATTTCAAGTGACCAAATAACTTTGATTTTTATTTTAAACTAAATTAATTATTGTTTTACTTTATATATTTTTATTATTATTTTCTTTTTAAAAAATTGATTTGTTACATGCGTTCAGTACCGATGGGTTGAAAAACTTGTTCTATGGGTTCATAGAAGAGATTTGAGAGCTCGACTATATGATTTTCAAGATCCCCTTATTTCACTGCCATTGGTTACATCTCCCACAGGTGAAGGTCGACAAGTATGGTGTCACTACCGTGGACCTCCAACGTGTAGGATACAAAAACGAACCATTTGTACTCGTTAACCAAGTTGTTCAAGTTTTCTATGTAACCGACCCGACATATAAGAAACGCCATGTAGTTCTTTATGGAAAAAGGAGAATTGTTGGAATAGAGAATGTAGTGAACGAGAACAAATACAATCAATTTGACGAGTTACCACCTTTTGAAAATGACGTAAGGGTCAACGATGAACAACATGACGAAACTAGTTACATACGCATTGATCATCATGAAGAGCTAATTTTCAAAGGAAATAAGCAAGTGGAATGAGAATGTGCAATATATATGTGGACATTTGCATTTATGTATATAACAATGCATGTATGTGATGTGTATATGTGAATTTGTATTTATATATATAACAATGCATGTGTGTGATATATTTGTGAATTTGCATTTATGTATATGTGAAAATGTATGATATATCGATGAATTTTGAGAATGAGTCATACATATGTATCTCTATGTTCATTGGGCTGTTGTAAAGAAATACACTGGGCTGTTGTAAAGTAATACACTCTATGAGGTCTTATTACTGTGTTTGCTAGTTGGTGTAGGTAATAACTCAAGTGCGTGGCAAGGAAAGACTTATTACAAACGGCTCTATTTTAGAACCGTCTGTGAAATCTTTATCACAGACGGTTCGTAGTTAAGAACCGTCTGTGATATATAACGGTTATTAACTAAAAACTGTAAGAACCGTCTATGATATATAAATATCACAGACGGTTCTTAACTAAAAACCGGCTGTGATATTTCTTATCACAGACGGTTCTTTGTTAACAATCGTCTGTGATAAAGATATCACATACGGTTTGATACGGGGTCGCCCGATCTTCTCGACGTAGGATGGATACTCGCGGGAGTCTTGATGATTTGTAGCTATCCTCCAATGCCAGTGCAAGGGACGAACACTATTTAATCCGCCAAAACACACTCGCGTCGATTTCGCCGACCACCAAGTGAGGATCTATCGTGCACCCAATTCCCAGCGGAAAGGCTGAACGATCTTAATTGAAGAACACTCCTAATTCCCTCATGGAATTTCAGCAGCAATGATAAACTCGAACAAACTTTAGTAGATTGATTATTCTCAAAGGTGGTCTGAGCCCTTAGGCTGCCAATACATGGCTTATATAGGACCTTGGGATGTACATAGATTCCACAAACCTAGTACAACTCAACCCTATGTGGTTTTAGATACGAACTCTCACAAAAAGGAAACTAGATTTTACAGCCGTCACATTGTTTCAGCCATACCTTTTGATCCGTGATGAATTTTATGCTGAGACCAGATCCATTGCGTAGCCCTTGAAAATATCTTTCCAAGGAGTACAAGAACACCCAAATCGGACTCCGTTTGTGAAAGTTATGACCTTTTTAGTAAGTGCCTGTCAGGCTGTCCCGAAACGAATCCGAATTGAATTCTGAGTTGAATCCGAGTTTGAATCCAATTGGCCTTGTGGGAGGTACGAATTGGGCTTGAAAATCTTATCCAAAACTTGTAGTTTAAGTCCTTGGGCTTCTCCCTTTTGCTCTCCCACTGAATGGGCTTTCTTCCTTCATATCTTTGATACCTAATGTGGTTATCCTCTTTCTTTTGCGTCTCCATTGCTTTGCCATCGTTATACCTAAGAATACACCATTTAATGACATAAGGTAGTATTCTATTCTTATGAATAACAACATTATATTTAGTTTGGAATGAGTTCACCTGGCAATGTTTGATGCGGCTCAATAACTCTTTCCAGTTGAATAATATATTTAACTGAAAAGTACAAAACACGTGCGTATCCGCATCATCCTCCCCTTCTTCAAGAAAAGCCGTCCTCGGCTTTTGATAGCCTGAAATTGTACTAAACAAAGAATACAACGTGTATGCATGGTATATATATCTGTCATCAACACATCTTCTGGTTAGCACATCATGAACATCTGAAGGTGTAATAAACGAAAAGAACAACACATACGCATGGTATATGTAAGAGTCAATTGTTGTGCCATTTTCATTATTTTGCATAAACCGATAAATATAGTAGCAACCAAAATATGCATGCATTGCAATATTGTTTTTCACATCATTCTCCCTACCATAAAAGAAAGTCGTCCCCGACTTTTCTATAGACAAATCATTAATGGAGAAAATCAGATTTATTTGTTCATACATAGGAAAGAAAATTTTGAGCAGCCTCCATGCTTCAACTGCGCTACTCTGACTATATTTACATGGTTGTACATTAAGAATCGAATAAGTAGACTTATGAAATCTTTATAAACAGTACGTGCAATTGTTGAAATTAATCTCATTGTGAACATAGCATAGCATAAAAGATTGTTTATCCATAATATGCGATTTTAATTCTGTAAGCTTATCACATGTAATGCAAATTCTGTGAACATAAAATTTGTTATCTACACCATAATCTCCAATCAAATTGAACTTATATGTGTAGGCATAGGTACTAACTAGTGATTTTGAACTTGAAATTTCAGCAACATTATAAATCACACTAGATAGCTCTCTAGGATCATCAAACATAATATAGCACAAAGAATCGTTAGGAGATATTCTAGTAAGAACTTCCTTATGAGTAATCAATTTCACATTATGTAAATTGAGCAAAGAAATTTCAGAACATGGAATTGTTGGTTGATCATATGAGTACTCACAATTACTCACCTTTGCACAATTAAATTCAGCACCAATAGTGTTACCTTTTTCGTCCTCCTCAAATGATGTAGTCGCTGGGTGTTTAAAATTATTAGGATACACCCACGGGGCAGCAAGCACTTTATCCCTTCCCGTGGTTATCTCCTCCTCATTTGGCTTCAAAGGTGCCGGTTGTTGAATGTTCAATTCTTCATCTTTAATGTCAACCTGCACAATGTGAGAAACAACACTAGAAGTAGATATTAATGTGTTAGTTTCAGATGCATCCTCACTTTGTCCATCTTCTACATCTCTCTTTTCTTTTGATGTCTCTCTCACACTCTCAATTTGGATGCCCTCAACCTCACATATGGTGGAATCACACAGCTCAGTCTTTTTATCACTCTCACTCAATTTGGCTATGTGGCTTATGTGGTTCTCATTCTCACATAGGTTGTGGTGTATCTTAGGAGCTATATATAGTTTTGGAATACTATATATCTCCTTGACCGAAGGGAAAGTCCCATACTCGGTCATCTTCTCATCTGTCACACTAGTAGAGGCAGTATAATTGAAGTATGGACTGGGAGAAAACTGTGGTGTACGTCTCTCCATAAGTCTCTTCTCCTCTTGAATAGCACAATTCACAAGATCTTGCACACTACCAAAATATTTATGTTGAAGTGTAGCGGCAATCTTAGAATTTAATTCTCTTTTGAAGCATGCCTTCTTTTGTAGTTCACTAATGACACCGGCTCGACGTAATGCATCTTGTAGCTCAAAATAATATTCTTGCACTGTATTACTCCCTTGTGTGATACTTTCCAAATAGCGAAGCAATCCCTCTGCATAATAGGGTGGCACAAATTCTCTCCTCATGAGTGCCTTCAAATCTGACAAAGATTTAATGAATTCGTTTCCAGATTGTTGATGCCACCAACTATAAGCATAATCTTCAAATTCTCTAGTGGCACACATCACCTCTTGGTTTTTGGGAAGCTTTTGAAATCTAAAGACTTTCTCCATTCGCCATTCCCACTCAAGATACTCCTCTGGATCTTCACTGCCATAGAAAAAATTAAAGCTATCTTCGACTTGTTGTGGATGAAGTGCCCGCATAACATCATTTACGATGTTCGAGCGTAACACTTTTATTTGATGATTGAATTCAATACGTATATCTTGTGCGAAATTGTTCATCTTGGTCTTGAGTTGCGCTTTCAAGGTGGAAGAAGTGGTGGTGAACTCATTGCGCAAAGTTCCCCTCAAAGTGTAGAATTGAAAACGATCCACCGGGGTATGCTTCTCTTCCATATTATCGTCTCTACCTGTCATGATTAGTGGCACAAAGAACGCACAAATACCACAACATATATTCGATATGTGGAGTTCACTTTTTCCTCACCAAGTAAGGTTCTTACCTTTCCGAAGTGAATTGAGGCCAAAAAGAAAATTACACTTGGTGGTGGCTACAATAGCAAGTGATGATCAAGCGGATTTAAAAGTGACCCACAATTGCACGGCAAAGGATATTTATGGGAGCTTGGTATGAAAGTGTTTGTCCTACACAATCTGAATTTCACAATTTTGTTGAATTAAGTAATAATCCAAGCTAGAAAATATTGCCTATGTGCCGATCCAAATGATATAAGTGAAGTATATGAACGCACACGCAACGATCAATGTGACTCAATGCAAACAAAAGGAATGAGCTAAAGGAAACAATCGGGAATATTAGCTCGTTTTGCACCAAATAATAGGAGAGACGCTAGCTAATTGCAATAATATGAATTTGAGGGCACAAGATTGTCCAAAGAAATTAAATACACAATCTGAATTTATGGACTAAGATTAACTCACCCAAATTCGGCCAATGCTTTCTTTTCTTTCTTTCTTTCCTTTTTCTTGCTCAAGCCGTGGCTCTTTTTTTTTTCTTTCAATCGGCAAATTCGGCCAATGCTTTCTTTTCTTTCTTTCTTTCCTTTTTCTTGCTCAAGCCGTGGCTCTTTTTTTTTCTTTCAATCGGCTGCCTACTTTTTTTTTGCTCTTTTTTTTCAAGGCCGAACTAGATTTAATTGTTCGTAGATTCTACGCAAATCCAAAGTTGTTCAGCAATATGTAGATAATTCTAGAACAGCCCTAAAGCAATTATCAAAGACTAGTCTCAAGGTTCAAAGGATTTAAGTGAAGATCTTAATAGACGCTCAGAATTCAAACTGCAACAAATTTCAGACGGTCTGAATATGTCCAACTAAGATTCTTATGGCAGCTAGGGTTTCTTGTGGCCAAATCAAACAAGAAAAGGAAACCCAAATATTTCAGATGTGATATTCTTTCAAGATGTGCAAAGATCTTATGTGGACAGCAAGAACAAGATTTCAAAACGTAAATTGAATCTACTTTTTTTGGATGCTAATTGAAAGATCAACTAGCGTATTTTCAAGGGTTCAAAATAACAACGATGAAACAACGCAAAAGGACACTAAGATCAGCACGTAAACAAAATTTCTATTGGATCAAAACTTAATAAAACTCACGAAAATAACAGATGCGAAACTAGAGTTTGGATTTATTTTTGTTGCAATTTTTGGTTTATTGGACTATAGGACAGAAATAAATCAATCTAAAAGTAAAGGGATAAGATCCTACCGAGTAAACCGCGCTCTGATACCAGATGATACGGGGTCGCCCGATCTTCTCGACGTAGGATGGACACTCGCGGGAGTCTTGATGATTTGTAGCTATCCTCCAATGCTAGTGCAAGGGACAAACACTCTTTAATCCGCCAAAACACACTCGCGTCGATTTCGCCGACCACCAAGCGAGGATCTATCGTGCACCCAATTCCCAAATGGAAAGGTGAACGATCTTGATTGAAGAACACTCCTAATTCCCTCACGGAATTTCAGCAGCAATGATAAACTCGAACAAACTTTAGTAGATTGATTATTCTCAAAGGTGGTCTGAGCCCTTAGGCTGCCAATACATGGCTTATATAGGACCTTGGAACGTCCATAGAGTCCACAAACCTAGTACAACTCAACCCTATGTGGTTTTAGATACGAACTTTCACAAAAAGGAAACTAGATTTTACAGCCATCATATTGTTTCAGCCATAACTTTTGATCCGTGATGAATTTTACACTGAGACCAGATCCATTGCGTAGCCCTTGAAAATATCTTTCCAAGGAGTACAAGAACACCCAAATCGGACTCCGTTTGTGAAAGTTATGACCTTTTTAGTAAGTGCCTGTCAGGCTGTCCCGAACCGAATCCGAATTGAATTCTGAGTTGAATCCGAGTTTGAATCCAATTGGCCTTGTGGGAGGTACGAATTGGGCTTGAAAATCTTATCCAAAACTTGTAGTTTAAGTTCTTGGGCTTCTCCCTTTTGCTCTCCCACTGAATAGGCTTTCTTCCTTCATATCTTTGATACCTAATGTGGTTATCCTCTTTCTTTTGCGTCTCCATTGCTTTGCCATCGTTATACCTAAGAATGCACCATTTAATGACATGAGGTAGTATTCTATTCTTATGAATAACAACATTATATTTAGTTTGGAATGAGTTCACTGGCAATGTTTGATGCGGCTCAATAACTCTTTCGGTTGAATAATATATTTAACGAAAAGTGCAGGACACGTCGTATCCGCATCATCCTCCCCTTCTTCAAGAAAAGCCGTCCTCGGCTTTTGATAGCCTGAAATTGTACTAAACAAAGAATACAACGTGTATGCATGGTATATATATTTGTCATCAACACATCTTCTGGTTAGCACATCATGAACATCTGAAGGTGTAATAAACGAAAAGAACAACACATACGCATGGTATATGTAAGAGTCAATTGTTGTGCCATTTTCATTATTTTGCATAAACCGATAAATATAGTAGCAACCAAAATATGCATGCATTGCAATATTATTTTTCACATCATTCTCCCTACCATAAAAGAAAGTCGTCCCCGACTTTTCTATAGACAAATCATTAATGGAGAAAATCAGATTTATTTGTTCATACATAGGAAAGAAAATTTTGAGCAGCCTCCATGCTTCAACTGCGCTACTCTGACTATATTTACATGGTTGTACATTAAGAATCGAATAAGTAGACTTATGACTATATTTACTCTGACTGCGATACCTATGTAGAAGTTAGTATATATATGCTGAGATTCATGTATAAGTTAGTGTATATATATGGATGCTGTGATTCGTATGCTGTGACCCATTGTGATACCCATGTATAAGTTAGTATATATATACTGTGATTCATGTATAAGTTAATATATATATATATATATATATATATATATATATATATATATATATATATATATATATGTATGTATGCTATGATTCATAACTTGAAAATTGCAAAGATTGCACTTGTGACCTATGATGAGGGCATACAAGCGAGTTTATATATATAGATGTGATGGTACATGGACCTTTAGTTTGTCATTAGCTATTTGATCGATCATTAATTGAGCTGTGTATTTGATTCTCATTGAGTTATATATATACACTGTTTAATCTTGATTCGGTTTAAGTTGAAATCGTGAGATTAATTACAAGGAGGTCACATCTTGGTTATCGCATTTCGTTCATGGTTTGATTGCTTACTTTAATAGCTAAGTTTGAAAATAAAGCTCAAGGTCTAATCTACAATGCTATATATATATATATATATATATATATATATATATATATATATATATATATATATATATATATATATATATATATATATATATATATATATATATATATATATATATATATAAGATTGATATCTGTTGTGGCGAGATGGCCAAGAATATTTCATGTGCAACTAGCCTTCTTAGAGCAATAATTAAAATTAAATTTTATATTCATTTATGTACTTTTCATATTCATATACTTGGCTTATTAGAACTCTTGATAACTCTTGCTTTGTTTTTTTTAACTCATGAATATATGTTACTTATGAATATATATATATATACGTATGAATATATGAATATATGTTAAATCTTGCTTTTCATATATGAGAAGGCCAACATGTCATCCGCGCATTCTTCAACATCATCGCCGGATGCGTCGGCTCTAAAATCAAAACGCCAAGGAAGAGGATCCTTGCCAAGCAGCCGCCCTATTTCGAAGAACGATTGGAATAGTTGCACGAGAACGAATTGAGATCACATTCGATTCGTGGAAAACCGTGAGTGAGACTCGGAAACGTGAGCTGCTGACAGAGATTTTTGCATCGTTCGAGATCCCTGAAGAACATCATGACTCCGTGCAACAACATGCCTTGGTAGTGGTGTGCAAAGCATAGAAGAACTTCAAGAGTATGCTTGTCAAGCAGTTTGTGGAGAGAAGTATCTAACGCCCTTTGATAAGTACCAATTCCTAGAACCACAATGGGAAGAGTTTAAGGCGATTAAGATGACCGAAGATTTTGGAAGTGCAAGTGCGGTGCACAAGACCCTCCAGGCGAAAAACACACACCCCCACTGTCGTGACCCAAATATGCAAATCCGGACTCTCTGTGTAAACTGCACTAGTCCAGGATCACGCCAGTGCACACAGTCAAATATAGATGTAATCACAACCATATACACGCTAAAATAAATAAAAACCTCAAATAATAATAAATCTCAAATATACGACCTTATGGTCAATCTTACAATATCTCTAGCCAGAATGGCTTTAAATCTAGCAGCGAAAAATCCAAAATAAAGTGTAGCGGCCAATCGACACACCCACAGCCAATCGAGTGGAGAATGAAGTCCTAATCTGCGCAGTCGTCGAAGTAATCTCCTTCTGGAACCTCCTGCTGATAATACTCCTCCTTCTCAACTGAGCAATATAGGCATCAAGCCGTGAGTACATTGGTACTTAGTAAGTCGTTTGTAACAAATGAATGCAATATAGTACGCAAGGCTTACCAATGGAGGGCTGAAATGTTAATTTGCATAAAAGACATTTCACAATAAATATGATAAATAGATTGAAAGCGAACTTTAACGGAAAACAATAATAATAAATAATCAATGGAGTTGAAGTAAACCACTTGTGGATATCCCATCCACAAATTAAGCCAATAGTGAACTACCTGTTCACGAACCAACCATAAACCACAAGTTTAAATGAAATCACTATACCTCGTGTGAAATCACCGAGCATCATCCATAACCGAGGACACGGCTATTCGAATAGTTTTACACTCCACAGAGGTTGCACAACTTACCCACACGATGTGATTAACCTCGATCTAAGGATATCACAACAAGGCTTTTACAATGCTCTATCCCAACTCGACCCTGCCCGCTAGGGTTTTGCATCACACCCCTTGCGCCACGACTTGCCTTAGTTATGCTCAGTGAGGTACTCAAGGTCTTCGGGCGTCGCTCCTGTCCTCCAAAATCGGAATCTAACGAGGGAGAAAACGACCGAAATAATGAAAACACAAGAAATGATAAGAGAATGAACTCTAAAAATCTTGAAACTAGAACCAAAAGCTAGAGCTCGATTTTACATAAATTTAGAAAAAAGAACGGGGTCAATCGGAGCTAGGACGGAGGAGAACGGGCTCCCGGAATATAAAATCTAAAGAAAATCCTAAAAATAAGAAGTTGCACTGTGCTGTGAACTAGGCTCGCAGAAGAGAGGGGTGCACGGTGGCTGACGTGGCACGCTCTGGGGCTGACACGTGGCACACAGGGGCGGTTTTGGCTGACGTGGCATGACACGTGGCGCTGATGTGGCGGTATAGCTGACGTGGTAGCTGACGTGGCTAGGGCTGACGGGGCACGCACGGACACGGCAATGGCGGCTTGATCCGACGGCTAAGGTGTGGCCACGTGGGCGCATTCGAGCCGTCGATCTGGATCTGAGGCGACGGTTGGGATCGGAGGCGGTGGCCGTCCGATGGGCGACGCGTGGCACGGGCGCGTCACGCGAAGCATCAAGACACAAGCGCGCAGGCGCGGTTTCAGGCACACGGGCCGAGGCGAGGCACCGGGGGGGGCGGCGGCGAGGATCCTCACTGGTGACGGAGAAGACAACGACGACGACGACGGACCGGGTGCGACAGAGAGAGGTAGCGGGGACTTTGGTGGCGGCGGGGACGGGCGCACGACGGCGGAAACCGGGGCGCTCGGAGGTTAAAAACACGCGAACCGAGGTAGGGTTTGGAAAGAACGCGGCATGAGCGCGGGTCGGATATGGATGACACGTGGACGGCCAGGATGGGGCATGCGACGCGGGCGCGGATCCAACGGGTCGGAGGAGGCGGCGCTAGGGTTATGGCGGGCGTGCGCGGGTGCGGGCGGTGTGATGGCGCCGCGTGGCGGGGTGGCGGACTGGGCGGCGGGGAGGCGTGGTGGGCGGGAGCAGGCGACGTAGGCCGAGGAGGTGGCGGCGCGTGGCGGCGGTGGCGCGGGCCGAAGGGAGGTGGGCCGGATAGCCGACAGGTGGAGGGTGGCGGATCGGATGGCGGGGGTGGTCCGAGGGTTTGGGGAGGATTTTTCTTTTTCTTTTCTTTTCCCAGAATTCAAATAAACTCCAAAAAGGCTCTAGAAAATAGCAAAGAAATCCTAAAAAATCACCAAAAATACCCAAAAAAAATCCTTGAGACCTGAGGAACCCAAATAAAATATTTTTAACTCATGTTAATAATTATTTTAATCAAAATAAATCATTCTAATTTCTAAAAATTTATTTTAAGCTTGATTTAATTTCAGAAAAATTGCAAAATTTTATTTTTAAAATTAGGGCTTTATAAACTCCAGAAAAATAGGATGTTACAAACCTTTCCCCCTTAATCGGGATCTCGACCCCGAGATCCGGGCTCACTACTAGAATAGGTTCGGAAACTCAGCCTTGAGGTTCTCCTCGCGCTCCTAGGTGGCTTCCTTCTCTGAATGGTTGCTCCATTGAACTTTGCAAAAGTGGACAACTTTATTCCGGGTAACTCGCTCTGACACTTCCAAAATTCTGACCGGGTGCTTTTTGTAAGACAGATCCTCTTGAAGATCAGCAGTCTCAACTGGCACAACCTTCTCTGTGACACGCAAATATTTCTTCAGCTGGGACATATGGAAGACGTCATGTACCCCACTAAAGGACGCAGGTAGCTCCAACTAATAAGCAACCTCTCCCCTGCATTTCAGAATCCTGAACGGACCCACATATCTTAGTGCAAGCTTTCCTTTTAACTGAACCTCTTCACACCTTTGAATGGTATGATCCTGAGATACACAAAATCATCTGGCTCAAAACTCGACTCTCGGCGTGCGGTATACGCATAACTCTTACGCTGGCATGCAGTTTCAACCTTTCCTGAATCAAACGGACCTTGTCATCTGCTTCTTTTAAACAGTCTGGACCAAACACCTGAACTTCCCTCGTCTTTTTCCAATTGAGAGGGGCCCTACATTTCCTGCCATAAAGTGCCTCAAACGGTGACATCTGCAAACTGGCTTGATAACTGTTGTTGTATGAAAACTCTGCAAAAGGCAAACAATTGTCCCACTTGTACCCATAATCTAGCACACATGCTCTCAACTTGTCCTCGAGAATCTAGTTTACTCGCTCTGTCTAACCATCTGTCTGGGGTGATATGCTGTACTGAAATTCAGGTGAGTTCCCATTGCCTTATGAAAACTTCCCCAAAAATGAGAGGTGAATTGTGATGCACGATCTGACACTATTTTCTTTGGCACTCCATGTAGACTGACAATTCTCGATATATATAGCTCTGCTAATCTGTCACCAGTGTAAGTCGTCTTGATCGGAATGAAATAAGAAACATTGGTTAAACGATCCACAATGACCCAAATCGAATCATAACCCTCCTTGGTCTTTGGCAAAACGACTATGAAGTCCATACTAATTTCTTCCCACTTCCACTCTAGGATTTTCAATGGCTGTAACAAACCTGCTGCCTCTGATGTTCTGTCTTTACTCTCTAACACACATTACAAAGTGCTAAATACTCAGCGATCTCACGCTTCATTCTTGGCCACCAATACTTATCCATTATGTCTTGGTACATCTTGGTACTGTCTAGGTGAATCGACTACAACGACTCATGTGCCTCTTGTAACAACAAATCTTGTAGCTCTTTCTTACTTGGTATACACAAACGCTGCTGGAACCACAGGGTTCCTTGCTCATCATCTGTAAATCCTGACTCTTTCCTTTTACTCATGTTCTCTCTGATACGCTGAAATGCCTCATCCTCTGACTGAGCCTGACGAATCTGACCATCCAAAGTTGGCTGCAACTCCATTGCGGCTCAACATCCTTGCTCAACCAACTCTAGGCTAAGCTTCTGAAATTCCCCATGCAAGGTTGGTTGACTCTCTTTAACCATCACTGTATTACAATAAACCTTTCTGCTGAAAGCATCTGCAATCACATTGGCCTTTCCAGGATGATAATGTATGCCAACATTATAATCCTTTACTAGCTCTAACCACCTCCTCTGCCTGAGGTTAAGCTCGGACTGGGTAAAGATATATTTCAGACTCTTATGATCCGTGTAAACCTCACATCTATTACCCATCAAATAATGATGCCAAATTTTCAAGGCATGCACTACGGCTGCTAGCTCCAAATCATGAGTAGGGTAGTTCTCCTCATGTGATCTTAACTGGCGTGAGGTATAAGCTACCACTCTCTTATCTTGCATCAAGACACAACCCAATTCTCTGCGAGAGGCATCGTAATAAATCTCAAAATCTTTATTTATATCAGCCAACGCTAGCACTGGGGCTGTGGTCAAACTCTCCTTAAGTTTCTGAAAACTCTTTTCGCACTCTAGCGTCCAAGTAAATTTCTTTTCTTTCTTGAGCAACTGTGTCAGGGGTCTGGCTACACTGGAAAATCCTTCAATGAAGCGACGGTAATACCCTGCCATACCCAGAAAACTCCTGACCTGGGTCACTGAGGTAGGCGACTGCCAATCCAAAACATCTCTCACTTTGCTAGGGTCAACTGCAACTCCTTCTGCTATCATCACATGGCCTAGGAAGGCAACTTTCTTCTTCCAAAACTCACACTTACTAAACTTGGCATACAATTGGTGATCCCTTAATTTCTGTAATGCCATCCTCAAGTGCTCCTCATACTCCTCCTCATCCTTGGAGTAGATCAGAATGTCGTCAATAAACACAACGATAAACTTATCCAAATATTCTATGAACACCTTATTCATCAAATATATAAAGTAAGCTGGAGCATTGGTCAAGCCAAAAGACATCACTGTGAACTCGTATAGACCATAACAAGTTGAGAAAGCTGTTTTAGGTATCCTAACCTCAAATCTGCACCTTTCAAATCCGCATCTGATGGTATCTTAACCTCAAATCAATCTTAGAGAAAACTCCTGCTCCCTTAAGCTGATCAAACAAGTCATCAATCCTGACAAAGAGTACTTGTTTTTTATGGTGACCTCATTAAGAGCTCGGCAATCCACACACATGCGCTGACTTCCATCCTTTTTCTTGATAAACAACACTGGTGCTCCCCACGGGGATGAACTCGGTCTTATATAACTTTTGTTCAAAAGCTCCTGAATTTGCTTCTTTAGTTCTGCTAAATTATTGGCAGGCATCCGATAGGATCTCTTAGAAATCGGAGTGGTACCAGGCACTAGCTCGATCAGAAACTCAACCTCTCTCTCTGGTGGCATGCCTGGAAGATCATCATGAAACACGTCAGGATACTCTCTAACAACTGGTACATCCTCTAACCTGATCACTTTGCTCGGCAAACCATGACTTCCTCTGGCTGACTCATGCTGGCTGTAAACTGAATCTTACTCCCACATGAACTGGTCAAGGTCACTGCTCTGCTCCCACAATCTAACACTGCCTGATGCTTCTTAAGCCAATCCATACCCAAGATCACATCTAGGGACTAGATATCCAATAAAATCAGGTCGGCCCTGAACTCAACTCCCTAAATAATTATCTTAACTCCTGGACAACCTAGGTTCGATCTCAACTCAGAACCCGGGGATTGGATAAAAAGAACAGATCCAAGAGCAACAGTTTTCAAATGTTGCTTTAAAGAAAAACTCTGAGAAACAAACAAATGCGAAGCTCCAGAATCAAACAAAACTGTAGTAGGGACTGAATGGACTAGAAACTTACCGATCACAACTTCTGGCGCTGCTTGGGCCTCCTCTGCAGAAACAAGGTTCACCTGGCCTCTCACCACCGGTGTCCTACTAGCATGGCCTGATGCCGAGGGTGCTCCTCGTCCTGCTCCTGGGGCAAGAGTCCGATCTGGGTGTCTCCCAGATTGAAGCAAACTAGCGTCGGGGCTTGCCTCTAGGGGCACTTGCTAGCATAGTATCCTGGCTCATGACACTTGAAGCAAGTGACGAACGGTGCTGGATTGTTGCTCTTCTGCTGCTGACCACTTGATCCATCGGCGGACGACTCTCTGCGAAGTGGCAGGGGTTGGGAGTCTGAAGACTAGGCTTCTTCTTTGTGGTACTCATGCCGGTTGGTGAGAATCAAAACGAGGTCTCTGAGACTGGTGTGACTGTGATCCTTGCTGGATCATCCTCCTCTTGTGAGACTCCTCTAGCTCGTGGTGACTCTCCTCAATCAGCATGGCCTTATCTACCATATGCTGAAAACCGATATAGTCATTACCTACCACCTATACCTTTAATCATGGGTTCAAACCTTTCTGGAACCTCCTGCGGCGGCGGCATCAGTAGCTACGTCCTGCAGCGCGTGGAAGCTAACCGAGTGAATTTATTGAGATATTCACTCACTGACATGTTCTCCTGCTGCAACTCTCTGAACTCCTCTTTCTTCATCTCAATCACCCCATCCAGGATGTAACATCCTGTTTTTCAGAGATTTTTAAAGCCTGGATTTCAAAAATGAATTTTCTGGAATTTTCTGAATTAATTGAAGCTTCAAATGAATTTTAAAGTTTTAAATGATTTAATGTGATTAAAATAAACATTAACATAAGTGGAAAATATTTTATTTGAGTTCCTTGTGTCACAAGGAATTTTCTAGTATTTTGGTGAATTTTCGGTTTATTTGCTATTTTCTAGAGCTTTTAGAAGTTTATTTGAATTTACGGAAAAAGAAAAGAAAAGGATTATTCCCATGCCCGATCTTCCTCTCTCCTCCACGCGTCATCCATCCGCGCCGCGCCGTACCCTTTCCGCGCGCGCTCTCCCCCGCCCGATCCGCCGCGCGCACCACGCGTCGCATCATCACAGCGGCAGCGCGGCGGCCAGCCGCCCGCCAGCGTCGCCTCGGCCGCCCGATCGCGTGCCGCGCGATCACAACCGTCGCCCAGCGCCCGCGCGAACCCTAACCTAACCAATCCCAGCCGTCCGATCTCTCGCGTTGAATCCCGCCGTCCAAACTTGTCAGCGTTGCGACCGTCGCGTAACCGGATTGGATTGCCTCGGTTCGCGTGATAAAACCGCCGCCTCGCCTCGGTTCGTGTGCCGTCGCCACGAACTTCGTCGCCGCCGCCTTCTTCGCCCTCGCGCCCGCGCGTCGCCGGGCAGCTCCGCCGTCGCCTGCCGCGCGCCGTCGCCCCTCGCGCGCCGTCCGTCGTCGTCGCCGAAGACCTCGCCGGTGAGCCTCGCCGCCTCTCTCCTCGCCGTCGCCGCGTCGCCGCGTCGCCCTCGCCGCACCCGCTCGCCCCTCGGTCCCGAGCCCGCGCGCCCGCCCACTGCGCCGCGCGGCGCCGCGCGGCGCGCCCGACCACGCGTCGCCGATCCGCTCCCAGCGCCGGCCGCGCGGCGCCATCTCCCCCGCTCCGCGCGCGCCCGCCGCCGCGTCCGCGACGCCGCGCGGCGCCCGCCACCGCGTCGCCGATCGCCCGTCGCCGCGCCGCGCCGCGCGCGCGATCCCGCCGCCGCTTCGGTCGGCCGAGGGCCCGGTCGGCCGCGTGCCGCATCCCGCCGTCGGATTCCGCCGACACCGCCGCGCCGCGCGCCCGGCTCGGCCTAGCCACGTGGCAGCACGGCGCGTGCCACGTCAGCCCTAACCACGTGGCACGACCGTGGCATGCCGCGTCGATGCCACGTCGGCCCTAGCGCCTCCCGAGCCGCGTGGCGGCCGTCGGTACCCGCGTCGGCCGTGCCGCGTGGCGGCATATCTTCTTTGCCACGTCGGCCACGCCCGCGCGTCGACCCTCTCTCCCCCTGTGCCTTTGTTCCGTGCGCCGGGTTCACCGTGAACCGGTATTTGGTGCAGGGTTCCGCAACCTGATGCCTTTTCCGATTTTCCCGAATTAATTTTCCGGAGCCGTTCTCCTCCGTCCTAGCTCCGATTGACCCGTTCTTTTTCTAAATTCATCTAAAATCGAGCTCTAGCTGTTGGTTCTGTTTTGTGAATTTTGAGTTCTTTTTGCTTGTCATTTTATGTGTTTCTTTGTTTCCGGTCGTTTTCTCTCTCGTTAGATTCGGATTCCGGAGGAGCAGGTTTCGCGCCAGAAGACCAGGAGTACCCCGCTGAGCATAACGAAGGCAAGTCGTGTCCCTTGATCATGTTGAACCCAATTTTACAAACTATTATTTAATTATTTTGTTTCAAATTACATTGCATTGCTATTTTTATTCAAACCGTTGCACAGGTAGTTATTGCCCCAATTGCAATTACACCTCCTTGACACTTTGAAATACCATGGAGCCTTTGTCACCATAGGTTGGGAAATTTAATAGTGATGCTAGTTTATTTATCACATGGGTTGGTACGATTAGACTGCTTAGCCAGTTTATATTTACGTTTGGTCTCATCGCACATATTAAATTATTAATTTGACTTAATGATATATGGAACTGTGGTTGGTGCCACGTGTATTAAAATTTGTGCCACGGCATTGGTGTGACGTTGGCTTGGTTATACAAATTGGTTTTGCACTCAGGCGAGTGATCGTGCGATAAAGGGAATCAGGTTGTACTTTGGGGATGTGGTAGTCTCGCCCGGGTAATGCTAAGGACTTAACTTTGTGCGCCATTGATCTGAGCTTAATCGTGCAAACCACATGTCTATTATGGGATGGACCTGGCTGATTAATTTGTAATATTTCAATTCAATTACGCCATTGTGATGAACATGGTTCTTGATTTCCATGTGGCGCAAGGGGGTGTGATCACGAAACCCTAGCGGGCGAGGATTGGGTTGAGGTAGAGCATTGTAAAGGCCTTGTTGTGATTTCCTTAGGCCTAGGCTAATCACATCGTGTGGGTACAGTTGTGCAACCTCTGCAGAGTGTAAAACTATTCGAATAGCCGCGTCCTCGGTCATGGGCGGTGCTCGGGATTTCACGAGGGTTAGTGTTTCATTTACAACTTGGTGGTTTATGTTGGGAGTGGACAGGGTAGTTCACTTTGTTGGTTTAAACTTGTGAATTGGTGTTCACAAGTGGTTCTTGTTTATTCCTTTGATTATCTATTATTCTTTTTTTGATTAACTTTAGCTTTCAAGTTATTTAATATATTTCATTAATAAATGCCTTTATGCAAATTAACCTTTCAGCCTTCCTTTGGTAAGCCTTGCATATTATATTGCATTTATTGTTACAAGCGACTTCTTTGAGTACCAATGTACTCACGGCTTTACGCCTATGTTGCTCGATTGAGGAGAGTACTATCGGCGGGAGGTGCGGAAGGGAGTACTACGGCGACTTCACGGATTAGGCCGTTCTCCACTCGATAGCTTTGTGGCTTGTCGATTGGTCGCTACGCTTTATTTTGGATTTCATTGCTATTTTGTTAAGCCCTTAGGCTAGAGATATTGTAAGCTTGGCCATAAGGTCGTACCTTTGATATTTTATCGATATTCTAGTTTTCCCTTATTATTGTCGTGTGTATGACTATGATGACATCTATGTTTGATTGTGTGCACTAGCGTGATCTGGACTAGTGCGGTTTACCTGAGAGACCGAATTTGCATATTCGGGTCTCGGAGAGATAGTATCGAGCCATATCGATTGTAGGACAAGCTCTAAGTTAAATTGGTCGATAGCCCAAAAATTTATTTTCTAAATCAAACCAACTAAACTTGATATTTAGTAATATCTCTATCTTCTTACCTCATTCTTAAGGATTCTTGTCTCTCGCCCCAACTCTTGCAAAATTTGTTTTCCTAAAGTTATAAAGCTGATCTTTCCTTTATAAATGCATTAGATGTCCCAAACTTCCTACACCCGGGAGGATGGAGGTCACTTCTCACGCGTTTTGTTGCGGTGCCTCGGTTTAAGAGATTGCCGTCTACCTCACAAGGATGAGAAGCAAAAGGTCAACGCATCGGGAGCATCTCGGGCTATACTTCACCACCGAGTCGGCAGCGGTGCTACATCACGGTTTCAAGAACACGGTGCGGTGGGAGATGTCGGCCACGGGGAGTTGCGCACAAAGCCATCCGTCGACTTTGCAAGCTATACAAGATCAACATGGCGGACTCGTCCGGAAGTTCAAGGAGCGATGCGGAGCCACCCGAGACTACGAGCGATGCAGGAGGAGCCCGACGCGATCGCGCGGTACCTCTACCGTCGCCTACACGCCGAGCCCGGAGGAGAGCGTCGTATCACCGGAGATCGTCGCGCCTACCTCGGTCGGTTCACTCGGCGCCCGATCGGAGAAGCGATCGCCGCCGATCCGCCTTTCGTGGGTTGTCTACGCCGATTACGAGGGCGATAGCGATGTACCTTATTTGTCGGGACCGGTGGGAGCCTTGAGTAGATAGTGCGAGTAGACACGTTGGATTTTATTTGCGGTTGTGTGCGATGTGAGCTGCAAATATTGCCTTAAAAGCATTATATTGCGATCATGTCAAATCTTTTATTGGAGTTATTTTTGTTCAGTTTCTTAGTTGGCCTTTTGGGCTAAGTGTTTGTTTAGTTAGGTCTCCATTAAGCAAAACCCCTTAGACGCATTTACCTCTTATCTATGCTTTTCCTCTCGTCTTTCACCTTTGGTGATCAGCAATTGTTTTCTTTTGAGCAAGATGGTTGATACGGGAACTCATCCACCGCAACCGGGGAACGGGACCCGAGAGAACGATGCCGCGCGGCGGTGCCACTGTCTTGGATCCCGCACTCGATCGATTCTTGATGGCTCGAACCACGGATGATCGCGAACTATGATGCAGCGGCAGCGACACGAGGCGATACCACCGCCAAGCACCTCGTCGGCCAGACCGGCTATCACGGAATTTATGAGGCGAGACCGCTGCTGTTTCTCGAGTTCATCGAGCCTTTGGAGGCCGGCGATTGGGTCCGTTCGATTGAGAAGAAACTGAACTTGGCTCGGTCACCGGCGGGAGAAGGTCTTTGTATGCGGCACATCGGCTTGAGGACCAGCGAGTGGTGGGAGAACTCTTGTGCGCCCATGAGAACCAACCGTCATCACTTGGAAGGAATTCGCAAAGGCTTTCCACACCGCTCATGTCATGGAGGAGTGGTTGAGATGAAGAAGGATGAGTTTGGGAGCTCCGCGAGAGGAACACATCGGTGAGTGAATATCTCAATAAATTCACTCGGTTGGCTCGCTCGCGCCCGAGGATGTAGCGGCGGTGCAGCTTCGCGAGAGAGGTTCAAGAAAGGCTTGAACCCAGCTTTGAAGGTGCAAGTCGTAAACAACGACTATGCTAGTTTTCAGCGATTGGTGGATAAGGCAATTCTCATCGAGGAGAGTCGCGCGAGCTCGAGTCTCGCAAGAGGAGGTTGATCGGCGAGGATCACGGTCACACCGATCTCGAGGCCTCGTTTTGGTACCTACCGGCTGCCGCGAGTGCGCGGCGGCGGCAGCGATCTTGAGGTTTGGACCCGGCTCGGACACGCGTCGATTTGATCGGGACGGCGTCTAGTGGTTCCGATGGGCAGCAGCAGCGAGAAGAGCAATAATCCAGCGGCATCCATCACTTGCTTCAAGTGTCATGAAGTGGGACACTATGCTGCAAGTGCCCTCGAGGCGAGCCCCGCGATTCGCTTTGACTTGGGAGCCACACCGGTCGTACCCCTACCGGGAGCGGGGCGAGGAGCACCCGGCCTCGGGGCGAGCCAGCGGGACACCGGTGGTGAGAGGTCGGTGAACCACGTCACGCGAGAGGATGCCGAGCAGCACGAGGCGTTGTGATCGATGCGTTTCGTACATTCATTCCTGCCACCGTTTTATTTGATTACGGAGCTTCGCGTTCGTTTGTTTCTCGGAGTTTTGCTTTAAAGCAACAATTGAAAATTGCTCTTGGATCATTCTTTTAATCCAATCCCGGATCGAGTTGAGGTCAACCTAGGTTGTCGGGAGTTAGGATAACCATTCGGGAGTTGAGTTCGGGCCGACGATTTTGTTGGATATGCGGTTCCTAGATGTAATCTTGGGAATGGATTGGCTTGAAGCGGCGGCGATGTTAGATTGTGGAGCGAGCGGTTGACCTTAACCAATTCAGATGGAGTTAAGGTGCGATTCGCGGCGATGAGTGCCGGCGAGCGATCATGATTTGCGAGTAAGGTAATCCGGTTGGAGGGTGTACGGTTGTTGGAAGTACCCGACGTGTTTCGAATGATCTTCGGTATGCCACGAGAGAGGAGGTTGAGTTTCTAATTGAGCTTGTGCGGTACGCTCCGATTTCCAAGAGACCCTATCGGATGCGGCCAATGATTTAGCGAGTTGAAGAAGCAAATTCGGAGCTTTTGGATAAGGGTTATATCGGGCGAGTTCATCCCGTGGGGAGCGCCGGTGTTGTTTGTCAAGAAGAAGGATGGTAGTCGGCGCATGTGTGTGGACTACAGAGCACTAATGAGGTCACCATCAAAAATAAGTACCCTCTGCCCGGGATTGATGACTGTTTGACCAGCTTAAGGAAGCGGAGTGTTCTCCAAGATTGATTTGAGATCGGGATATCATCGGATGAGGATACGTAAGGAGGACATACCCAAGACGACCTTCTCGACTCGTTATGGTCTATCACGAGTTCACGGTGATGTCATTTGGTTTGACTAATGCCCAACATATTTCATGTATTTGATGAATAAAGTGTTTATGGAATATTTGGACAAGTTTGTCGTTGTGTTCATTGGCGACATTTTGATATATTCAAGGATGAGGAGGAACATCGAGAGCACTTGAGGTTAGCATTGCGAAGTTGAGAGATAATCGATTGTATGCAAAGTTCAGCAAATGTGAGTTTTGGATGAAGAAAGTCGCTTTTCTAGGGCATGTGTTGACAATGAGAGGAGTCGCAGATTGACCAGGGAAAGTAAGTGATGTTTTGGATTGGCGATCACCCACTTGATTACCAGTCGAGAGTTTTACTGGTATGGCGAGGATACTACCGTCGCTTTATTGAGGATTTTCGGTGTGGCGGACCCCTCACGCGATTGCTCAAAAGGAAAAGAAATTCACTTGGGCGCGAGTGTGAGAAAAGTTTTGAAACTTAAGGAGAGTTTGACCACGGCCCGGTGCTTGTGTTGCCTGATATAAACAAGGATTTTGAGATATTTTGCGATGCCTCGCGCAAAGGTTTGGGTTGTGTCTTGATGCAAGACAAGAGAGTGGTAGCCTATGCCTCACGCCAGTTGAGACCGCATGAGGAGAACTACCCTACCCATGATTTGGAGTTGGAAGCCGTAGTGCATGCTTTAAAGATTTGGCGTCATTATCGATGGGTAATGGATGTGAGGTTTACGGATCATAAGAGTCGAAATACATCTTTACCAGTCAGAGCTTAACCTCGAGCGAGAGGAGATGGTTAGAGCTGATAAAGGATTATAATGTGGGCATACATTATCATCACGGAAAAGCTAATGTTGTTGCGAGATGCCTTGAGCGAGAAGGTATCTGCAATTCGGTGATAGTTCGAGAGAGTCATTGACCTTGCATGAGGAATTTGAAGCTTAGCCTTGAGTTGGTTGAGCGGGATTCTTGGCGACTATGGAGATCAACCAACTTTGGATGGTCGGTCGCGAGCTCGGTCGGATGATGAGGCATTTCAATGGATCGAAAAGAATTTAAGTGAAGGTAAAGTCGGGATTTTGGTGGATGATCGGGAACCTTGTGGTTCAAGCGGCGTTTGTGTGTGCCCAACAAACAAGAAATAAAGGATGTGTTGCTAAAAGAAGCTCATGAGTCATTGTATTCGATTCATCGAGCGATACCAAGATGTACCAGGACATTAAGGATAAATATTGGTGGCCAAGCATGAAGCGTGAGATCGCCGAGTATGTAGCCCTTTGTGATGTTTGTCGAGTAAAGGCGAGCACCGAGACCTGCGAGTTTGCTCTGACCATTGAAAGTCCACCGAGTGGAAGTGGGAAGAAATTGGTATGGACTTTATAGTCGGTTTGCCTAAAACCAAAGAGGGTCATGATTCCATTTGGGTCATTGTGGACCGTTTGACCAAGGTTGCCCATTTCATTCAGTTAAGGCGACTTACGGTGGTGACAAATTGGCGAGCTATATATGTCGAGATTGTCGGTTGCATGGTGTGCCCAAGAAGATTGTGTCGGATCGTGGATCGCAGATTCACCTCCCGGTTTTGGGGTAGTTTCCATAAGGCTATGGGAACCCACGAACTTCAAGATCTGACATATCACCCCAGACGGATGGTGAGCAGGCGAGTTAATCAGATTACGGAGGACATGTTGAGAGCTTTGTGTGCTTGATCATGGGTCTAAATGGGACGATTGTCTACCTTTGCGAGTTCTCATACAACAACGATTATCGAGCCGGTTTGCGAGATGTCACCGTTTGAGGCATTGTATGGCGAGAAATGCGAGACCCCTCTCAATTGGAAAGAGGCGGGAAGGTCGGTTTTTGCCCGATTGTTTGAAAGAAGCCGAGGATAAGGTCCGCTTGATTCGGGAAAGGTTGAAAGCTGCCAGGCGAGACAGAAAAGCTATCTGATACTGGCGCCGAGCCGAGTTTTGAGCGGATGATTTTGTGTATCGAGGATCACACCATTCAAAGGTGTGAAGAGATTTCAGCTAAAGGAAGCTTGCAGAGATATGTTGGTCCGTTCGGGATTACGAAACGCGAGGGAGAGGTTGCTTATCGATTGGAGCTACTGCGTCTTTCGATGGGGTACATGGCGTCTTTCATGTGTCCCAAGCAAGAAGTGCTGCGCGTACGAGGAGGTTGTGCGATTGAGGCCGTTGACTGCGGGAGGATCTGTCATACAAAGAGCACCCAGTCAAAATCTTGGAAGTGTCGAGCGAGTCACCGGAATAAAGCGGCCGTTTTGCAAAGTTGGTGGAGCAACCATTAGAGGAGGAAGCCACACAGGCGCGAGGAGGATCTCGGAGCGAGTTCGAACCTATTCTCTTAGTTGGCCCGGATCTAGGGAATTGAGATCTCGTTTAAGAGGGTAAGGTTTGTAACATCTGTTTTTGAGATTTTTAAAGCACGGATTTCAAAAATAAATTTTCTGGAATTTTCTGAAATTAATTGAAGCTTCAAATGAATTTTTAAAGTTTTAAATGATTTAATGTGATTAAAATAAACATTAACATAAGTGGAAAATATTTTATTTGAGTTCCTTGTGTCACAAGGAATTTTCTCGTATTTTGGTGAATTTTCGGATTTATTTGCTATTTTCTAGAGCTTTTAGAAGTTTATTTGAATTTACTGAAAAAGAAAAGAAAAGGAATTATTCCCGCCGCCCGATCTTCCTCTCTCCTCCACGCGTCCATCCATCCCGCCGCGCCGCCGTACCCTTTCCCGCGCGCTCTCCGCCCGATCCGCGCGCGCCACGCATCGCGCATCATGTGGCAGCGCGGCGCACCAACGCCCGCCCCGCGTCGCCTCGGCCGCCCGATCGCGTGCGCGCGATCACAGCCATCCGCCGCGCGCGCGCGCGAACCTAACCCTAACCAATCCCAGCCGTCCGATCTCTCTCGCGTTGAATCCCGCCGTCCAAACTTGTCGCGTTGCGGCCGTCGCGTAACCGGATTGGATTGCCTCGGTTCGCGTGATAAAACCCGCCGCCTCACCTCGGTTCGTGTGCCGTCGCCGCGAACTCGTCGCCGCCGCCCTCGCCCGCCCTCGCGCCCGCTGTCGCCGGAGCCGCTCCGCCGTCGCGCTGCCGCCGCCGTCGCGCCTCTCGCGCGCCGTCCCGTCGCCGTCGCGAAGACCTCGCCGGTGAGCCTCGCCGCCTCTCTCCTCGCCGTCGCCGCGTCGCCGCCCGTCGCCCTCGCCGCACCCGCTCCGCCCCTCGGTCCCGAGCCGCGCCCGCCGCAGCACTCAGCGCCGCGCGCGCGCGGGGCGCCCCGCCACGCGTCGCCGATCCGCTCCGCGCGCCGCCACGCGTCGCCATCTCCCGCTCCGCGCGCGCGCGCGCCAGCGTCGCGCAGCGCCAGCGCGGCGAGCCGCCACGCGCGTCGCCGTCGCCCGTCGCGCCGCGCCGCGCCGCGCGCGCGCGATCCCGCCGCCGCTTCGGTCCGGAGCGAGGCCCGATCTGCCACGTGCCGCATCCCGCGTCCGGATCCGCCGACACCGCCGCGCCGCGCGCCGCCGGCTCAGCCTAGCCACGTGGCAGCACGGTAGCGTGCCACGTCAGCCCTAAACCACGTGGCACGACACGTGGCATGCCACGCCGATGCCACGTCGCCCTAGCCGCCTCCCGAGCCACGTGGCGCCACGTCGGTGCCACGTCGGCCGTGCCGCGTGGCGGCATATCTTTCTTGCCACGTCGCCACGCGCCCGCGTCGACCCTCTCTCCCCGTGCCTTTGTTCCGTGCGCGGGTTCACCGTGGACCGGTATTTGGTGCACGGGTTCACAACCACAGATGCCTTTTCCGATTTTCCCGAATTAATTTTCCGGGCCCGTTCTCCTCCGTCCTAGCTCCGATTGACCCGTTCTTTTTCTAAATTCATCTAAAATCGAGCTCTAGCTGTTGGTTCTGTTTTTGTGAATTTTGAGTTCTTTTGCTTGTCATTTTATGTGTTTCTTTGTTTAGGTCGTTTTCTCTCGTTAGATTCGGATTCGGAGGAGCGAGTTTCGCGCTTGAGAAGACCGAGTACCCACGAGCATAACGAAGGCAAGTCGTGTCCCTTGATCATGTTGAACCCAATTTTACAAACTATTATTTAATTATTTTGTTTCAAATTACATTGCATTGCTATTTTTATTCAAACCGTTGCAAGTAGTTATTGTCCCAATTGCAATTACACCTCCTTGACACTTTGAAATACCATGGAGCCTTTGTCACCATAGGTTGGGAAATTTAATAGTGATGCTAGTTTATTTATCACATGGGTTGATGCGATTAGATTGCTTAGCGCTTTATATTTCGTTTGGTCTCATCGCACATATTAAATTATTAATTTGACTTAATGATATATGGAATCGTGGTTGGTGCCACGTGTATTAAAATTTGTGCCACGGCATTGGTGTGACGTTGGCTTGGTTATACAAATTGGTTTTGCACTCAGGCGAGTGATCGTGCGATAAAGGGGGAATCTGATTGTACTTTGGGGATGTGGTAGTCTCGCCGGGTAATGCTAAGGACTTAACTTTGTGCGCCATTGATCCGAGCTTAATCGTGCAAACCACATGTCTATTATGGGATGGACTGGTGATTAATTTGTAATATTTCAATTCAGTGCCATTGTGATGAACATGGTTGCTTGATTTCCATGTGGCGCAAGGGGGTGTGATCACGAAACCCTAGCGGGCGGGATTGGGTTGAGGTAGAGCATTGTAAAGGCCTTGTTGTGATTTCCTTAGGCCTAGGCTAATCACATCGTGTGGGTACAGTTGTGCAACCTCTGCGAGTGTAAAACTATTCGAATAGCCGCGTCCTCGGTCATGGGCGGTGCTCGGGATTTCACACGAGGGTTAGTGTTTCATTTACAACTTGGTGGTTTATGTTGGGAGTGGACGGGTAGTTCCTTTGTTGGTTTAAACTTGTGAATTGGTGTTCACAAGTGGTTCTTGTTTATTCCTTTGATTATCTATTATTCTTGTTTTGATTAACTTTACGCTTTCAAGTTATTTAATATATTTCATTAATAAATGCCTTTATGCAAATTAACCTTTCAGCCTTCCTTTGGTAAGCCTTGCATATTATATTGCATTTATTGTTACAAGCGACTTCTTGAGTACCAATGTACTCACGGCTTTACGCCTATGTTGCTCGATTGAGGAGAGGAGTACTATCGGCGGAGGTGCGGAAGGGAGTACTACGACGACTTCACGGATTAGGCTTTGTTCTCCACTCGATAGCTTTGTGGCTTGTCGATTGGTCGCTACGCTTTATTTTGGATTTCATTGCTATTTTGTTAAGCCCTTCCGCTAGAGATATTGTAAGCTTGGCCATAAGGTCGTACCTTTGATATTTTATCGATATTCTAGTTTTCCCTTATTATTGTCGTGTGTATGACTATGATGACATCTATGTTTGACTGTGTGCACTAGCGTGATCCTGGACTAGTGCAGTTTACACAGAGAGACCGAATTTGCATATTCGGGTCTCGACACAGGATATGGGCGTGACGAAAAGCGACGGTGAACTCTACCCAGGTGATGCTGTTCTGGTCCTCATGAGTGGTGCAGTAGTTCTCCCACCACTCTGCTGCTGCTCCCTCAAGCTGGTGTGCTGCATACATCACCTTCTCTCTGTTGGTGTACTGAGCTAAGTTCAATTTCTTTTCCACTGAACGGATCCAATCATCTACCTCCAAAGGCTCGGAAAAACTGAAGAAGGTAGGCGGTTTCGTCCTAATGAACTCTGCATAGTTGGACTGCTGACGTGGTGCCTAAGGTGCTACTGGCTCCTGGTGCTGACGCTGCATCATAGCATTCATATTTTGCATTATTACCTGCATCATCTGTGTCTAGGCCATCAAAAACTGACTGAGGGCGGGGTCTAAGGTCGGTGGAACTGGCTGAGCGGCACTGCTCTCTGGATCCTGATTTGCCTGGTTACAGCCTGAAGAGCTCCTGGTGTCAACCATCTTGCTGCTGCTCTGAAAAGGGAAACAACTGCTGACTTCTTAAGGGCAAAAAGGTGATAGAAAAAAGAATAGATAAGAAGGTGAATTCTTAATGGCAACCGGAACTGGAGGAACAATTTGCCAAGAAAGGCTAAAACAAAACTGAGCGAAAATAACTCCAATAAAAAGACTGATATGACTGCAACATAATGCTTTTAAGGGAAAGATTTGCAACTCACATCACACACTAACTAATCTAAAGGCTCCCACTCGGGTCCTAACAGGTAGGGCTCGCTACTCTCGTCCTCTGAATCGCTGTAGACGACTCATGAGTTGCGGACTGATGGTGACTGCTCTCTGACTAGGGCTGGAATGAAGTGCCGAAGGTACTCCTGTCGGTTGCCGGTGATGCGTTGTCTCTCCTCGGGGCTCGACAGTGTAGGCAACGGTAGAGGTACTGGCGACTGCGGTCGGGGCTCCTCCCTGACTGGCTACGGTGGACTAGGGGTGGCTCCATATTGCTCCTTGAACTTCCGGATGAGCCTAGACATATTGATCTTGTATAACTTGCAAAGTCGTCGGATGGCTTTATACGCAGCTCCTTGCGCTAACTCTTCTCCACATGCACCGATGTTCTTAAAGTTGTGATGTAGAGAGAGAGAGAGATAAAGAGCAGTTACGTTGTGAGCTTTTTTGTTTGCATGAACAGGTTCCATGACCTTTGCAAGAATATTGTGCCTTTTTGTTTGTTTGCAATTTGCAAAAGTGACAATGCTTTAATTCTGCTTTTATTCATGAGTGGATGACTGCAATCATTCCCAACTTTATCTTTCATTGTATAAATTTGCTAAGTTGTGCTCTGTCAATGACCTATACCCTATGCCCCGTCCATACCACCTAGTTAATCCATCCCACTAGTTAACACCCCACGTGACCATCTAAACCCACCCTTGTATGTTCAGTCAAAATAATTTGTTGTTTACAATTGACAGCAGCCAAACGTGATTTGGATTTGATGTCCTTTCACAATTCCATGTGGCACCCGAACACAACAATTGGAATTTGGAATCCAATTGCTGCTAATTCTAATTCAAGTAGAAATGGTATTTGAATTCAAATCTTAATGTCCAATTCAATTGATGGCTGCCAAACGGGTGTAGTATTTAGAAAGTACCCACTGATATGTTCGTGAATTTGGGGGAATCCACTGTAGAAATGTCAAGTTTCCCCAATTGCGTTGCACCTCATGCTGTTTCATGCATCTGTTGGTTTCCTTATATTCTTGTAATAGTTGGACCGACAACCTAGAACAAAATGCTTCGGGCTAGCCACAATGAACAAACTCATATAGCCCTGCGAGAGGCTTAGGTTGCTAGTGATATACCCTAAAGTCAATCACAGAGATAACTATATTACGTCTATATTTATAAACTCTTAAATAAATATTATTATATTACTTGGATGAATTATCATTTATAGAGATTAGCAAGTATGTGACTTGTTGGTGAATCTCTTTATTTGTTATATGATATCATTCTAAAAGGTCTCTGGTCGAATATCACTGGTTGGAACACTAGTGACTTATAGACCATCACATGTATTGATTAATAACCACATTTCAACAGTTATAGATATGGCATACTGAATCAATAACGTGGACACATATTCAAGATCATAGTGTTGGATTGACACACTTTGAAAAACTGTTGAGATTGTTATATTTCTATGTATTATCAGTTGGTCTCAAGTAATAATAATGTATAATCTTTATACCTGAGATCAATATGATTTCCTACATGTGTAATAGTACTTTTAGGAGTTACCAAATGCCACTCTCTAACTTAGTTATAAAGATAGCTTCCGAGTATGTTATGAAACATGCGGAGAAATGCGACTGGTTGGATATGGGATTTGTTCCTCCTAACATAATAGTAGAGATATCTATGGGCCCATCAATGTGGTTGGATAAAGGAAGCGCATGGTCATGCCACAAGTGGTGAAGAGTCGATCATACAACGTTATCCATCACTAGATCGAGAAAGGTTTGAACAGTCCATCAATAACATGTTTCTCACTTGGAGTTCAATTAGATATCGTGAGACAAAAGGAGAATACACAACTAGGTAGTTTACTTCGATCAGATATGAACTGGTCATATGGAAATATGCACTGGTTATGAGTTGGTTAAACATATCACAAACTGATCGTCAAATTGGCCGTATGGGGGTACAAACTGATCGTAACTAGATACCAACTGGCCATAAGTGTATAGGACTTGGTCGCATATCACATTGTGTAAGGTTTGTCCGGTTTGATCTTTTGTGTATATTTAGTGATCAACATCAGGGATTACATTTTCGGACCAAAATTCGACAATATTCAACCTTCTCAGCCTATCCTGAAAAAAGGCCCAACTGGCCAAAAAAATTGGCTTGAATTGAAAAATCTCGGCCCAATGATGGGTATTCCTGGCCTAGCACAAGACGTGATATCAAGAAGCCATTTCGCTCCCCCGACTCCTTCCTTCGTGAATGCTTTCGACCGCGGTGGTGGCTAGGTTTTCCCTGAACTCGACGGTGGCTAGGTTCTCCCTGACCCCGACTCCTTCCGACCCCGACGGTAGTAGCAAGGGAACGGGGGTAGGGGCGACGGCAAGGAAGGGGGATAGGTGGTGCCAGCAAGCGAGCGGGTGGAGCTGGCAATAGCAAGGGTGGGGGGCGCCAAAGGTTCTGGAGGTATAAATTTGTGCTCTTTAGTGTGTGCAAACCAGAGATTCACTACTATAGAAAGCCTAATACTAGACGCGAAATCACAGACGGTTTGACAAAACCGTGCATGAACGACTGTCTAACTGAGCATGTTTTAATTTGGACACAAATGCAATGTTGATGGCGTCGGAAAAACAGTATCACGAGACCGTTCTTACCAATAAACCGTCGTGATATTTCCGTATCCTGAGCGGTTTCTATTACAAACCGTGCGTGATAATCGGCATTATCACGAGATGGTTTTTATTTAAAACCGTCGTGATAAGCTACTTATCACCGGCGATTTGTATTACAAACCGTGCGTGATAATCTTAGAATTATCACGAGCGGTTTGTAATACAAACCCGTCTGTGATGTTATCGTCGATGTTAATATATAACTACTGATCGAGCGGTTTGTATTACGAGTTGCTTCTAATAACTTATAACCTACGAACTCACGAGATAAGAGATCATAAATTAAAGGAAAATTTATTACAAAAGTCGCACATAAAGAGATTCCCAGATTCTAATCTTCAGTCCGATGTTCATATATAACTACAGAACGGTTTGTTTTACAGGTTGCTTCTAATAACTTATAATAACCTACGTACAGAACTACTTAGACAAGAGATCATAAATTAAAGAGAAATTTATTACAAAAGTCGCACATAAAGAGATTCCCAGATTCTAATCTTCAGGGCTTCGTACGTTTCTTCTTCGACTTTGTCAGTTGGATCGGCGCCGAGTTCTCGAACGCCGTTAAGATTGTCCTTGCCCTCAGCACTTCCTCCTCCAGCCTGGGCAAATGATCAGTAGCATAGTCCATAATCTCGTAGAGGATTGCATTGTAAGCTTCCTCAGACTCTGCCGTTTCTGCTTGATCGGCAATGCTATCCATTAGTCTGTGCAATGCCATAAGAGCTTTTTCCGCTCTGTGCACATTGTTGAGAAGAACTAGGGTGGCGCGAATTCCCTTTCTTGAGCGGCGCGAGACGCCTTCGTCGGCGGCGGATGATCAGTCGGTGACGGATGCAAGAAAGTTGGGGAAGGAGAGCGGGCGTGTCGCGGAGAAGCTGCTCTCGGGCGTAAATTGCGGCGCCTATGCAAGGTTCGGCGAACAACTCTTGATGAACAAATGAGAGGAAGGAGATGATCACCGGCCATATTGCATGTCTGCGTTGAGAATTAGGTGGCGTGCATATTTAACCTTTAGCGAGAGCGGTTCGTATACCAAATTAATGATCGAGAGCGGTTCGTATGTCGAGACACTTCATATAACGATAGTGCTACGAGTCGATGGAGCTATCACGAGACGGTTTTATTTTGGAGACCGTGCGTGATGAGTATCTAAGCGGTTCTTACTAACGAACCGTGCAGTGATAGTCAAACATTCTGAGCGGTTCTTACCAATGAACGTCTGCGATATCGAGAATATCACGAGCGGTTTTAATCAAAAACCGTCAGTGATATCCTGAGCGATTTTAACTACAAACCGTGCAGTGATAGTAAGTATCCTGAGCGGGTTTGTTTAAAAACCGTGCGTGATAATCTTTACTATGTATTTATTGCGCCACTCGGACGCATCATCTTCATTTCGATCGAGATCTTGGCCCGTGGTCTTTGCGGTGGAGGCGGCAAGGCTTTCAGGCCAATTTTTTTTTTGTGGAAGGAGGCTTATTTGGCATGAGAGCTTTGAAGATTCATTGAGATGTTGGTTGCCCTAGATATGGTTAGTAATGAAATTTGTTTGATCTAGCTAATTAATTTTCGGTGAACTGTTATATATATATACTTTGAAGATCTAGCTAATTTAGATTTAGCTAGCCTCAATGCATGTGGTATATATGTAGTAATAATTAATTAAATTAATTTTAATACTAAGTTGTTATATATTTTCATTATATAGGACCGAAGCTAGATGTATATCGCAAACCGTGTGAGTGAAGAGTATATTAATGGCGTATCTGCTTTTACAAGAGCTGCCGAGGAGGATATGTTGAATAAGGGGGTGGAATATATGTATTGTCCATGCATTGACTGTGAGAATTTGAAGATATTTAAGAATCAAGAGCAGATTGAAGCGCACTTGATTCGGAGGGGTTTCAAAAAGGGGTATACGTGTTGGACCAGTCATGGCGAAGTCAATGATATGCCGCCGGATGACATCGCCGGCAAAGTCAATGATATGTCGTCGGATGACATCGCCGGTGAAGTCTATGATATGTTACCGGATGATGATTGTAGTTCGGATTCGGATAGGCTGCACGATGACAATCTGGATCAGATGCTTCGTGATGCATAAGGGTCAACAACGAACAATGTGACGAAACTAGTTACGTACGCATTGATCATCATGAAGGGTTAATTTTTAAAGAAAATAAGCAAGTAGAATGAGAATAGCGACATATATGTATGTATGGGGTGTATATGCATGTGAATTGGCATTTATGTATATAACAATTAATGCATGCATGTGTGTGATATGTAGGTGAATTTTGAGAATGAGTCATACGAATGTATCTCTATGTTCATTGGGTTGTTGTAAAGAAATATACCGGGTTGTTGTAAAGAAATAACTACAGCTGGACAAAGACTTATTGAATCTTTGGTTAGTGCGATTATATTAACTACAGTAGGGCAAAGGATTATTACTGAGCGGTTGTAAGTTTAAAATAAATGCAGGATCATAGATATCACGAGCGGTTCTTAGTTCAGAGCAAATGCGTGATAGTTGATTATCATTTATATATAAGCATTTATCTAAAACCCCCAGTTAGTGTTTTGCGCGTACACTGCCAGTTATTAGCAATACCAACCTAGACTTAGTCGCTCTCCCGATCCCCCGAGCCCGTCGCCGCCGCCGTCCCCCGAGCCCGTCGCCGGCCTCCTCCGGTCTCCGAGCCCGTCACCGGCCGCCTCTGTCCCCCCGAGGCTGTCGCCGTCCTCGAGCCCATCGCCAACCGCCTCCGTCGAGCCCCCGAGCCCGTCGCCGCCGCCGTCCCCCGAGCCCGTCACCAGCCTCCTCCGGTCTCCGAGCCCGTCACCAGCCGCCTCCGTCCCCCCGAGGCCGTCGCCGTCCTCGAGCCCGTCGCCAGCCGCCTCCGTCGAGCCCCCGAGCCCGTCGCCGTCCCCGAGCCCGTCGCCGGCCACCTCCGTCCCCCCAAGTCTGTTAGTTTCTTTTAATAGAAAATGTTGGTTTAAGCTTAAGATCTAATATATAGTTGTCATATAACTGTTGCATAGCATTATGCTGATTTTGGATACATGATATTTATGTTGAGCATAAATTTTTACTTGAATAACTTAAAATGTTTATATGTGTATATGTTGATTAAGTCATTTTTATGCCTCTGGTATCATGCATGTTGTATATATAGGAAAGAATAGGCACTTACTTGAACATATATTCTTGTTATTTCATAAGTCTTATTGTTGTTAAATCTTACTGTTATGCATATGCATATGTATATGTATATACATGTTGCTAATGAACTTAGATATGTATATTTATACTTGAATATATGTATACATATATTGGAATTAAATTTAAGTATGTGCTTATACCGCACTATTTACGTATATATGAGAAGGCCAACATGTCATCGCGCATTCTTCAACATCATCGCGGAGCGTCCGCTCCAAAATCAACATGCAAAGCAAGAGGACTATCGAAAAGCCCGAGGGCGATTTACCATCACCGCAGTCGATAGATGCGGGACCCCTCTCCTTCACGACAAAGCGGCAAGCGCATTTGAAGAACGATTGGAATAGTTACGAGCAATTGAGATCACATTCGATTCGTGGAAGAGCGTGAGTGAGACTTCGAAGCGTGAGCTGGCGGCGAGAGATTTTGCATCGTTCGAGATCCCGAGAAGAACACCACGACTCCGTGCAGCGACATGCGTTGGCGGCGTGCAAAGCATAAAAGAACTTCAAGAGCGTGCTTGTCAAGGACTATGTGCAGAAGGATCTAACGCCCTTTGACAGGTATCCATTCCTCGAACCACAATGGGATGAGTTTAAAGCGATAAAGATGACCGAAGCTTTCAGAAATGCAAGCGCGGCGCACAAGGCCCTCCAGGCAAAAAATACACATCCACACAGACTCGGCACAGCTGAGTATGCGGGTAAAATCCCGCAGTGGAGGCGGGAGGACGAACAGGCAATCCTGTGGAACACCGCCGCACCATTTGCCACGATCCCGGATGAGCGCGCTTGAAATTGGATTAGAGCGAGGTCATCTACCACGTCGTCGAGGGACATCTCTTTCCGGAACCCTACAGACCAGGAAGTGTCCCACCGCCTGATAAAATATCGAACTACGTAGCTTGTAATTACTCCACTACTTCCCTGAAAACTAAATGACATGTCGGGCTCTCGCAGGATGCACTGAGTGTCGAATCTTCCCAGGGATCATTCCAGTCAATTAGGGAGAAAGATATACTCTCCGTAGCACTGGGAAAAAATGAGCAAAGATATACTCTCCGCAGCACTGGGAAATAATGAGCACCCGGGTCGTACGAGACGCCTTGGGTTTTATGTTCCTTGGAATCAAGGTTTCTCGAGATAACCCGAATTGTATCAGTAGGAAGAGAAACAAAGCGGCGTGGCCTTGCGGCTACGAGAGGAGATCAAGGCATCTCTTAGAGAGGAGCTTGCTGATTACATCGAGAGATGAGGTGCGAAGACAAGCGAGAAGAAAATCAGCGAGCCGCCGCTCGCATGCTAGCTAGCCCCCAACCGTCGGAGTAGCTCGCGTCCAATCCTCTGACGGAATGCGAGCAATTTCTGTGGGCGACATCTTGCAAGCTACGAAGTGCAAGCTCCAAGTGAGATATGCCTCCGTTGCCTTGTGCGGCTGCTAGGGCTGGCATATCCGTCCGGTGAAGGGGCCATGGTGCACCGTGCACCTTTAGCTCTAGGCTTCAAAAAAGTGTCTGTGGATGGTGTGCATGCCAATTTCGATGTCATCCCGCTACCGAAGCCCTCCAACGACGAGATCGTGACTCTAGGGTAAGCCATTGGAACCTTCATCCAGTGGTCCAAAAGTAACATCTGCCTAGAGGCTTCTTCACCGGTGGTAGGTTCACAAGGGCAAGACGAACCAGAGCAACTTGCACTAGTGCCATCTCCACAAGGTCTACCTCCACCACCGCTACCTGCACTGGTGATGAGTCCACGGGAGTTATTCCCAGTGCAACAACTTCCACCGGTGCTACCTTTACAGTCGACCTACAATCGAGTTAGCAAGGACAGCCAAGGCAGCAAGGGCAAAGCAAAGAAGACCGATGATGATATCACATGCCGCCATTGGCCCGCAAATTAGGTGCTTGGCGAGCCGATGGTCGACTCCGGTGATCGCCTCCCATTCCTATCGATAAGTTGCGAGGACATTACGATTGGTATATGAAACAATCCAATAAGCCAAAGGATGAACGGTGCATAGGTCTCACTGTCAAATTCAGGCAGCATCATTTCCAGCACGAATTTCAAGATGGTGTCTTCATGGTGACCTTTGATGATTTATTTGATCTTTTCACGCTCAACGCTCTCGGCGCCTCACTCGTTCGATCTTTGGGCGTTGTATGTCGAGACCGAATATGCAAACTCGGTCTTTCTGTAAACCGCACTAGTCGAGGATCACGCTAGTACACACGATCAAACATAGATGTCATCACGATCATACACGACAATAATAAAGGAAACTCGAATATCGATAAAATATCAAAGTGCGACCTTATGGCCAAGCTTACAATATCTCTAGCGGAAGGGCTTAACAAAATAGCGGGAAATCCAAAATAAAGTGTAGCGACCAATCGACAAACCACGAGCTATCGAGTGGAGAAGCGAAGCCTAATCCGTGAAGTCGTCGTAGTACTCTCCTTCGGCACCTCCTGGCGATAGTACTCCTCTCCTCAATCGAGCAACATAGGCGTAAAGCCGTGAGTACATTGGTACTCGGCAAGTCGTTTGTAACAATAAATGCAATATAATATGCAAGGCTTACCAAAGGAAGGCTGAAAGGTTAATTTGCATAAAGGCATTTATTGATGAAATATATTAAATAACTTGAAAGCGAAAGTTAGCGAAAGCAGAAACAATAGATAATCAAAGGAATAAACATGAACCACTTGTGAACACCAATTCACAAGTTAAACCAACGATGAACTACTGTCCACTCCCAACATAAACCACCAAGTTATAAATGAAACACTAACCTCGTGTGAAATCCCGAGCACGCCCATGACCGAGGGCGCGCTATTCGAATAGTTTTACACTCTGCGAGGTTGCACAATCTGTACCCACACGATGTGATTAGCCTAGGCCTAAGAAAATCACAACAAGGCCTTTACAATGCTCTACCTCAACCCAATCACGCCGCTAGGTTTCGCATCACACCCCCTTGCGCCACATGGAAATCGGCAACCATGTCCATCACAATGGCGAAATTGAATTGAAATATTACAAATTAATCAGCCAGTCCATCCATAATAAACATGTGGTTTGCACGATTAAGCTCGGATCAATGGCGCACAAAGTTAAGTCCTTAGCATTACGGGCGAGACTACCACATCCCCAAAGTACAACTGTACTTCCCCTTTCTTGCACGATCACTCGCTTGAGTGCAAAACCAATTTGTATAACTAAGCCAACGTCACACCAATGACGTGGCACAAATTTAATACGTGGCACCAACCACGGTTCCATATGTCATTAATTCAAATTAATAATTTAACAGGTGTGATGAGATCAAACGTGATTATAAACCGGCTAAGCAATCTAATCGTACTAACCCATGTGATAAATAAACTAGCATCACTAATATATTTCCCAACCTATGGTGACAATGGCATCATGGTATTTCAAAGTGTCAAGGAGGTATAATTGCAATTGGGACAATAGCTACATGCAAAGGTTTGAATAAAAATAGCAATGCAATATAAATTAAAGCAAAATAATTAAATAATAGTTTGCAAAATTGGGTTCAACATGATCAAGGGACACGACTTGCCTTCGTTATGCTCGTGAGGTACTCTAGTCTTCAGCGCGAAACTGCTCCTCCGAATCGAATCTAACGAGAGAAAACGACCGGAAACAAAGAAACACATAAAATGACAAGCAAAAGAACTCAAAAATTCACAAAACCAGAACCAACAGCTAGAGCTCGATTTTAGATGAATTTAGAAAAAGAACGAGGTCAATCGGAGCTAGGAGCGGAGGAGAACGGGCTCGGAAAATTAATTCAAAATTAATTCAGGAAAATCGGAAAAGTTCTTGTCTTTGTGAACCCGGTCCACGAGATTCCGAGTCCACCGTGGGCGCGTCCACGTAACGATGCACGGGCGCGGCGGCGGCGGCGGGCGTCGGCGTGGCGTGGCGGCGGCATATCTGCCACGTGGCGCGTCTTGGCGTGGCGGCTAACGTGGCTGCCACGTGGCTCGAAGCGGCGCGGATTGCGGCGCGCGGGCGGCGCGTGGTGGCGCGAAGGGCGGATTAGCGGCAGCGTGGCGGGTGCGCGGCGCGGGCGGCGAAGTCATGGCGCTTGGCGCAGCACGCGAGCGAGCGGCGGCGGCGGCGGCGCGGCGGCGGCGGCAGCGGCGGCGAACGGCGCGAGAGCTCACCGGCCGGCGGCGCGGCGCTTTGCCAGCGACCTCGAGCGGCAGCGGAGCGCAACGCACGGCGGCGCGGGCGGCTCGGCGGCGGCAGCGCGAAGCGCGAAGCGGCGGCGGCGGCGAGGGTTCGGCGGGCGTGCCGCGAACCGAGGCGGCCGCCGGTTTTAACACGCGGAACCGAGTTCGATCGATTCTGGCGGCGAGCGCGGGCGCGGACGCGGCGGGTTAGACGGCTAGGATGCGGCCGCGGCGAGATCGGACGGCGAGGATTGATTAGGGTTGGGGTTAGGGTTCGCGCGCGCGGAGCGGGCGGTTGTGATCGCGCGCGCGCGCGATCGAGCAGCCGAGGCGCCGGGCGAAGTGCGGCGTCTTTGGTGCCACCGCGCGTCAGTAGCGGATCTTGCGACAGCGTGGCGCGAGCGGGATCGAGCGGCGGGGCGGCGGGTGCGCGAAAGAAAAGTCACGCGGCGCGCGCGCGCGGATCGGGTGGCGCGTGGAGGAGAGAGGGTGATCGGGCGGCGGGGATTAAATCCTTTTCTTTTCTTTTTCCAGAAATTCAAATAAACTTCTAAAAGCTCTAGAAAATAGCAAATAAATCCCAAAAATTCACCAAAAATATCAGAAAATTCCTTGAGACCTGAGAAACACAAATAAAATATTTTCCACTTATGTTAATGTTTATTTTAATCACATTAAATCATTTAAAACTTTAAAAATTCATTTGAAGCTTCAATTAATTCCAGAAAATTCATTTTTGAAATCCAGGCTTTAAAAAATCTCAGAAAAACAGGATGTTACAAACCTTACCCCTTAAGCGAGATCTCGGCCCGAGATCCGGGCCAACTAAGAGAATAGGTTCGGAAACTCCGCTCGAGATCCTCCTCGCGCCCCAGTGGCTTCCTCCTCGAATGGTTGCTCCAGAACTTTGCAAAAGCGGACCGCTTTATTCCGGTGACTCGCTCGACACTTCCAAGATTTTGGCCGGGTGCTCTTTGTACAGCCAGATCCTCCTGCAGTCAACGGCCTCAATCGGCACAACCTCCTCAGTGCAGCGCGAGCACTTCTTGGTGAGACACATGGAAGGCGTCATGTACCCCAGAAAAGATGCGGTAGCTCCAAGCGATAAGCAACCTCTCCCCTGCATTTCAGAATCCTGAACAGACCAACATATCTCGGTGCAAGCTTCCCTTTTAACTGAAACCTCTTCACACCTTTGAATGGTGTGATCCTGAGGTACACAAAATCATCCGGCTCAAAACTCGGCTCTCGTGCAGTATCTGCATAGCTTTTACATGCGGCACAGGCGACTTTCAACCTTTCTGTATCAAGCGGACTTTATCCTCGGCTTCTTTCAAACAATCCGGGCCAAAAACTCGACCTTCCCCGTCTCTTTCCAATTGAGAGGGTCTGCATTTCTGCCATACAATGCCTCAAGCGGTGACATCCGCAAAGCGGCACGATAATCTGTTGTTGTATGAGAACTCGCAAAAGGTAAACAATCTGTCCCACTTAGACCCATGATCAAGCACACGGCTCTCAACATGTCCTCGAACTCGATTAACTCGCTCTGTCGACCATCCATGCAGGGGTGATATCTTTGTCTTGAAATTCGTGAGTTCCCATAGCCTTATGGAAACTACCCCAAAACCAAGAGGTGAAGCTGCGATCCACGATCGACACAATCTTCTTGGGCACACCATGCAAGCGACAATCTGGACATATATAGCTCGCCAATCTGTCACCACTATAAGTCGTCTTAACTGGAATGAAATGAGCAACCTTGGTCAATCGGTCCACAATGACCCAAATCGAATCATGACCCTCTTTGGTTTTAGGCAAACTGACTATAAAGTCCATACCAATTTCTTCCCACTTCCACTCGGGGACTTTTAATGGCTGTAGCAAACCTGCAGGTCTCTGGTGCTCTGCCTTTACTCTCTGACAAACATCACAAAGGGATACATACTCAGCGATCTCACGCTTCATGTTTGGCCACCAATATTTATCCTTAATGTTCTGATACATCTTGGTACTGCCTGGATGAATTGAATACAGCGACTCATGAGCCTCTTTTAACAACACATCCTTTAGTTCTTGCTTGTTGGGTACACACAAACGCTGCTTGAACCACAAGGTTCCCTGGTCATCCACTGAAAATCCTGACTCTTTACCTTCACTTAAATTCTTTCTGATCCGCTGAAATGCCTCATCATCTGACTGAGCCTGGCGAATCTGACCATCCAAAGTAGGCTGCATTTCCATAGCTGCCAAAAATCCTGGCTCAACCAACTCAAGGCTAAGCTTCTGAAATTCTTCATGCAAAGCTGGCTGACTCTCTTGAACCATCACTGAATTGCAGTATACCTTTCTGCTCAAGGCATCTGCAACAACATTAGCTTTCCCAGGATGATAATGTATGCCCACATTATAATCCTTTATCAGCTCTAACCACCTCCTCTGCCTGAGGTTAAGCTCGGACTGGGTAAAGATGTATTTCAGACTCTTATGATCCGTGTAAACCTCACATCTGTTACCCATCAGATAATGACGCCAAATCTTTAAAGCATGCACTACGGCTGCCAACTCTAAATCATGGGTAGGATAGTTCTCCTCATGCGGTCTCAACTGGCGTGAGGCATAGGCTACCACTCTCTTGTCTTGCATCAAGACACAACCCAAACCTTTACGCGAGGCATCGCAAAATATCTCAAAATCCTTGTTTATATCAGGCAACACAAGCACTGGGGCTGTGGTCAAACTCTCCTTAAGTTTCTGAAAACTTTTCTCACATTCTGGCGTCCAAGTGAATTTCTTTTCCTTTTTGAGCAACTGTGTGAGGGGTCTGGCCACACTGGAAAATCCCTCCATAAAGCGACGGTAGTATCCTGCCATACCCAGAAAACTCGACTGGTAATAGCAAGTGGGTGACTGCCAATCCAAAACATCACTTACTTTCCCTGGATCAACTGCGACTCCTTCTGCTGTCAACACATGCCCTAGAAAGGCGACTTTCTTCATCCAAAACTCACATTTGCTGAACTTTGCATACAACTGATTATCTCTCAATTTCTGCAATACTAATCTCAAGTGCTCCTGATGTTCCTCCTCATTCTTGGAATATATCAATATGTCGTCAATGAACACAACAACAAACTTGTCCAAATATTCCATAAACACCTTATTCATCAAATACATGAAATATCTTGGAGCATTAGTCAAACCAAATGACATCACTGTGAACTCGTATAGACCATAACGAGTCGAGAAGGCTGTCTTGGGTATGTCCTCCTTACGTATCCTCATCTGATGATATCCTGATCTCAAATCAATCTTGGAGAACACTCCTGCTCCCTTAAGCTGGTCAAACAGGTCATCGATCCTGGGCAGAGGGTACTTATTTTTGACGGTGACCTCATTAAGTGCTCTGTAGTCCACACACATGCGCTGACTACCATCCTTTTTCTTGACGAACAACACTGGCGCTCCCCACGGGACGAACTTCGGTCGATGTAACCCTTATCCAAAAGCTCCTGAATTTGCTTCTTCAACTCTGCTAAGTCATTAGCTGGCATCCGATAGGGTCTCTTGGAAATCGGAGCGGTACCTGGCACAAGCTCAATCAGAAACTCAACCTCCCTCTCTGGTGGCATACCTGGAAGATCATCTGGAAACACGTCGGGGTACTCTCTGACAACTGGTACATCCTCCAACTGAATTACCTTGCTCTGACAAATCATGACTGGCTCTGGCTGACACTCACTGGCTGCGAATCGCACCTTAACTCCGTCTGAATTGGTTAAGGTCACTGCTCTGCTCCCACAGTCTAACACTACCTGCTGCTTCTGAAGCCAATCCATTCCCAAGATTACATCTAGAGACTGCATATCCAACAAAATCAGGTCGGCCCTAAACTCAATTCCCTGAATGGTTATCCTAACTCCTGGACAACCTAGGTTGGATCTCAACTCGGATCCGGGGGATTGGATTAAAAGAACAGATCCAAGAGCAATAGTTTTCAATTGTTGCTTTAAAGCAAAACTCAGAAACAAGCGAATCGAAGCTCCGAATCAAATAAAGCGGTGGCGAGGCCAATATGCGAAACGTCATCGATCACAACGTCTGGTGCTGCCTGGGCATCCTCTGCGGTGACGTGGTTCACCTGACCTCTCACCACCGGCGTCCTGCTGGCCTGTCCTGAGGCCGGGGGTGCTCCTCGTCCTGCTCCCGGGGTAGGGGTACGACCGGGTGTGGCTCCCAAGTCAAAACGAACTGGCGTCGGGCACCTGCCTGCCTCTGAGGGCACTTGCTAGCATAGTGTCCCACCTCATGACACTTGAAGCAAGTGATGGATGCTGCTGAATTATTGCTCTTCTGCTGCTGCTGTCCACTGGAACCACCAGACGCCGTCTGGCCAAACTAGCGCGTGTGCGAGTGGGTCCAAACCACAAGACTATCTGCTGCTTTGTTGGCACTCGTGCGGGCTGGTAGGAACCAAAACGAGGCCTCTGAGACTGGTGTGACTGTGATCCCTGCTGGATCAACCTCCTCTTGCGAGACTCCTCGAGCTCGCGGCGACTCTCCTCGATGAGAATGGCCTTATCCACCAACTTGCTGAAACCGGCATAGTCGTTGCCTACGACTTGTACCTTCAAAGCTGGGTTCAAGCCTTTCTTGAACCTCTTACGCGAAATGCATCCGTCGCTACATCCTCTGGCGCGTAGCGAGCCAACTGAGTGAATTTATTGAGATATTCACTCACTGACAGGTTCCTCTGCTGGAACTCCCGAAACTCATCCTTCTTCATCTCGACCACTCCATCCATGACATGAGCGGTATGGAAAGCCTTGGCGAACTCCTTCCAAGTGATGTCGTGCTGGTTCTCATGGGCGGCACAGTAGTTCTCCCACCACTCTGCTGCTGGTCCCTCAAGCTGATGTGCTGCATACAAAACCTTCTCCCTGTCGGTGCACTGAGCCAAGTTCAGTTTCTTCTCAACTGAACGGACCCAATCGTCGGCCTCCAAAGGCTCGACGAACCGGAAAAACAGCGGTCTCGTCCTCATAAACTCTGCATAGCCGGTCTGGCGACGAGGTGCCGTGGTGGTGGTCGCTCTGGTCTTTGTCGCTGCATCATAGTCTGCATACCCTGCATCATGGTCTGCATCATCTGAGTCTGGGCCATCAAGAACTGACTGAGGGCAGGATCCAAGGTAGGTGGCACCGCCGCGCAAAGATGTTCTCTGGTCTGGTTCCCGATTGCGGTGGAGGAGTTCTGGTATCAACCATCTTGCTCAAAAGAAAACAATCTGCGATGACCAAAGGTAAAAGACGAGAGGAAAAGCATAGATAAGAGGTAAATGCGTCTAAGGGGGCTTGCTTAATGGAGACCTAACTAAACAAACACTTAGCCAAAAAGGCTAACAAAGAAACTGAACAAAAATAAATTCCAATAAAAGATTGACATGATCGCAATATAATGCTTTTAAGGCAATATTTGCATCTCACATCACACTCAATCGCAAATAAAATCCAACGTGTCTACTCGCACTATCTACTCAAGGCTCCCACCGGTCTGACAAATAGGTACATCGCTATCGTCCTCGAATCGCCAGACAACCCACGAGTTGCGGATCGGCGGTGATCGCTCTCTGATCGGGGCTGGGGTGAACCGGCGAGGTAAGCGCGACGATCTCGGTGATCGACGTCTCTCCTCGGGCTCGGTGGTGTAGGCGACGGTAGAGGTATCGCGGCTGCGGCGGGCTCCTCCCGGGCCGGCTCTGTAGTCTCGGGGTGGCTCCGTCTTGCTCCTTGAACTTCGGACGAGTCGGCCATGTTGATCTTGTATAGCTTGCAAAGTCGACGGATGGCTTTGTGCGCAACTCCTTGTCTTGACATCTCCCACCGCACCGGTGTTCTTGAAAGCGTGATGTAGCACACCTTGCCGACTCGGGTGGTGAAGTATAGCCGGAGATGCTCCGATCGTTGACCTTTTGCTTCTCATCCTTGGTGAGGTAGGCAGGCGATCTCTTAAATCCGAGGCTCGCACTGTAACGCGTAAGTGACCTCCATCCTCTGTCGGGCTGTAGGAAGTTTGGGACATCTAATGCATTTATAAAGGAAAGATCAGTTTATAACTTTAGGAAAAACGAATTTTGCAAGAGTTGGGGCGAGAGACAAGAATCCTTAAGAATGAGGTAAGAAGATAGAGATATTACTAAATATCAAGGTTAGTTGGTTTGATTTAGAAAATAGATTTTTGGGCTATCGACCAGTTTAACTAGGGCTTCGTCCTACAGTCGATATGGCTCTGATACCATCTCTGTTGAGACCTGAATATGCAAACTCGGTCTCTCTGTAAACCGCACTAGTCGAGATCACGCTAGTGCACACAGTCAAACATAGATGTCATCACAGTCATACACAAGACAATAATAAAGGGAAACTCGAATATCGATAAAATATCAAAGGTACGACCTTATGGCCAAGCTTACAATATCTCTAGCCGGAAGGGCTTAACAAAATAGCAGCGGAAATCCAAAATAAAGCGTAGCGACCAATCGACAAGCCACAGGCTATCGAGTGGAGAACGAAGCCTAATCCGTGAAGTCGTCGTAGTACTCTCCTTCGGCACCTCCTGCCGATAGTACTCCTCTCCTCAATCCCGAGCAACATAGGCGTAAGCCGTGAGTACATTGGTACTCGACAAGTCGTTTGTAACAATAAATGCAATATAATATGCAAGGCTTACCAAAGGAAGGTGAAAGGTTAATTTGCATAAAAGCATTTATTGATGAAATATATTAAATAACTTGAAAGCGAAAGTTAACTGAAAACAGTAACAATAGATAATCAAAGGAATAAACATGAACCACTTGTGAACACCAATTCACAAGTTAAACCAACAGTGAACTACCTGTCCACTCCCAACATAAACCACCAAGTTATAAATGAAACACTAACCTCGTGTGAAATCCCGAGCACCGCCCATGACCGAGGACGCGGCTATTCGAATAGTTTTACACTCTGCAGAGGTTGCACAACTGTACCCACACGATGTGATTAGCCTAGACCTAAGGAAATCACAACAAGGCCTTTACAATGCTCTACCTCAACCCAATCCTGCCCGCTAGGGTTTCGCATCACACCCCCCCTTGCGCCACATGGAAATCAGCAACCATGTCCATCACAATGGCAGAATTGAATTGAAATATTACAAATTAATCAGCCAGGTCCATCCCATAATAGACATGTGGTTTGCACGATTAAGCTCAGATCAATGGCGCGCAAAGTTAAGTCCTTAGCATTACCCAGGCGAGACTACCACATCCCCCAAAGTACAACTGTACTTCCCCCTTTACTGCACGATCACTCGCCCGAGTGCAAAACCAATTTGTATAACCAAGCCAACGTCACACCAATGACGTGGCACAAATTTTAATACACGTGGCACCAACCACAGTTCCATATGTCATTAATTCAAATTAATAATTTAACAGGTGTGATGAGATCAAACGTGATTATAAACCGGCTAAGCAATCTAATCGTACTAACCCATGTGATAAATAAACTAGCATCACTAATATATTTCCCAACCTATGGTGACAATGGCATCATGGTATTTCAAAGTGTCAAGGAGGTATAATTGCAATTGGGACAATAGCTACCTGTACAAAGGTTTGAATAAAAATAGCAATGCAATATAAATTAAAGCAAAATAATTAAATAATAGTTTGCAAAATTGGGTTCAACATGATCAAGGGACACGACTTGCCTTCGTTATGCTCAGCGGGGTACTCCTGGTCTTCTGGCGCGAAACCTGCTCCTCCGGAATCCGAATCTAACGAGAGAGAAAACGACCGGAAACAAAGAAACACATAAAATGACAAGCAAAAGAACTCAAAAATTCACAAAACCAGAACCAACAGCTAGAGCTCGATTTTAGATGAATTTAGAAAAAGAACGGGTCAATCGGAGCTAGGACGGAGGAGAACGGGCTCGGAAAATTAATTCAAAATTAATTCGGGAAAATCGGAAAAATTCTTGTCTTTGTGAACCCGGTCCACGAGATTCGAGTCCACCGTGGACGCGTCCACGAATGCTGATGCAGGCGGCGGCGGCGGCGGGGCGTCTTGGCGTGGCGGCGGCATATCTTGCCACGTGGCGCGTCCGGCGTGGCGGTGATGTGGCTGCCACGTGGCTCGGGGCGGCTAGGGCGGCGTGGCGCCGGCGTGGCATGCCACGTGTCATGCCACGTGGTCTAGGGCTGACGTGGCACGCGCCTGTGCTGCCACGTGGCTAGGCCGGCCCAGCGGCTTTCGGCGCGAGCGGCGTCGGCGGGATCGGACGGCGGGGCGCGGCGCGTGGCGGATCCGCCCCTCGGCCGATCGAGCGGCGCGCGATTGATTGCGCGGGCGCGGCGGCGGCTTGATCGGCGACGCGTGGCGGCTCGCCGCGCGGCGTCATGGCGCCTTGCGGCAGCGGGCGCGCGGCGAAGAGATCGCAGCGGCGGGCGGCGCGTGGTCGGCGCGAGGGCGGATTGGCGGCAGCGTGGCGGTGTGCGCGCGCGGCGGCGACGGGTCGCGGCGCGCGGCGCAGACGCGCCGAGGCGAGCGAAGCGGCGGCGAAGCGCGGCGAGCGACGGAGGCGACGCGGCGAACGCAGCGCGAGAGCTCACCGCGGCGGCGGCGGCGGCGGCTGCTGCCAGCGACCTCGGCGGCGGCGAGGCGCGGCAGACGCGGTGGCGAGCGGCTCCGGCGGCGCGCGCGCGCGGGCGCGCGGAGGCGGCGGCGAGGGTTTCGGCGAGCGTGCACGCGAACCGAGGACGGCCGACCGGTTTTAACACGCGAACCGAGGAGTTCGATCCGGTTACGGCGACGGCGCGGACGCGGACGGGTTAGACGGCTAGGATGCGGCCACGCGGCGAGATCGGACGGCGGGGATTGATTAGGGTTAGGGTTAGGGTTCGCGCGGGCGCGCGGAGCGGACGGCTGTGATCGCGCGGCGCGCGATCGAGCGGCCGAGGCGCGGCGGGTGCGGGCGTTGCGAAGGCCGCCGCTGCGTCGGCCAGCGGATGCGCGACAGCGTGGCGCGGGCGGGATCGGGCGGCGGGGCGAGCGGGTGCGCGGGAAAGGGGTACGGCGGCGGCGCGGGCGCGGGATCGGGTGACGCGTGGAGGAGAGAGGGCGATCGGGCGGCGGGGATTAAATCCTTTTCTTTTCTTTTTGCAGAAATTCAAATAAACTTCTAAAAGCTATAGAAAATAGCAAATAAATCCCAAAAATTCACCAAAAATACCAGAAAATTCCTTGAGGCCTCAGGAACACAAATAAAATATTTTCCACTTATGTTAATGTTTATTTTAATCACATTAAATTATTTAAAACTTTAAAAATTCATTTGAAGCTTCAATTAATTTCAGAAAATTCCAGAAAATTCATTTTTGAAATCCAGGCTTTAAAAAATCTCAGAAAAACAGGATGTTACATTGTAAGTGTGTACGATCACAGTCTCTGTTCATGTCATACCGATAAATATCATATATAATTTGTTGCTTTCGTGTGTATATATATAGACACATGGTGACTCAAGCTAGAGCATCCAAATCATCGGTTGGTTTCTTAGACCCACACTTGGTCGCCAGTTATACCATCAATGAGGATGCTGATGTCGTCGAGAGGTACCTTGCAGCATCACTGCTGGCTTACCGCGATAAGGAATATATACTGATGCCCTACAATCAGGAGTTTCATTGGATTTTAATAGTAATTATACCAAAGTGAAACAGGGTAATATACCTTGATTCCCTAAGTAAGAATAAAACCTTTATTGATGTTAAAACAACGTCTGTGATATATGCCTATATCACGCATTTGGTTTATTCTTACAAACCGTCTGCGTGATGCGGCGTGCGTGATGCGAGCTATCACGACGATCAGAATTACAAACCATCTGTGATACATACTCCACAGACGGTTTGAAAACCGTTTGTGATAACCTTCGATTATCACTGACCCATAAAGTTAGACGGTTCAGAAAACCGTCTATGATGACGTTTTTGAACCGTCTGTGATAATGATTTCTGTAGTAGTGATTTTTGCTACCAAATGTTGTTTTATTATGACATGAAGGATGAAATATCATTGAGAAATCCAAAATCTCAAATTTATTTGAATTTCTTGGATTCAAACTATGTGTTTGAATTTTTTTTTTGACCAAAATTCATTGAAAAACATCGAAATTTTTGAAACATCCGAAAATCAGATTTCACGGGAGGGTCTGATTTTTTTTTTCTAAAAAAATTTCCCTAGTCGACATATCCTACTATGGACGGCTACAACCAATGATTGAAAAGGTGTTTTTGGGTTACAACCAAGTGTACATGAATCAACAAGGTCACACACTTAACAGTTTAGAACAATAAGGATTCATCTTGGATCTCTTCCAAGTGGGATACGATTTGTACTCGTATTGGATATGGATTCGATTGAAGGCTCTATATAAAGGGGTACGTGGGGTTGAAGTGGTACCCTAGCCACCACCATCCCAAAGAGTCTACCGTGCGTGTTGGTGCAAGCACACCGATGTATAGTGTTTCTCCCCTGGATGTGTGGACTCCAGTGGAGACACTATTGCTACTGTGGTGCTAATCGAGATGATCGGGAGGAGAAGATCATCAAACGAACGACTACACAACGCGTGCTATGTTAAACCGGGCTACTTCAACTCTTCTTCCGCTGTAATGCACATCTAGTAGTAATGATCTGTGATCTCTTATTCACATTGCTTCCTGATTTACATAGCAAAAATTTTATTTTGCATTAGTGTGTCCCACTAGTTTTCATTCACACTGTTAGTGATATGCCCTAAAGAAAATCATGGAGATAATTGTATCACTTCTATGTTTATGATCTTTTGAATAATATATTATTTTATCTCTTGAATATCTTTCATTGATCAACAAGTATGTAACTTGTTCATGGAACTCTTTATTTATGCTTTGATGTTATTCTAAATTATCCCTGATCTTATATCATTATGTGGGACAATTAGATTTATAAATCAGCACATGTATTGATTGATAATCATATTTCATGGATCATGGATATAAGATATCAAATCAATAATATGAACATATGTTAGAGAACATGATGTTGGATTGACCCACTATGAGACACTGCTAGATTTGTTATATTCTTAAGTATCATCAGTTGGTCTCATATATCATGGATATAAGATATCAAATCAATAATGTGGATATATGTTAGAGAACATGATATTGGATTGACCCACCATGAGACACTGTTAGAATTATTATATTCTTAAGTATCATCAGTTGGTCTCACACATAGTATGTGTAGAATTCTTAGACCTAAGATCGTCATTGTTTTCTACATATGTAATAGTTTACTTAAGGGTTACCAAATACTACTCTATGACTGGGTGGTTATAAATGTAGCTTTCAGATTTGCTATGAAATATGCAAAGAAATATGAGCGATTAAGATAGAATTTACTCCTCCTATATAACAGGAGAGATATCTCTGAGCCCCTTGATGTAGTTGGATTAAGGAGGTGTATGGCCATACCAAATGTGATTGACTCCCCTTGATGTAGTTGGATTAAGGAAATGTATGGCCATACCAAATGTGATTGAGGAGTCAATCACACATAAGTAATCCACTATAGATTCAAGTGAAAGATCAAGCTATCATAAGATAGCACACTTTGCGTCTTGAATTCGATCTGGTATCATAAGACAAAGAGATCGGTATAAAAGCACTATATAGGTTTATCCGATATGATATATGTGTGTGTGTGTTTGGGAGTCGTTATGTTCTGCTAGGGACCGCTACCGACTTATGGACTAGAAATGAGTTTTTTTGCCCATGGCCAAATATACATGAGCCTACAGGATCACACAATTCATAGGCTGGAATAATAAGGGTTCGGATGATAGTCTCTGAGTAGGATACGATCTCTACTCGTATCGGATAAGGATCCAATTGGAGACTATATAAGGAGAGGTGTGGGGGATGAGGGAGGCATCCCGAAACACACCCATCGAAACCCTAGTCGTCACCTCCCATAACCCTACTGTGCGTGCTGGTGCTAACATGCCTACACATGGTGTTCCATCTCTGGACATGTGGATCTCGATAGAGATGCTGCTATGACTGCGGCGCTGATCGGGACAATCGCGAGAAGGAGACGATTGGCTGGAGGACGATCGACTACTTCTACTATATCGAGGCACTCTTCGTTGAATCGGTTGATTCAACTCTACTTCCACTGCTCTGTGTGTTTAGTTGTAATAATCTATGATCTCTTATTCATATGGTTTTTTGGTTTATACGGTAGAAATTTTTAATTTATACTAGTATAGCCTATCCGTATCCCAACGCATACCACCAATGGTGGATTTGCACTTTCGTGCTTTTATCTATACCTATCAATCCAAGATATCCTCATTTAAAAGAAGAAGATATCCATTTTTCAAAAAAGAGGTTTAATTTGTTAACATGGTAAACTTTAATATTAGCTCCACAAATTAACCGCGTAGTTAATTTGCAGGCAAACACTTTTCAGTTTCAAGTTTTTATCCGCACATGGCTGGTTTTCAATTACTGGCAGTATATTTGAATACAAATTTCCAGGACATGCATAGGACGAGGAATCCAAGGAGACAAGACGCACACTAGTTTTGGGAAAATTAATTTCTGGTTCTAAACATTTTCAGGATGGTACTGATGTAAAAAAGCAACTAGTATAGAAAAATAGAGATATAGATATACATTTACGGTATTAATAATCATGCACGTGCAATATATGTTTTCGTAATATATATTACACGAAATATATAATCACATTCAAAACTTATAAACTATATCTATGGAGACACTGTATTTCTCCCTATTCCTTCACCACCTTCGGCGAGCTTCGGCCCCACGCCTCGAGTCCGTGCTGTTCAAATCTAATTAAGCATCATCGAGAACTCCGGCCGAGGACCTCGCGGTGTCCCCTCCCATCGATATCGCATTCGATTACCCGTGCTAGGGGTGGCGACACGGGCGGCGCATCGCGAGGAAGCTGCGGTCCGCATCCAGCATGGCTGGGCATTCAGCGACGCGGGCGTTGCATGGCGAGGGAGCGGCGGCACACAGGCAAGTGGCCCAGGGCGTGGAATACTCAAACGGGGATTAGGGGTAAGGATCCAACTTCCATACCAGACTTCCGATCTAAAAAGATTGATGGTCACGATGCTGATCGGGATCATCCGGCAGTTAATTACTCAAATTTAAAGTCGTGCTATTAATTTATATCAGTATATATAGACTGTTTTACTCCCACATAAATGGAAGTTATTGACGTTGTAATAACCGATAAGCCATGGGTTTAGCTGTAGCATTAAACATGCATACGTACATTATTTGTCTTCAAACACGCAAGTAGGGAGACTAGAGAGATTGGAATGGATAACTCACCAACCTGGACGCCATAATTGTTGCTAAACATTGCTTACGTTCCTTGGCTTATATATTTGGTGTGCCACGGCGCGGAGCAAAGCATATCAACCAGTCAAATACAATCCACACATTCGCTCAGAGAGCTAGCAGGATCGTACGTACGTTGCGGAAGTTTACGATGGACAGACGCCAAGTGCTCGTACTTTCCCTGGCTCTCCTGGGATGCTTCGCCATACTTGCACAGTGTAAGCGTTGCACGATTAACACCTGCTTATGTGCAGCATTAGGACTTCTTTTAAACGATTGCAATAATATTTTTTCTGCGCAGGTCGAAGCGTCGATGACGTGGATGGCAAAAAGATTACCGTGCAGATCTGCTCATCGATACAAGGAGGACAATACTGCTGCACGCCCTTCAAGGTCTCAAGTTGCTATCCGACGAAGCAACAATGCCTGACAGAGTGCTGCAAAGGCTTCAATGACCCCAACTGCACTTTGGACGCTCCGGCCCCCTCTGTCCTCTACTGACCCCAAACCCATATCGTGTAGTACCATGTATAATAAGATGGTTTCGCATTTCAGAATAAAATTTAATTTGGGCCAAGGCTGAGTTACGGCCCAAAACAGATTAGAATATTTAATTTCGTTTTTTATTTCGATAGCTACGAAAAATGAAATAAGCTCAAAAAACTTCAATAATTTCATAAAAAAATAATCAATAATGCACTTTAGAGTATTTTCAACTCAAATAAAATATTTTCAAACTTATACAAACGTTTATCTATTCACCGTGAATGACAGTCTATGCTAAATTTTAATGATGTAATTTGTTTATATTTCCTCAACGAAGTATTTGGATGAACTGGTGGTGAGGGCTGCCTGAACATGTAGGGCAATGATGATCTTCCCTAAACTGATATTTCTAGCATAAGATATTATTTCTTTTCAAGAAAGCAACATATTCTGTTTTGTTACTCTAATGTCTATGGTACTACACAGCTGCTCATCCCTATCCTGATTCTCTGAACAAAGATATATATGTTGTTCGTTGAAGTTGTAATCATGTAAATGGGAAGGGACATTTTGGGGCCAACACAGCAACCTGTCTTCCACCTCTGTTAGGGGAATTGGAAATGATGGCTGCTGCAAATTACCACACCGGCTGATAATTTGCACTAGTTCATAAAGAAAACACCCCTTTTCAAAAGAAAAAACCTTCTAAAAAATAAAGGAAACACCTGCACTCCTTTACTAGTCAGTACTCAGTAGATCCATGTGCTTGCTCGCCTACGTATAACATAAATGGTGCACAACCATGTGCTTGCTCGCCTACAAAGAGCTATACAAATGGGCTGGGCCAACCGTGCAGGTCCGAAGCACGGTACTGTTAGTCTGGCCCAGACATGGCTTGGTTGGCCCAACCAACCTTGTCATGCTTAGACTGGTTCCTCGGCGCAGTGGACCAGCCTGACACGGCATGAACTATACCGTGCCCGCTTGGACATGGCACGACCCAGCATCGTCGCCTCCTCCTGACCCCTCATCTCTGCCTCGGCGCCTCCTCCTCTCATGCTCCCCCATCCCCTCTCTCCCTCTCATGAGCCTCACTCCCTTCATCTCGTCGGCGTTGCCGCTGCTTCCCCACCTCCATTGAGTCGCCTTTGTAATATCCCGATCGGCGTACGGAGGATTCAATGTTTTGAAAAGAGAGAAAATCAATGGAATTCAAGAAGTAAATTTTTCTAGAGTTTGAAAAGGGGAAATCTAGAATGTTTTGAGAGGGTTTTAGGTCATGGGCCTTCGGCCCATGGCAGCCAGGCCTATTAGGGTAGCCGGCCATCCCTTATAATCCCCCCTAACCCTAGCCGCTTCCTTTTCCCCCCTAGCCAACCGCCCCCTGTGAGACTCCTCCTCTGCCCTGTGCAATATCATCTCCCTCCCCTCTCCTCTACGAATTCCCTACAGCAGCCCCCCTTACTGCTCCCTACTACCAACTCCTTTCTTCCCTTGCAGCCCATCTAGGGAGAAGAGAGGAGAAGCCAAGAAGGAGAAGGGAAAGGGGAGAAGGAAGGAAGAATGGGGAGCTTCACTGGGTTTCCATAGGTCCTCGCTGTGGTCTCCAAGGGTGACGAACAATTTCTACCCCTTTTATTCTTAGTGATTTCCTGTCAAGGTTAGATTTTGGTTCCTTGTGTGTGACATATAAGAACTTCATTTGCTAGAGAGCTGTAGAGGACTTCAATAGATTTCTGTAGAGTATTTGTTTATCTCTATCTAATGAATGGTTTAGGATATACGAATTTTACCATGCTACTATTCATTCTGTCTGTCGGATTTCAGCAGACAGTATTAAACACTAGATTAAAATTAGAGAGTTTAAGAACACAAATTTTCTTAAGATTTCTAGAGAGTTTAAGAACACAAATTTTTAGTGCTGCTGTCCGGTGTCGGGTGACTACTGGACCAAACGGGAAAAGTGATGAATTGACCAAGTAAAGGGCAGAACTAAAAGTTAGTGATAACTAGAAAGTGATGAAAATTTCCTATAGATTTTAGAATTTCATTGTTTACTGTATTTTCATTTGTAGATTAAAAGATACAAAATTTATAAGTCAGTTGTCCGGGGAATGACAAATCGGTTTCCCAGGTTAAGTTTGGGGATATAAATGAATAAATCTGAGGATCATGCCAACTAAAAAAATGTGTAATTTTGTGAAGATTTCAGTGATGGTATGGTTTGTTGTTTTTAGACATGGGGATTGAAAGTTGTGGAGTTTTTAGTATCAGAACAACTAATGTCTATTTCAGTGATGGTATCGAACAGTTATGGAATTTGACTACTATAGTACTCGAACATTTGCACTAGGTGTAAGCTACAGTGGTCGTATAGACTGCCATGGTCATAGGATATGCTCTAGTCATGGACTCGACCAAACTTAAAGATAACTAGATTAACTCGTCAATCTCCTCCTTAAACTTGTTGTCTTTTGTTGATGTTCCGTACACCGATTTTCTCCCTTATCTCCATGAACATCAATCTTCCAAGCGATTTGGTTAGGATATCAGCGAGTTAGTCTTTTGTGAAAACATGTTGCACTTCTATCTTCCCTGATTCCACACATTCTCTATTATAATGGAAATATGTATTGATGTGTTTGCTTATTTCATGGTAGACTTGATTCTTGTTCAATGCAATTGCAGATTGATTATTGATCTTCAGAGTTACTTTCTTAACCTTCGTCTCTAGCATATCAGCCAACAATCATCCCAGCCATACCCCTTGACATCCTACCGCATAAGCTGCAATGTACTCCACTTCACACGAGGATAAAAAGACTACCTTCTGCTTTTGTGAACACTAACTGATTTGGTTCGACCAAAGAAAAAAATATCATGCATGAAGTGCTTTTTTGGTCATCAGAATCACTAGTTAGGTCACTAGCAGAGTAATCGATCGCCCCAAACCTCCTTCCTTCTTCTCATAGACATACCCATAATCCAAAGTTCCTCTCACATACCTCAATATGTACTTTACGTTTGCTCAGTATAGAGACATGGTCAGAAACAGATTCTAGTGTTGCTTGCCAATCAGACAACCATTACAGATGCGGTCCACGTGCTTAATCATAGGCATACCATGAACCATCTTCATATGCCCATACATAGTTTGCCATTGCCACGCCTCTTTAGTGCTTCTTGCCAGGAGACACTCTGGGAGAGCCGAATTGATGTGTAACACATACATCTGATTTCTTGATCTGCTCACTTTGGCCAATAACCTTTGAGTTCTATCTAAGATCGATATCACTCCTTCAACCACAATCTTGCAACCGTTCGTCTAGCTAACTGAGACTGATTATATTACTTCTCAGCTTTGGAATGTAGTAAACATTCATGATGATGCAATATTCACACGTAGAACACTTCAATAGCACTGAGCCCGTTCCTTGTATCTCCATAGCAGAGCCATCTCCAAATTTTACCAAACATTTTATAGTCGTGTCAATCTCAGCAAACTTCTCCTTTTAGCCAGTCAAGTGGTTACTTGCACTAGTATCAAGATACCAAGCCTTCTTTTGGGTGTCGCTAAGCTTAGGCATGCTTCGCTACGAGATTGGCCCTTTCTCTTCGGTTTGGCTTTTGACACTCTTTCGCAAAGTGTCTATGTTCATTGCAGTTGAAACACTTGACCTTAGTCTTGCCAGAGTTACACGACATTCATTCATTGATGACACGATTGCCATCACCTCAACCTCCGCCTTGTCTGCGGCCGCGTCCCCGACCTCTCCTGTTACGACCTCCTCTCTTAGCGCTACAAGAGCTCTCATGCTTATTTGTCTTTGAGCTCCTTTCTTCCCACTCATTTTGGATAAAGAGAAGTTTACCTTCCCCATCTTTCGAGTGTCATTGCCCCTTGAGTCCTTCCTCGAAGGATCTAAGAGTGACATCGCTGAACTATCCAATCATTCCGATAATCTGGAGGAATCGATCTAAAACTGAAATGAATAGTTTTTTGACAACATCGCTCTCTTCCAGTTTTGTGCTAAGCGAACGGATCTCTCCCACCAACGTGGTGAGTTTCATGGAGTACTCAGTGATCATCTCTGAGTCCCCCATCTACAACTTTCTCAGATGCAATTTTAGCACTTGAGCGCATGCCTTCTTGATGTGATCTTTGCCTACTCGCATCATCCCTGAATGCGTTCCAGGCTTCTTTCACTATCTCCTTCTCCGCAATCAATATCATCATGTCATCTGGTATTGCTTGTGAGATGGCCACCATCGCGCCTTGATCCTTATCGCCGTTGTCGTCTCCATCTTCGACCACCGACCATACCTCTAATAAACACAAAATTAACTTCATCTTAATGACCCATATGCCATAATTCGTTTCACTCAACATTGGGTATTGTATCGGGATCAAGGCACTTCTTGTCATCGGTTGATGAACATGCTTGTCTTCGATGGATCGAGGTCATTGCCTGTGGTCTTGACGAGCACTCTTTACTTTGACGGATCACCAACGTTGTTGGCCATCACTTCATCCCCTTTAGGCTCTGATACCTATTGTTGGAGATTAGCCCAGGGTCTTAGTGACCGGCAAACTTCAACTTTGAGATCATTCACATGAACACAATTAAAACATAGATCAATCTTTGGTGACGTGATATGCCTGCATCCTTTTCATTTTTCAAATATAGAGAAGTAATATACAAGACTCCGTATCCAACATGACAACCCATGTTGAGAGTCCTAAATAAACTTTGAATCCTAGTTACATGCAGACTCTGATTTCTAACCTTTCACAACTGCTACAATACTTTCCTTTTTTGACTACAACAGCTACAGTACTTTGACTCCGACTGCTATAGTACTTTGACTCTAACTACTACCGACTTACTCTGGTCATGGACTCGACCAGACTTGAAGACAACTAAATTAAGTCATCAATGGGTTCAAAGATGCCTTCCCTTTTCAACAAAGTTCCCCTTGTGGCTTTGGCACTTGTTGCCATCCCTTCTAGCATGCCGCTTCTTTCCAGCCATCATGTTCCCCCCTTCTACTCCAAGCCTCTATGATACGAGGTCGCCTAATCTTTTTCACATAAGATTGGATACTCGCAGAAGTCTTAATGAATCATAATGATCCTCCAATGCCAGCACAAGGGATAAACACTCTTTAATCCATTAAAACACACTCGCGTCGATTTCGCCAACTACCAAACGAAGATCTATCGTGCACCCAATTTCCAACAGAAAGGTCAAACGATCTTGATTGAAGAAACTTCCTAATTCATCACAGAACTTTGGCAGCAAAGGAATAAATCAAGTACGAATAATTATAGATTAATTCTCAAAGGTGGTCTGTCCAACAATGAAAGAGTACAAGGATTTTTATAGTGCCTTCCCTAACAGACGTAAGGAAAGCCCTAGCCGAATCAATCTCTTATTCGTTCAAGGTTTTCTAATCTATCTCCTAAAATTTACCAACTCAGACTCTTTTAATTTCGGACTAAGCCCCTATTTAAATACAATACCGAAACTTTAGATGAGTTCGAACACATTTTGGCACACAAGCCATATCTTTCTCACGCCATGGGATGTGTGATCACATGGCTGCTTGGTTTCGAACTCCCTTGGCCACATGGCAATCTCATGAACTCCTCCCTTTAGGTTCCCCGCCTAAGCTTTGCTTCCTAAGTCTTCACATGAGTCATACCTAAGAATACATAAAATACTAGCATGAGATAATCCTAAGCTCATCATCAACTAAAGAAAACTTTTTAAGAAATAAAAGCACATGTTTGTTTAAATGTTTGTCTCTTGCCCTCGTCATTGGGATATCAGGTTCTTGCACATTCTCATATAGGCTTGGAGTGGAAGATGTGTATGTAATAGGGATGTCCTCATCACTCTAGTTCCAGCACCCTGATTCAAGAACAGTGAATTCAAAGCTGTTGGGATTGAAGACGAATTTATCAAATGTTCCTGATGGCTTAAGGGACTACTCAACCTCCACGCAAAGAAGCCCCCTTCATGAGCCGACTTGGTCTTCGGGCTTGAGCACTAGGCATCCATGGCTTAGGAATTGCAGAATGAATGAAGGACTAAGTTGTAAATTTTATTTTCTTCAAGTACTATGTATCGCTATCCTTTCTTATTTTCTTTTCCTTAAAGGGTCCTTTTTGTAAAAGCTTGGATGGTTGTAACATTACTAGCTCTTCTCTACTAATATAAAAGGGGAGCTTATCCATTCACCTCACCACCCCTCTCCTCCACGTGATGTTCACGCTCCACCCGTTCAATCATCCCACCCAACAAAATTCGCACCCAACACAATCCTCAGGAAAACCCTAATGCGGGCCCACATGTCATTATTGTGTGCGCTCGTGTGCGATATCGCTCAAGCCTCAACCCCAACCCACCCCCACCCCACCCCGGCCTCAACTACAGACCCCACGAAGCGCTATCCCACTCAGTCTCTTGCTCACCCTCTCGCCCCAGCCCCCAAGCCGCCTCCCTCACTCTCCTCTCTATCCGTTCGCCCTCCCCGCTCGTGTTGGCCACCACCACCCCCTGTCCTTTCTCCGTTGCCACCGCCGCCAACTAGCAGCACCATGGCTTCGGATTTGCGGGAGATAGGGACAAGGTGGTGCATAGGGCTCAAGGCGGCTAGGTGGAAGCTAGGGCCCAATAATGTGGATTTGGGTTCAGCTTTGAGGAAATGTGCATATTGGTATGGCATGATTATAGCGATGAGTTGATAGTAAGATTCATAATACAATATCTCTTTTTGGACTTCCTGTGGTAATTTTGAGTTGGACATTTTATTGATAGGCAAAGGCCACATTAATTGTGTTGTTTGGTTTTTTATGTAGAATAGCTACTGACATACAGTGATTGCATCCTTGTGCCAAAGTCTTCCCTTTCGGTTCATTCTTCTTCTCTGGTGATTTTGTTGTGGTGTAGGCAATTACACATGCCACGGCAACTTCTTTGGTTCATTGTTTATGTAGGTTGATTGAGCATTTGAGCTCACCCACCATTAGCGCGAATGAGGGAAGGCATTACTGAGTGCCTGCTTATGTGCTGGTTTGTTAGGTAAGTGAATGTGAGCATGATGCCAATCAGCTTCCTTGAGGCCTCTCACCATCCATGACTCCTGCTCCAAGCCCTCCAACTCCCACTAGCTATTTGTTGAATTGGCAACTTGCCCTTTATCATCTATTCAGAACCATAATACAACAAAGGTTCACAATATTTTAAATGATAGTAGTTCATAACAATGTTAGATTTTGATCTATTATTTGTGCTCTTCAGGTAGCCAAGTAGTTTATTTGAGAGGTTTTAGCTCTGGCTTCACCGAAGATAGTTAATTCCCTGAAGAGGTTTCCTTCTTTTGAATTCTTCTTGTCTGCTCCTGCAAATCTTTGACAGTTTATAGTTTCATGCAAATAGATGTGTCACTATGCATTATTTTATAGTTGACAGTAAGAACCATGCAGATATCTTTGACAATTGATAGTTGGATTATTTTAAGTGCCTATTAGCTTTGTTAATTTACACATAGTTGTATGAAAAGGTACAAGTCACTTTACTGCTTATAACTTCTATATCTGCAAGACTACAATGTCCTAACTTGAAAATTCAAAGTGATCACAATTAGAAGTTATAAGCCATGTAATACACACACGCACGCACGCACGCGACACACACACACACACACATATATATATATACATACATACATACATACATACATATATATATATATATATATATATATATATATATATATATATATATATGTATGTATGTATATATGTGTGTGTATATATATGTGTGTGTATTATATATGTGTGTCTATATATGTTCATGGGGTTGGTCGCTATTTTGCAATAGGATTAGTGATTTATGGCTTGCCACCAGATTATTCATGGCTATTGTACTAGTGTTATAGTCTTACAGTAATAACTCATTTTTTCTTAGTCCTAGCCATTTCCCCCTTCTCAATAAATAGAGCTACTAGAACAATAGAATGCTGGATTGTAGGAAAGTGATGTCAATGGAGAGGTTCATTCATGTTCTGGTCTGAATGATACTTGAACTTTTTTCCCTTTTGGATGGCGGAACTTTATTTTGGCATTTCAAAGCATACTTGATGCATTGAATCAAAGAGGATGTGCCTTTTATTTGAGAATCATTGTCATAGCTGGTGGTGGTGATTCACTTGCCACATCGACTCCACAAGACCTTCTAGAAGTTCCACATTAGCCTTATCAAGGAGTTAAGAAATTCAGTAGAGAAGTTAATTTCAATATGCTAATGACACTTTGCTTTCCTGTCCATTTAGTTGGCATACCAATAAACTCTTGTTCTTTCGATAATCCTTTTTTATTGGTGAGGATTCTTTTCATTGTTTAGTGCAAGGGGTTGGCAGTTGGCAATTATTGTACAGTTTTTAATAATTGTGTTGAATGACCGTAGTTCGGTCCAATAGTGGATCCTGCTTTTGTTGAATAAATATTTTGGATTTGTTCATAATTTTTTGAGGCATGGAGTGCAATGCATGCCTCTTTTGTTGTTCATCTATTTTAGATTTACCAACACAGATAATATTATTGTTAAAAAACTTTGATAATATTGATCTTCTCACTCTGATGATAGGAACTCCTCTAGACGTGCCCATTTAAATAGCTTTATGAATTTTAGCTATGAAATAGATTATGATGACAAAATATTAACTTATATTGTTTTGTATGCTTCACATGATGGGTGTAACAAAACAACATGAAAATTATTTGACACAAGGTATACATTTCCGTTGCAATGCACATGCATTTGTAGTTCGCTTTTCAAAAAACCATAGCCATGTGCAATGCTAATTATAAGTTCATAATTGCTTAAGACATGCTTCGGAAAATCACTTTATAGCATATAATTTATTATTCTGAAATTTATATTTCTTTGATTGCAGACATTGTTCCTTATGTATGTAGAATTTTGTTTAGACACTCCAATCTTCTTATATATGTAAGATAAAATGTGATGTTCATTGTATGGTTTTATATCGTGTTAGATGATATATGTTACCCTCTTTTGAGACTCGTTGTAACGCACGGATAACTTATTAGTTAATGTAATACCAAAGCTAGGCCAGGGCCGTTTGGCTCAACAAAAAAAAACGTGTCAGGGAAGGTCTTTGGCACTTGAGCTTGAGCCCAATTTTCTTTTGTTGCAAAAGAAAATGAATGCGTTCTTTGTCGATAAGAAGAATGATTTCTCTGGCCAGTTCCTAGGTTCTAACTGTCTATTTGGCACTCACAGGTCTTGCCTTTAACTCAGAAATGTAGGAGTAGGAGGTGTTGGGAATGTACGAAAAGAGTCCTATCCATGAAGATGGCAAAGAGTCATTTTCTAGATTATAGTTTATGGTTTTTGAATTCTGATAATTCATAAGAGAGATTATGAAAGAGGAAACAGTCGCATACGATTTTAGTTGGTACAGCTGAAGTTGATACAGTGTATACTACAATCAACTTATATATCTTATCTTAGAAATAACGCATAGTTTAAAAGCTAGTTACTGCAGTAAAATACAAAAGCCATAAGCTATGAGCCAGATGAAAGCCACCTGTCAGTGACCTTGGCCTTAGCATTGTATTTTTTAAAATACACCAACTAGCTCGCTTCATTGACGATGGAGTGACACGGTTTGCCTGATGGACTTCACCCCACCCACAAGCGAAGGCAATCCTCTCAGTGAGTAGGACTGGGAGGCATCTGGATTAATGCACGAAAGACCTGATCCTAAGTTCTTTCTGTAAGTAATTATTTATGTGCATTTCCAATGGCATGGCGACAAAGGTTTAGAGCTTGTTTTCCATTCTTTGGGTGACAAGATTTTGAATTCAGAATTAATTTGCATGTAAAATTGGTAGGATGGTCCGACACCAAGACCTAACCACTCAGCGGTGGATTTTCACGTTACACTGCACTGCAGTTTCAAGGGCCCTGCTGGAGAGCTAAGCAATATAAATTGTAAGCCCAGCAAAGGTACGTGAGAACAGATAATTCAACTGCGAAGTAAAGGGGGTGATCGTTTCGGCTTTTTTCGACTTCAGCTTCTAGCTTCAGCTTTTTTTTCACTATTCACTACACTATCCACTAACTCAGCTACAGTGTTTTTTCAGCCAGCTACAGTGTTTTTTTCAGCCAAAAGCCAAAAGCCATCGCTATTCCGATCACCCCCAAAGATGGCAACGGGTAGATACCTGTCGGGTATAGCCAACCCATACCCGTACCCGACAGACAATATCCGTACCGTTACAATACCCGCATTCCGCACCCGGTATAAAACTTACCCATATCCGCACCGCGCGGTATTTGTACCCGACGGGTAACCCATACCCGATACCGAGGAGAGGAGGAAGCGAGGCGCGAGAGAGGACCGACCGGAGGAGGTGGAGCGGAGGAGGAGGCGAGCCGCGGTCGAGGCGGCGCCGAAGGCCGCGAGGAGGCAGAGCGAGGAGGCGAGGGCGGAGCCGAGGCGGCGCGCGCCGGCGCGGAGGCGCGAGGAGACGGCGGAGCCGAAGGAGGCGAGCGCGAGAGGGACGGCGGGGAGGGGCGCGGCGGGGAGGCGGCGGGGGAGGAGGCGGGGGGAGGCGGCGGCGGGGGAGAGGAGGGGCGGGGAGGACGGGGTGGAGGGGTAGCGGGAGAGGGGGAGGCGGCGGGACGGCGCGAGGGAGGACGCGCGGGAGGAGGGAGGGGGAGGAGACGGGGTGGAGGCGGCGGGAGAGGGGCAGCGGGGTCGGGGAGGGGGCGGGGCGGCGGGGAGGGGCGGCGCGAGGAGGCGGCGGCGGGAGGCGGCGGGAGTAGGCGGGGGGGAGGCGGCGGGAGAGGGAGGGGCGGGGAGGACGGGGTTGGAGGGTAGCGGGGAGAGGGGCAGCGGGGAGGGGAGGCGGCGGGGACGGCGCGGGAGGAGCGGCGCGGGGAGAGGAGGGGCGGGGGAGGACGGGGTGGAGGGGCGGCGGGAGAGGGGCAGCGGGGTCGGGGAGGGGCGGCGGACGGCGGGGGAGGCGCGCGCGGGAGGAGGCGCGGCGGGGAGAGGAGGGGCGGGGAGGACGGGGTGGAGGCGCGGGAGAGAGGGGCAGCGGGGTCGGGAGGGCGGCGGACGGCGGGGAGGCGGCGCGCGGAGGAGGCGCGGCGGCGGGGACAGGAGGGGCGGGGAGGCGGGGTGGAGGCGGCGGGAGAGGAGGCCGGGGGGCAGCGGGGCTGCGGGGTATATTTTAGATGTGGGCCTCGGGCGGGATTTGGGCCGGGGATCGGCCTCGGGCCGGATTTAGATGTGGTGGCCTGGTGGGTATATTTTACCGCGGGTATGCGGGTATGGGTAGTATATATCCGTACCCGTGCCGCATACCCGATGGGTGGAGATTTTTGCCCATTAATATACCCGCGGGTGAAGATATCTTTCCATACCCACATTCTCATCGGGTAAAACCCATCAGTACTCGGGTTTGGTACCGTTGCCATCTTTATGCGAAGCAATCAATGACCATACCCATCTAAAAGCCTTCTTGAACAATTAATGAACTTCAAAGGTAGTGCTCCACTAGCTTCTAGTCATGACTTCGTTTAAAATATATTGTAGTGGCTATTAGCAAGAAATTGAGAAAAATAAAAATATGATAACACCGTTATATCTTCACGAACAATACAAAAGGAAAAGAGGAAAAAAGAAAAGGCTTAAAAAGCCAGAAAAACCCAAAACAAAGTTAAAATTAAGAAACCGAAGCGTTCCAGAAGCCAGGAGATAAAGGTAGAAGTCATTTGGAGCAGAACCATAAGTCAGATTCATGCTATCTTTTTTTCCTCGCTTAAAACTATACGAATTATGAAATTAGACCACTTATGAAAAAAAAGAATGCCCTAACAGTGAATTTCAAACACATTATTGTATCCATCTAATTGTGGCATGTAACATGCATGTCCATACTTGTCAGCCATATGGCTCGTCCTTAGAGCCAAACTCGAAAGTATCGCTACTAGCTAGCACTGCTTGGAATGGTCAACTAAAAGCATCTAATGAATGAGCTGAGCTGAGCTCCAAGCTGTGCTGAAAACCTGAAAAACAATTAAAGAGCCAATGAATCGTGCATATGATCGTGGCTTCATCAAGGACCAATTTCTTTTATTGTAAAGATTCATACTTTTGGGAGCGACAACAGCCTACATGCAATCTGAAAGCCTGTGTGGAGTCTCAGGGTCATATTCGAGCACCCCACATGAAGATATTGCTCACAGAATCGTAGGATCGAGAGGCATCAGGAATACACCTACATCCTTGAAGCATATTGGTGAGTGATCATCTATACTGGTTCATAATGGCACTGCAAGAAAGGCCGCTAATCCACGATGCCTTGTTTTCATTGTATTGCTCAGATTATATAGTACATGTAAATGAAATATATTGTTATACAACAAATAGCAATTGATATCGTACGCTAAAAATTTTGGTAAATCCAAAATGACCACGGTATGCAAACGCTGTTGTCCGTCCGGCATGACCGCAGTGCTGTGTGCAGCGTGGACTCCTTGTTCGTCTTAGACGTCTGATGTAGCTTAGGTTTGTAGACCAGTGTTGTGAAAAACGGTATATGGTAGTCGGACGGTTAGGATACCGCGAAACGATTAATCGGAATATGGACGATTAATTAAAATTATGCGGGCAATTTGGTGTTCACGCTCATACATGTATGTATTTGACTTGTTGAAGTTGTTTAATGTGAAAAAGGTTATGTGATGGTTATATATGAAAGAGGTAACGTCCTGGCCTTGTCCACTACAGTTTTTATGCGTTGATCCTTGGAATTTTTCTCTCACATCAGGTTGATGCAATGTGCAGCGCGTGGAGTCCAGTAAATACGGGAATATTTCCCCATTAACATCTAGCCTTCTGCTAGATTTGCTGAAGCATTATCAGTGATAACATGCAAAACATTTTGTACCCCGACATCTTTGATTCCACTCTCAACAAATTTAAATATATACTCTGCACTGTATCAGCTGAGCCACCAATAGCTCTAAGGAAACAAGTACCCAGCTCACTATTCACGTACAGATCATTAGGCTTCTACCTCTCCGATTATTCCACCCATCTGTCATGATGGTGCATCCCGTTTTTTTCCACCACTCTATGTGAGCCTCTGATTCTCCTTGGTCTTACCTGCCTTTGTAATAATGGCACCCAATACTCGTACATGCTGGGAGGCTTATAACCACGATCGTATTGTTCAACTACCTCAGTAAAAGCTAGAAAATATGAATCAATAAGAGCATTAAACGGAACGCTGCATTTATATGCCCAATGGGCCTAATTGTCTCACATTATTCCTTTGTTTTGCTGTGATAGAATCTTTCATGGTTTGCTGACAAACCAGTCACAGAATACTTACCAATTGGCTCTTTATGTTGCTGACTTGTTTGAGGTTCCACCACAACATCGTCTTCTTCTCTATCTCCCGATAAGTTAACCTTTGCTCGTAGTTCTTCTTCCTTTTGATTTTTCTCCTCTTTTTTTCATCGCGCTGCCTAGCAGATCTCGAAATTTCTTCTTTATCTCCGGTGTAGCAGCTTTACATGGTTGGATATCACCTGGTACACCTGTGAAATGCTTCTTCATGTGAGAGATGCCTGCCCTCTAATATTTATTGCACAACAAACACTTCACCAATTGGTTACAATCCTTCTTAATAAGCCTGGTGTCTCCCAAGCTGGGTCTGTCATGTTTGGGGGGATGTAAAGGTACTCCCCTTGATCTGTCGAGGTCAACAATGGAGGTTGAGAGCTTGAACCAGCCATCTCTACTGTTACACATGAACAAGTTATAGCATAATTAATTGGTGACCTTACTTATAAAGTAATCCAATTGGTGACATTACTTAAGAAAGTAATCAAATTGGTGGCATCTATTATATTATTAAAGCAAATGTAAAAAGAGCCACCATATTCACTCTCAAGAGCGGAAATTCGCACGTTAATCGAAGAAAAAAGAGAGAGACCCACACCGTTGATTGTGGTGATTCCACATTATAATGGTCTGGATTAAAAAAAAATAGTCCATGTTAAGTATAATCGAAACAATAATTGAAATTTAAAAAATAAAATAAAATTAGCAATTTGATTTCCATATAAATTCCTAAATAAAACCCCTTAATAAGAATAATCCAGAATAAAAATGAAAAAAAATTAACAATTTGATTTGTATATGAATTCCAACAAAAAATAATTAAAATCCAGAATAAAAATAAAATTAGCAATTTAATTTATATACCAATTCCAAAGTAAAATTTCTAAATAATTGTAAATCAAAATAAATATTAAACAAAAATTAGCAATTGAATTTCCATATGAATTTCAACCAAAAATTGAAATATGAAGTAGAAAACAAAATAAAATTTGTAATTTGATTTCCATAAATTTCAAAGTAAAAGCATTAAATAACTAAAATTTAGAATAAATTAAATAAAATTAGCAGTTTAGTTTTCATACGAATTCCTAAGTACAATCCTTAAAAAAATATAATTCATAATAAAAAATAAACAAATATTTAAAAATATTTGAAATTTGGAATAAAAATATAATAAAATTAGCGATTTGATTTTGATACAAATTCTAAACTAAAATATCTAAATAACTGTAATTCTGAAGGGAAAAAAATAAAGAAGAATTAGCTATTAGATTTGTATACAAATTCCAGCAATTTAATTTGGAGTAAAGAGAAAAGAAAATTTATAATTTGATTTCCATACAATTGCAAAGTAAAGTCCTTAACTAACTAAAATTAAATAAAATTAATAAAATTAGCAATTTAATTTGTATACAGAGTCCAATAAAAACAAAAGAAATTTTCAATAAAAATAAAATTTATAATAAAAATAACATGAATGTGTCAAAGGAGACCATGAAAGAGTACAATGGTGTCATTTTGTCCAATAAGAAAACTTTAACCCACCAAGACGTAAAGAGTTGAGATGATAGTGAGGGAGATGGGGATAATATCATGCTGCCCACCTTAGTCATTCGACAAGGACAACGACATACTACTCGCTGATGTCGTTGAAGAGAAATGTCAGAGTTAAAGGAGCCAAGGGTCACGATAATAAGTGGTGAGTGTCAGCATTGTTAAAGAAGTCATTATCCTAATAAGCTCGATAATAGGGAAACTTTGGCAGAGAGAACATGGAGCTTTGTATTGAAGATGAGCTATAATGATATGGGGCTATCAGGTAGGTAGGAGCGTGCCATCACTGGTAAGGGGGACGACGTCACCAAAAATTACGAGATTATTCTCTATGTCATTAGACAGTGACTAAACCAGACATACTGACATCAGTGAAGATGCAAGATCACCATGGTTAGTAGGAAGCCATAACTTTGAGGTGGCCAATGTCAAAGAAGAGCTATCAACACGGGAGAGAGGGATATCGAGCATATATAACATTATGCATGTGTATATACATACATGTATTTGTACAAATAGAAGCGCAGGTATACAGAAGCAAAGAGGCAAAAAGTTTGAAGTAGAGATGTCACAGTCATATGGAATAGGCTTATGGCAACCCAAGAGATCATGACTGGTGTCTTTAGTAGGGATCAACGATGATTGCATATGTATACATATTTAATGTTGTAATGGTCAGTATTAATATAATATACCGAAATTAATTCTTAAAGACTTGTATATAATTAATGAGAAAGAAATACAAAAAAAAAAGGAGAAGTGTGGATTTTTAGTTGTAGAGTTGGTTCTGAGAACGAATTGTTCGTGGGAGAAGTTGAGGATGAAGTCCATCTTTTCCCGTGATAAAAGGTAATGAGGGGAAGAGATAAGCCAAAATGCCAGAAGATACCCTGCTATTTCGGCCGCCACATTCTTTTTTTTTTTTTCTCTTGCCAGCATCTTTCCTTGCATCCGTTGCGGCGCAGTCGTCCGGGTGCCCTTATGCCTGCCATCGCTGTCTTTTCTCGACCAACGCCACACGCAAGAAGTTTCTCCCTCGCCCGTCACTCCACGTGTGGCCCTAAAATCTTTCCCGGTAGGGGCTGTGCTGCCCGCCTGCCCGTTCGGGCGACAGCAACCGATGCAATGAGGTTTTCCGTGCGCCAGGTGGGAAGCAAACAGGGGAAGAAACTTCTTGGTTGCCTCGGGTGTTCGGCCTGAATTAATTCAATCGGTTTTGAACAATAGCCATTTAGATCGTGGGTAATGACTTGTTTTTCTGTGTTGTTTATTTTAATTAAAGATTAAACTATAGATTAAAGAGAGTTAACAAGTGCTCATTAGGAGAAAATTGGGTAGTAGATCGGTTTGGTTTGTTGTATTATTATACTATTTTTATAGGTATTTTATGGCCATAATTTAGAAACTTCACATACTAGAGAGTTGTAGAGAATCTCGATAGCTTTCTGTAGGATTTTTATTCATGGCAATCAGATGAGCATATTGTGAGTTATGATTTTTATAGTTCTGTTACCCGACAGAATTAGTCGTGTTTTATCAGTAAGTGGTAATTAGTAGATTAAAAATAGTAAGAGACTTAATATGAGAATTTGATCAACATGAATCTTGTGGGTAATTTATTAAAGTTTATAGAAAGTATAAAAACATAATTTTTAGGTAAGTAAATTAGAATATATGAATTTTGTGTGGCTGTTGTCTGGTACTAGGTTGCTGCTAGACGTAGTCATGGGAAAATATTAATTTGACTAAATTAGTGCCAAAATTAAATTTTATGAATAACTAGAAAATGATAGATAATTTTCTGTAGATTCTAAAAATATCATACTTTAATATATTTACACATGTAGATTAAAAGATATAAAATTATTAAATCTGTTGTCTTGGAGCTGATAGATATGTCTTCTAAATTAAAAATAGGGGTTTAAATGATTTAATCTGAAAATTTGGCCAACTAAGAAAATGTAGGAAACTTGGCCAACTAAGAAAGCGTTGTCGATTAAGAGTTATCTTGTTTTGCAAAGGTTGGTATTGAGATTGAATATTTCCTCTAGGAAGAGTAGCTTCAGATGTGTTGTCACCTTCAAATCTTTTCAGACATCGCAATGAAGAAAAAAAAGGCAAGTACATAGTAGAATAGTATTCAAGTGTTTGAGCTTATTGGTTGTTTATACAATTACTTGCCATGATGATGCTTATTTTTAAATTGCTCATATGTTTATGGTTATATTAATGATTATGACAATTGAGTAATGTTGTTGATTATCTACTGGAAAGAGATAATCATTACATTGCATGTGAGCATTAAAGTTTCAAAGACCTACTTGGTAGGCACTCCACGGGAGTGGAAGTGGGACCCTATATAAAAAAGGATAGGGCGAGAGTTTGAGTTGTAACCCTGTATGAAAAAGGAAATGACAAGGGTGTGTCATCGATAGGTGAATATTCAGCTATACCGGTATATGTAGAATAGGAGTTGAGTCTTAAGTATTGCATTCATGGAAAAGAGACAGGTGTATAAAACTTGATGATAATGAGTATATGATGATGAGATGGTGAATTAATATGATATGTTAAAGTGATGTTTACCTTGTTTATTATTCTGCTTTGTACTTGTTGAATTATGGACTCACCTTTGCTTTATTGTTGTTTTTAGGTAAACGTGGAAGGCATCATGCATGGGAGTGTAGGACATGGATTGTTGCACTTTATAGCTATTCACTTCACTTAGCAATACTACACTTTTATTCTTGAACAATTTAGTACCATTTATTGTAGTAATTAGAATTTTTATGGTTCATAGTATTGCTAAATGATGTGTTCCTTAGTTTAGACGTACTTATGATGCTTTTGGTAATTACTTGATTCGTATTAAATCCAATTGATGGTCTTCATGTTGCTGAAGTTTATATTTAATTTTATGTGGAATATTAATTCTTATTATCTAGATGTCATTTTAATTGCTTATTGGTTTTAATTGATAGTGGTTGTAGGTGATACTTAGGTTTTTGTTAATCCAGGGTTTACAATTAAGCAATAATTAAAGAGAAGTAAAGTATAATTATGTGGTGGAGTATTGTATTGAAATGAGTAGTAGCTAAGATATTGTATTGCAGTGGATAACAGCTACGAGGGATCGATCAAGAATCGAGTGTGCTGTTAAAGATTGAAGTACAAAAGTCGTAGTGGCGAGAAGAGACAAAAGACATACAGTTCGGTAGAGCAGCCAGCGTGTGAGGGATTATAAGTCAACATAGGTCGTTCATGGTGCATCGTTGTATGTGTGAGTATTAATATACTCTAATACCATGTAAACTAATAAGATAATATGCGATACATATAATTAATGTATTGTTCGAGATTAAATAGAGGTACATATGTATGCATACATTTTAGACAATAGTAACTAATAGAGGAAGAATATGGGTATGCAGTTACATGGTCTATGCATGATGGACAGTGCTTACGTTTTTAAGAATCTCAATAACTTAGTATGCTCAATGATTTTCTTCCATTAAGCTTATACAAGCTTATACATCAATTACATTTCTTAAGTTGTATGTTTCTTCGAACTTCTATTGTCATTGTCAATATGTTTGATGTCTTAAAATCCTAAATAACCAACAAGATACCTAAAAATATTTTCAAATGTCTATGTTATATCTTTTGATGTTAAAATTTTTTAAACAATTCTTGCCACGCAAATGAGTGGGCCGCCCTGCTAGTTACTTAAGAAAGTAATGGGTGACAAAAAGCATTGATGTAAAATCGTAAAACTAATGCAACAAAATAATCTGCCTTATTCATTGGGCTTTCTTATTAAGATCATCTTTTTTTATGGGTCGTAAGAACAACTGCACACCCAGAGCTGATTATTAGAATCGAAGATAGTTCATAGCATTTACTAGATTTGGAGCTAACAAACCAGTTATAAAAAAAAACACCCTTGCCTTAACTGCTGCACTCATACACTAGTTCTGCATCATGTGCGTGCAATCAAGGGAACAGAACAAAAAGCATCTGGCAAATAATGTTCAGAGCACAGGTGAAGAAGGTACTAGATAGATGAACATCAAAGTACTAGTTAATATGCAAGAAATGAGTGGTTTACGCAAATGATGTGTATACTTGTTTCTTGACAGTTGACATGCTAATGAGTGGTACATCATGTAGAATGTGCGAGGAGCAGAACAGGACCATTGAGCAAGGATGATGATTTTACAATGAGACCCACTGTACATAATGTGAGAAAGAACTTGGTACTTCCAAGGGCAATGTATCGTGAAAAACTTTTGAACTATCAAAAGGAGGCCTTGAGATGGCTATGGAAACTTCACTGTGATGGGTTGGGGGGTATTTTGGTTGATGATATGGGATTGTGGAAAACACGAGAGGTGATTTTTCATATTTTTTTTTTTTGCAGGTGCACACCCTCGCGTATCTATGTATTTGAGTATTTGACTGATGTTTGTTTCCATAGCTACGTAGGTTTCAGCATTTCTCCGTGGTTTTATACCATGCCTGCATGATTCAGAGAGCACTGGTTGCTGCCCTCCCCCCCCCCCCCCCCACATTACTTTAGCAATGGGTGGATGAATTCTTAGAAGCAGGAAAACAATTTCGGTCAAAATTTTGTGAATTTCTTTTTCTCGGTGGGGTCTGAAAATTGGTCAAATCGGTGTATTTCATTCGAAATTTTAGGTTTAAATAGATTTCATAACTAACATTTGAAAAGAAACACTTAGCTAGCCTGGTGGTGAGTGAGCACGAGGTTGTGAGTTTAAATCCCAAAACTGGCACTGTTTCCTTTTGTTTTTCCATTCCCTCAAAAATTCAAATTTGAAATTAAAATTTTGAACATTTTTTTGAAATTTTCTAAATTTTGGATTTTTGAGAATGTTTTCCCTACTTAGAAGTGGGCTTGAATGAAGACATTAAACTGTAAGCCCCCTCCCCCATTCCTCCCTTATCTGACGGCTAATTCTCTTTTTTAATAATTCTTTTACTCAATCAAAAGGACGGGATGCTTCACTGTATAATGCTGTTTAGGTATGTCACTGTCACAGGCTAGGCCTAGTGAATGTTGGCAATAGTATTGGAGGTGACCTTGGAACCTTGTGTGGATTTTTTTTTTTTTTTTGCATATTAGGCCTGTTGAAGCCTGTTTTTTGCAAGATTGGCCACGAGCTTTTTTTTTTTTTTTTGCGGAAGTACAGGCCGGCAATGCGTGGAGAATCTGTGCTCGAAGGCCCCCCACCAGCCAGGCTTGGTGCATGCGCGCGAAGGCCGGGCCCATCGAAATCTAGCGGCACACGAGCGTGGGAAATTGCCGGCGAAAGGCGCAGTGCGTGAGCACGGGGCCGGGCTGTTTCCGCGCTCGCCGGCCGCAGATTCAGTCCCCCGACCACAGTGTCAGGCCGCCGCGGCCCCCGTGCTCGCTTTCAGCCGCTTTGGCTGTGCATGGCTTGCTCTGTGTGTGCGCGCGCTCCAGGCCGCCCGTGACCACCTGAGACAGCTCCACACATGTCAGCTCCTTCGTTCTCTTGTGTCCCTGGCCCCTGTGTGCAGTGCATCTTATTGGGCAATATAATGGTTGCTGGACACCTATGGTTGCAGTTACGAAGCTTGAAGATAGGCTTGAAAGTAGGGGTGAAAACGGATCGGATACGGACGGATAATGTCTCTACCATATTTGTTTTCATATTTTTTTTTCGGATACGGATACGAATACGGATAACTCGAATACGAATACAAATACGAATAATATCGAATACATATACGGATCGAATACGAATCGAATACGAATCGAAACGAATACGGTTACGAATATTTATCGGAACATGAAAACCCCTTAAACTATACATCCAAAATTAACAAAAATACGTAAATAGTTTGTAACATCCTGATTTTCTGGAGTTTATAAAGCCCTATTTTTAAAAATAAATTTTCTGGAATTAAATCAAGCTTAAAATAAATTTTTAGAATTTAAAATAATTTAATATGATTAAATTAAACTTTAACATGAGCTAAAAATATTTTATTTGTGTTCCTTAGGTCTCAAGGATTTTTCTGGCATTTTTGGTGAATTTTTGGGATTTAATTGCTATTTTCTAGAGCCTTTTGGATTTTATTCGGATTTTGGAAATAAGAAAATGGGGAGATTCTAGAAAATCCGGATATCCGGTTTCGTTTTATCCGGATTATCCGTATCCGTATCCGTATTCGACGGATACTAGACTTACCGTATCCGTATCCGATAAAAAAAATCCGTATCCGTATCCGATCCGAGAATTATCCGAAAAAAATCCGATCCGACACAATCCGTATCCGTATTCGTCCGGATCGGTCGGAAACTATCCGATCCATTTTCACCCCTACTTGAAAGCCTCAACAATAGGTAATTTTTTTGCACACGCAATTACAGTTAGACCATTGTAATTACTACGTAATTAGCTGTGCGGTATGTAGTTAGTACGGAACAGCAGATGTGGGATTTGTCAGTTAACTATTTTCTTAGAGTGGACTAATGTGTAGTAGTGGGATTATTTGTCAGTTAACAAGTTTCTTAGTTTGGGCTAATGTCTAGGAGTTGGATTTGTCAGTAGTTATACACTACTACAAAAAAGTTTATATTAGACGCCTCATCACGCATTTATTTATAAAACCACCCGTAATAAATATCACAGACGGTTCTTGATAAGAACCGTCTGTGATACTATCACAGACGATTCTTATTAAGAAATAAGAACCGTTTGTGATATGGCCAATATCACAGACGATTCTTGATAAGAACCATCTGTGATATGTTTCCTGCCTTACACATCCCTAAAATTTTATAATTTTCCGTCTGGGTTCGAGTAAGATTATGTTTTGACACACCTTCAGTAAAATGGGCAAAATTTTTGCATACAGTGTCCGTTTTTGACATTCTTGTACTCGTTGGAAAGCTAACGACGAGCCCGATCCAAAAAATGACATGCTTGTGCTGGTCGCTCTTGAAGACCCCCAAAATCGGCCATTTGTAGTTTTAAATTCGAATTGGAAGTTTTTGAATTCTGTTTTGCCAAAATTTTCGATCTTCTCTTCGAAATTTAGGGTTTGTCTCAACTGCAAAGTTGTAGATCTTGTCGAAACCTTTCAAATGAGTATATATAAGCCATATAGAACTTTATTATTTCATACTTTAAGACTAGTTGTTTATATTGTATCGGTATATATATAGCTAATATCACATACGGTTCTTAATAAGAATTATCTGTGATGCTTTTATAGACGGTTCTTGGTATGAACCATCTATGATAAATTGGTTGCTGACCGCTAGGCCTGTCAATCCTCTCCAACCCAATTCCAGTGAATAGAAACTGACTAACCCACACCCTTTATACGCTCAAAATCTCTCTAGGCTCCTTACTGTCTCCTCCTCAATCGACCTCTTTGTGGTTAGGGCTCTCTCCATTGTTTCTTCTAGTATTTGTTTCTGTAACTTTGTGTTGCTACTTTGTGGCATTTAGAGCTTCCTCCCTCCATTGTTTCTTCTAGTATTTGATTCTGTAACTTTGTGTTGCTAATTTATGACGTTCAGGGCTTCCTCCCTCCATTGTTTCTTCTACTTACAGTAGGACGGCCACCAAGAAGGTCTACCCGATCTGCATCAGGGACGAGAGGTATAGCTTGTGATATTGTAATGGTGGATTGTAATCTTGTGATATTTTAATAGTGCATTGTAATCTTGTGATATTGTAATAGTGAATTGTAATGTAAATATAATGTTCTCTGCTATATTTGCTATCGTATTTGCTTGTTTTCAAACGGCATAGTTAATATTTTCTATGGCTAATTCAAAAATAGAAAAAAAATTTAGGTATAGAATGAACTATCATAGACGGTTTTGTAGTTTAAACCATCTGTGAAGAATAGAACCGTCTGTGATACTCGCACATCACAGACGGTTCTAGTTACAAACCATCTGTATTGTATTTATCACAGACGGCTCACAAACCATCTGTGATAACCTTCGATTATCACTGACCCATAAATTCAGATGGTTCAAAAAACCGTCTGTGATGACGTTTTTGAACCGTCTGTGATGATGATTTCTGTAGTAGTGACACATTCTTACTATCTTAGCTAGAATAAAAATTCTATAAATCAGGAGATTATCACAATCTGAAACCACATTATCCCCATGATGAAAGTACCTTTCCAAAATTCCATTTATAAAATCAATCAGTTTTGGTACCTCAAATTTATGAACAATAAAAGCAGCTTTGCAAAATCCAATTTATGTGTTACTTCCATTTGAACAATTTTGTCTGCACTACGAAATGACCAGGTAAACAATTATTATTGTTTCTATACTTCTTAGTCGTCTTAGTGGGATTTGTTTGAAAACATTCTACATGTATGGTACATGAAATCATATTGCACAATCCCATCGCAGTATACAGGAATCAATCCACGTAATTTGGTAGAAGAACTAATTATAAAAAATTTTAAACATGAAGTAACAAAAAACCTAACAGCAAACTTAGTTCTATTGAGGCAAAAAGTATGACAATAAACTTGGAGCTATACAAGAGTAAATGATTTAGAAACAAGTAACAATATGCTGTCATGACTAGATCACATGCATCAGGGGTAGTTAGCATGCCCCCATTTGAAAAGAGTCAGTAATCCACCGTCGCAAATTTATGATAGCCTTGTTCACTTTCAAACATGCCAAAACAGCACCACCATCCAGGATGTCATGGACTTTAGTGAGGACACATCTGATTAGCAGGAGTAAAGTTTAGTATTCATCAGCAGTGATTACATAATAATTAGTAAACAGTTGGTAAACTAAGGTTTATCATTAATCAGCAGTGATTACGTAATAATTCCATGTGTAGTTCAATTAATAATTCAGTGAAGGAATTATTTCATTAATTTACAATCGCACCATACGATGCATGGTACCATCGGTGCATGTCATGTATTAATTGGGTTTCGTACGCACCGGTTTCAAGTACACCATATCAGACATTGAAGAACTATTTGTGTTCCATGGGGAATCGTCTCATATGCGATGGACCATATGGGGCAGACCTATCCAGTTGTGACCGCACCGTGATACAGGCACCCGGTCTAAAGGAGATGATTGCGTCGCTACAAGGAAGAAGCTAAGCATCAAGGTGGTGTATGCCTTGACGCTGGGTGCTGCAGGGGACACCTTTTGGCAACTTGTGAAGGTGACAAGTGTGCGTCGTAGGCCAATTAATGGAGGTTTTGTGCAACCCTGCCGTTGCAATATACACCAGGCCGATGGTATATGCTTAGTTCATGGAGAGGACATAATCATCCGGCATGGCCGCTTTTGTTGGTGCTCTTGCTGTTGAAGTGCCTAACTTGGGCTCGGGTGCTGATGTAGACGCTGGGGTTGGAGTAGACACCGATGAGCAAGCCGGTGACGGAGACCTATATAGGCGTGCTGCGGCTTTTGAGCTGAATGAAGGCGTGGAGAGATGGTAGGCAGCCTATATTGACTGCCACGAGTACATTGCCGACCAGGTGAAAGAAGTGAAAAGCGAGGAAGAGGATGTGGAGACGGCTAGCTCCAAAGGTGAGAAAGATGGAGATATTGTTATGGGGGTGTGGTAGGTGGTGTTGTCACCACCAACGTTGCTTATGTCTCATCTAGACTAGACGATATCGCAGCAGCATATCTAGTTCTGCCACAGCTAGAGGAGACATAGTTGGGGTTCAATGAAGACACCCTTCTCTTAGGGCAGCGCTTCCCTAACAAGAGAGCTACTTAGCATGTTATTATCAGATACGCCATTAGCATCAGTGGAACATATCGGGTGCGAAGGTCAAAACCAGACACGTACATATCAAGTGTGTGGACAAATCTTGCCCTGGCAAGGTCCGTGTGTAGCGGTCGAGGGGCGCAGCCACAGACTTTCGGATAATGGTGCTGAAGGATCACACATACATGCTTGTTGAGCCACTTCGCAGGCGCCGCAATGTGACGTCGTCATATATTGCGAGACTGATAAGCCACCTCATCACAACAGATGCTTCTATTTCATCAAAACTTCTATTGGCAGATGTTGCCAATATGGTTGGGTTCTAAGTCAGCTACCACAAGCCATGGTGAGCGAAACGAAAGGTCCTGCAGCATATGTATGACATGTACGAAGAGGCCTACGACCTAGTCCCAAGAATGCTCCATCAAATTGCACAATCAAATCCTAGCACATACATTAACAAGTAGAAGTGGCCGCATCCTACCAAGGGGCCTAATTACTTTGTTCTTGACAGAATATTTTGAGCCTTCCTCCAGACCATCGAAGGATTCAAGTACTGTCATCTCGTGCTGATGATGGACGGCACCTTGCTCTCTGGCAAGTACAAGGGTATGATCCTCACAGCGGTCACAGCCAATGCCAATGACCAGTTACTCCTCGTGGCCTACGCACTTGTGGAGAATGAGAACACGGATAGCTGGTTGTGGTTCCTAGCTAATGTGAAGCAAGCGGTCATTCATGACTGGCAAGTGTTTGTGTCATCTCAGACTGTAATGCCAGGTTGCTGTCCGCATTGTCCACGATGCAGAATGGGACGGAGCCGCCATTACAGTGGAACGATGTTAGGAGCCATTGGTGCATGAGGCATCTCGTGGCTAACTTCCGCACAAGGTTTCGATGCAAAAAAACTGACAAAGCTATTCAAGAAGCTTTGTATGTAGAACCAACTATGGAAGTTCGAAGCCGTGTTGAGACGGCTCGACGAGGAGACCAGCAAGCATGTAAGACATTTAGACGCCAGACAAGGGGAACCAGTGGGAGGGTCCATGAGAGTTGGGGAGTTCACGCAGTGGGTTCACTCCCATGCCCCCGATTTAGAGAAATGGTCTCTCCTCTATGATACTGTTGGTGCAAGATATGGAATAATGATGACCAACATGTCAGAATTGTACAACGGGGTCCTCAAGGGGTTCGATTCCTACCGATCACCACAATTGTGGAGGAGACCTAGAACCGTACCATCAAGTACTTTGTTAACAGAGCCATGATGGTGAAGAAGTATTTAGAGATAGACAGGCAATTCTCTGAAGTGATGCAGGCATGCATAGACAAGAAGATCAACAAGGCTCATTCCTACAGTGTTCGGCCCTTGTATGGGATCAAGAAGAAATTTGAGATTCGTCTAAGGGAGAAGTATATCCTGGGCTAAGCCAGAGGGCGATCGACAATGAAGTGACTTGCATGTGCAACAAGCCATAGCTTCTTCACAAGCCAAACTCCCATGTGTACGCAATGTGCACGGCGTGGCGGTAGGCCTCGGCACCTAACGTCTTTGAGTGCTTTATGGATTTCTAATATTATTTCTCAAAAAAACTATACATAAATATTTTAAAACATTGCAAAAGATCTTCTGTTCAGACATATTTTTACATTACTTTTGCATGAATAAAATACTTGTAATTAATTTTAAAATATATATAAATTTATTACATAAATGTATTTACACGAACGTATAATTAAGTATCAAAGACACACAACTTGTAACATCCCAAAAGTACAGGAATATTGTAATTATGAAAATAATAAAATTCCTTTCTCTATGGTGGCGTATCTCAAAATTTCGTCTTTAATTGATTTTTGATTTGTGCTTCTATCGGCAAGAGTTCAATTTATCGAAACAAATGAGCATGACCAGGAACTAATATTTCTAAATCAAAAGCCAAGTCTCGTAAATTCTTTGCAAACCCTAAACCCAAAACTTTAAAAACTGGAAACTTAAAGTCCTAATTTAAAGATTAAAGTCAAATTAGATGTTAAAAGCTTTCTCTATCTAAATACCTTAGCCAAGTGAGCTAATCTCAAAATTCTCCAAATTAGTAAAGGCACTTTTTACCCTTGCCCATTTTCCTTTGGCCCATCCGGCCCATCCCGCTACCCTTATCCCCTCTCTTGCCTTCCTCAACCCTCTACGCCTTCTTTTCTCCTGAAACTGTCGCCACCAGCCCATCCGGTCGCCTCCCCACTGCGGCTCGGATCTGTGCTTAGCGCGCACGCTCCCCAGTTCTTCTTCCTTCCTCCCTCGCCGTCAGCTGCCCGGCCCGAGCGCCTTCTCTCTCCCTCCACCCTCTGGCCCACGCGCCCGGGCGCTGTGCGAGCTAGCAGCGCCGGCCCAGCTAGCAACTGCCTTGCCCCGTTTCTGCACCCCAGGGCCGTACCACTAGCACTGCCCCTCCCCGCTAGCCCGGCACTGGCCTCTCTTTACTCCTCCCTCCCTGAGCTAGCGCATCTACCCCTCCTCGCTAGTTCGGCCATGATTTTACTCCTCTTAGCCAGCACCGCCCCTTCGGCGCTCCACCTCCACCCTCCCTGGCTCTACCGTCAGCCTAAACTTGCCCTCCACCGCGCTCCTAGGCCTGGCGCCACTCTTACTCCTCCCTTTCCCCTTTTTACCTCTCCTCGGTGCCGCCGCCAACGGCGAGCCCTGCACTGTCGCCTACCTCGTTTCGCACATCGCCCTCGGTTCCCCGTCGCATTCATGTCGCATGCGCCTCACCCTATCTTCATTACCGCAGGTCATGTTGCCGAGCTAGCTCTCCTCCCCCCTGTCATTCCAGGGCTAGAGCCCCTCTGCGCGTCATCTCGGCCAAGCTAGCTGCCACCGGCCTAGCCCCGGCATTACTCCCCTACGCCTGTGCCCTGCCGTGTCAGCCTAGCTCCACCTCCGCCGGTCTCGCCAACGCCGTCATTACTTCCCCTGGGGCGCGACTTCAATTCGTCCAGCGACCGACCAAAGTCTTGCCTATAAAGAGTCCCTAAGCTCACACTACTGATACCCATCTCCTGTTTCCCCTTTCTTTCTCCTTCTGTTCGGTACAAACTGCACATGGGTGCTGCCTTGAACCTCGCCTCAAGCTCGCCACTCCGGCCATCACCCCACCGATCGATCGTGGCATGACGCGCCCCCTGACCTCCTCCACCTTCCCCTCCAGTTGATTGAAGGTTCATTACCAGAATCCGCCGTGGTGACCTTTCATCGTGACATTGGCCGATGCCGCCAATCCCGCTATCGTCTTTTTCGCAGTTGCTCACCATCCAATTCCTCGCAGTAGAAGTGACTCCTTGGCACCACGAACCTATCCCAATCGCCAGCCGATGCTCTTCTCCACCGGTGAGACCCCTCTGCGTGAGCCTCCCCGCTCCGCCACAGGTGATCGTCGCTAGCCCACCACGACTTCCCTCCGGCTCCGACGATCCTCATGGTGAGTTCTGTGTGGCCTTCTGATGCTTGTTTGTATGCCGTTTATCGCCCTCTCTCTTCGATAGTCGCCGCCCCGGAGCCTCTTGTTCCCGCCAGCAAGGAACCGCCCCGAGCTGTCTTCGCTCGGGCAACTATGGTGCTGACGCCGCTTCCGGTTTCCAGAGGATTCGTCTTGAGTGTCACCAAAAGTCTCTTCGACCGCTCCACTCCGGCGAGGCCAAGCGCCACTAGTCGCCTATCCTTCGGTCCGTTCTCCCGACCGAGCACTCCAACTCCTCTGTATTTCTACCCCTTCATCCATTCCCTCCTTCCCTCCGTGGAACCAATGACAGATGGGCCCATCAGACAGCAGGACCTAAGCTACTACATATGTCTTAATACCTTTTGCTGAGAGATGAATTCATATTATCTATGTATATGTATATGTATACATATATCTATTCACCCTCAAATCTGAAAACAAATGTGTAGATTGTAAGTATTTGCAAGAATCGGAAAATATTTCCAAACTCATGAGAAGAGAATGATCAATAAAGTAACAGCTAAGAACTTGTAGTATCTTTATCTTAAATTAGTGCCAAAAGTGAGAATCTTATGTAAATTTGAGACCTGAAGCTTTTATAAAGATATCACCACCATTTCTAACACAATCTACTGCTAAGATCAATGCCTATCAGAAGCTCGAATGATCTACTTGACATCTATTGTATCTTTACCCTGGATCCATAATCCACTAATGCAAACCAAGTCCATTAGTTTAAACTACCTTTTGGACACATAAAATATCAATAACATTCATCAATAAACCCAAGAAAACTCTCTTCCATTTGAATATTTAAAATAATATCCTTCATCTATAAAATACAGCAATTCAAACCTCTTTTTCGATTAAGAAACTCTTAAACCAAAGAATCATTACACTCTACCCAAATATCTAACCTTGGGATAACTTTTCTTCTAGATCTAAACCTTACAAAGAAGTGTACAAAATAGCTCTTGAGCAATTAACACTCTTAAATCTGGTTAAAACACAAACTTTGCATCCAAAGTAATTATCCAATCATCATCTAATATTAAGAGTGATCAATTATGTGCAATCTTATCAACCAGAACCCTGTTAATTCATAACTCATATTTTCAATGAGTCGCAACCATCGGTCTATATTATCAAGTCTCTCAAATCATCAAAATGATTAATTTATTCCAAATCATACGGGGATGAATAACTAACTCCATACTAGAACTAAATTATAAAATATTTGGATTCAAGTATCTAGAAATTTCATTCTCAGCCAATCTCTTTAAGCTACCCGTAAATCCCACTCAACTCATGGAACTTCCTTGATAAATATAAAATATTATAAAAAGAAGCTATAAAGAAAGAGACCAAGTTATAGCATTCCTCGTCTAACTCTTTATCCTGAACCCAGTAGAAGGATCCTGCGGGTAACCCTTTTATTCTTAAATCTTCCTAAAAAGTCTAAAATTTTCCCTCTCGGTAAAGCTGTCCAGACAGCTCCTTCCTCTACTCAAATCCATTTCAACCACTCTACTCTCAATTCATAAGAAACATTAAATAAATTCAATTGAGTTGATTTGCACTTTTGTTGCTATTTGGATTTATTTGGGTTTTTTGTTTGTTACCGCGCATTAGAAGCTGCAGTCTGAAGGCGACAAGCTCAAAGCGGATTCAAATTACGGTGAAGAGAGAATTCAAGATTTAATACGACTGACCGATTAAGCAGGCTTTGAGATAAATCAGGGCCGCGATAAACAAAGCAAGGCAAATCATCACTTTGCTCATGTTGATCCTACATTTTTATGAAAATTATGTTCTTTCAAATTATTAAAAATGCATGCTTACTTTGTTATGCAAATGTATGTTAAATGTAAGGTAGATATTGCCCCTTTTATAATACCAGTATTATTATGACACTCTTTACCGCTTGATTCAACTGATTCCTTGTTACATTAGATATTATTGGTATCTTTACTAGTTAAGTCATGCTTAATGCCAAGTGAGTCTAAAGCTAGGCCATTCAATTGTCTGGCTCATTACTTGTGAGACCGGGTAGAAACTCCTGCACTTCGTATTCTTGTACTAGTCCCGAGATCAATGCTAGTACACACAGTTCAAGCGAGAAAGATGATATATTGCCAACAACGCTTTATTACAATAGTAATCAAGTTTTACAAAGGCCATTGCCTTACTAAGGTTCACGTAACCACAAGCACAAATAAACACAATGGAAGCAAAAGATAACTTGATCGCCCATCAATCGCCACAGCAATTGACTGGGAAACGAATCCTAGGCATCCGGAATAAACCACCGCATCCACATTCGCGCAAGTCATACTCTCCAGCTTGATCTTCTCCATTCTCTCGCTTTTATATTTATAGAGAACAGGTGAGTACAAAAATGTACTCCGCAAGTCTTGGGAAAAATGCATAGATGTAAGGTTTCACAAAGGAAGGTTATATGGTTTATTTGCAACATCGCATTTTACTTCAAATCTACATAATTACTTTAAAAGCCATTTTGTAAACATCTTGTTTTTAATAAACGAAATTGATAAGTGCTTTAGTGAAGGTTAAACTACCATCACTAATATCTCGTGCCATCACACCAATTTTCAAAACCTCAGTTACACCTCGACCTGAACATCACGAGAGTTATACTACTCCCGAGTTTTTCTCCAACTCATTCTGTTTTGAAATCAAAACCAAAACTTCTACCATGTGAATGCATTCCTTGCTCGCCCTTGACCGTAGGCACGGCTATTCGAATAGTTTTACTCGCAGAGGTTGTACACTTTACCCACAAGAGATAAATTATCTTAATAGTCAACACGCTTCTTTTGGCATGAGACCCGGATAAATTATCACAAAGCCTTTCGCCTACTCCAAAGATAGTTTAAATACCACCCGCTAAGGTTTCACCACAACTCGAATCCACGAGTTGGAGCCCTCTTGCGCCTTGTGAGTACAAGAAACCCCGTCCCTCACTATGGGTAACCAAGACACCCTAGCACCCAATACACCACGGTGATATCTAAGCTAAACTTTTATAGGTTAGTTAGCTAGGTCGCACCCATATAGACTTGTGGTTGTCTTGTTTTGCTCGGTTTGGACAAACACAAGCGTCGGTCCTTAATCGACTGTGGTGGCTCATTCACAAACCCAACAATTCTCGTGCTAATCGCACCACCAAACCTTCCATCCACCCTTATCAACTTTTCCCTTTGAATATCATTTTTATTTTCAAATTAACAGTGGTAACATCCATTACCACTTTTCAAACAAAATATTTAACAATGGTAACATCCATTACCAATGTTCAAACAAAATATTTAACAATGGTAACATCCATTACCAATGCTCAAACAAATCATTCATCAAAACATTTGATAAACATACTACTCATTTGAACCTTATTATATTTATTTGCTACGATAAGCATTTGCTAGTATTTAAACATTCAACAATTGTAACACTAACTCATTATTGAGTCAAAGGGATATCCTAAGTTGACAATGGTACAAGATAAACAATTTTCAATGGAAGGTATAACAAATTGGGTCTTTAACTAAGTTTTCTAAATCAAATTATCACTTGATATAACATAAGCATGCATTAATTTTAAAATAACTACCTACTCATTTTATAAATCATTGGAGCAAGTTGATCAAAGGAAACTTGCAAAACATGGGAGCAAAATGGTCAAAGGAGACTTGCCTTCCGTGTCCAGGTCGAAATCTTCCACAACTTGCTCTTGAGGTTGCTCTGACAAATCGGTCTCTACACGTAAATCGAGAATTCCAAATAAATAAAATAAAATAAAAATTCAAAATTGAAAATAAATATACCAAATGAAAGATTAAAATTTTAGATGAATTTAGAAATTTGAATGGACCAATTTGGAGCTAAAATGAAAAGATATGGCTATTTGAAAATCTCGATTTGAATAAATCCAGAAATTGAAATCTCTGACATGTGGGGTCCACGGTCAGAAATTTTATTTATAATAAGTCTCGACATGTGGGACCCACTGAACTCGGGACCCACTTGTCGCTGGCTAGCGCAGAGGGTGGTCGACGACGGTGGGGCCTACCACGCGCGCTGAATAAAACGGAGAAAACTCAACCTCGGCGCGGAGCGGGCTCGAACGCAGAGGAGTGGGAGGGGGAAGAGAGCGGCGCTAGCCAAGTGAGCGGGAGGCACCGCCTACCCCTAATGGGTAGGTAACCCTCTTGAGGGTTATCTGCGGGGAGGCCGCGGCACAACGTGGCATACACGTGGTCGACGCAGTAGTCGCCGCGTGGTCGCCACGCCACGCTTTGCCGACTTGGCGCGCACGCGCGCGAGGTGGCGGGAGGCGCCGGTGGCGCTGACGTGGCGCCGACCGCCGCCACGCTGCTGCCACCTCGGCCGGCCGACGGTGGGCGGCCGGTGGTGGCGCCACGGGGACCGAGGGTCGCCGAGTTCCGTGATCAGCGCCGCCGCCAAGGGTACCAAATGAAGAGGAGGATGCAGGGGAATGCATTGGTACCTTGCGCGAGGCCGAGGGTGACCGGAGGAAGAATCGCGAGAAGGGCGCGGTCGGAGAGGAACCTCACGGCGGAGGAGATCCAAGTGCAGCAGCTTCGGGAAGGGGTCGCGGAATCGCCTTGGCACCAGCAACGTCTGAAGGCGTCGGCGAGGAATGATGAAGCCCGAGGCGGCCGGAATTGCTCGCCGGAGTATTTGAAGCCGCGGAAGAAATCGGGCGTAGGAGGGCTCGCGCCGGGTGATTCGCTTGAGAGGTGAGGAGGAGCGGCGCAGAGGGACCTCGGGGTGTGGGTTTTATAGGCGGGAGGGTGTAACGGTCGCGCGAAGTCCGCCGGAGTGCAACGGACGGAAGGTTAACGCGAAGGTGATAACGGCCGCAATTAGGAGTGATTATGCCTCGGAAGGGTGCGGGAGGCGTTAATTTGAATGCGCAATGGTGTGGGAAATAATCGGCAAGAAACCAAGCTTTCAAAGCTTGGTTTTCTAATCAATGGCGCGCAATGCGGTGATCGCGCGAGGAAGAAGGAAGACAATCGGGACGGAGGACTGACGAGCGGGCCCGCGCGTCGCGAGAGAAGAAAAAGAGAAGGAAATCAGCGACGGTTGGATTAGTGACGGTGGCATAAGGAAAGATCGGGGCCGTGATCACGCGAAGGGTAAGTGAAAGGGAACGATCGAGATTCAATCCGACAACACAAAGTTAGATCTCGAGCCGATGGGGTGTACTAAGTGGCAACGGCGTACGCGATTTAATACGGCAATCATGAACGGTCAAGATGACGACACGCGGCTTCGAAACGACGGCTTTGGACAGTGGGACCCGGCCGGCGGTGAGTCCACACGCACCGGCCTATGACAGTGGGGCCCGCTTGTCGCAAATCGAAAAAGAAACTCAACTCGCGCGCGAGCGAGGCTCGAACGCCGCCGAGGAGCGGGAGGGAAGAGAGCGGGCGGCGGTAACTGGCCGGGCGGGAGGATCAACCTACCCAATAAGGGTGATTAATCCTTTGAGTATTAGTCGCCGATGGCCGGCCGTCACGGATGCGCGACACTTGGCGCCGCGAGAGAGGGAGGCGGGATGAGGCGTGACGGCGGGGATCAACTCGGCCGGGAGGAATGGCTCGGATGCATGACAAGTGTCACCCGAGGAGATTTTGATATTTAAATCTTTTATATATATTTCGAAATCATTAGAGACTTTAAAATACTCGAAAAATACCAAATAAATTCCAAAATTCCAAAAATTCACATAATTCATCGATAATGTTTTAAACATATTAAAAATATTTCCAACTTATTTTGATATTAAATTTTCTTTTCAACAGAAACTTTAACTTCAGAAAATTCCAGATAATTGGAAATTATTAATTTAAAACTATTTCTTCAAAATAAATGCAAAAATTGGGATGTTACATTACTCTTCAAAATGTCAAATTGTTTTTGGGCAATCATTGGATGTAGATGACTGATAATTTGGTACAGTTTATCTTATACTTCTCAAAACCCTAAAACTTGCTTACCTGTCTGGGCGGATGGTAAGAGTGGTTGGTGGACGTAACAATTGGATTACGGAAGCCCGTCTGGACAAATTAAGGACTAAATCCTGTGTTGACCTCACCATGTAAAACAGTACAGACCACAAGCTGGCAAAATATAGGCATGACTAAATAATTTGCACTCGCCAGTAAAGGGATGCACTTCGGAGGAACTCACGATTTTCATCGCTGGACGTAAACCGTCTTGGATGTGGTCATGTCGCTGGACAGATGCGGGAGCAAGAGGGGGTCTAGCTGGGGCCCAAAGGGCTGTCCTGTAGACGAAACCTTAGCAAGTGCGGTCCTTTACTAGATGCATTGTAAAGGTCATGTGATAATCCGGTTGATCTGCATGTCTAAGGAAACATGTGGAATAAAACAATTGGGTTATCTCTTGTGGGTAAGGGTGTACAACTCTGCAGAGTCTAAACTATTCGAATAGTTGTGCCCACGGTCAGGGGCAGACATGGGAACTTTCTCGAGTTAGTTCTATTTCAAAAACCTTTTCAGGTGGGAACGAAAACTAAGTGAAGGGAAGTACTTCACTTTGTTGGATTTTTCCTGGAGAGATGTACTCCAGCGATGGCTAATTAGGGTGGACGTAACCCAGTAAACAAAACTAGCATTGGCGGAGGTAACCATACACTGTAAAAGGTGGATGTAACATGTGCTACTATTAATATTGCATTCACACATTTACTTTACAAATTATGATTTGGTTAAAATTACTAAGTCTCAGGAGTTTTACTTATTGTATTTGGAAATGCTGCTTTAGCAAATAAAATAACCTCAAGACTTTCTTTCACGACCTTGTATTAGTAATTCTTGCATTCTGTGTGATGGGTTGTTGAGTACAATTGTGCTCACTGTTGCTTAATTACCATCCTCCAGTCAGACAGAATAAGGAGAAGAGACCTTGCGATGCTTCAAAAGGGTCGACATGATCCGTATCCATGAAGGTCAAGAACTAAGTCGCGAAATCCCACTTGGTGCCGATGGGCAAGTCCCGAGGGTCCCACTTGTGTAAAGATTTCCGCTGCAATCTCTGCTTTACCCCATCGGCCCATGTGTAAGTTATTATCAGATAAATTACGCTTCCGCATAATATGTTTTGATATACAGTGGTGTATCTGTGAGCACTAGCTACTGATCCAGGGAATAGTGCAGAAATCACAGAGGAATTTGGAATGAATAATTCCAGTTCCGACACAACTAAACTTGCTAAATAGCTACCAGACGAAATGAGTCAAATGGAACTCCCAAATTCCAAGTCACATGAAATAATGAAATCCTAATTTTCGAGGTGTAAACCTTTAATTTTCTAGATAATTTAGAACATATAAAATTCCAAAAAAATATACGACCAAGTACACTGCATAAGGAGCTTTCATAATAAATTTCAAATTATTTTGACCTCGTTTTCTATACTACAAAATTTGTGCAAACAATACACATAAATAAATTATGGAGGCAAATTCTAAACATTTAAAATTGTAAAAAAATACACAAACAAGTAAAATGTTCCTAGGCTAAAATCCTCTCAGGACAAATGCTCAAATCTCAACAAGTTTTCCAAATCACATCCAACACTTCCAAATTTTACATGGCAGTTGTTCAAGCCCTTAGGACCCAAACCAATCAAGAATCATGAGATTCTTGGGCTCAAGTTCACTGAATCGAGGATAATCGAATCTACATCACAAGAACACTAAAAACCTTAAATCCCAAATTACTTCTTACTCGTGAGGATATAAGGAATGAGGATTTTTATGTCCATTCTCACATGTTCTAGCAAGGTAAATTAAGTAAGAAATCGAGCTAGGACAACCACAACCAAAAAAATCATAATACAAGCTCAAGAACAAATATAACCAAGTAAGAACACAAACAAAACATGATTGAGATAAAGTTTTGATTGATTCTCATTAGAGAAAGATATTTACATGCTCATGGATGGATACAAGATGCAACCACAGCACCACTCTTCCCTCAAACTCTCTTGCAACCATGGAAGGACACAAGGTGCGGGTCATAGAGTGATTTTGTGTTTGTATATTGATGGCATACTTATATTTGGGACTCACAGTAACGTAATTGATGAAGTCAAATCTTTCTTATGTTGATACTTTAGTATGAAAGACCTGAGAGAAACAAATATTATTTTGAATATTAAATTGATCAAGAATGAGAATGGATGGCTTTGAACCAATCCCATTATGCTAAGAAAATATTGAGCTATTTCGGCTTTGTGAATTACAAAATTTCCCCAACACCTCATGATGATGGTGTTAAGCTTTAGAAGAATCAAGGATTAGGAAAAGATCAATTGATATGTTCCCAAATTATTGGATCCCTTATGTATCGAGCTGGTGCCACAAGACTTGATATTTCATTTGTTGTGAGCATTGAGTCAATTTACTTCTAACATAGGACATGATCATTAGGAGACACTTGACAAAGTGTTGCACTACTTGAGAGGTACAAACTCATATGGAATTGTACTAGTTATCCATCTATACTAGAAGGATATAGTGATTCCAATTGAATTTCTGATTCAAAACTACAAGTGGTCATATCTTTACCTTAGCTGGTAGCTGGTGCTACAATTTCATGGAGATCTTACAAAGGCCATATTAACAAGATTAATCATGGAAGCTAAACTTGTAGCACTAGACACAGCCACTATTGATGTTGAATAGCTTAGGGAGCTACTGTTGGACTTACCATTGGTTAAGAAACCAATATCGACGATCCTAATGTAGTGCGATAACCAAACAAAGGTTGACTAAGGTCATGAGTACTAAGGATAGCATGAAGTCCTTCAAATATGTGAAGTGTAGGCTTAAATCAGTCAGAAAAATGAGAAACTCCAGAGTGATTACTGTGAATTATATTCATACTGAGAAAATCTAGCAGGCCCTTTTACAAAAGGACTAGTAAGGAAGGTGATTTCCGCTGTGTCTATAGACATGGGTATGAGGCCCATTTGAATTACACTTCAGTGGTAACCCATACCTTCCTAATCGGAGATCTTGTGAATTAGGTACTAGAAAAAAATAAGTTGATGTTGTAATAAGATAGTACATATTATTAACCATACCATGTCCCAATGGACAAAGTACTCTCAACTATATGGAAGGTTGGCTCAAAGCATTAATATATTCTAGTGTCCAAATGAGGAGACAAGTATTGGCCTACAAAATACCTAAAATGAATACACTTATTTGAGCCTAACTATGATATTGTTGTTCAAGCAAACAAGGCATTCTCTAGAAATGTCATAAGCAGATAAGGGAGTATGACCATATAACACTCCATATAGGAGTGGTTTATTGGTAGCTTAGTATCAATTGAGATTTCAAGTGAAATCTGATCACAAAAAAGCTTTGAATTCAAGGCGTAGTCTATTCATCAATTGTGAGAAAATGAATCCTCCTAATCTAGGTGCATGTTCAACCCGTACGAGACTTACATCAAAAGACTACTATATTAATAACACTTCAGAAGAGGGATCTAGTCATCGCCTCCCCTCTTCCACTTCACTACCACGCCAATGATTCTAGCAATGTCTATTGAGCATGCATGCACACCCTCCAACCTGGCAGTGCATGGTGCGTGCACACCCTCTTCTCCGGTGACGGCCGATGAGGGGTTAGGGTCAAGGTTCACGAGGGTTTAAGAGTTTATCGAGAGCCTGAGGTATGGAGAGAGGGAGAGGCGATGGCGGGCGGCACAACGACGAGGAATGTTAGGTTGGGTGGGGTTGGGGAGCGGCAGGGGGAGAGGGGTCATTCCTAGGAGGCGGCGTCAGCGGCGGTGGAGGCATGAAGCTTAGCGGGGAGGAAGAAGAAGGCAAACGCGGGGGTGAGGAAGGAACTCGCTAGGAAGGAAGAAGAGGGGCGAGGATGGAACTAGGGGAGGAACTCACTGGGGAGGAAGAAGGTGCGTGAGGTAGTGACTGAGCTATGAAATTTTGGGAGCCTAGGCATGGCCGAGCGCCATTCGCGAGTGCAAGTATAGTTAATAAGCACGAACAAATCTATATACGCATGATAAGCAAAGTTGATAACTACAATAGTTTTAAAATCCAACACACATTTGAATGCTCATAGATGAAAAAAAATGAAGATACGATAAAAGGAATCTAATCACATATCTAGAAGAGATTCTGTAAAACAAAGATATGTTACATAAAAATTTGTTTTTGTCACACTTTGCCCCGATCGTTCCAATAACAGAATTTGCAAAACGGGAAAATAATACAAACGGCGGTCAAGTTTACCAGTAGAAGAATGGCTAGCCGGCCTTTGCTTTGGCACCAAACATCATAGTAGAAATGCAGATTGTGCCCATATCTATGCCGTGGGTCGATCTGTACAGCAACCTTCATCAAGCAGGGGGATCGCTGGACTGGAAAATGGGGAATGAATTAGGGTTAGGGAAGGGGAGTGCTTCAGCTTCGGGATGGAGATCAGGAGATGGACGGCACCGGGTTGGGCAAATGGGCATGATGGACTGCTTCGGTGATGATGTACGAGTGTCTCAAGCTCAATGCCTTGCCTCATGTGCATGCCCATGAGCCATGACAGCCCAGCCTGCCAGTCAAGGCCCAAGTTGCCATTCGCCAATTTGCCGTGCCATAGTGCACACTGCCCGCCGCCGCCTGCCCGGGAACTTGCCCTGAGGGCTACGCCGACATCGGCAGGATGCCCTGAATCCCCCATTACTCATCGCCAGCGAGCCTGGGCGACTGCGCCGGGCGGTGCCTCCTCCCCTAGCGCAAGGGAGGCCACGCACTGAGCAGCTGCGCCGCGTGCGAGTGCCCTACGCTACACACAGCTACGCGCCATGGTCCCTTGCCACCACCGCCCTACTCCTACAACGCCGTCAACAAGCCGCCGCACCATCACGCTTCTTTTTCACTTCTCTCCCGAATACCCAAACCATAGCTCCCTGTCGCATCGTCACGTGCTCCTTCCCCCTCGCAACCATGCCAAGGGCAGCCAAGAGATGAATGCCGCATGTAGGTTCATGGAGTTCTTGAGAGACGAGGGTTGTGTTTTCGCCCTGCACAGCAAGCAACTAAAGATTCCATAGTTGACACCAACTGGCAAAGATTCCACAACACAGTATAGCAACCGTACACACTAGCCCTTGTCTGATGAATCTGGGCCTTTGAAAATCTGTTGCTTGATCATGTGTACTTGTGAGATTCTGGAATTTGAATATGGATACGTGATCTTCATCTACAGCACGATAAAAACGTGTGCTGACCGCGTGTGAGATTCTGGAATTTGGCGGCCTGCCACCTTAGTATCCAGCATGAACCCATCGGTTAACACGTGCTGATGTATCACTAGTATGCCCATCGCTCACATGACATCTGCCTTTAGAAGAAAAAAAAATGTGAGCTCACATCTGCCTTAAAAAAACTGAGTTCACATCAATGCAAAATAATTTGTATCACCAAAAACACGCCCTTGGATGCAAACCAGCAAAACAGAAAAAGAGAAAAAGCATACAATATACTAAACAACAGCCAAATTTGATACAGAAATGCGTATACAAATGTCCCAGATTCCCAGGGATATCTTGTTTCTTGGAGAGCTCCAGGCATTAGCCTTGGCCTTGGCGGTCGCTTCTAAATGACGAAATATGATCAACCGTAACAACTGGTCATATACTCTTCTGAAGGCTTAAGTCAACACAAATCGGCAATTAGCAGGTCAGCATATTTTGGAGAAATGATCGGCTCCTGTCAACAATTAAGAACGCATGAAACAAAGGAAATGGTTTCTATCTCACGCCAAAATACACTCTGGGTCTTATCTCTTTCACCAAAATCTGTGCTTAGCAGCAGCCTTTACACCATGATGGGCAAATGGCAATGCAACCATGATCAACCATTACACCCGCAGCGACCTCGAATATAGTCTCAGTCAGCAATGCAAGCTCGATGAAGATTTGCTAGTTTCCAGCTTTTGATTAGGGGGGCAGAAGCTGGTGCATGAATCGATTAATCATCTCATAACTGGTGAAAGTTATGATAGCATTTGGGGTAGTTCTCAGCAAATTTGCAGCACAACCACGGTAGAAGCCAGCAATTCCCTCCTTCTGGTACACTTGCTTGATACAGTCAATTACACCAGTGTACCGCATATGACCATGACGAACATGGCCTTGTTCTTGCAACTTAGATCGTACCACCTGCCAATATAAGCCAATAACTGAAACTGGAAATAAAACATAAGGGCCTTTTCAGTGCCTGCCTGCCTGGTTACAGAATGCTCTAAAGAATTCCAGAGTAACAAACGAAAGTGATTGTTTCTTGTTTACTTTAACCCCTCTTTTTTTTTCATTTAGCGCCTAAAAGAAATCAGATAGATCTTATTTGTTTGGCCTCTCTTTTCTTCCACTTATGTATTTAATTTGAGAATAGAGTTCTCATTTTAATCATTAACATTAGCTAAACCCTGTTATCCTAGTCCGAAAGTAAAAGAATTTGACAACTGCCCACTCTTTGATTTGCTATTCCAAAATGAAACCAGACGATCTGACCAAAATTGCAAGATACATTGTGTGCATCTTAAGAGAACAATGCGGCATTCAGGTATTCCATAGCAGAAGCAGCATGTATGCAGCAGGGGAAAAAATCATGAAAAATGTATTATGAAATATAGGATCAATAAACATACCTCATGGGGGTATGTTATTATCGAGGCTGCTACTTTGGATCCTGACGAACAAATAGCTAAATGTCCAGGGCTTAGCTTATCAACTGTAGTATTGTCTGAAAAGCACACGTATTTCTTTGCTTCAATCTCTTATGCGGGCGCTCAATCTTTTATCCAACTTATAGTAGGAAAGATTTTATCACCTCTTTTAGCGAAGTACAGCTTCACCTTCTCGTAGACTGGTAGCTGGATGGCTACATGAGTAACCCCAGCTAGAGATGGAAGAAGACCACTATCATCGTGGAGAAAAGAATCAAGGACACAATAAATGTTTAAATGAAAAAGAGAAAATGAACCAACAAGCACATTGTGCATTATGTTAAGATGCAACTTACCTGTACAGTCCACGGAGACCTTCTTCTTCTGCAATCCGCCGTAAAGCAGATAAAATGCTTCTGTAAGGCACCCCGCCAGGCCTCATGCCTTGTGTCTACAAGAGGAAAATAGAGTTTTAGAATGGTTAAACATCATACAGCGTATTAGAATGGTTAAACATCATACAGTGTACCACATAAATGCAACTAATAAAAAATAAGAACTGTGCCCAACTTAAACAATAAAAAAAATCCAAATACGACTATCGGATTGTAAATGATCAGGTTCGAATATACTGTTCCTAATAGTTGCAATAATGGTAATAAACATTCAAGTAATTCATCAAAACTTCAATAGATTTTTTGGCGGATGACATTCTCCGTTGTCTTAGTTTCAATCATTGGTAATAAACATTAGGTAATTCACCAAAACATCAAGAGACTTATGGTCGATTACATTCTCAGTTGCATTATTACTTCGAAATATTCTTTTTCAAGAACACTACTACTTCAAAATATGGACATGACACGGAATTTGTGATCTTAAGACAATATGCAACCATTTTTGGTTGTGTACTTGTGCATTTCAAAAAAAAATCATAGATGCTGAACATGTTAGAACATGTGTTTTCTTCTGGTTTCGTAAATTGCAAAGTACTTTGTCAGCCAAACACCATCAGTGCCCCTTGCTTCCCGTGAAGAGAATTTCAACATATGATACCCCAGCAGATAGCATCCATTACAATGCTGATTAACTCAGGTCAATATATTGCACGTATCTGGACAAAACACTTTTTTGGGGGCATGACGAGTGAGAGGGGATGCATATCAATGTGTTGAAGCAATTTTGTGTCCCATTAGGTTGCATTAAGTTTTAAACATCTAGAAATGCATTAATTCACTCCTTAATCGTAAAAAATATTTACTCCTATTTGTAAACTTCATATTATGGTTATTCTATCAAGTGATCTTCAAATTTGGGGAAAAATTATTAGGTTCTAGTCTTCTAGATCCAGCAAATATATTGTGCAAATCTCCTTACTAGGTAGTATCATGCTAACTCTTTCTATTAGGGCATCAACAACTCAAAATTTTCTCAAAACAATTGTTGTGATCCAGCATTCTTTGAAATTTCAAGTCCAGACTCAATTGGTGCTAAAAGAAGTTCCATCTATGCCAGGACTCACAAATGTGGTTATTGTGTTGCACAGCTTGTAAGTCACAATAGCCAATATAGCCTTTTGACTTGTTAACTAAAAAAAATAAAAATGTTTTGCCCCATCAGGCATTTGGCCTAAGTTGCATCATGCAAGATAATCACAGCTCACGCCCTTCCCAATCTCATGCTTTCTACACAGAAAACATGCTTCAAACAAGGTGCCTCCTGTGAACTGATTTGGAATGAACCCAACACTAACAAAATGTTTAGCCAACCCTGTCTTTATTCGTCAGAGGTAGTTCTCTCTAGTTTCAAAGTTCTCTACACACAGAATACTTGGATCATAGATGTCCCTAACACAGGAAACTAATACCATAAGGTGCAGCTCATATAGCAAGCCAAAATTCAACTTTGCAATTCTACAAAAGCGTGTCCAGGATGGTAACAAACACATAATTCTGCCACATCTCCAACAAGCCTTGAACATTGTATTCAACATCCAATAACCCACAGACATTACTTTACAATAAATAAAACATGTTTTGACACCTTGTACACCTAACATTTTGTATCCATTAGTGTGTATTGTTCTAACTGTTAAAGAGTTGTACATTCTCTCTCTCTCTCTCTCTCTCTCTCTCTCTCTCTCTCTCTCTGGCCCATATAGCCCATGAGGCCTGTGTAGCAATGTCTATATCAATGTTCAACAAGGCACTAGGCGGGCGGCGAGGAGGGGCCTAGCACCTAGGAAGCCTAGGTGGGGCCTAAGCGGCTGAATTAAAAATGAGGATAACAGGCCGAAGATTAGCAAGCATGCATATATATTTGATGTTTAGATGCAAATTAGTTAGATTTTAGACCGTCCGATGGAGATTCAATGTCCCAGATCGAGCCATCAAATCCTATAACCAATGTTCAAGAAAATTAATCAAATTTTAGACCGTCCGATGAAGATCTAACATCCCAGATTGAGTCATCAAATCCTATAACCAATGTTCAAGAAAATTAGTTAGAATTTAGATCATCCGATAGATATCCAACGTCCCAAATCGACTCATCAAATCCTACATAAATCTAACCCTAACCATCCACCTCCATCTCTCCTCCCGCCACCCCCCCCCCCCCGGCGCACGCAAATCTTGCTTCTCCCTTGCTACCGACTCCCCCACAGATCTCGGCGACTCAGCCCCTCACTTCTCCCCTCCACCGTCGCCCTCTTCCTCTGCTTGCCACCCGTCGCCGCCTCATCTACCTCCGACCTTCCCCACAGATCTATCAAGCGGAGGGGAGTGGGGCCATGAGGCCGACAGAGGGCTAGAGGACACAGCGGCAAGGAGGCGGAATTGACGTTGGAGGGAGACGACAAAGGGGATATGAGGCGGAGGTAGAAGGGAACCTCAGAGGCCGCGTGGCTGATTCTGACGAGGCGAAGGCGAAACGCACCAAGGGGCTTGGTGCAGCGCAGTGCGGCTTAAACCTAATCCCCCAAGTGGGTCTTGGACTCTTGGCAAGCCCTCAATCCCTCTTTCCCTGCTCTTGGTCACCGCCTGCCCTCAGTCCTAGGCACTACACGGCCGTTGTGTTCGCCTGGCAGACTGCCACGTCTAGGCCGCCTTGTCCCGCCTTGGCCCACCTCACCGCCCAGCCATCCGACTAGGTGCCAAGGCACGGCGGCACCCTACCGCCCAGCGCCTAGGTGGCTGCCCAGTTGTGAATAGCAAAAACACTCTAGCCTTCATCTTTTCTAATATGTTATCAGAGCCATCTCCAACCCTAATCCAACCCTAGCAGCCTCCTCACACCAGACCGATGCCGCCACAAGCCAGTGCGGGCTAGCCCCTCGCCTCTGCTCGAGCCACCTCTTCTCCGGGGCGTCGCCCCTCGTCAACGCCTCCCCCCCCCCCCCGACGTCCACGGCGTCTCCTCCCTCTCCGAATCTCTAGCGTCTCCTCCCTCTTTGCATCCAAAGCATATCTAAAGCGGATCCGCCGAGAAGTCATTTGGACTGTTGCCTCCATTGGCCCAGCCTCCGCCAGCAGCTCCCTCTTCTCCGAACACCGACACGATGCCTCTGCTCCTCTGGATTGTCACATCATCGCCAGCTTCCACCGCCTTCTCACTCGGCAACACTAGCTCCTTGCTCCGCCGAGCCATCGCCTAGACCTCGGCCTCACCCACGCCGAGCATACCGCCGAGCGCCAAGCTCCACCGTCGCCTCCTCGCCCGGCTATGGTGCCGTCATCTCTACGTCACCCATCCTGGTACCAACACCTCTGCTCTGGCATTGTTGCTCTGCTCCATCATCTCGTCCTCCGTCCTCTGCTGCTCCAGCACTGCTCTGCGTTGCCTTGCTCTGCTCCAGTAAATCGTCCTCCATCCTTTGTTGCTCTAGAACTTCTGCTCCAGCACTGTTGTGTTGCATTGCTCTGCTCCAGACCGACAACTACTCGTGTTGTTGCTTGGTGATTGGTGATCATGGTCAATCAAGATGGCTAAGTCTGACTCGATGTTTGGGGGTAGTTCATCCCTCGTGTTCACAAACATCAAGCTCGACGAGTTGAACTACTGAGCATGGGCCTTCTCAGTCAGGGGTGATGGTCTGGCCTCTCATTTGACTGACAATCCTCCTGATCCAAAGAAGGTTGATGCTGAGACACTAAAGGCTTGGCAGAAAGAGGATGATCGTGTCATGACTGGCATTGTTCTAAGTGTTGATGTTTCTTTGAGGATGAGTCTTGAGTATCACACTTCAGCCAAGCAAATGTGGACATACTTTGAGAAGAGATATGTTCAGTCCAATGGTGTTGTTCGCTTCACATTACTCAAGAACCTTCATAGTATTCAGCAGCTACAGGATCTGACAGTGGAGTATGTGCTTTCACTCATATCACTGGCCCTCTAGAGTGTATGACACCGAAGGCTGCCACTACTTGCCAGTCTTGTCACCGAAGATGAGTATGCTCAGCAAATGCTCATGTATCAGTTTGTGATGGGGGCTTCAATCAGAGTTTGAGCCTATTCGTACTCAGTTCAACTATCGCACTCCACTAACAGAGCTACGCCCACAGGAGTGCTGGTATGTTCTCATTGAAAGAGGGTCGTCATGTTGACAAGTTACATCCAGATCAGCTTGTTGATTATCGTGCCAAACATCGTTCTCAATTGATTTTCATTTATCAGTCTTTTGCTAAGAGGGTTCATACACAGTTTTCTTCTTCCATTCATGTCTTTCGTTCCGACTATGGGGGAGTATTTTTCATCAGCCTTTCGTTGGTTCCTTTCTTCTAAGGGTACTCTTGCTCAGCTCTCGTGTCCTGGTACTTATGCTCAGAATGGTGTTGCTGAGCGCAAGCACTGCCACATCATTGAGACTGCTCGTACTCATCTCCTCCTTTGTCCCCTCACTTTTGGGGGGATGCCAGCCTATCTCATTAACCGTCAGCCCTCTTCCAAGCTTTAGGGCAAGTCTCCTGATGAGGTCAGTCTCCTGATGCGGTCCTGTATAAAGCACCTTCTCTCTATGCTCATCTTTGTGTCTTTGGTTGTGTCTACAGTCCTTCTAGCACCTCGTAAGCGCACAAAGCTGAGTGCTCAATCGGTTGAGCCTTCCTAGGTTATAGTCCTGAGTATAAGGGCTATTATTGCTATGATCCCTTAGCAAGTCACCTTCGCATCTCTTGTGATGTGACCTTTGATGATGATCGACCTTTCTTTTACCACCCTTCTACACATCCCACTTCCACAGATTCCACCTCATTTTTGTGTCTACCTCCCATTCCTTCATCAGACTTGTCTTCTCTAGATACACTTCTCCACTAGTTTCACCTTCTAGTGTATCTCCTCCACCAGTACCACCACCTTCTCCACCAATTTCACCTTCTAGTGTGTCTCCACCAGCTCCACTAGTTTGTGACACTTCCACTTTTCCTTTTCACTATAGTTGTCAATAGAGAGTTCCTTCTAATCCCCAGTCTTCCTCTCCACTTGACCCTCCAGCTAGTACCACTGACTCTGGCAATTGTTCTACTACATCGATGTATGCTCTACGTGATCATTTTTCTATTCATGCACCAGAGAGATGGGGTTTTTCTCGTGCAGGTGCAGTAGCTGAGCCGAGTACCTATCAGGAGGCTGCCAGTATACCTTAGTGGCAGTTGGCTATGACAAAGGAGCTCACAGTATTACGAGTGTACAGGTACTTGGGATCTTGTTCCGCTACCATCTAGAGCTATTCTTGTCACTTGCAAATGGGTATACAAAATGAAGAACAAGTCAAATGGTTCAGTAGAGCGATACAAGGCTCGTCTTGTTGCAAGAGGTTTTCAGCAAGCTTATGATCGAAATTATGATGAGAAATTTGCTCCAATTGCTCATATGACTACAGTCTGTACTTTCATTGCTATTGCGGCAGTACGCACATGAACTATATCTTAAATGGATGTCAATAATGCTTTTCTTCATGGTGATCTACATGAGGTCTATATACAGCCACCCCTAGGTGTTGAGGCTCCTACAGGCTAAGTTTGTCACCTTAGACGTGTTCTATATGGTCTCAAGCAGACTGCTCGTGCTTGGTTTGAGCGTTTCAGTTCCGTGATTCGAGCTGCTAGTTTCACTCCAAGTGAGCATAACCCTACCTTGTTTATTCACACTTCTCAGCGGGGTCGTACTTTGCTTCTGCTATATGTCGATGATATGTTGATCACAGGAGATGATATGGATTATGTGGCTTTTGTGAAGAGGAAATTAAGAGAACAGTTTATGATGTCCAACTTGGGACCATTGAGCTATTTTTTGGGTATTGAGGTTCATTCTAATAGTAATGGCTATTATCTTTCTCAGCATCGCTATGTTCAGGATCTGTTTGCTCGCTCTGGCATGACTGATACACTCACTGCTCACACCTATGGAGCTTCATCTACAGCTTCGACCTACAGATGGTGTACCACTGGCAGATCCTTCTCGCTATCGTCAGCTTGTTAACAGCCTTATTTATCTCACTATCACTAGGCCAGACATTACTCATGCTATTCATGTGCTCAGCTGGTTTGTCTGTACTCCCACCTCAGTTCACTATGGTCATGTTCTTTGTATGTTGAGATACTTGAGGGGGACTATGTCCAGACATCTGTTCTATGCGAGTTCGAGTTAGCTTCAGCTCCACTCTTACTCTGACTCCACTTGGGCGAGTGATCCTACTAGTCGCCGATCTATAACTGATTATTGTATCTCTCTTGGCACTTCGCTCATCGCCTAAAAGTCCAAGAAACAGACTGCGGTGTGCTCTAGTGCAAAGGGAGCTTCGTGCTCTTGCCGCTCCCACCTCAGAGATCATTTGGCTTCAATGGCTCTTGATTGATCTTGATGCCCATTGTGATAATCATATACCTATCTTTTGTGACAATACAAATGCCATTCAGATTGCTAGCAATCCAATCAAGCATGAGCTGACAAAGCACATCGGTGTTGATGCATCCTTCACACAATCTCATTGTCAGCAGTCGACCATCGTCCTCAAGTATGTTCCCTCAGAACTTCAAGTTACTGATTTCTTCACTAAAGCTCAGAGTCAAGAATAGCATCGGCTTCATCCACTCAAACTCAGTGCATTAGATCCTCCTGATCCACCTTGAGTTTGACGATAGGTGTTAAAGAGTGTTGTACATTCTCTCTCTCTCTGGCCCATGTAGCCCACGAGGCCCATGTAGGAATATCTATATATACCTCTTAATAAATGAATAATCTGCACAGTTGTGAATAGCAAAAACACTCTAGCCTTCATCTTTTCTAATACTAACTAGCAATGTAAAGCACCCTCACCATGTGTCCTAAGGATTCACGTGAATTAGTTGCCAGACCATTATACACCTTGATCTCCGCAATCTTGCAGGATCTTTATGACCTCATATATAAGAAAATACCAATGTAGAAACAATATGCAAGCAACACTGCAACACCATAAATCTCCTCGTGTGATATGCCTGCGTTTTGAAAAGAAATACCACATAAAGAAAACATATACAACCACAAATTAGTGTAGTATAGCATACTTGTAGCCTAGTCTTCACAACCCATAACGGATTAGTTACAGTAGCTGTTGCAAGCCCAGCACATGAAGCAGCTAAAACATTTGCTTGGACAGACAGTTCACCATTTTTATCACCTGCATAATGAACAAGAATGGTTAGGAGTAGGCAACAGAGTACCGTGATTCTGTTATCTAGATCAACAAATTAGCACAAGGTATGCTGACAACCGTTGATACAAAATTAAACGTAAGTTCATTATTTAATATAATCAACCATCCATGAGTTATAACTTATAAACATCATTATCACCATAAATCATCATGAAAAGACAGCTGCAACTGTGAATAAAGAGCCAAGGACTTGCAAAAAGCAACAACGAGCTGGCTACAGACAGGAAGAGCATCTGACTGTCTTTAACACGGCTAGGCTTTGAACGTATCCTGGTTTGGCAATATATCTTAGTGCCAACAAAGACACAACATTGCTGACATGTAAGAGCTATTGAAGCAGAAAGGAAGTTACAAAATTGATGAATATGACAAAGAGCAAAATAATTTAACTTCATAAGTCTCTTTGGACTTTATGACTTGGGCCCCAAATAAATGTCGATTCTTTATGTAATTGGCTGCATATGATAAGTACTGGACTGCAGAAGGTTTGGCACACCGAGGACTGCAACACCCTCCCCGATGCTTGCTATGCGATCAAGAGAAGGAAACCATTAACCACCTCTTGATCTCATGTGTGTTTGCCTGCCAATTTTGGTTTGTCTTGCTCCAAAAGGTGGGATTACAGAAACTTTCCCCTCAACCGGGTGAGTCATCTTTGGAAGAATAGTGGTTCAGATCACGCAATGCAGTTGATGGCCAGGTCCGGCAAGACCTCAACTCTATCATCATTTTGGGGGCATGGTCTCTTTGGAATCTCCGTAATCGCTGCGTCTTTGATGGATCATGGGGCTACATCGGATGTTAGGGCTCTCTTGTCTTTTGTCAGTAAGGAGATGAGGATTTGAGGTCTGACTGGAGCAAAGGGTATTTCATACCTAACTGCTCCGTCACAGGGTTTGGTTTAGATCCTCTCCGGTCGAGGTCGTTTTTGTTCTTGTGCCATAGGTGAGTTTAAGTGTGTTTTGGTTGTGGTTTGTGTTTGGGTCTGTAAGAGTTTATACCCCCCCCCTGTTTTTCCTCTTTCTTAATACAAAGATACACAGCTCTCCTACGTGTTCGAGAAAAAACTTTAACTTCATAAAGGTCAGTAACTACTAGCAAAAGCAGTGAGTGCAAACTGGAACCTGGAAGTGGCAATTGAACCAACAAAATACCATAACAAGCCGGGGTACAAATTAAGTATGTACGATTGTACAATAGTAGTGTATAGCACCCTTAGCTATGTTCATAATAAAATATTCACCCACTTTCTCATATAGCAAAATCTTAGGTCTTTTACAACACTGGTAACATCTAATCTTTAAATTCATGACTTCACCTAGCATCTTTGACCAGATTAAGATAGACAGCTGAGCTGATATTGTTATAGACTTACTCTTTTTTATTTATTTCTTACAAATTAGATTTATTTCGTACATTTATCTATGGGAATCCAGGAGCAGAATTCCCTCGAATTCGAAAGTCTGAAATGGTCTGAGGGGGCAGCAAAAGATGGATCCAAACCTTAAAACATTATTATTACAACCCAACACCGTGAATATAACCAAAAACATAAAGTAATATAGACATTACAAATGATGTCTCTTTGTCTGCATGTGCACGCGTGCGAGAGAGAGAGAGAGAGAGGCTCAACCGCTCAATTGTTCACTTTCTCATGCGTACAAAGTTGTCAAAATCTCAATTGGAGTCTTAAATCCTAAGATTTTACGACTCTAGTTTCATGAAACATTACTTGACCCTTAAGTATAGTCTTAACACGCGAACGGGCCTCTAGCTCAACGGTTAGAGCGCTCTAGTAGCACCCCTCAGGTCCTGAGTTCAACTCCCAGTAGGAGCGAATTCAGGCTGAGGGAAAAAAATCCTCTCGCCTGCTACCACACCAAAGCACAGAGTGTTAGGCCCCGCCCAGGTTGCAGGCGTGCGGCCTCAGGCCCCGCCCAGGTCGTTCTCACGCGGGTGTGTGGGCCACTGTGTAAGAGTGGAGCAGGGGTTCAGGGGTTTTTTCGATCTACGTGAGAGGATCTTCTTCTTAAGCATAATGCACGGGGTTTCTCCCCGGCAGTCGAGTTTTTAAGTATAGTCTTAACACTATTAAGATTCTGACAAAAAATGTAGTAGGATCATGATCTTAAATTATATCCTATCCAGCCCGATTATACCGTTCAGTGTACTTAATCATAAATTAATTAAAAGCCATATGCCCTTTCTGAAGTGTCAAAAAATTACCCCCTTTTACATCCGTATACGCTGCCTTTGCAAGTAAAAGGTTAAAAAGTATAGAATAAGACATTTGATTATAATTTATGCACCCAAAGTATGTGTGTTTCATAAATCAAGCATAATCTACAATGACTCGATTCACAGTCCAATTCTGTCAAGAAAAAATCGATTCAACTTAAGAGCCTCAATTTCTTCCTTGAACAGTTGCATGGGAATCTCCCACTTTAAACTTTTCCTCCAGATGTTTGGAGATGCGGCTTATATAGTTATATGAATGTAATGCAACCACGATATTCGTGCGAAAATCAATCTCTATCATGTCCAGGTCACCCCAACGCTTAGGTAGTTAGGCTCATTTAGGATTACTGTGATATGTTGTGCTGTGCTGTGGAACAGGTTGCTATCAAGATTCAAGGATATTGCCATGTTTAGTAAAATTTTGCTATTTTATGATTCTAAAAAAGAGGTTGGCGTCTAGTTAATATACCAAAAAGAAGTTAAAAGTGCCTTGAAAAGCCACTGCACTCACAAGTCTTAGCCTCCACATTCCTAGGATAGCATACCTCACTGTTACCTCTTATTTGTTAACACTTAAGTCATCAACCAGCATTCAAAATTATGATCAATGTAACCGAGAAGGCACCTACAAGCTCTACAGTAGAGCAGGTACTGATGAAATATCGGTGCAAAGAAGCTTTGGACTGTACAGTGACTGCATCAGCTCCTTCAGCCAGATAGTCAAGTATCACATATCAACGAAAGTTTCTTCACATGTAATATGCTCTTTACTTTTAAAGAACACAAAATTTGCCTTAGCTAAAGCGTTTTGATTATGTCCTAAAACAAGGAAAGCTGGCCGTAATAAGCAGGCAGCAGATGTTCAGCCAAACAATTTACCAAAAGCATTCATGTATTAAACATGATTTAGTGCTAGGAATATATAAAATTTACACAACACCATATCAAAATTGTCCATAGCATTCATTTGAAATACTTGAGTAACTGAAAATAGAATCAGAGATGGACAAAACAAACAGTATCTCACTAACACATCCATCCCCTCAAGAGAAAAAAAGGGTCCAATGTTTCTGCCCAAAGCTCTACAATATTTTACACATAAACATATGAACTGGCAAATCAGATAAACACTGGTAAAAAAAGCACAGGTGGATTTAACCTTGAGATTGAAGAAGACCCTTCAAGTGATTATAAACTGAAAATGTAACCTGCAGACACATAGAAAAGTATCTAACGTAGATCAAGATACAACAAAGGAAGTCAATTATGGACAAAAGATTATGTATGTTTCCAGGTTAACCTGTTTTGCTATGTCGTATTTACCAAATATAAAATTGTGAATCAACAAAGGAAAATCAACGAATTGTTACATATAGAGAAAAAAGCAATCCACAGTCCCCAGCTTCAATGCACACGACCAGTCCTTTTCATTATACATTTGGCCTAGATGGTTGGAACAGTTAGCTAGGCATGTGTACGAGATCATTGAGGTCATTAGAGGCTAGCACAGCAGACAAATGTCGCGGTCTACAGCAGTGTTTTACCTGGTTGCGAAGCATAATTATAAGTTCATGGGGACCATGTCTATTCAAAACCTTCCTGTCATACATTCCCAACACATTCTTAACAAATATTCAAACTCCATCAGGTGACATACTTATCGAAGAGGATGGGGGTCACTAGTCTCTCTCATTAAAAGGAACCTATTCCACCCATCTGCTTTCCTTCACACCCACCACATAAAACCACTAAGCACAAAGAAAAAAATGACCGATTCATGTTCCCCTCATCGAGCACCAACAAATGGGCCCTCACTTCTGCACAAACCACTAAAACGAACACTTCCGTGACTAAACTCAAAACAAACTCCTCAACAAGTCAAGATAAATGTGTGTCCATATCTCCAAGTAATATCACTGAAATTGGTTTCTATGGTATTGCAATTATACAAGGGCCCCTGACTAGTAAGCAAAAATGCATTAAGGTGTCCAAACAGCAAACAGGCTTCCCAGAATTAGCCAATTAGGTGCATTTTGTGTTAGCAATGACACAAAATATCTATTAATTTAGTGCAATCACATCAACATCAGCATTAGGTGATTTCATAACTCATTGGTTGTTTACTGGTATCACAATGGAGATATAAGATTAATGATTACTTACAGCCCAAGTTGGAAATAGTGCTACTATTGTTGGAGAAAGGCCACGATACAACCCAGGCAGGCCTTCATTTTTTAATATGTGCTGCAAACATGAAATAATTACCCTACCTAATAAAGAAGAGAAAGAGGAGTCAGCAAACAAGACAACAAAAACTGTTACATGATAAATAGGTAAATTTATAGTAAAAACTGAATGAAGAATGTCTGGTGGTATTTACAATTCAGAATGCATGCTCATGACATCACTGGTTTCTGAATATCCAACATTTGTCTCTCATGATTACACCATTCTGTTGTCAAACTAACATACATATACAATTATGAAAGGTTTTATGTTACTAAAACTAATTTTGCTATGGTTGGAGAAACACATCTGCACAGGTCATACAGTTCCTCTTCAAACACAAATTTTGCCTGATTGCAACACAAACTTGGAAAGAAGAATGAAGCAACAATAATTTGATAGAATATCCATGTGAACATCCATTTCTTTTCAAACTCAACGAAGCATGCAATTTAATGTAAAATACAAATGCTAATTTCACGCCCTCATAGAAATAGTTAATTTAGTCAACCAATAAACCATACAACAGTTACTAAAATAGTAAGGTAATATGAAAAAGATGTTATAATGTTGCATTTGTTCAATTTCAATGCTGCGTCTAATGCTATTCTACAACAAATTTCAAGAGACTTTGCAGCAGCTAGATTCCACATGTGTACGGGATAAGATTTAGCTCCTCATATCATCCATGAACTTAACATTGTGATTTTGACAGTGACCAGAAGTAACCCTACATGGTATGAAAACATGTTTTGACCCCAACTCCTTACATCTTCCATGAACTAGATTAATTACCGGCCGAGCTCCTTACATCTACTATGAACTAGATTATCCATTTTCCTCCATTTACCCCAGCTCTGCTGTTCCCCTTCTCACCCCGGACATCTGTCGGCCCTCTCATCATGAAGTGCCAACCTTCTCCGCACTATGTTCTCTAGTAATATGCAGACATATGACCATGATCCACCAGGTTTTCTGGTATTGTGCTGATTGTAAGAGTGTACGATGTTGCTTCAATGACACGGTGGGAGACAGTACCTCACTTGATCTAACCGCATACCGAAACCAGATAACTCCCAAATCTCATAATGCAACAGGCACATAAAAGGCGTGAATAGGGTACATAGCAGGAGCAGAGGAGCAAAGGTAAATTACCGGGTGCCGTGGCGCCGGAGGGGAGGTTGGAAGGGAGACCGTGCACTTGCAGCCGTGTCTTGATCACGTCCAGCGGGCATAGCACCGTCGCCGAGATCACCCCTGCGAAACCACCCCCACCAAAAAAGAAATCAAAACCCACGCCACCAAACACCCGACCAACCCCGCTCGAACCCGAGGCGAGGAGAGCAGAGAATCAATTACCGGCCGAGCCGCCGGCGACGGCGTTGCAGGCCGCGTCCCGGACCTTCTCCCGCGCGCCTCCGCGGCCTCCGCCGCCGCCCTTGCTCTCCGACATCGCGGCGCGGGCGCCTCGTGAGCCGGAACCGGGGAGTTCGTGAGTCGCGGTCGATAAGAAAGGAGCCGCCTCCCCGAGCGAGTCCGCCTTTGGAAATGGCGGCAGCTAAGAAGGCGGAGTCGTGCGCTCGCTCTCAGGCCCTAGTGGTGGAAACGGCCGGGCCGGATCGGGGTAGTAACGCACGCGCGGGCGGCCGATCGCTCGCTTGCTCACCGCGCCTTGGATGCTTGCCTGCTGGTGGGTAACGGGAAGACGAGGGGGAGCTTGGGGTGAGGTGGTGTCAACGCGGCAGTGGAGGCGGTGGGGAGGCGCGGCGCTGCCGACGTTGGAGGATCGACCCGGGGGCGAGGGGCGAGTGAAGGTTACGGGAAGGGTAGAAGTTAAAATTCCTAAACCACCCAGCCCAACGTAGCACATCACCCAACGTCTTTAAGCGATCTTCGAAAGCTAATCATCTTCTAACAGTAGTCAATCTTCATAAACTAATTATATTCTCATCTAATCATCCTAATAGCATCATAATAATAGCAGTACCTCTATCAAAATCTATATATGTAAAAATAGAACACCACACATTAGTGTACTGCACTAGCGCACACAGTAGAGCCTTTGGAAGGAAGTGACTACGGTTTCAGTGGGTGGTGCGATCTCTCATTCTTTTCATAACCCAATGAATCTATTTATATAATGGACATGCACTTCCTTTATCTGACTATATCAAGAGATTCAGATATATCTCTCCTGCTATGTAGGAGAGGCAATTCCCATATCCGATCAGTCACATTTCTTTGTATGTTTTATAGCATACAATAAAGTTACATTTATAATTACCCGGTTACAGGATAGTGTTTGACAACCCCTAGATGCAATATTACACATGTAGAAAACTATATTAATCCATATACAATGATTATACATCATTGTTACTTCAGACCAACTGATGATACATAAAAACATAACAATCTTAATAATGTCTCAAAATAGGTCAATCCAATACTATATTCTCTAGCATGTGTCTATATTATTAATTTGATATCCCTATATCTATGATTCGGGAAACATAATCATCAATTAATATATGTGTTGATCCGTAAATCATAAATGTCCCATATAATGATAATATTAGGGATAATTTAGAATTACATCAAAATATGAATAGAAAATTTCACAAACAAGTCATATGCTTATTGATCAATATGAAATATATTTATTTAGAAGATAAAATAATATATTATTTAAAAGATTATAAATATAAGAATGATATAACAATATATTCAGTTGTTTGTCTCCGCAAGTGGGATTGAGTGGCGGTGCCACACGCGTCCACTGGATCCTCGGCTCGGTTGCTTGTCTCGGTCCAATGGCAGAGTGTCAAACGGATACCGATTATTCATGCTATTCCATCGCTCGGTACGAATAGGTATAGATTTTTTTCGATCTGATTATTAGTTTACTCTATCCAAACTCGTATTCATATTAAGAAAAAATATAGATGCGAAAATGCCGTAGAATTTCATGTTGGAATTGTTATATTATCTAAGCTATTCGTATATATTCGAGTTCGACACGGCAATATACATATTTGATTGTAATATTTCTAATAGATCAGACGTCTCTCAAAAATGTATTGTAAATGTATGTTTCTTTAAGAGTAACCAATAAATTGCAATGATTAACTGCATTGTGTATGTGGTTAAAATGCCCTCAATATCTTACCACCACATACGTTATATATAAGTTGTACAGATATCCGAATTCGACCGAATTGAATAAATATTTGGTTCATATTCATATTCAAGCATACTTGTATTCATATTCATTTAGAAAATATGAACACAAATATAGGAAGATCACTATTTAATTCATATCCTATCCATTGACACCCCTATCCGACAGTCACCTAATTGTTTTTCCTGATTACGAGGTATAGGGATGGCAATTCCCCCATGGGGGTGGGGCCTGTGGGGAATATCCCCATGAGGGGCGGGGGATGATCTCCCCCTACGAGGGAAACGGGGCGGGACCCCACTATGCTAGCGGGGTGGGGACGAGGGTCATCCTCATCCCACAGGGCCCTACGGGGACCTGATAAAAATAAAAATAAATATTTTGATAATAGATTATGGTTTTTTTAATATAAAAGATTGTATTCTTTTCTTATATATTTAAACTAAAACTTGAATTTATATGTTAGAATATATATTTTGAAGCTATATATATATATTTTTTTAAATATGCTTAAGTAATTATAAATTAATAAATAAAGTCAAATTATTACTTTAAAAAAAATAAATTTAATCTTTTTTATCCTCTACGGGGACCCTGTGGGGGTCGGGTCCCCGTAAGGACCGGGGACGGGGGCCATCTCCCCCCGAGAGGCTTAGCAAGACGGGGCGAGGGGTCAGCTAGCGGGGGGCGGGGCAGGGCCGCAGAGGCTTCCCCCGCGATCCCTCACCCCCCTTGCCATCCCTAATGAGGTAGCATAGGCCACCATACACTTACACAACATACGTATAGAAATACAGAGACCAATGACAAATCTCTGACCTCACAAAGTTCTCATTGAGATGGACTCTGCGTGTTCTCATTGAATCGTAAATCCATCAAGAGGTGGTTCTTGAGTCTAACGACATGCCTTTCGTTAGATCGATGTTAAAATGATTTTGCTATCGTAAAATGAATACATAAAACCTATAATAACACACCTAGTAATAGAGTAGTAGGTAGTTGCAAATGCTTTTAAAGTTGTGATTATTAAAGAGAGAATTGAAGCATTTTCCTTTGTCTAAAATTCTGGTATGCTTAAAAGACCTTGTCTTATTAACCGTAAGGGCATGTACAATGATATATATCAATTATCTGTAATCCTATGCCACATCAGATTTTATGTGATATAGAGGAGAGAAAAAGATGATGTCCACTACTTAACAAACCGTCTTATAGACGATTTTTTATTATGTATACCATTGTATAGACAATATGTTAATTATATAACGCTATTACAGACAACTATATAGACAATCCATTATATGAATTATCTTTTCTATCTACAGATGATATGGAGGCACGTATATCATAGACAACCACTGTCTATACCATTATACATGCTCTACACCTTATGTGAACTGTCACTTTCTTGTTAGCTAATGTCCATCATTTTTGCTACGGTACCCACAAGGCGTAGAAAAATTATATCAACAATTTTTGTCCAGTATTACGACTCTTCCAAAAAAACTTCTCAACAAGACTAGGGAAGTATAATGTGTCATGCAAGTTGGTAAAAAGATATTAAGAAATGTATTTGAAAATGTTGCAGCAGTTCCACAAGTTCATATATATTATTCCGTTTCTTCGTATATGCCATCTCATGTGCTATATCCTATATGCCGTCTCCTTCTAGAACATGCGAGCCACATCTCCTTGTTACGACCTTGCTCAGAACAAGAGAGAATTGGGGAAGAATTTGGGATAGAGAGAGAGAGAGAGATGGATTGAGTTTGAAGAGTAAGTGTTCAGATAATAAATACTCCACGACTCCTCTCTCGCGTCTACTTGTAACGCCACAGCCCACAGGTGAGATGCCTACACACGTCTGCTGTAGGCTGTGGCCCCATGATACTTGGGGTTTGGCCTTCTAGCCCGCATGGCATTTGTCTTTTGCACGTGACTTTTGATTTAAATAATATTATAATGGCTATTAGTTTTTTTAAAATTATTCAATAAAAAGAAAATAAAAACTTATATCTCTATAGATAATGCAAATGAAAAAAGAAAAGAAAAAACCACATTAAAAAGCCAACGCATTCCAAACGGCTTTTTGGTTTCTAAAAGCCAAAAGCCATCATTGTTTATAACGGAGCCTTCTTCTTCTCTAGTGTGTCACCGGTTCCTAGGGTACGCACCACCGCGTCGCTCCTATGCCATTTTGAGTCACAGGGCCTGTTTATATTAGTTTCTACTTCTGGGTTTTACTTTGAGAAGCTAGAAGCCAATATGAATATCTAGCTTCTCGAAGTGGCTTTTCTACTCTCATTCCCATCTCGCTCCGGGAATAAAGCAGGGGGGTCACCTGATGCAGCCAAGAGTGCCATTGCTACTTTGAGTTGTGCTTCAGCATTGCAATTTCAAATCACATTGCAATGTGGTGCTGATTTGCATGAAAGAAAGGAGAAGCATGCTTTGGCCAAGAGGAAGGAGAAGGAGGTCTGCCAAGAGAGAAAGACTTCGATGCAAGGGGCTAGAGCATGTGATCCAAGGAAGAACATGAGATCAAGCCATGCCAAGCCCAAGTCAAAAGTAAGAGCCGAGCAAAGGGGAGATGCACCTCAAGCCAGGAAAGAAACAAGCCAAGCCCAATGTAACATCCAAAAATTTTCTTCTCCTTTTTACGTGATTTTCTGGAGTTTAATTGCATTTTTTGCATTTTAGTTTAAAGCCTGGTTGTGAAAATTTAACTTATTTCATTTTATAAAAGTCAAAATAAGTACATCTCATTTTCCTAAGTCATTTCTGTATTTTTTTTTAAAAAAAATTCAGGATTTTCTAGAAATTAAAAACTCCCCTTTTAAAGTTAATTGGTGTTTTTGCAAAATCTAAATAATAGATTGGGTTGAAAATATTTTATTTAGTCTAGAAAGGTTCCAGATGATTCTCTGAATTTTTCTGGAATTTTTAAAATTTATTTGGTATTTTTTTTGAGTATTTTAAAGCCTCCAAATCATTTCTGAAAAATCAAAATGGAATTTAAATCCCAAAACCCTCCCAGGCTGACAGGTGTCGCCTTCGGGTTCAATCTCGCCCGCCGGATTTAACCTCAGCCGTCCGATCCCACTTAAACCCTCTCTCCGCCTTCCTCTCCTCTCCAGCCGACACTTGTCACACATCGGACCCTCCTCACCGCTGTCGGATCTAATCCGCCACGCCAACTTACCGCTTCACCCGCCTTTCCCTCCCCTTGGGCTGACGCGTGGCATACATCGGAACCATCCGCTGTTGTCGAATTAAACCTCCACCCTCCGTTGTCACTTACCCCTTCGCCCCTCTCTTGGACAGCCCCGATTAAACCCCCGTTGTCGAATTGAATCTCACCCGTCCTCATTCACTTACCGGTTTGCCCCTGATGTAACGGCTCAGATCCCTCGTCCTTGCCATATGTCACAGATCCGACTGCCGCCCTAGCCCTTTTCTTCTTTCTCTCGCTGACCGGTGGGACCTGCCTGTCAGATCCGTCATCCCCGATTCCTTTCCTTCTCCCCCGCGCGATCACCGCCGCCGCTGCCGCCATTAACAGGATAACCGAAGCTTTAAAGGCTTCGGTTTCCTTCCCGATTTTTCTCCCGCATGAATGCAAATTCAAATCCCCGCTTCCTCGCACCCGTTTCAGGCATCATTACCTCCAATTACGCCCTGTGCGCCGTCGCATTAAGCTTTCGGCCGTTTCACCCCCGGAGTGAATGCACGCGGCCGCTACCTCTCCCCCTCAACCTATATAAACCCTCCCCGAGTTTTCTCTCGTCACACCGCCTCTCCCTTGCCACTCAATTCGAGCATCTGAGCACCGGAGTCTCCCTAAGCCCGTTTTTCCCCTCCGCCGGCTTCACCAACTCTGGTGAGCAATCGCCGCCGCCCCAGGCCTTCTCGCCCCTCGCCGACGCTACTCTGACCTCCCTCGAGCTACAGCGATCACCGGCCACCCCTGTCCCGAGCATTTGCACCATCGGATCACCCCCGCCGCCGGCAACCCCCTCCGACCGCCGCCCCTCTAGCTTTTGGTATCACCGGCCGGCGCCGTCGTCCGCTGGAACGCCAGCGACCATCGGTCCCCGCGCGCCTCAGCCCTGCCACACACGCGCCACGTGCGCGCCAGCATCCCCCGCACGCCACCTCAGCCACCCGGGTCCACGGACTCAATCCACCATACACCGGCTCTACCGGTCAGTCCCATGTCCGATTATTTAATTCCTAGGGCTAACATCATGCTGACTCAATAAAACCCGATTTTCCATTTAAAATTAATTCGACCAAAATTAATTATGCTGCTGACGTCATAATCATCATTTTCCTTCAGAAAAATAATTCATGCTGACGTCATAAATGCTTTTCGGTTTAAAAATAATTCCAGAAAATAGGTATTTTCTTTTTAATTGTATTTAATCTTTAGAAGGCCATAACTTCTTCATTTTAACTCCAAATTGACCCGTTCAAATTTCAAAATTTTTATAAAATCATGAAATTTCCATTTATGCAACTCTTTTGAATTTTTGAATTGTATTTGAATTTTACTTTTGATTTTAAATTTGGGTCTTCACGTTTAGATTTCGACGATTCCGAAGAGTTCGATTTCGACGACGTTTCACAGCAGGACTTCGAGCAAGGCAAGTTACACCTTTGATCATGTTGACCCTAATATTTTCAAACTTATTTATGTTATTTTACTATATATGTATGCGTACCTTTATTCAAATGTAATTTACATTCGATTTAAATTTAGTTATACCCATAATCATTTGAATATAGCCAAACTTGATCTTGCTTCAACATGCCTTGTCACATTAGCTAAAAATTAGTATTAATTAACAAAAGTGCTTAGCCTAGCTTAGAATATTTACTGGTGGGATCAACTATTTCACATGAAATGACAGTTTCTTTAACGAGTTCTTAACTTCGGTGAGTCAAGAAAAATTATGAAATGGTTTAAAAATGAAAATAGAAAATTTTTGATTTGGACTTAGGCTATTGGTTAGGTGGTGGGGTGCTGGTATGCTTTGTGTTTGGTGACACGTAGTTGATTATCGTGCATGGGGGTATGTGGATTGAACGTAAGTCAACTTAAGGACCGTTTCTGTGAATCATTTTACGAAGTCACTTCATACTACCACAAAGTCCGGTATGGGACGGACCTGGCTAAGTAATTTGTGAAATTCCAAATATAGTTTCGCTATAGACTGAATGTGAGCGTGGCTTAGGCCGCGAGAAGTCTCATATGGTACAAGAGGGGGCTCCAACTCGTGGATTCGAGTTGTGGTGAAACCTTAGTGGCGGCGTGACTGTTTTGGCTATGGATCATTATAACAGCCTTGACGTGAATTCCCCGCCGCACACCTAAGACAGTGTGTTGATCGCGTGGCTCAAGTGGGAAGACACGTCTTGTGGATAAAGTTGTAAACCTCTGGAGAGTTTTAATCTATCCCGGATAGCCGTATCCACGATCATGGACATGCTGAGTAGAGTTTTCACGGATTAGACTTGGTTTTTATAAAACTTAGTTTTTGGATAAACAATATTTTTGATGGTCCGGGTGGGATGCCAGTGGTTAGATTAGTGTAGGTTGGAGCCTACGCTAACGATAATACTTTGTTGAAATATTATTTCTTATGATGTATTAAAATTTAGTTTTTGTACGTATGTTTTTGTATTTAAATTCAGTATTGCTTTCCGCACAAATAACCATATTAAGCCTTCCTTTGAAATTCCTTATGCATGCATCAATTCTGTTATATCTCCTGGTGTAACTTGTGGAATACTTTAAAGTGCTCACCTTGCTTAAATCTGTTGCCAGAATACCACTCCGACGACTACGGTGAGAACTTCGACGAATAGGAGTTTTCCCCCACTACCGCCACGCTGTTGTAAATTAGTCAGAGTTGTACGTCTCGTCCTTCCCACCTCTAACATCATCTTAAATGCATTGGCCGCACGACAGAACATTCAGCCAAGCTCACCGCCGCCTCTGCTCTTCCCGCTCTCTCTGCTTTCCCTTGGCCGACCACTTTGCGCTGCAAACCACCTTGCCCGCCCTGCCAGCTACTACCAAGCCAGTGTACGACAACCCTAACACCTGATGCCTTCATTTATGGACATAGTTGCCACTTGATCAAACTGCTGTGGATTACACCGCCGCCGACCTCTCTTCTCCCACACCCTTACAGCTGACTTGACATACCATGTACCCTTTTGACAGCCGCAATGCCATGCCCGAGGAAGCACAAAAATCTACACCACCAGCCGCACCACACCCTCCCACGCCTTCCCGACTTAGCCACGCGCCATTGCCGCCTTAACCCACTCCCTATGTCGAACCGCCTTCCTTGCCCTATTTAAACCCCGAGCCCCTCCATTGAGATGCATCGGTGCCCAAGGTAAGCCACCGCCACCCCAATCACTCCGATGACCACCGCTTCGCCATCGACGCCGGAGTAAGCCCAAATTGCAAATCCTTCTATTTGGTCCATTTCAATTCAATTGCTTTTGCCATAGCTTCATCATGCTCCTAGTAATACTCGCGAAGCAAGGCCCTAGCTTCCCAAGCCCCCTATCGCGCTGGCAACTAGCGCCATCGCTCGGCCATGGAGCTCCACCGTGGACAACCCAATCCAGCGAACCTTGAACCAAACGGTCGCTTTCCTGAGCCCCTTCTATCTCCAAAGATACCCAAATCCTAATGCTATCATCCTACTAACCCATCAATAACCCCAGTGCCATTCAAAGTGTCCCAAAGAGAACAACCTCGCCACTGGCCGCCACTACTTATGCTCTGCCTCCCAAATCCCAAAATGAAACCTCCCCGCTATGCTGAATCCCTCCGCGCCACTTACCCTTACCAGAGACCCTCACCGGCACAAGGGAATTGCACCCCTGTTCTCCACAATGGAGAAGCCAGTCGAAGGTTGAAGACAACCTTCAAGGGGGCGATGTGGCCCGTTCGTGCCTCGTGGATTAGCGGCCAGCACAGGCGTGCGTTCGAACGGTCTGAATATTTGCGTGTTCGGATGGTCTGAACGGCTACAGTAACATAGCTTGTCATCAGCCGTTTGTGGCTGCGGATCAGCGGCCAGTGCGAGTGCGTGTTCGGACAGTCCGAACGGCCTCACGCGTGACATGGCTCATTCACAACCATCCGAGCACCATTGATCAACGGCCGTGCGCGGATGCGTGTTCAGCTGGTTCGAACAACTGCACGCATGGATTGGGCCAGGTAGGCTGGCCCACCTAGCCATTTATTTAAATGATATCCCCGCATGGTGCACTATTCAAATTAGGCTGGCCCAGTACTGTAGCTATTGTAGCAGCTATTGTTCGTCTATATCCAAAAACACATATATACATCCATATTGATTTTTCAAGCCCGTCTACCTATTTGTCAGCTCTGTTTTCCCATATCAGATGCCGATAAAACTCAAAACCATCAAAATACTACTTCAAACTCTAAACCCGACTCGGCCCAAAGCCCCTATTGTTTATCGAAACTTATATGTTCGCCATGGCCATTTTAAGCCATAAAGTCCATTCTCAACTCTATTTAGCCTGAATACACTCCAATGAAATCCTAACCACTCCAAATGTCATCCTGAACATATGTTTAGTACAGTCCTAACTACCGCTATTCACCGAAAGTTCGATAACACCTATATAACTGTTTCAACCGTTTTGAACCCATTAGCCCAATTCCAACATCGATAAAACAAACCAGCCAAACCCCACACCACCTAAACCCTGATCACCCAACCTATTTTATTTATGTCCTTTTTGTTATTTATTTGTCTTTTGTTCCCAGCTTGCATTCTACAAAACAGGAACTTATTGTATTCGTCTTCCATGGTAGTATACAGACCCAACGAACCAATCATCAGAAGAGCTACAAGGGCAATTAAAGAAGTCAATGTTCTATGGACAAGGAGGCAAGTCACATGTTTTTTTATCATATTAAATCTACATTCCTTTAATTATTTATTTATCAGTATTTTCATTATGTTATTTACATACTATTATTTCTTGTATAATAAATGTTTAGAATGATATAATATTAGTTATGTACTACCACCTGATAAAGCCCAGTTTAATTTGATGGCCATATTCATCTTGACAAAACTTAGTATTATTATAAATACTACCTAAATAATCATGGTAAATCAGGAACTCAACATTTTTACACTACTAAGGGATTTGGCATTTTGTCGGTAGAATTTTAAAATAGTTTCAGGATAAGGAGATATAATGGGAAACAACGAGATGATTAGGTTCCATGACCTTGTCCTAGGGTGGTGGCTTGGACTGGAAAGGTGGTAGTGCGGATGGGCACTAAAACAAGGGTTTGTGAATGGAAGTTGCCTCAGTAAAAATATAAGAACTACAACCTTATGCCAAGTAAAGAATATAGTGGTCGCTCGACCACAATCATTAATTCATCAAACTTGATTTAGTAGCTGCTCAAGTTCGATTGAATATCTACAAAGGAAAAGAAAGAGAAGGAAGTTATATATGGGAGGTGGTTAACCATACTGTCGAGACCCGAATATGCAAATCCGGACTCCCTGTGTATTCTGCACTAGTCCCAGGATCATGCTAGTGCACACAGTTAAACATAGATGTCATCACAACCATATACACGATAAAATAAAGGAAAAGCTCAAATATCGATAAATCTCAAAAGGTACGACCTTATGGTCAAGCTTACAATAAACTGGCCCGAAGGCTTAACAAAAGTAGCAGCGGAAATCCAAAATAAAACGTAGTGGCCAATCGACAAGCCCACAGGCTATCGAGTGGAGAACGAAGCCTAAACCGCGAAATCGTCGAAGTACTCTCCTTCTGGAACCTCCTACTGGTGATACTCCTCTTCCTCAACTGAGCAACATTGGTCATAAAGCCGTGAGTACATTGGTACTCAGCAAGTCGTTTGTAACAAATGAATGCAATATAGTATGCAAGGCTTACCAAAGGAGGGCTGAAAGGTTAATTTGCATAAATGACAGTTGAAATACAAATAATAGATTGAAGGCGAACTTTACGTAAAACAATAATTAAGTAAATAATCAAAGGAATTGACATACCACTTGCGGACCTCCCATCCACAAGCTAACCAACCGCTTATGGACCTCCCATCCATAAGCTAAACCAACAGTGAACACCTGTGCACTTCCATTCACAACTTTTTAGAAATAACTACCCCTCGTGTGAAATCACCGAGCATTGTCCATGACCGAGGACGCGGCTATCCGAATAGTTTTACACTCTGCAGAGGTTGCACAACTGTACCCACACGATGTGATTAGTCTAGGCCTAAGGTAATCACAACAAGGTCTTTACAAAGTTCGGTTACAACATAATCCGCCCGCTAGGGTTTCGCATCACACCCCCCTTGCGCCACATGGAAATCAGCAACCATGTTCATCTCAATGGCAAGATTAAAGTTGGAACCTCCCAAATTAGTCAGCCAGGTCCATCCCATACTAGACATGTGGCTTGCACGGTAAAGCTCAGATCAATGGTGCACAAAGTGAAGTCCTTAAGTCTACCCGGGCGAGACTACCTCATCCCTCGAGGTGCTCCAACACTTCCACCTTTACTGCACGATCACATGCCCGAGTGCAAAAGCCAGTTTGTATAACCACCGCCGATGACGCACCAACGTCATGGCACAAATTTTAATATACGTGGCACCAACCACAGTTCCATATCTCATTAAGTCAAAATTATGATTCACATGTGATGCTAAACCCTTTCGTAAATGTAAGCAAGGCTAAGCATCTATTCGTGCCATCCCGTGTGACAAATATCATAACATCACTAGTATGTTTCCCAACCTATGGTGACAAGGGTATCATGGTGTTCAAAGTTATCAAGGAGGGATAAATTCAAAAGGGACGATAATTACCAATTACAACGATTGAATAAAAATAGCGATGCAACGTAATTTAAATCAAAATAATTAAATAATAGATTGCAAACTGGGTTCAACATGATCAAAGGACGCGACTTACCTTGGTTATGCTCAGCGAGGTACTCCGGTCTTCGGGCGCGGAACCTGCTCCTCCGGAATCCGAATCTAGCGAGAGAGAAAGCGACCGAAACCAAAGAAACACATAAAATAATAAGCAAATAAACTCCAAAATTCACAAAACTAGAACCAAAAGCTAGATCTCGATTTTAGATGAATTTAGAAAAAAGAACGGGGTCAATCGGAGCTAGGACGGAGGAGAACGGGCTCTCAGAAAATAAACCCTAAATTAAATCAGAGAAAATCAGAAAACGCACTGTTCTGTGGACCCGGCGCGCGAAATTCTGAATCCACCGTGAACCGGCTCATGGAACAGTGCACGCGGGGCGGCGGGGCGCTGACGCGGCATACTAGGGCTGACGTGGCAGTTGCTCATGCTGCCACGTGGCACATGGGTGATGTGGCAGCTGACGTGGCTGCCACGTGGCTCGGGCGACGGCTTTTGGCTGACGTGGCATGCCACGTGTCATGCCACGTGAACAAGGGTTGACGTGGCTCGTGCTGGTGCTGCCACGTGGCAGGGCTGAGCTGGCGGCTCGGGGCGGCGACGGCGCGGATCGGACGGCTCGCAGACATCCACGCGGCAAGATCCGAGCCTTCGGCTCAGATCCGGATGGACGGCGACGATGCGGCGGCGCAAAGGCGGGAAGGCGGGGATTGCCAACGCGTGGTCGGCACGTTGCGCTGGCGTCGCGCGTCGTCGCGGCGGCGCGAGAGCGGGGAGATGGCGACGCGTGGCGGGCGCGCTGCAGCGCGTCTTGCGGCCGAGGCGAGGAGCGCGGGTCGGCGCGACACGCGACGCGAGGGCGACGGCGATGCGAGGGCGATGCACAAAATTTCTAATGAATTAAAACTTAACAAAACTCACGAAAATAACAGATCTGAAACTAGGGTTTGGATTTTTTGTGAGGTAATTTTCAGTTTAATAAACTATAGGACGAAATAAATCAATCTAAAAGTAAAGGGATAAGATCCTCTTGAGTAAACCGCTCGATACCGGATGATACGGGTCGCCGATCTTCTCGACGTAGGATGGATACTCGCGGAGTCTTGATGAATCGTAGCTATCCTCCAATGCCAATGCAAGGACGAACACTCTTTAATCCGCCAAAACACACTCGCCGATTTCGCGACCACCAGCGAAGATCTATCGTGCACCCAATTCCCAGCGGAAAGGTTGAACGATCTTGATTGAAGAATACTCCTAATTCCCTCACGAAATTTCAGCAAAGAATGATAAACTCGAACAAAGTTTAATAGATTGATTATTCTCAAAGGTGGTCTAAGCCCTTAGGCTGCCAATACATGGCTTATATAGGACCTTGGGACGTCCATAGAGTCCACAAACCTAGTACAACTCAACCCTATATGGTTTTAGATGCGAACTCTCACAAAAAGGACAAGACACGTCCACAAACCTGGCAATGTTTGATGCGGCTCAATAACTCTTTCCAGTTGAATAATATATTTAACTGAAAAGTACAAGACACGTGCGTATCCGCATCATCCTCCCCTTCTTCAAGAAAAGCCGTCCTCGGCTTTTGATAGCCTGAAATTGTACTAAACAAAGAATACAACGTGTATGCATGGTATATCTATTTGTCATCAACACTTCTTCTGGTTAGCACATCATGATCATCTGAAGGTGTAATAAACGAAAAGAACAACACATACGCATGGTATATATAAGAGTCAATTGTTGTGCCATTTTCATTATTTTGCATAAACCGATGTATATAGTAGCAACCAAAATATGCATGCATTGTAATATTATTTTTCACATCATTCTCCCTTCCATAAAAGAAAGTCGTCCTCGACTTTTCTATAGACAAATCATTAATGGGAAAAATCAGATTTATTTGTTCATACATAGGAAAGAAAATTTTGAGCAGCCTCCATGCTTCAACTGCGCTACTCTGATTATTTTTACATGGTTGTACATTAAAGATCGAACAAGTAGACTTATGAAATCTTTGTAAACAGTACGTGCAATTGTTGAAATTAATCTCATTGTGACCATAACATGGTATAAAAGATTGTTTATCTATAATATACGATTTCAATTCTGTAAGCTTATCACATGTAATGCAAATTCTGTGAACATAAAGTTTGTCATCTACACCATAATCTGCAATCAAATTGATCTTATATGTGTAGGCGTAGGTACTAACTAGTGATTTTGAACTTGAAATTTCAGTAACATTATAAATCACACTAGATAGCTCTCTAGGATCATCAAACATAATATAGCACAAATAATCGTTAGGAGATATTCTAGTGAGAACTTCCTTATAAGTAATCAATTCCACATTATGTAAATTGAACAAAGAAATTTCAGAACATGGAATTGTTGGTTGATCATATGAGTACTCACAATTACACACCTTTGCACAATTAAATTCAGCACCAATAGTGTTACCTTTGTCGTCCTCCTCAAATGATGTAGGCGCTGGGTGTTTAAAATTATTATGATGCACCCACGGGGCAGCAAGCACTTTATCCCTTCCCGTGGTTATCTCCTCCTCATTTGGCTTCAAAGGTGCCGGTTGTTGAATGTTCAATTCTTCATCTTTAATATCAATCTGCACAATGTGAGAAACAACACTAGAAGTAGATATTAATGTGTTAGTTTCAGATGCATCCTCACTTTGTCTATCTTCTACATCTCTCTTTTCTTTTGATGTCTCTCTCACACTCTCAATTTGGATGCTCTCAACCTCACATATGGTGGAATCACATAACTCAGTCTTTTTATCACTCTCACTCAATTTGGCTATATGGCTCTCATCCTCACATAGGTTGAGATGTATCTTAGAAGCTATATATAGTTTTGGAATACTATATATCTCCTTGACCGAAGGGAAAGTCCCATGCTCGGTCATCTTCTCATGTGTCACACTAGTAGAGGCAGCAGAATTGAAGTATGGACTGGGAGAAAACGGTGGTGTACGTCTCTCCATAAGTCTCTTCTCCTCTTGAATAGCACAATTCACAAGATCTTGCACACTACCAAAATATTTATGTTGAAGTGTAGCGGCAATCTTAGAATTCAATCCTCTTTTGAAGTATGTCTTCTTTTGTAGTTCACTAATGACACCGGCTCGACGTAATGCATCTTGTAGCTCAAAATAATATTCTTGCACTGTATTACTCCCTTATGTGATACTCTCTAAATAGTGAAGCAATCCCCGTGCATAATAGGGTGGCACAAATTCTCTCCTCATGAATGCCTTCAAATCTGACCAAGATTTAATGAATTCGTTTTCAGATTGTTGATGCCACCAACTATAAGCATAATCTTCAAATTCTCTAGTGGCACACATCACCTCTTGGTTTTTGGGAAGCTTTTGAAATCTAAATACTTTCTCCATGCGCCATTCCCACTCAAGATACTCTTCTAGATCCTCACTTCCATAGAAAGGAGTAAAGTTATCTTTTTCTTGTTGTGGATAAAGTACCCGCACAATATCATTCACAATGTTTGAGCATAATACTTTCATTTGATGATTGAATTCAATGCGGTGATCTTGCATATCTGTCTTGAGCTGTCCATCCATTGTAGCTGTGCTAGCTACAAATTCTTGTTTCATAGCACTTCTCATTGCCAAATGTTAGAAACGTCATCATCGTTATTTTCTTCGCCTATCATGGTTAGATTGTGCAAAGCAACACGAAACAACACCAAGATATGTATGATATGTGGAATTCACTCAATCTCACTCTTTCCTCTCCCAAGTAAAGTTCTTACCTTTCCGAAGTGAATTGAGGCCAAAAAGAAACTTACACTTGGTGGTGGCTACAATAGCAAGTGATGATCAAGCGGATTTAAAAGTGACTCACAATTGCATGACAAAGGATATTTTGTGGAGTTTGGTTAGGAAGTATTTATCCTACACAATCTGAGTTTGGTTAGGTTGATCACGGTACACAAGTGTTTTCTTTGTTGTTTTTAGAATGTTAGGTATAAGCAAACGTGGCTCGAACGACAATCATAGCGAGAATGTGGAGGAGCCAACCAATGATGATGCTTTGCCACCCACTGTATGTGCTCAATTCAATGCTACCATTGGCTTTATCCAATGTCGGGAGCATGTGATATGTAATGATTTTGATCGGAGCATCGACGGTGTGAATGCAAGAATCATGAAGGTGCAAGACACGTTGAATGCTCATCTCATAGAGGGCTCCAACAATCTGGACATGACACTTCATCATTTGGAGGATAGGCTACCACCGCTTGGATGGGCCGGCGCACAACAGCAAGCACCCAACTTGGTGTGACATGCTTATTCACATGACGTTGATCACTATGATGGTGCTGAAGATGACGGCATGTCTATTGGCCTTTGGAGGCTATCCATGACCTTTGAGGCATGATTTTTTTGATCACTGAGCTACTAGATGTGGTGGGCACCGTGGAGGTGGTGCTGAACATGAGAAGGTGATATTGCCCAAATTAAAATTACCATACTGAAGTTCAAGGGTAGAGTTGAAACTGAAGCTTATTTAGAGTGGGAGATGTGAGTCAATCAAATCCTTGACAATCATAACTACTCCAAAGAAATGAAAGTTTGTATTGCTTCGATTGAGTTCACTGAATATACTATTATTTGGTGGGATCAATTGAATTGTGTAGGGGATTGTCCACACACTTAGAAGGAGATGAAGCAAGTCATGAGAACTAGGTTTGTACTAGCACATTATTCAAGGATGCTACATACAAAACTATGACGGTTGTATCAAAACTCCAAGTCCATAGATAAGTACTATTAAGAGATGCAAGTGCTCATGATCCGTACTGGTGTTTGTGAGTCTATTGAAGCTGAAATGATTTGTTTCTTTGAAGGGTTGAACGATGATGCGCGGAATCATGTTGATTTGATGCAATACAACACCGTACAAGAGCTACTTCATCAGACGGAGCGTATTGAACAATGGGTGAAAGAGATACATTCTAGGGCTGGCCACACCAATGTGACAAGATAGAGGTGTCCAAACCAGCAAGAAACTAAAGGTGGTTAAATTTCTAAGCCAGTCGCATCTACTAAATTGTATGGAACACCATAAAAGAACCATCAAAGGCGGTGAGTATAGCAAATAGGGAGGCATCCAAAACTAATTCTAGTGCCTTCTCTACCACTAGAAAACTGATTCTAGTGCCTTCTCTACCACTAGAATGCATGATATTGAATGCTTTAAGTGCAAGGGTAGGGGCACATAAGGAAGGTGCTGCTCACACAAGAAGGATATGCATCGAAGAGTGATAGCGATGAAACTAAACAAGAAGAAGATCAATCTGATGATTCCCAACAAAGAGTTGTGTATTGTGATGCTAAGATAGATGGTCCAAGTTTGTTAGCTCAAAAGGTGAATTGTGACAACACACCAATTGTGGAGAAAGGGTAGAGACGTGGAGTATTCCAAACTGAATGCATGATTAAGGGCAAGTTGATGATCGATAGAGGAAGCTACAACAATATGATCAGCAAGGATGTAGCTGATGCACTCTCATTGACCACATGGCATCATTCTAAACCATACTATATGCAATGGCTTTACATTGTTGGTAAGCTGAAAGTTACACATAAGGTTATTGTATCATTTTCTATTGATAACTATGTAGATAAGGTGGAGTGTGACATCGTGAACATGCATGTGTGTCACTTACTATTAGGGTGTTCATGGCAATTCAACCGCAACGTACCATATCAAGGGAGAGCTAATTGGTTCACATTGATGCATAAAAAGATGTGTTCCATTCATTGCTGCCAAAATAAGTTAAGGAGATCAATTATGAAATTGTTGTGAAGAATAAAGAGCCTTTGAAGATTACCCCGAAACTGAGGACGATTTCACTTGAAGGAAGAGGGGTTGATATGGCCAAGAGTACCATTGCCACTTTGAGTTATGCTTCTGCATTGCAATATAAAATCACATTGCAATATGGTGCTGATTTGTGTGAAAGAAAGGATAAGCAAGCTTTGGCCAAGAGGGAGGAGTGGGCGGTCGGCCAAGGAAGAAAGACTTGAACGCATGGGGTTGGAGCACGTGATCCAAGAGAGAATGTGAGATCAAGCCGTGCCAAGCCTAAGCCAAAAACAAGAACCGAGCCAAGGGGAGGTGCACCTCAAGCCAGGAAAGAAACAAGCCAAGCCCAAGGAGCCAAGGGTGTATGGCTAGGCTCATTGCCATATGAAGCCAAGAAAGAGATTATTTCTTGAGCATGAAGAAAGAAACAAGCTAGCAAATAAGGGAGCCAAGCCGAGTGCCATGCCAGGAAAGGAAGCCAAGCCAAGGGGCTTATTTCTTATACATGAAGAAAGAGGAGGGTGTGTGAAGGAAAGCCCAAGTTGAAATCAAGGAAGGAGCCAGGAACTCATGTCGAGCCAGGAAAGGAGCCATGAAAAGGAGCTAGGAACTAGGGGAGCCAAATCAAGCGATGAAGGGGGAGTCCACATGGGATCAGCTTGGATCCAAATTCACCCATGAAATGGACTCTTTAGGCTGAAATTATTCCATTTTAGATGAGTCTGAGTCTATATCTTTTTTTGGTGTTGGACCCCGAAGCGACGACTCCGGATCCTTTGTGTAAATCGCATTAGTCTTGGATCAGCTAGTGCACACAGCGGTAACAGAGATATATATCAAGCATAAATGACAAACTTTATTAATTAAAAGAGTACAGTTTTATGACCAAAGTTTACATCAGTGCTCATTGGTGACAATAATAAAAGAAAAAAACTACGAAAGCAAACTGCTAAAGCGAAACCCAAGCCTACCCACATGCAGACAACAATAATACACGACATACTCGTCCTGGTCCTCACTATAGTCAAAGTCATCCTCCTCTGAGATAATGATTACAAGGGTGAGTACAAACTTATACTCTACAAGCCACATAGAAAAATACAATATAATGGTAAATACAATAAAGGAAGGCTTATATGGTTATTTGAGCATAAAATAGCATTTAATAAAATACAATAAATAGATTAAAATTGCTTAATTTAATACTGTAAATAAAGACTGTAATTTAAGTAAAGTAATAACGTTAGTGCAGGCACCGACCTAGCACTAACCTATCCACAGGTATCCCCACCCGGACCATTTTTCTCCTTAAAGATACCACATTTTCAACAAAAAAAACTATTTTATGATAAACAAAATCTAATACGTGAAAAACGTTACTCAACATACCCATGACCATGGGTACAGCTATCTAGGATAGTTTACATACTCTTCAGAGGTTGTATAGCTTTACCCACAAGATTGATTGACTCGTTGTGTCGGCTATTACACGTTTCCTTAGACGTGCGATTGAGTAACCATAACAAAGTTTTTATAAAGCCAAGCCTTCAACCTGGCCACGCCTCTACTAAGGCTTCACCCCCAATAAGGAATCCACCAGATTGGAACCCCCTCTTGTGCCATGTGAGACTTTCTATGACCAACGCCACGCTCACATTTAGTCTATAGCGAGACTCAAGTTGGGAGACCTACTAATTATTCAATTAGGACTGTCTTATACCAGTCTTGTGGTAGTGTGATTGGGCTTTATAGCAGTAGCTCACAGAACGGTCCTTAATTGATTTAGACTCTAACCACCATCCTCACATGCCTAGTATTCACGTTGAGCCATCGAGCTGCAACGTATACTAGCAAGTACCCATTACCTAACCATGGCTTAAGTATAAATCAAGTTTTATATTTTGTATAAAATATTTCATAGACTTTCTTAACTCATCGAAGTCAAAAATAGACTTTAAAAGCTTATCATTTTATGTGAAAAAGGATATCCCAACCTAAAGTTATAACTATGCAGGACTAAACATTTGCTACAAAAATTCTCTAGTCATACTAATGTACTTACTAGAGTTTTAATCTAAGGTGATAAGGTACAAGAATTTACAAAATCAAAAGAGTCATAACAAATGGGTATTAATTAAAGTGAAATTAAAATTTTAAATACGGAGAATAGAAATTAAACATTCAATATAATCTAAAAATAACATAAATTTATTTGTCAACTGGGATCAATATGGTCAAGGATGTGTGACTTGCCTTGCTCTGTAGTCTGATGCGAATCGTCGTCGTAAAACTCTCCGGAATCGTCGGTCTACACGCGAAAATAACTCGTTAAATTCAAATAAAATTTAAATAAACTCTAAAATTTGAAAACATTACAAATTTAGAAGGTATCGATTTTAGATAAATTTAGCAATTTGAACGGGCTCAATCAGAGCTAGGATGAAGAAGAACGGGCCTCTCGAAGATTAAAATCCTAAATAAAAGAAAATCTGAAATTTCTAGAAGTATTTTTTCTAAAGGAAAAGATATTTATGACATCAGCTGGGAATTTAAGGAATTATTTTTTTGAAGAAAATTTAGAATTATGACGTCAGCAGGGGGTTTAATTTTTCGGCCGAATTAAATTTCTAAAGAAAAAACTGAATTAGGATGTCATACTGACGTCAGCCCTACACGTGGCAAGATTTATTGACGTGTCTGACATGTGGCGCTGACATGGCCCTTGGAGGTCTCGATGCTAACATGGCATGCCATGTGGCCAACACGTGGCGGCCACGTGGATCTGTGTCATGAGGTGGCACGCCACGTGGTTGCCACGTGAGCATGCTCGACGGGGGTTTATATAGGTCCGAGGAGGGGTGGTCGCGGTGAGATTGCTCGCCGTAGATGGCGGATGCGGAATTATGGTCGAAGGAGGAAAAGGAAAGGGGCGGCGGGCAAGGAAGGAAGGAGGGCCAAGATTTGGGGGATTTGACTCAGTGGCAGGAGCGGTTTCCAAAGCTAAGGAGAGAGCAGAGGGAAAAGGGGTGGATTCAATGAGGATTCAGGCGCTGATGAGATAGGAAAGAGGCAGAGGAAAGAAGGAAGGAGGAGGCACGGCGGGGAAGATGGGCTTGATGGGTGGGGCCCACCCATTGGCGAGAAAGAGAGAGGAGGGGGGCGATGGGGCTGGGCTAGCGTAGGACGTGGTCGTATCTTGGCCATCCACGCGTCGATCCGAGGGGAAGGCGGAGCGGGGGCGGTGGGGATGGCCCAGGTGACGACGTGGGCCGATATGGGCCGCACATGTGTTATCCACAGGTGAAGAAGGGAGGGTTTAAATTTTTATTTTGTGATTTTGATTTTTAGAAAAGTATAGAAATTCAAATAAAGCTAGAAAATAGCAAGAAAATCCAAAAAAATCCCAAAAAAATCCTAAAAATTCAGAAAAAAAGCAATGAACCAAAATAAAATAGTTTTAACTTGATTTGACCATAAATGCATAATTAATTTTAATAGCTTACTCTCTAGACTTAAATAAAATATTTTTGAAAAGGGAATTTTTTAAAATCCAGAAAAATCCAATTAAAAAGCATAAATTTTTGGGATGTTACAAACCTACCCCCTTAAGAGAATTTCAACCTCGTGATTTGGGATAGCTAGTAAAAGAGATGGGGATGGTTGGCCTTCAGATCGTCTTCTTGTTCCTAGGTGACTTTATCCTCGGTGTGATTACTCCACCGCATTCTGCAAAATTGAATAGCCTTCCTCCTAGTTTGATGCTCTATGGTCTTGAGGATCTTGATAGGATGCTCCCGATAGGTGACATCTTCTTGAAAGTCAAGGGCCTCGAGTGCTGTCTGCTATGTGGGTACTCAAAGGCACTTTTTAAGCTGAGACACATGGAAAACGTTTTGCACTCCTGACATGGTTGGTGGTAACTCTAGTTGATAGGAAACTTCTCCTCTACATTCCAAGATCTTGAACGGTCGCACAAAACGTGGTACCCGTTTTCCTTTGATTTGAAACCTCTTGATTCCTCTAAATAGAGACACTCTCAAATAGAAAAAATTGTCTGCCTCAAAGTTCAGGTTACGGTGACGATTGTCAGCATAACTCCTAAATCGTTCCTTGATATTTCTTACTTTCTCTTCTGAGTCTTGAAGTAGGTTGGGCACTGGGTCTTGTTGTCTTTCAGGTTGCTCCCATAGAAGCAGTGTCTGGCACTTTCTACCATACAACGCTTCAAAAGGTGCCATCTGAAGACTGGACAGATAGCTGTTGTTGTAAGAGAACTCGGCATAGGGAAAGGTTTGATCCCAATTGGTGCTAAAGTCTGAACCACAGACTCTTAGCATATCTTCTGATATCTGGTTAACTCTCTTTGTCTGCCCGTCAGTTTGGGGGCTGATAGGTAGTACTAAAGTTGAGCCTACTACCCAATTCTTCATGAAGTTTCTGCTAGAACCTGGAGGTGAACTTCTTCCTCGATCTAACACAATCGTCTTGGGAATTCCATGTAGACATACTATTCTGGTCATGTATAGTTCTACCACTTACTCCCTGAATAGGTAGTCTTAACCAATATAAAATGAGCCACTTTGGTTAGCCGATCTATGACTACCCAGATGGAGTCATAACCGGATTTAGTCCTAGGAAGTCCGGTGATAAAGTCCATACCAATTTACCGGGAGGCATCATAAAATACTTCAAAATCTTTATGAATATCCAACAGGATAAGCACTGGGGCTGATACTAATTTCTTCTTGAGGGTCTGAAAACTTTGCTTACAAATTTTTATCCATTCAAACTTTTTCGACTTCTTTAATAGCTATGTCATAGATTTGGTAATCACCTTCATCTCTTTTTTTAATAGCTAGATCATGAATTTGCCAAAAACCAAAAAATCATTGCACGCTATAATGGGCACTCGGCTAGATAACACAGCCCACGTGATGGCTATCTCGGCACGCTACACGTAGATCAGTCGTCCTGGGGGCGTTCGGAATAGCGATGACTTATGGCTTTTTTACTGTAGCTGTCTTATTTTTTACTGTAGCTGAATTAGCTTATTTGGTATAATTAAATATAAAAAAATTAAAATAGAAAAAATATGTTAATCCATCACGGACAATGCAAAGGAATACGAGAAAAAAAGAAAAGGTAAAAAAGTCCAAAAAATCTAAAAAAAATCAGAAAAAGATGAAATTACTGAATAGTGAAAAAAACAGAAACCAGAAGTAGAAACTGACTTTAAGCCAAAATAAGCGGGACTGCTGCAGTAGGTACTAACCCTGGTACCTAAAAGTTCATCTTCATCGAGGAACTTATGCCATTGCAGCGACGCATATTTGCATGTGATTTGATAACGAGTGTAAGGGCATGTTTGTTTTAGCTTCTGACAGCTGCAACTACTCCCAGAATCTGCAGCTCCCTCAAACAGTCCAGATTTTCATCCAGATTCTAAGTAGCCAGAAGCTACAGAATCGAGAAAATGAACTAGTAGCCAGAAGCTGGGGTTATCCAACTTCTCCAGATTCTAACTAGCTAAATACTCACCAGCTGCTTCTCAGAATCTACAGCTGAAACAAACAGACCCTAAGTGCAACTGGATACCGGACATATGTAGTACAAGTTAGCCGCTAATCAAACATTGCCAGCACTAATTATCATCACTACTTGCAACTAATCACTACCGGTCGCCAATGGACCTCAATTAATTTGCATATTTTGCTCCAAGGAGTCCAGCTCGGTTGGGCCACTTGAGCCTTGCGCATGTGTCCTCTAATCACCACTAATTGGTTTCCAGATCAGCGATTGAGTTGCCCGTTAACAATCTAACGTTGAGTAATATATTGGCTATCTCCTTTTTAGCTTCTAAAATCTATTTTTCTACAATAAAATACTTTTTTATATAATAACTATCTTTTAAAAGGAATAATTTTTAAAGCGGGGGCTACATGTCGTAGTCGATTATAATATATACTACAGTGATTTTATTTATATCGGCTAAAATCACACGTGAATCTCTATCTTATTATACTCTCTCTCACAAATAATTAAAAATTATAAGATATAGCTAAAAAACAAAAATTGTAGCCTAAAATAATAGCCATTGCCTAAGCTGGTAGGAGACCAGCTCACCATTTGGTATCTTGAATAAATACCCTAACTTGCAGCCCTCCACATTTCTCGAATTTCGCCGGGCTGGCACTCCACATTTCTTGAAGACCATCATGGCCTGCATCTATTCATGTTTACACGGTTGCACCAGAGAAAACGCAAAATTCGAAGCCTGAAGGTGACTGTGCTGCTGTGCTTCAAAGCCTGAGGCAGCGCTCAGAAGCACTTACGTGGTGGCATTCGGTTTCTGCGTTTGCTTTTTTTACTATTTGCTTTTTTATTTTTTCTATTTTCTATTTTTATATTTTTGGTTTTTCTTTTTTTTTGTTGTATTCCTTTATATTGTTCGTAATGTGCTAAGATGTTTTTTATTTTTAAATTTTTCATATTTAATTATGTTAAATAAGTCAACTTAGTTATAGTAAAAAAATAAGTCAGCTTCAGTAAAAAAAGCCATAAGCTACTGTCATTCTGAATACTCCCTGAAGATGAATGGGCCGGATCACTCAAAACTGGCATTCCTCGTTCAAGAAAGGATTTCTTTTTGTTGAAAATTGGACCATGCGTTAGAGATTCATTTCCTTTATAAATTTTAAATCATATATAGTTTAGTACCATATTAACTAACTAAGTGAAGAGTCAATTTATAAGGTGGAATCATTGCCACTCCTTAAAACATGTGACACTTGGCATATGATAGTATGAGGAGAATTTTGGTTAAACATACACAAGTACAAGCGTGTGTATTCATGTATTTTTACATAAAAATTGTACAACTTCTGACTTGATGCAGTGCATCACGAACCAAGTCCACATTTTCCTTTTTGTGAACCGTGCATTTACCTCTCCTTTTTGGACTGTCTAGCAACTGATAAATATTGTATAAATACCATTATGTGGTTTGATGAGGTAGCTATCAATGTTTTATTTCTGTTTAATTGTGGCAGTTACTAGCAAGTGATTGCAATGTTATTAAAAGGACCTAGGGACATCTAGGAGAAGACATATAATTCATCCTCCATTCTTCCACCGCCTCTCTGGATAAGCTCTCAAAAGTTGAGGGACTATCAAAAACAGGAAATTGAAAGCTCCTGTTGGGAAACCTAGGCTTAGGCGCGCAAGCCTAGCATTGGTGGGCACCATCCATTTAGTCTATAAATTAGGGTCACAATCATTGTAAAGTTAGATGTGAACAGAGAAAAGAATAAAGAAAGGCATTCCCCTCTCATCTCTTTGTGTTCAACATATTGTTTGCAATATTCTATGTTTGATCCATCTTTTGCATAGCAGGAATCGATCGGAATGGACTTGCCAGCGATGGTTCCTCAACACGTCATTAGCATGAATTACTTTGGTGGATTGAATGTAATTATCAAAACACTTGTAGATTGATTTATCTATTTAGATCACTTTAAATTCTACAAATTTTGCTTTCTAGATAATTTTCTACGATGCAAATATACTCTAATCTACTGCAAACAAACTGTATGTCGCCAGCATAATACCAGTCGGTAGATTACATGAAAAAAGAAGAGCAGATGTTTATTGTACTGTAGATAGATTGATAAAAAAAGAGGAGAAAAAAATCGAGCCTCCGCCTACATGCGGCCACGTCACCCGCACGCACCGCGCCACCGCTGGCTTGGAGTCGTGCCACTGCTCGGTCACCGCTGACCTAGAGTCGCGCTGCTGCTCAGTTGTTACCCGCCTGCGACATAAGCACCGCCAACCCGGATAGCCACTCTACACATTGAGTGCCATCGGACAGCACTACCGCTGTCGCTTCCCTATGAGCATTGCCGTTAACCACGGGCTCCCGCGCGGTCCCACCGCATCGTGCAGCTCGGCAGCCCACGTGCCGCTGTTGCTCCCGCATGAGCTGCTAGCTGCCCGCGCGCCACCATCGCCTTGCATTGCCTCCGCGCCGCGCCACCCGCGTACGGGTCCCCGCCGACGCTGCCCCGCATGGCCTGTATGCCGCGCCGCACTGCCCGAGTCATCAGTGCTCGGCAACCTACCATGCCACAGCCGCCGTTCCTTTTCAAACGCACCAATGGCAAAGGGCAACATAAAGTCTCAGATTTCTTAACAGATTCAGTCTAATGAACATAACGCATTTAGACTTTAATTGTCATTCATTTTATGTATGAGAGGAATAAGTTAGACTTGCAATAATGATACTCAAACAATTCATTCTCGTGATAGTTAGACGATATTAATTTATTCATTTATTTAGTCAATAATAGCATGATATGTTCTGATATTTAAAGTATTTTATTTTATGTTTTAATTGTCCTCTATTACATAGTAATAAAGTATTTCATATTAGAATACATGTGGTGCCCTATGGAGAAAGTATGCTTAGCTGACAGCAGCACAATGAATACTATCTTGAGAGAGATAAAATTCTTTCAATCGATTAGTAAGAGGCTCAGGAAGAGTCACAATTATACTCTCGATAGGTATAACTTTGGTCATTAAAGAAGCCTTATTGTACCCAGAATCGACTAGAACTCTTCTAAGTTTCAAAGACATTCGTGCTAGTGGTTTTCATGTTGAGACTAAAGAAGAGCATAGTAAGTAATACATGCTTATTACAAAGCATAAATCAAATAGAAAATGGGTATTAGATAGACTTCCTTCATTTGAATCTGGACTATACTACACTAATATTAAGGCACCCGTAACCTATACTGCCCTTAAAACTATATTTAGAAGATCTAAACTTTTCTGTCTCTAGTATGATAGAATAGACCACCCAAGTATTAGGATAATGAAAAATATAATTACCAATTCACAAGGATATAATATCAATGTAAAGAATTTCCTGAGTCAGGAAGATTTTGTGTGCACCGCCGGGAAATTAATTACCAGAATAGACTTTACTTCAAAAGCATTTGATGAATATTGCATGGCAATGTAATTAAAGTTGAGTATTCCATCCTGCATATTCAACTCAGAATAGGCTAGAAGAGGCATTAATTAAGAGAATTAAATTCATAGACTGACCGCTTTTGTAGAATTATAATTTACCAACTACATATTGGGGACACGCAGTCCTATATGCATAAACTCTCATTAACTTTAGACCATCGGCAAATAACATCTATTCACCTATGCAACTAGCGTAAGGGTCATCACAAAAAATTTCTCATCTCCGAAGGTTTAGTTGTAAAGTTTATGTACCTATACCCCCACCACAGTGTATTGCAATGGGCCCTCTCCGAAAGTCTAGAATATACGTTGGTTATGAGACAACATTCATAATTAGGTATATGGACCCTATAACAGGAGATTTGCATACTGCCCACTTCGCTAATAGTATATTTGATGAGGATAGTTTTCCGACATTAGGGTGAGGAAATCAATCCCTTGATGAAAAATATTAGAAAATTATATGGCAAGCCACGAGAATCCATGCACATGATCCGCATACTAGTAAAGTAAACAGAGAGGTTCAGAAGATCATTGATTTGCAGGCATTAGGAAATCAATTGTCTGATCACTTTAATGATTTGAAGGGCATGACCAAGTCGTATGTGCTTGTACGCAATGCACCAAAGAGGGTTGAAATACCAAAGAAAATTGAAGGTACCCCTAATCCTGTCTAGAGGCCACAGAATAAAAGGATGAGAACTTCGGCTCCTCAAATCTCAAGTAGCCAGGGAGTCAGGGACGCCTGATGAAAAAGGATAAGAAGGACTTGATACAACCAATCACCGAAATTCCCCAGACCAGTAGAGGAGCCATTTGAGACCTGACACCAATATGACACCTTCAAAAAAGGGCATACCAATTATGAACATTCCCACGGAGGGAGAAATCAGTATGGATGTGTGCGCACAGATCGGAGCTAAAAAAACTAAAGAGACATGCCCCTACAATAGGAAGGAGCAGTGAGTAAGTAGAAGCACTAGAAGAATCAATCTATGATGAAATAGCTATAAACTATGTTGATATCAATCCATGACGAGAGAATCCATGAATAGGACAACAGTCAATGTTGATATCTATTTTGCAAAGAAAATTACCACAATCATCGATCTTGATCTAGAGCATGCATCACTGCTGAATGTAAGAAAAGATTAGATTGGGAGGATTAGAAAAAGGCAATAAAAACTGAATTATTATCTCTGAATTAAAGAGAGATGTTCAGACCTGTAAGCCGCACACCTCCCCATGTGCACCCCGTAGGGCATACCTGGGTATTTGTTCGAAAGAGAAATTAAGAAAACAAAGTTGTAAGATATAAATGAAGGCTTGTTGCACAAGGTTTCACTCAATGACCAGGAGTTGAATATGAAGTAACTTATTCCTCGGTCATGGGTGGTATTACCTTTAGATATTTAATCTCGATGGCAGTAAACCCAAATTTAGAAATGAAATTGATGGATGTGGTAACGACATACCTTTTATGAAAACTTAGATTCAGATATTTATATGAAGGTACTTGAAGGTATCTCTGTCCCAAACCAAGATAGAGCAAATAGAAACCTGTGCGGTATAAAACTCAGAAAATCACTGTACGGGTTTAAACAATCAGACAGAATACGGTATAATCATTTAAGCAATTTTCTATGGAATAAGGGCTAAATGAACAATGAGTATTGTCCCTGTATATTTATACGATGACCCCAGAATGGATTTTGTATGGTCTTAGTGTATGTAGATGATCTAATATCGTCAGAACCCTGGATGATATAAAAGAAGTGAGCACTTACCTAGAATTATAGTTCGAAATGAAAGATTTGGGTAAAACCAAATATTACTTAGGATTGCAGTTTGTGCATGTTCTAGAAAGAATATTAGTACATCAGTCGGCCTACACTCAGAAGGTGTTAGAAAGATTTGGTTTTAAAAAAATATACCATTCAAAAGTACCAATGGTTGGGAGATCTTTACAGCAAGACAAGGATCCGTACAGACCTAGAGAAGAGGGGGAGGAAGTCCTAGAACTGGAATTCTCATACTTAAATGCAATAGGAGCACTTATATATGTAGCAAACTGCACTAGACCGGATGTCGCATTTGCCGTAAACCTATTAGTATGGTATAGTGCAGAACGTTCCAAAAAGCATTGGCAGAGAATAAAGGACATCTTCCGATACCTCCAAGGAAGCAAAGACCTTGGACTGTTCTATAGAAAGAACCAAGATCTGAATATAATTGGCTATGAGATACCGGTACTTGTCAGACCCGCATATCGCTAGATTACAAATAGGCTATATATTCTTGTGTGGTGGAACTGTTATTTTATGAAAATCGTCTAAGCAAAGTCTTGTATCGACTTCGACAAATCACTCAAAAATCATAGTATTGTACGAAGCCGCACGAGAATATGTTTGACTTCGATGAATGATTCACCTCATCCGGCAGTCATATGGACTGAACATTATGCAAGCTCCCACAATTATCTATGAAGATAATGCAGCTTGTGTTGCACAAGTACAAATAAATTACGTGAAGAGTTATCTCACAAAGCATATCAACTCAAATTCTTCTATGCTTATGAAATGCAAAAGATGGATGAAATTAAGGTACTGCATACTAAGTTATATGAAAGTCATACTAAGTCATATCAAATTTTCCCTTGATGAGTTTTCCTGAAGTTTCTCAGCCAAGGTTTTTAACGAGGCAATTCGTGTAATATAATATAACATGTATCATGTACTTTTTCTCTAAATTTTTTTCTTTGGGTTTTTATGGAGTTTTAATGAGGCATGAACTTGTTGGATGAGTGCTTAAGGGGGAGTATTGGAAAAACTAGGCCTGGGCCTACAAGCCTGGCTCATTGGTAGGTACCCTGCACTTCATCTATAAATAAGGATTTCAATCATTGTAAAGTTGGATATGAACAGAGAAAGAAATGAAAAAAAGGAGTTTTCCTCTCGTATCTCTGTATTCAATTTATTGTTTGCAATATTCTGTGTTTGATCCATCTCTTTTGCATAGGAGGAATCGATTGAACTGGACTCGCCAGTGACGTTTCCTCAACACCTTCAACTAAAAAAAGAGAGATTATTTTGAACTTCTAAATCAAAGCTTAAAAATTTACCTCAGATTTAAAGAGAAATTAATCTTATTTGTGTTTGAAGCTTTCACTTCGAGGGAGGGCGAGGCGCTACCAACATCGACGTCTCTATCCACCAGGAGCGCACAAGGGGCGATGAGGTTGGTGTGGGGCTGCTAGGGTTCGAGGAGGGGAGAAGAAGAGGAGCACCATATGCAGGGAGAAAAACGAGTGTAGAGGTGGATGTAGTAAGAGGTACCGTGGTAGGGTGTGCATCAAGTGGTAGGAGTCGAGCGGGGATTTTTTGAGAGAAGTGCAAACTTGCGACCACCCAACATATATCGAGAGTCGAGAGATGTGGGGATTGGATGGTCTGGAAGTGCATGTGGGCAAAATTACTGGTGAATGAGTTTTTCGTGGATGTTCTCATCATTTTGGTGCCGTTCCAAACGGTTTTAGTTTCTACCTTATGGTTTTTCATCTTTTTGGTTTTTTGGGTTTTCTTTTTTCTTTTTTAATTTCTGTGTATCCGTGTTGATATAATTTTTTTATATTTAATTTGCAGAATAAATTAATAATAATTATAGTATAAAATAAGTTATAACCTTCGTTTTATAAGTCATATGGAGCCTGCCCTTTATTTGTACCCTGCCTCGTATTAGTAATGGAATCTCTTCTTAACCTCGGTGGCTCGGTATAGAACAGTATGTGCTAACACACACGGTTATAAAAGGTGGGCCAAGTGTTTTTTACCTGCCCAACGTGCAGATATAGTAAAATGTTTGCGCCAAAAGCTCGTGGTAAATCACGTGGTTTAAGTGTTTAACCCTACCGTCCCCGAATAGAAATATTTTAAGCGCCCAAGGACATGTGTTTAACAACGGCTCGTCCACCGCTCCCACCTGTCAGTGACCAAGCCCAACAAGCCGCGTGCGCGCGACCATCCGCTGCAGCAAACGTCCGACACGGTCACGATGCCCCCCGTCGCGCCACGACGCGATCCAGCTGCGCGATCCCGAGGCGGCCGGCCCGCCCGTGCTGCAGGCCTCCCCGCTGTCCACGTGTTCCCGATCCGCACACGCGGCGTCCCGTGCGCCCCGCGTCGGCCGGGTGGCCTAGCCGGGCTCGATCCGTGGAGTCCAGCGGCTGGCCAATCACGAGCGGGGAAACCCGTGCCCCTCGTTTCCCGCCTCACGAGCACTGACAGGTAGACCCCTGCGGGAACCTCGGGTCCGCGCGCCAGCTTCGATCCGTGGCATCCCAGGCTAGCGGCCCCCCGCGCGAAATCCCCTTCCTGCCCTTCCCGTCTTCCTCCTTTCCGTTTCCATCACGCCTTCCCCTATAAATATACCTACCCCCGGCCAGCCGTTGCTTCCTCTCCCTTTCCATTTCCCTCCTCCTGCGTCTCCTCCAATCGAATTGGTTCCCCAAATCTTAGGGTTAGGGTTTCGTCTATTCCTTCCCTTCCTCGCCAGATTAGCGCGTCCCTGAGAGTTGAGAGCTAGCGTCGCGCGTGGGATGATGGGCACCGCCGTGGAGCTCGGCCGGAGGCAGGGCGGCGACCGCTTCTACGACGCCGCGAGGGCCCGCCGAGGCCACCACCACGGCCTCCCCAAATCGCGGTGGACCGCCGCCACCGCACAGGAGAACGCGACGGAGGAGCCGTCGCCGGCGCCGCCCCCCGTCGTCGCGGGCAACCTCGAGCGGTTCGTGGCCGCCGTGACGCCGTCCGTGCGGGCTTTGTACCCCTCCAAGGTTGGCCTCTTCATCCCCGCACCGTATGTTAGATCGTTATGACTTGTGATAGTGTGACTGCTTCTGAATCGTCGGTGGGTTTGGGGATTTGGGATGCAGAGAGCGGTCAGGGGGTGGAGCGGCAGAGGCGTGGATGGCGAGTGGCAGAGGCCGTACTTCGTTCTTGGTGACGTATGGGAGGCGTACAGGGAGTGGAGCGCGTATGGTGCCGGTGTGCCGCTCATGCTTGATGGGTGCGATGGGGTCGTTCAGTACTATGTGCCGTACTTGTCTGCCATCCAGCTCTATGGAGACCCCGCAATCCTGCACGCATCTTCTAGCCCAAGGTAACACGCATCTTCTAGCCCAAGGTAATTGGGGTTTGTTCTAATCTTGCCCGTAATTGTTGGTCGCTAGTGGTTTCAGTTCTATGGTTACATTTAGAAGTTGTAAATGATTTCAATTTAATTGAAGGACTTAGTATATTGTACACTGCAATGCACCTGATCTTCAATAATTAACGCGCTGTGCTATCTGTTCATTCTTGATGAGGCAACTGAGATGAGTATATGCTACGACGTATGGAGATCATCAGGCATTGTTTCATGAGATTTGACAAATCGCCATATTCGTCTCTGCAATAATATGTGATGTGGTTTTATGTAATCATGTGATTATTGTTGTGGTCACCTACAATACTGGACTGCATTTTTTTCCTGATACATGGCCTATTCATTTTTCCTATAGAACTTATGAGGGTGCCTAGGATGATCGCTATCATGTTAATAGCCCCATAGGTAGTGAACGTTCCCCTGTGAAGTTCTTAGTTATTTCTTCACATCGAAGAGGATGAACCTGAAAACCAATATGAAAGTACGTAGGGTGCTCATTTTTGATCAATGTATATGAATATAGTATATGAACTTCAAACTTTAGGAGGTTTTAATCTGATGATATGTGTTTATACGCTCCAAACTTTAGTAAAATTTGGATCGTTCAATGTTCCAATAAGACTTGGACCTGCTTCAAAGTATAGTTGGTGTTTGGTTAAACTCAAGTCAATTTTCATTAAAGGGAAGTTAACTGTGAACTCCTGCTGTTACGATTGCAGAGTTAAAATGATATTTTATTATTACTTGTTGGCAACACTAGTTTCGTCTGTCGTAGCATTGTACTAGCATTTTTGTAGTAGTACCATAGAAGAAATAGTTGCAACCATTGACCTGTGCACCACTTTATTTTTGTAACCATTTCGAGAAGTTTTGTTTTTGCTTATAGTCACCATATTTCTTATATACTCTTTGCCATTTCCTTCATTGATTCCATTACAGTCTCTGCATTTGAGATGATTACATACGTATAGAAATGTTAAAATGCCATTTAGCCTCTCCCACAGGTCTGTTATGCCAAAAAAAAGTCTTTTATCTTCGCTAGATTATTAGTTTGTTAAAGCTATTTAAGTTTTTGTTCTTTTGATACATTGCATTTAATGGGCTTAAGTTGGTTCTATGTGTGCCCACATGTATGTTCTACACTTAATATTGCTTTACATGTGTCCACAAGTTGATTCCATAGGTTAATAGTCTAATCAATAATTATTTTACATATGCTCACATGTATGTATGTATGTATGTATGTATGCATTGCAATCTTTGTTTGTGTTTCTAATGAATATTGACACATCATGTTTAAAAATGCTAATAAAATTCCCCAATTCTACTTAGTATGTTCTGTTCGTTTTTTTTTGACATTGAAGATATTTCATTTCTAGCCTACCCCAACTTGTTTGGGACAAAAGGCTTTGTTGTTGTTGTACTTAGTATGTTATGTGTATATCCCTTTGTCCACTTGGGTTGATGGTGCAATGGAACCATTCAAGTTGTTGATGTTCCTTCTTCACTGTTCATTTGTAATGTCATTTGAAAAAGAGTTCTGTGTTGAGGATGATGGACCAAAAATTTGTATGTAGCAGGCCAGCAGGGTAAAAATGCTAATAAAATTTGCTAATCATTTAAGATTGCTTTACACAGACCCGTATTTTTGTGTGTTGCAAGCTTGTGCTCACAATCTGCACTGTTATGTACAAGCTCACTTGCACATATGTCTCTACATGATGACATGTTTCTGTTTATAACTCGGTTTATATCTTTTACCTTTTGTTTTTCACCTTTGCTAGTGATTATTTTCACCAATCATTAGTTTGTACTTAAGAGCTTGTCTTGCTAGTTTCATGCAACATTTCAGTTCTTAACTATGTGCGGATGAACTCTTTGAAGCAGACATATGATGGATGAGAGTGATGGGGATTGCCATGATTCCAGCAGTGATGGAAGTAGTGATTATGAACATGGAAGGGTAAAACATCTAACTCATGAAGGCTTCTCAAGTGATGATGGTGAATCAGGAGATTCACAGGGCCGCTTGCTCTTTCAATACCTAGAGTTCGATTCTCCATTTTGTCGTGAACCATTGACTGATAAGGCAAGAATTAACTTGATCGAATTTGTATGGTCTTTCATGGCATTTCCATGTTCTAACATTCTTTTTTCTTTCAGATTTCTAGTCTTTCAGCTAGATTTCCCGGACTGAGGACCCTCAAAAGTTGTGATTTATCACCACGAAGTTGGATATCCGTTGCTTGGTATGTGTTTCTTTTATAAGTGCGCAATTGGTGCTTCTTATAAGATAGCGGTAGCGGTAACTAATAAATCGAGTTTCTTGCACATTATGCAGGTATCCAATTTACCGTATCCCTACTGGTCCAACACTAAGAGATTTGGATGCTTGCTTTCTCACCTTCCATCGGCTTTCGACTTGCTCAGGAGGAGGTAATTATTAACTTTCAGATTTTATTTTTCTTTAAAGGATCGTAAGTTGAGATTGTCCGATAAGTGATAATGCTAGCTTCGCTATCCTCTGTTAGTGTTCAAAATCAGGGTCCCAAATACTATTCTAGTTTTTTTTTCCAAATTAAATCTATATGATACCAGCTTCCATCCCTATGCTGTGTTCGTTGTACATCTGGATAACCAATTTAGCAGAAACCTAGGGATACATACAGTGTTGACATGCAAGAAAGATTCTACATCTGCTTAAGTATGCTTTTGTGTTTTTTCTAGTGGCCATTATGTAAATTAGGTGGGATTTGAAGTCAGTGAACTTCAGCAAATTCAATTGAAGAAACAAGTGGACTTTTAAGGCTTGCATGTAACATCTGTATAGAAAAGGCTTGCATGGTTATGAAAAGTGGACTTTTAATGATTTTATTTTCCTTACTTCTTGAGTCGGGTTTTAGGCAGTAGTGCTGATTTTACTGATTGATGCATTTTTCCTGCATGTGCATACATATTTTGGGTTATGTTTTCAGAAAACTGGGGACAAATGATAAATATAAAGTAGCACAGTTATCTGAGTTTAATAGAAATCATTCAGCTTTTTGGCTGGTTGTTAGCTGCGATGGTAACTAGTCTATATTGGCTGGTACCAGGTTGGTTGCTGCTGTAACTTGGTAGGAACATGTAAAAGCCAACTGGTGTTTGTCCATTAGGTTTTGATTTTACCAACCTTGATGCTAGAAACTATAACTATGAAATTACTATTATATGGTATTTGCATGTTGGTGCATACCAGCTGAGAGTTGCCATTTCTGGAAAAAAAAACTGTCAGGCCGCTGCTGTGTTTTTTTTCTGGGGGGGGGGGGGGGGTGCTCTCGTCTATCTGTCCTTTAGTGTACTGTAAATGACCCTTGTTAGTAGGACTCCGAAACTACCGTGTCCTACTTGCCTGATTGCTATTATCTGAGAACTTTTGTGTTTGTTTTGTCCAGATCATGGTGGTGCTGTGAGATATCCATCGGGTGCTGATAGCACACCAACGATGCCGCTTCCTGTTTTTGGTATGGCTTCTTACAAGTTCAGCAACTCAGTATGGTCTTCAACTGATGGAGATTGGCAACTGGCTAGCTACTTACGGCAAGCCGCTGCCGATTGGCTGCGAGATAGGCATGCCAGCCATCCAGACTATCAGTTCTTTGTCATGCGTGGTGCGCACCATAGGTAGTGGCACCAAGTACACCTTTGGCAGAATATGCAACAGATTGTCTGGAAGGTTTTCGTTGTAAACATAATCAAGGGACACGAGCTACTGACTGCTTTCATACCTCTGTGATGCATGTACAGGGTTTGAGCTCCCATGTTGGGAAGCGAGCTATGATGTTCTGCTTTGTAAATTGTACTAATCGGAGGGTTTGATCGGCTGTGTTTTTATGCTTATAGTCGGTTGGTGATACCTCCTGACAAGTTGGGATGAAAAATGGAAAAAAAAAGGAAAAAAACAGACAGTGAAGAAAGGGAGTAAAAGGAGTTGTTGCACTTGTTTGTTGAAATATGCATGCCTGCGGGGTAGCCAGAACTGTTGAACTCATGTAAAAGAAAAAAAAAATACGGGGGACAATTTTTGTTGAGATCCCCCTAAATGTTTGTAAAATTGTGAAAGCTTGTCGACATTGCAGCGTTGAAGGGAACTTGTAGCTAGCAACTTAGCGTAATTCTGTGGATTGGAATGTTATATGCATCCTGTGCTTAATTCTGTGACTTAACAGTATGCTGATTGTGACCTGCTGTGTATGTAAATATTTGGTTAGATGGTGTTCCTGTAAGTGTTTTATATTATCAAGAGGAGGGTAAAAGCTTTTAATTGCAAATCTATTTGTACAGGTTTCGGTGGTGATGTTTTGGGGTGATCGGTTTGACTTTTTTTCGGCTTCAGCTTCTAGTTTTAGTTTTTTTTCACTATTCACTACACTATCCACTAATTCAGCTACAGTAAAAAAAAAAGTCAGCTACAGTTAAATTTCAATCAAAAGTCAAAAGCCATCGCTAAAACGATCACCCCCTTTGTAATCGGCCAGGTTTCGGTGATGATGTGACTTTTTTTACACTTTAGTAGTTGAAAATGTTTTGTAGCTACTGTTAGTTTGTACTGTAGTAATTATTAATTTTTCTGAGTGATAAATTTTAAAAAATAAAAATATTATATCATCATGATAATGTAAAGGATTGCTGCTGATCAAATTAAGAAAGGGTAAAAAAAGTTTAAAAAAAAAAGGCAAAATTAAGGATCAGGAACTAAAGTCATTTGAAGCAGGCTGATCAATCACTAAAGCAGTGTGGACAACGCTCAGATGGAGGTCCAGTGCAATACTGCTGTTCATGGTAGACAACCATGCAAGTCCTACCAGCGCAGCTGCATGCACAACTGCTGCGTTATTTGCCATTACACTGAAGTAGTAATAACGAGAAACTCTTGTCCAAAAACATTGCTTCAGATGCATCATATCTGAAAGCCAAGATAAAGTGAAGGAAGATAGAATATGTGGGATTGGATATATTGTATTGAGCCTCTCGGACGGTGTATATAGAGGTACAAGAATTGGAGTTGTAAAATAACCATGACGCAAAAACTAGTGAATCAAGGGTGTTAAATGAGAAAACAAATTCATCTATTGACACCCCCAGTTATTCCAGGTTCTCCAGAGATTTCCTGGGATCAAAATGACTTAAGTTTCTTCCATTATAATCCTGTGGCCATGCAAAGGTGAGTTTAGGAAAGAGATAGTTGAGGAACAGTGTGCTGTGAATAAAGATACAAAAGTTCTGAAGCCGCACGCAAGTAATTGTCGATGGCTGAATTTGTAAGCGGTTTACCCGTTTCATCTTCTAAATTTTTTCATTGTCTGGTTAAAGTACCTCAGGTGTGTGCAATGAGTTTTCTAGACAAGTAACTAGAGTATGTAAACAGTTAAATGTCCAAATTCTCAATACTTCCGGACTTCATTACCGGCTCACAGAGCTCTTTTTATACAGAGGTAAAGAGTGAGATCAAAGGTCTGCCCTTTTGTCATTTTCACGTTAAACTCTCGCACTTGTATAAGTGAGAGAGATAAATTCTGACATTATGGAGATATAAGCGCTGGTTATTTACTGTCTCTCTTACCCTTCACCCCTCCCATCTGCCACATTTTCTCCTCATAATTTTTACTACAATCCTGCAATTTCTGTCAAATTGGTCATACTGTGAATTACTCTACCGAGTCAAGTCGTGGATTGAAAAATACTCCCAACCAACTCAGGGGTGATCGGAATAGCGATGGTTTTTGGCTGAAAAAATACTGTAGCTGGCTGAAAAAATACTGTAGCTGAGTTAGTGGATAGTGTAGTGAATAGTGAAAAAAAAACTGAAGCTAGAAGTTGAAACCGAAAAAAACCGAAACGATCAGGACCTCAATGAATCAATAATTCCACCAACATTGACCCATTTTAAACACAGACCATTGGTACTGACGCACGTTTCAAGTAACCCAAATCCATTTGATAACTACTACTTAGCAGCCAGTGAACATCGCAAGAACGGTTCCTCACTCCAGCAGCATCCGCCCACCAATTAGTCTAACGTCGTGAACACAACAAACTCTAGATCCTTGGCTCTAAATCTCCCAGAACAGAACAGAACAGAACAGAACAGAACCGGGGAGAGAGAAAGAAGCGTACGTAGTGGGGTCGATCTTGGCGGTGAAGGACCGGAGGGAGAAGAGGAGGCCGAACATGAGCTTGTGGTCCTGGGTGCGATCGAGCGGGCGGTGCCACTCGCGGTAAAGCAGGCAGACTCCGCTGCGGTTGAAGACGTAGAGCACCTGCGCGTTGGCGCCCGTGCCCGTGCCCGGCGCCGCCGCCGGGGCGGGCTGGCATCCGGCGCGACCGACGTCAGCGACGAGCCGCCGCCGAAGAACTGCATCGCGGAAGCTCGACGTCGAGGAGGCGGAGCGCGGGGTTGGCATTCACGGAGTCAGGTTTCGTTCGGTCGGTGACTCACTGGGTGACGTGTCCTAAAGATGATGAAGATCATGGGGCGGCAAGAGCATATCTAAACCATACACCCAACACAGCCCAGAAAAGAGACGAGCCTAGCCTTGCTGCTTTACTCTGCTTCAGCTGGGATGCTTGATCCCTCGAGGAACCATTGTTTCGGCAGTCGCAGCCATTGGTTTTTGTTGGGAAATCTAGGACTGGTTGCAAGCCTAATCTATTTATGGATATTTTTATTTAATTTATAAATATATATTCTAATTATTATAAAATTGTATGTGAACAGAGAAAAAAATAAAGAAAGGAGTTCCCCTCTTATCTCTATGTGTTCAATTTATTATTTGTAATATTCTATGTTTGATCCATCTCTTTGCATAGAAGGAATGGATCGGATCGACTCACAAATGATGGTTCCTTAATACGTTTTAGCACGAATTGCTCTGGTGGATCGAATGTAATTATCGAAACACTTGTAGATTGATTTGTCTATCTAGATTGCTTTCAATTCCACAAATTTCGCTTTCTAGGTGATTTTCTATGGTGCAAATCCATTCTAATCTACTGCGAGCAGATTGAAAGTTGCCGGCACAATACCGATTGGTAGATTACATGAAAAAAGAAGAGTAGATGTTGATTGTACTGTAGATAGATTGAGAAAAAAGAGGAGAAAAAAATGAGCCGCCGCCTGCATGTGGCCACGTCGCCCACACGCGCCGCGCCGCCGACCTGGACCGCACCACCATCGGCTTAGAGCCGTGCCATTGCTCGGTCACCGTCGGCCTAGAGCCGCGCCGCCGCTCGGTCGCTGCCCTCATGCGGTATAAGCGTCGCCGGCCGCCGTTTCGTGCATCGAGTGCCGTCGGACAGCATGACCACCGCTGCTCCCGCATGAGCATCGCTGTTGACCACAGGCTCCCATCGCGTCGCGCGTCCTCGACTACTGGTCCCACTGCATCGCGTAGCTTGGCCGCCTGCGCGCCGTCGTCACTCCCGCTGAGCCACCGACTGCCCGCGCACCGCCGCCACCCTACATGGCTTCCGCGTTGTGCCACTCATGCACGGATCCCCGCCGACGCTTCCCCGCATGGCCTCCACGTCGCGCCGTGCCGCCCGAGCTGTCGGTGCCCGGCCACCTGCCGTGCCACGGCTGTCGGCCCTTTTCCCATGCACACGCCACCATAAAGTGAATAGGGATATGAAAGATCCTACCACTCCCTCTTGAATCGATCAAAAGAAATTTGGGCCAATCCGATCGGCCATAGAAAGTATGAATCGTCTGATCGGCCATGTACCATCTGATTGACTATGGGACGTTCAGACCAGTCCGATTGACCATACGAAGTATGGACCATCCGATCAGACATAGGACGTTCAGACCAGTCTGATCGGCTGAGAGAAGTTCGAACCATCTGATCAGTCATGGGACGTTTGGAACAGTCCGATCAGTCGAGAGAAGTTCGAATCATCCAATCAGCCGGGGAGGGCAGGGAGGTGCCTAGATTTTCCAGAAAGGCCCTCAAAAAATCGAAAAAATATGCAAAAAATTTCTCATAATTAACAATAAGTAGAGAAACCCTCAAAAATTGCAGAATTCACTGAAAATATATATTCTAGCTTAAAAAGGCCTCGAAAGTTCAATTTTAAGTTGTTTTGACATCTAAAGCTTGTTTAGCACTACTGTTATTATTTTTTACGATTTTCTGTATTTAACTACTATTTTTGATTAACCATAATTATTTAAATTGCTTTATTTGCTAAAAGTAACAATAAAATTATAGAAAATACGTAGAAAATTTTGAAATATCATGAGAATATTTTATATCATTTCCAATTCATTTCATGTATATTTACCTGTAATAAATTTATATATTCCTTTTATACACATGTAGATGAAATGCATCACGAATTGAAAGTTCGAGGAGTTGGCCCAGCATGGCCAAAGTTATTTGACTTGGACTAGTGATGTCGAGATCGTACTTGGAGCCAAAAAGCTACGCGCTGTCATTGGGATTGGTGTACCGCAGCATGGCAAACCCACACATGAGAAAAGTGATCAGGCACTTCACTTCCTCAAACACCACCTATGTCTCACTCTCAAGAATGAATACATGGTAGAGAAGAGCGTATTAACATTATAGACTGCACTCAAGAAGCGGTTCGAGAAGCTGAAGTCTTTATACTAGGCTCATGAGTGTTCATGCCGTGAGAAATGTTATGGATGCTTGGATACTTAAAGGCATTGGCTTGATGCATGTGTTTGGCATGCCAAAAGAAAAAGTCTGCATGATACCTATCCTTCCTATAAAATAAGCAATGGTGCAAAGGTCTACTAGAAGAGATAGTTTGCGAGGACAAGACACTATTCTTACTTAAAGAAGAAGTCTCTTGGTACAAGCATGAATACCTCGTGTCCACACTAGATCCACACATGCCATGATATGGGTGATGTGTGTTCTTAAAGGCTCAAGATGAACTCAATTGATACGGGGTCACCCGATCTTCTCGACGTAGGATGGATACTCGCGGGAGTCTTGATGAATCGTAGCTATCCTCCAATGCCAATGCAAGAGACGAACACTCTTTAATCCGTCAAAACACACTCGCGTCGATTTCGCCGACCACCAAGCGAAGATCTATCGTGCACCCAATTCCCAGCGGAAAGGTTGAACGATCTTGATTGAAGAATACTCCTAATTCCCTCACGGAATTTCAGCAGCAATGATAAACTCGAACAAAGTTTAATAGATTGATTATTCTCAAAGGTGGTCTAAGCCCTTAGGCTACCAATACATGGCTTATATAGGACCTTGGGACATCCATAGAGTCCACAAACCTAGTACAACTCAATCCTATATGGTTTTAGATACGAACTCTCACAAAAAGGAAACTAGATTTTACAGCTGTCACATTGTTTCAGCCATAACTTTTGATCCGTGATAAATTTGATGGTGGGACTAGATCCATTGCGTAGCCCTTGAAAATATCTTTCCAAGGAGTACAAGAACACCCAAATCGGACTTCGTTTGTGAAAGTTATGACCTTTTTAAGAAGTGCCTGTCAGGCTGTCCCGAACCGAATCCGAATTGAATTCTGAGTTGAATCCGAGTTTGAATCCAATTGGCCTTGTGGAAGGTACGAATTGGGCTTGAAAATCTTATCCAAAACTTGTAGTTTAAGTCCTTGGGCTTCTCCCTTTTACTCTCCCACTGAATGGGCTTTCTTCCTTCATGTCTTTGACACCTAATGTGGTCATCCTCTTCCTTTTGCGTCTCCATTACTTTGCCATCGACAAACCTAAGAATGCACCATTTAATGACATGAGGTAATATTATATTCTTATGAATAACAACATTATATTTAGTTTGGAATGAGTTCACCTGGCAATGTTTGATGCGGCTCAATAACTCTTTCCAGTTGAATAATATATTTAACTGAAAAGTACAAGACACGTGCGTATCCGCATCATCCTCCCCTTCTTCAAGAAAAGCCGTCCTCGGCTTTTGATAGCCTGAAATTGTACTAAACAAAGAATACAACGTGTATGCATGGTATATATATTTGTCATCAACACTTATTCTGCTTAGCACATCATGAACATCTGAAGGCGTAATAAACAAAAAGAATAACACATACGCATGATATATGTAAGAGTCAATTGTTGTGGCATTCTCACTACTTCGCACAAACCGATGAATATAGCAGCGACTAAAAGATGTATGCATTGCAATATTATTTTTCACATCATTCTCCCTCCAACAAAAGAAAGTCGTCCTCGACTTTTCTAAGGATATGGACGGATCATTAACGGGTAAAATCAGATTTAGTTGTTCAGATATAGGAGATAAAATCTTTAGTACCTTCCATGCTTCAATCACGCTACTCGATTACTTGTACATAATTGTTTATCAAAGGGTAAACAAATAGGCTTAGGAAATCTTTTAAAACAGCAAGCTCTATTGTTGACACTTATCTCATTGCGATCATGACATGACATAAAAGGTTGTTTATCTATAATATATAATTTTAAATTAGCAAGCTTATCACATGTAATACAAATTCTGTGAACATAAAATTTGTCATCTACACCATAATCTCCAATCAAATTAAACTTATATGTGTAGGCATAGGTACTAACTAGTGATTTGGAACATGAAATTTCAGCAACATTATCAATCACACTAGATAGCTCTCTAGGATTATCAAACATGATATAGTACAAAGAATCATTAGGAGATATTCTAGTAAGAACTTCCATATGAGTAATCAATTCCACATTATGTAAATTGAGCAGGGAAATTTCAGAACATGGAATTTTCAGTTGATTATATGAATTCTCATAATTACTAACTTTGCACAATTAAATTCAGCACCAATAGTATTACCTTTGTGGTCCTCCTCAAATGATGTAGGCGCTGGGTGTTTAAAATTATTAGGATGCACCCACGGGGCAGCAAGCACTTTATCCCTTCCTGTGGTTATCTCCTCCTCATTTGGCTTCAAAGGTGCCGGTTGTTGAATGTTCAATTCTTCATCTTTAATGTCAACCTGCACAATGTGAGAAACAACACTAGAAGTAGATATTAGTGTGTTAGTTTCAGATGCATCCTCACTTTGTCTATCTTCTACTTCTCTATTTTCTTTTGATGTCTCTCTCACACTCTCAATTTGGATGCTCTCAACCTCACATATGGTGGAATCACACACTCATCTTTTATCACTCTCACTCAATTTGGCTATGTGGCTCTCATCCTCACATAGGTTGTGGTGTATTTTCGGAGCTATATGTAGTTTTGGAATACTATATATCTCCTTGACCGAAGGGAAAGTCCTATGCTCGGTCATCTTCTCCTCTTGAATAGCACAATTCACAAGATCTTGCACACTACCAAAATATTTATGTTGAAGTGTAGCGGCAATCTTAGAATTCAATCCTCTTTTGAAGTATGTCTTCTTTTGTAGTTCACTAATGACACCGGCCCGACGTAATGCATCTTGCAGCTCAAAATAATATTCTTGCACGGTGTTACTCTCTTGTGTGATACTCTCCAAATAGCGAAGCAATCCCTGTGCATAATAGGATGGCACAAATTCTCTCCTCATGAGTGCCTTCAAATCTGACCAAGATTTAATGAATTCATTTCCAAATCTATGATGCCACCAACTATAAGCATACTCTTCAAATTCTCTAGTGGCACGCAGCACCTCTTGATCTTTGGGAAGCTTTTGAAATCTAAATACTTTTTCCATACGCCATTCCCACTCAAGATACTCTTCTGGATCCTCACTTCCATAGAAAGGAATAAAGTTATCTTTTCCTTATTGTGGATGAAGTACCCGTACAATATCATTCACAATGTTTGAGCATAACACTTTCATTTGATGATTGAATTCAATGCGTGATCTTGCATATCTGTCTTGAATCGTCCATCCATTGTAGTCATGTTAGCTACAAATTCTTGTTTCATAGCACTTCTCATTGCGGATGTTAGAAACGCCATTATCGTTATTTTCTTCACCTGTCATGGTTAGATTGTGCAAAGCAAACACAAATATATGTATGATAGTAGAGTTTACTCAATCTCACTTTTTCCTCACCAAGTAAAGTTCTTACCTTTCCGAAGTGAATTGAGGTAAATAAGAAATTTACACTTGGTGGTGGCTATAATAGCAAGTGATGATCAAGCGGATTTAAAAGTGACCCACAATTGCATGGCAAAGGATATTTAGTGGAGCTTGGTTAGGAAGTGTTTATCCTACACAATCTGAATTTCACGATGTTGTCAAATTAAGTAATAATCCAAGCTAGAAAGTATTGCCTATGTGCCGATCCAAATGATATAAGTGAAGTATATGAACGCACACGCAATGATCAGTGTGCCTTAATGCAAACAAAAGGAATGAGCTAAAGGAAACAATCGGGAATATTAGCTCGTTTTGCACTAAGTACTAGGAGAGACGCTAGCCAATTGCAATAATATGAATTTGAGGGCACAAGATTGTCCAAAGAAATTAAATACACAATCTGAATTTATGGACTAAGATTAACTCACCTAAATTCGGCCAATGCTTTATTTTTCTTTCTTTCTTTCTTTCTTTTTTTTTTGCTCAAGCTGTGACTCTTCTTATTTTTTTTTCAATTGGCTACCTTCTCTTTTTTTTGGCTCTTTTTTTTTATACTTAAGGCCGAACTAGGTTTAATTGTTCGTAAGTCCAAAGTTGTTCAGCAATGTGTAGATAATTCTAGAACAGCCCTAAAGCAATTATCAAAGACTAGTCTCAAAATTCAAAGGATTTAAGTGAAGATCTGAATATGTGCAACTAAGATTCTTGTGGCCAAATCAATCAAGAAAAAGGAAACTCAGATATATTCGGATGCGATATTCTTTCAAGATGCACAAAGATCTTATGTGGACAACAAGAACAAGGTTTCAAAAAGTAAATTGGATCTACTCTTTTTTGGATGCTAATTGAAAGATCAACTAGCGGATTTTCAAGAGTTTAAAATAACAACGATTAAGCAACGCAAAAGGATACTAAGATCAGCACGTAAACAAAATTTCTAATGGATCAAAACTTAATAAAACTCATGAAAATAACAAATGCGAAACTAGGGTTTGGATTTTTTTGTGAGGCAATTTTTTTGGTTTAATGGACTATAGGACAAAATAAATCAATCTAAAAGTAAAGGGATAAGATCCTACCGAGTAAACCGCTACCGATACTGTGATGATACGGGTCGCCCGATCTTCTCGACGAGGATGGATACTCGCGGGAGTCTTGATCGTAGCTATCCTCCAATGCCAATGCAAGAGACGAACACTCTTTAATCCGTCAAAACACACTCGCGTCGATTTCGCCGACCACCAAGCGAAGATCTATCGTGCACCCAATTCCCAGCGGAAAGGTTGAACGATCTTGATTGAAGAATACTCCTAATTCCCTCACGAAATTTCAGCAGCAATGATAAACTCGAACAAAGTTTAATAGATTGATTATTCTCAAAGGTGGTCTAAGCCCTTAGGCTGCCAATACATGGCTTATATAGGACCTTGGGACGTCCATAGAGTCCACAAACCTAGTACAACTCAACCCTATATGGTTTTAGATGCGAACTCTCACAAAAAGGAAACTAGATTTTACAGCCGTCACATTGTTTCAGCCATAACTTTTGATCCGTGATGAATTTGATGGTGGGACCAGATCCATTGCGTAGCCCTTGAAAATATCTTTCCAAGGAGTACAAGAACACCCAAATCGGACTTCTTTTGTGAAAGTTATGACCTTTTTAATAAGTGCCTGTCAGGCTGTCCCGAACCGAATCCGAATTGAATTCTGAGTTGAATCCGAGTTTGAATCCAATTGGCCTTGTGGAAGGTACGAATTGGGCTTGAAAATCTTATCCAAAACTTGTAGTTTAAGTCCTTGGGCTTCTCCCTTTTGCTCTCCCACTGAATGGGCTTTCTTCCTTCATGTCTTTGACACCTAATGTGGTCATCCTCTTCCTTTTGCGTCTCCATTGCTTTGCCATCGACAAACCTAAGAATGCACCATTTAATGACATGAGGTAATATTTTATTCTTATGAATAACAACATTATATTTAGTTTGGAATGAGTTCACCTGGCAATGTTTGATGCGGCTCAATAACTCTTTCCAGTTGAATAATATATTTAACTGAAAAGTACAAGACACGTGCGTATCCGCATCATCAATGCTCATGCTTGACATGACGAAAATCCATCTTTCTTACAAAAGGTGCAATAATACATCTCTTTGAGAGATGTAGTATCATGTGAGAAAGTAGCACTTTTGTCTTTAGAAGTCTCTTATGAAAGCATCTAGACTTTTAAAAATTAGTTTTGATAATTAATGATAACATTGTGTTATAGGACTGACATATGTTCCAAGATGTTTTCGATGTTTAGCAACCACCACCTCTACCTGTGGTACCATCGTGCTACGGTAATACCAGCCTTTAAGTGATGTACTAATGCACCTTGATCAGGGTCCCACTCGGTAACATCTAACTCCTTATCTTTCTCTCTCAATTCCCATCTCACCCTTTAGGCCAGAAATGGTTCCAAGTCCTCAAGACTCAAGAACTCTCTCCCTTCTCACATTCCCATCAAAACTTCTCTTCAAATCTTCCGAGTTTGCTGTGATATCTTAGAAACCTTGTTGAATCTTGGTGCTTGAGTGTGTTTCCCCTCTTTGCCTCAAGTTGTTCTCTTTTAGAATCCTCTCTTATCTCATCTTGGGCACCAAGTTCAAATTCTAGGGTTTGGGCATAATATGGATAAAATAGTTGAAATCTTTTGGGCAAGATAGAACTAACTAGTGTTTGATGACTTGTTATGTCTATTTCATGGATCAATCCATGCCAAACACTTGTTAAAATCATGATTTGATAAAAAGCCCTAAAAATTCCAAAGAATAAAGATTACTACTCGCTCGACTGCGGTACTACCGTTGGCCAGTAGTATCGGTTGGTTATTGCGGTACTACCACTCTTGCTAAAAAGATGTCAAATAATGTACACATATTAGTTCAAAACCTATTCCTTCTGTGCTAATTATCTTCTCCATTCTTATTCAAGATGCCAAGGACCAAAACCTCTATTCGCAAGAATCTGATGTCCGAAGGTGAACTGGCCGACCACTACAACCCTCCTCCATCTCAAGCCAAACCTTCTCAACGCAAAGCAGCTTCCCGAAAGGCGGCCTCAGTTTGAGCACCTCCAAGGGAGGACAGCAACTCTGAGACCGACTCCTTCCTACAGGCCATGAGAGCTAGAGACAAGGCTCAAGCTTGAAGGCAAGATGAAGACGAAAGTTAAACTGAATCAAAAAAAAAGAAAAGTATGAAGAAAGTGATGAAAATGAGAACGAGGATGAAGACATAGCAGAGGTAGAAGAATAGAATATCAATTTGAGGCTGATTACAAGCAACGAGAATGCTATACTACATCATGCAAATCAGTTCACCAATCCAAGAACATCTTCTGATCCTTTCTTTTATACAAAATTTCAATAATATGTCTTTACTCAGTTGTATGACCATCACCAGCAGTTCACTAACCACAAGTACATAGACTAGGGATATCTCAATGCCATTAATCACTTCTCCAGTGCCTATCAGCTCTTCTTTGCCGTGGGACTGCATAACATAGTCACATTTTAGTGTGACTACAATGAAGATATGATTAGATAGCCTTATGCCACTACTTTTGTATCCCCAGATTTTGAGTATATGACATGGATGATGGGATACAAAGGGTGGAGGCCACCAAAACTGAGTTTGAGATGGCACTGAGGACTCACTTAGGATGATATGAGAAGGTATACTCTAGGCCAGCTCTCAAAACCTCGACTTGGAGTTAGTTTTATTACGGCAATGTTCTGTTCACTCCTGGAAAGATTGCTTGACATCTTCCCTTGCTGAGCCTTGTAAACCGCATCATCAATCACACATTCTTCTCAAAGAGCATGAATTTCGATGCAATCCAAGGACATGCTTCGAATATTGTTGATTGTATCATGAATGAATAAAGGTTTGATGTGGTTGATCTTATTATCAATGAGATAGCCTCCTCCAAGAATGACAAGGTCAAGCGTATTTATTTTGCTCCCTACATTATGCCTCTTATCATTAGGAAGACTCACTACCGAGGGGCACGGCCACCACCGCATAAGCCTTACAACCTAAGGGAAGGTGCTCCAATCCCCCTCTATTGCCCTTGCTCGCGCTCAAGAAGAATATGATCAAGGGCACGAGGATGCTCCCCATGCAGCTGACCCAATCACTTTGTCACAAATCTTTTCTGCGATCATGGAAATTCATGATGCTCAACATGACACAAGTTATCAGTTAGCCTCCTTAGCTCAGTGTGTGGGCGCGCTTGAGCATACCTCCTCCTCGATGGTGCCTCCTTCTCCACTTTGTTATCACCGTCGTGATCCCTCTTCTCAATAGTAACTCCTTTTGGGTAGTTGATACTAAAGGGGGAGAAGACATAGAATCAAAGGAGGAGGAGAAGTTAAGAAGAAAAGAAGTCAAATAAGCCATATTAGTTATCTATCTATTATCTATTAGTTATATGAAAGAACTTGTCGTTTGAACTTATTATGGCTGCTTGTGTGTGAACTTGTAATAGCTAGAACTATTTGTGCCTGTTCAAACTTGTTGTCAGAATGCTATGATCATCTTTGGATATGCTAATTATCATGTTCATCATATTCATGTATTACTTCTCATGCCTATCATGTTTACAATGATTCCTCAAATTTCAAAAAATAAAGGAAACTCCACCAAAATTTTCAAAATCCAAACATGTGCATGAAAACCTCTTCAAAATCTCACATGCACATATTTAGGGGGAGCCTTCTTTATTTGTTGATTGACTTTTGAATGTAACTAATTTTCCTCATTTCCTTTAAGCCCATTTCAAGAATTAATTGAAATTCAAAATTCAAAACAAGAAAATACAACTCATTTACAAACTTGGGGTATTTTCAAAATCACTTAACTTCATATTGTTTAGGTTGTCATCAATTACCAATAAGGGAGAGATTGAAAGCATCTAGGCCCTAAAAAATAATATCGATAATTAATGACAACACTATGATATAGTACTAATATGTGTGCTAAGATGTTTTCAAATTTTAGTTCTAGATTACAGATGACAATACAACAATGGCATGTAAAGACTATGAAAGATCGATATGGCTAAAGACAAAGGTAAAATATAGCCTAAGAATTCTTTTCTAGCTTCTACCGGTCTCGGTGTTTGAAGAAAAGACTGAATTTGTAGGTTAGACGCCGTACTATAAAGGAGGATTATGGCTAGTAGTTTGAGGATGTAAATTTGTGCCATGTTGATCAACAAAGAGTCATGCATGCATCCTGATCTATCTTTGAAAACCATTGTCAGAAAATCGCACCATCAGAGGTAGTAGGCGTACTACTAGACATCAGTATGACCGTGCCTGGGCGGTAGTACCGATCTTTAGTTGGCGATATGTTTTTTTCCAGAGGGCATGTTTTTAGACACTTTTTGAAACCATGAAAATTGATAATACCAATTATGCCTAGCGGTTCTATCGCCATGTGGTAGTACTGACCCTTGTAAGGGTGGTAGTACTGCACTTAAAGTTTAACGGGTAGTTAAGACGCATTAATTACATATAAAACAACCATTGAATAGTAAGTGCAGTAGTACCACACCTACTAAATTGTATGGGATTTTGCCCCTAAATGGTAGAATTTCTAGTTGGGGGCTATAAATACCTCCTCACCAGCACCATGGAAATAACTCTTGATATCATTGAATACATTAAAACCATTGATGTACTCTCTACTACTCACTTTACTCACATTTCATTATTTGGGGGTAGTTGAGAGTATTAAAGTGCATTTGCATCATTTGTTGATCCTCTTGGCACTTAATACTTCCTCAAGTAAGGGTTGTGATTTGTTACTCTTGGTGTTTGTTGGTACCTAGATGGTTTGGCAAAAGATTACATGGTGATCTCTTCAAGAAGATTGTGAAGAGACCCAACGTTGTTGTGAGTGTTGTAGTGCTCACCTCTTCAGAGCTGAGGAAGAGTAATCCTAATGAATTTGAGGTCATTAGAATTAATTTGTGGAATTGGTCTAATTTGTTTGGACTTATCTCAACATGGACTAGTAAAAAATGGCAAAATGGGCCGAATGTAGGACCAAATGGTATTAGAGGGGGTGAATAGTATCATCTAAAAGTTTTCCCTAAGTATTCCTCATCCTATTTTCCAATAACTATAGAGTTACTGAGAATTGAATCCATAGCCAAAATCCCAAATCAAGTGATCAAGAAAACAAACTTAGAGAAAATTCAATGCCTAGAGGACTAACCGCCAACCAGGGGGTGATTTGACCTCTCTCCGAGCGGCCTGACCGTCATGAACAGTAGAATCAGGCATGTGAATTGTGCTTTCTGGTCAAACCACTGCTACATTAATTTTAGGATGATCAGCAATTTTAGTACTATTTCATGAATGAAAAATCAATGCAACTTTTGATACGTATATCAAAATGATATGAAAATTTGTAAAGATCTTCACTAGGATATCTTGAACATATTTTAAGAAACTATCATAAAAATAATACCAAGGTTGAGAACTTTTTCAGTTTGAAGACAGATTGCACCAAAATTGATCAAAAGCCAAAATTGTTGATCAAGACTTGCTCATGGGCAGAGGATAGCCAAGATGGTTTTGGATATATTTTCACATATCATAGCAAGCAAGAATACCAAAGAAATCGCTCCAAAAACTCTTAGATAATAAAATCACTTAGAGAGGTCAAAACATGCAAAACCGGGTTTTTTTTTCATAAACTTGTTATCAAAGTGCATAAAATGAGTGGAGATCAATTCTAGAGGTTATCTCGATCTCTTATATGTCCTTAGCACAACAAGATCAAGAAGGGGTGAGAGGAGAGGAAAAATCAACTAAACCAAGAGCAAATCAATCAATACAAAAGATAGTTATGAAGATGAACAAAGATTGATGTATTACTACTTGAGGAGAAAAATTTTACAAGCACTCCACCTTAGAGGACAGAGAGCATACCACAAGCACTTGTAACATCCTGTTTTTCCGAGATTTTTAAAGCCTGGATTTCAAAAATGAATTTTCTGGAATTTTCTGAAATTAATTGAAGCTTCGAATGAATTTTCAAAGTTTTAAATGATTTAATGTGGTTAAAATAAACATTAACATAAGTGGAAAATATTTTATTTGAGTTCCTTGTGTCACAAGGAATTTACTGGTATTTTTGGTGAATTTTCCGGATTTATTTGCTATTTTCTAGAGCTTTTAGAGGTTTATTTGAATTTCTGGAAAAAGAAAAGAAAAGGAAATAACCCCCGCCGCCCGATCTTCCTCTCTCCTCCACGCGCCACCCATCCCGCCGCCCGCGCTGTCGCCAGACCTTTTTCCCGCGCGCGCTCCGCCGCTCGATCTCGCTTCACACACGCTGTCAGCATCCGCGCTGACTGACGCTGCGGCGGCACTGGCCGCCCGCGCCGCTCGCCGCCGCCGGCTCGACGCGCCGCGCGATCCCAGCCGCCGCCCGCGCGCGCAGAAACCCTAACCCTAACCATCCCACCGTCCGATCCGCCGCGTGGCCCAATCCTAGCCGCCTAACCTAATCCGCGTGCGCGCCGCGCGTAACCGATCGGGATTGCCTCGGTTCGCGTGATAAAACTCGCGCTCATCCTCGGTTCGCGTGCGTCGCCGAGCTCGCCGCCGCCGCCGCCGCCTTCGCCCGCTCGCGCTGCCGCCGGAGCCGCCCGCTGCCGCGCCGCCGCCGCGCACTCTCCGTGCGCTCGAGCTCGCCGCCGCTGCCGGGACGCCGCCGGTGAGCCTCGCCGCCCCTCCTCGCCGCCGCCGCCGCCGCTCGCCGCCGCTCGCACACCCGCTCCGCCTCGGTCCCGAGCTCGCGCGCGCTTCACAGCACTCACAGCGCGCCAGCGCGACGCCACGCGCCAAGACGCCGCCACGCTGCCGCGCATCGCCCCCGCCGCGTCGCCGCCCCCGTGCATCGTTACGTGGACCGGGTCCACGGTGAACTCGGAATTTGGTGCACCGGTTCACAAAGACAAGAATTTTTTTCAATTTTCCTGAATTAATTTTGAATTAATTTTCCGGAGCCCGCTCTCCTCCGTCCTAGCTCCGATTGACCCGTTCTTTTTCTAAATTCATCTAAAATCGAGCTCTAGCTGTTGGTTCTGTTTTTGTGAATTTTTGAGTTCTTTTGCTTGTCATTTTATGTGTTTCTTTGTTTCCGGTCGCTTTCTCGTTAGATTCGATTCCTGAGGAGCAGTTTTGCGCCGTAAGACCAGAGTACCTCACGAGCATAACGAAGGCAAGTCGTGTCCTTGATCATGTTGAACCCAATTTTACAAACTATTATTTAATTATTTTGTTTCAAATTACGTTGCATTGCTATTTTTATTCAAACCGCTGTACGTAGTTATTGTCCCAATTGCGCTTACACCTCTTTGACACTTTGAAATACCATGATACCTTTGTCACCATAGGTTGGGAAATTATTAGTGATACTAGTTTATTTATCACATGGGTTGGTACGATTAGATTGCTTAGCCAGGTATAATTACGCTCGGTCTCATCGCACACATTAAAATATTAATTTGACTTAATGATATATGGAATTGTGGTTGGTGCCACGTGTATTAAAATTTGTGCCATGTCATTGGTGTGACGCTGGCTTGGTTATACAAATTGGTTTTGCACTCGCGAGTGATCGTGCAAGAAAGGGGGAAGTACAGCTTGTACTTTGGGGATGTGGTAGTCTCGCCGGTAATGCTAAGGACTTAACTTTGTGCGCCATTGATCTGAGCTTAATCGCAAACCACATGTCTATTATGGGATGGACTCGCTGATTAATTTGTAATATTTCAATTCAATTCGCCATTGTGATGAACATGGTTGCCGATTTCCATGTGGCGCAAGGGGGTGTGATGCGAAACCCTAGCGGGCGTGATTGGGTTGAGGTAGAGCATTGTAAAGGCCTTGTTGTGATTTCCTTAGGCCTAGGCTAATCACATCGTGTGGGTACAGCTTGTGCAACCTCTGCAGAGTGTAAAACTATTCGAATAGCCGCGCCCCTGGCCACGGATGGTGCTCGGGGATTTCACACGAGGTTAGTGTTTCATTTATAACTTGGTGGTTTATGTTGGGAGTGGACAGTAGTTCATCGTTGGTTTAACTTGTGAATTGGTGTTCACAAGTGGTTCATGTTTATCCCTTTGATTATCTATTGTTACTGTTTTCAGTTAACTCTCGCTTTCAAGTTATTTACTATATTTCATCAATAAATGCCTTTATGCAAATTAACCTTTCAGCCTTCCTTGGTAAGCCTTGCATATTATATTGCATTAAATTGTTACAAACGACTTGTCGAGTACCAATGTACTCACGGCTTTGCGCCTATGTTGCTCGGTTGAGGAGAGGAGTACTATCGCCAGGAGGTGCCGTAAGGGAGTACTACGACGACTTCACGGATTAGGCTTCGTTCTCCACCGATAGCCTGTGGTTTGTCGATTGGTCGCCACGCTTTATTTTGGATTTTCGCGTTATTTTGTTAAGCCCTTCCGCTAGAGATATTGTAAGCTTGGCCATAAGGTCGCACTTTGATATTTTATCGATATTCGAGTTTACCTTTACTATTATCGTGTGTATGACTATGATGGCATCTATGTTTGATCGTGTGCACTAGCGCGATCCTCGACTAGTGCAGTTTACAGAGAGACCGAATTTGCATATTCGGTCTCGACAGAGATGGTATCGAGCCATATCGATCGTAGGACTAAGCCCTAGTTAAATTGGTCGTAACCCAAAAATTTATTTTCTAAATCAAACCAACTAAACTTGATATTTAGTAATATCTCTATCTTCTTACCTCATTCTTAAGGATTCTTGTCTCTTGCCCAACTCTTGCAAAATTGGTTTTCCTAAAGTTATAAACCGATCTTTCCTTTATAAATGCATTAGATGTCCCAAGCTTCTACAAACGACAGAGGATGGAGGTCACTTCTACGCGCTCACAGGCAGAGCCTCGGATTTAAGAGATCGCCCGCCTACCTCACTAAGGATGAGAAGCGAAAGGTCAACGATCGGAGCATCTCCGTGCTATACTTCACTACCCGAGTTGGCAAGGTGTGCTACATCACGCTTTCAAGAACACCGGTGCGGTGGGGAGATGTCAAGACAGGAGTTGCGCACAAAGCCATCCGCCGACTTTGCAAGCTATACAAGATCAACATGGCCGACTCGTCCGGAAGTTCAAGGAGCAAGACGAGCCACCCGAGACTACCAGAGCCGCCCGAGGAGCCCGACCGCAGCCGCCAAGATTTCTACCGCCGCCTACACCGCCGAGCCCAGAGGAGAGACGTCAGATCACCGAGATCGCCGCGCTTACCTCGCCGGTTCACTCCAGCGCCGGGCCGAGGAGCGACGCCGATCCGCAACTCGTGGGTTGTCTACGCGATTCCGAGGACGATAGCAGCAGTACCCTATTTGTCGTGACCCGAGTGGGAGCCTTCATAGTAGATAGTGCGAGTAGACACGTTGGATTTTATTTGCGCTTGAGTGTGATGTGAGCTGCAAATATTGCCTTAAAAGCATTATATTGCGATCATGTCAAATCTTTTATTGGAGTTTATTTTGTTCAGCTTCTTAGTTAGCCTTATGGCTAAGTGTTTGTTTAGTTAGGTCTCCATTAAGCAAAACCCCTTAGACGCATTTACCTCTTATCTATGCTTTTCCTCTCGCTTTCGCCTTTGGTCACCATCAGCTTGTTTTCAGAGCAAGATGGTTGACACCAGAACTCCTCCACCGCAACTGGGGAACCAGACCAGAGAATAAAGTGCGCGCAGCCAAGCCACTGCCTTGGACCCCGCCTCGCCGCTTCTGATGGCCTGCATACGATGATGCAGACCATGATGCGGTATGCGGACTATGATGCAATGACAAAGACCAGAGCCGCATACCACCGCCAAGACATCGCCGCAGACCACTATGCAGAGTTTATGAGGACGAGACCGCCTGCTTTCTCCAGCTTCATCGAGCCTTTGGAGGCCGACGACCGGGTCCGTTCGCTTGAGAAGAAATCGAACTTGGCCTGCACCGACAGGAGAAGGTGTCAGATGCAAGACATCGCCTGAGGGACCAGCAGCAGAGTGGTGGGAGAACCATCGTGCGCCCATGAGGACCAAAGATAACATCACTGGAAGGAATTCGCTAAGGCTTTCCACACCGCTCATGTCATGGAGGGAGTGGTTGAGATGAAGAAGGATGAGTTTCGGAGCTCCAGCAGAGGAACTCGCGCTGAGTGAATATCTCAATAAATTCACTCACTTGGCTTCGCTACGCGCTGCAGGATGTAGCGACAGATGCAGCTCGCGTAAGAGGTTCAAGAAAGGCTTGAACCCAGCTTTGAAGGTGCAAGTCGAGGCAACGACTATGCCGCCAGCGAGGTGGATAAGGCCATACTCATCGAGGAGAGTCGCCGCGAGCTCGAGGAGTCTCGCAAGAGGAGGTTGATCCAGCAGGATCACAATCACACCAGCCTCGAGGCCTCGCTTTGGTACCTACCACCGCACGAGCGCCACAAAGAAGCGGCAGCAGCAGCAGCTAGCCTTCGTGGTTTCGACCCCACTGCACTCGCGCTGGGCCAACAGACAGCATTCTAGTGGTTCCAAAGGGACAGCAGCAGCAGCAGAAGAGTAATAATCCAAAGAATCCCATCACTTGCTTCAAGTGTCACGGTTGGACACTATGCTAGCAAGTGCCCTCGAGGCGTGCCCCGACACCGGTTCGCTTTGACTTGGGAGCCACACCGGCCGCACTTCTACCCCGAGCAGACGAGGAGCACCCCGCCGTGACAAAGCCAGCAGACGCCGGTGGTGAGAGGTCGTGAACCACGCCACCGCAGAGGATGCCCAGCAGCGCCAGACGTTGTGACGGTGACGCTTCTCGCATATCTGGCCTCGCCACCGCTTTATTTGATTCGAGCTTCGCATTCGCTTGTTTCTGAGTTTTGCTTTAAAGCAACAATTGAAAATCGTTGCTCTTGGATCTGTTCTTTTAATCCAATCCCGGATCCGAGTTGAGGTCCAACCAGGTTGTCCAGAGTTAGATAACCATTCAGTGGAGTTGAGTTCGGGCCGACTGATTTTGTTGGATATGCACCCTAGATGTAATCTTGGGAATGGATTGGCTTCGTAAGCAGCAGCGTTGTTAGACTGTGGGAGCAGAGCAGTGACCTTAACCAATTCAGACGGAGTTAAGGTGCGATTCGCAGCCAATGAGTGTCACCAGAGCTACCATGATTTGCCGAGTAAGGTAATCCAGCTTGGAGGGTGTACTGGTTGTCTGAGAGTACCCGACGTGTTTCGAGATGATCTTCCTGCATGCCACCAGAGAGGGAGGTTGAGTTTCGATTGAGCTTGTGCGTGTACCGCCCGATTTCCAAGAGACCCTACCGGATGCCACCAATGATTTAGCGTAATTGAAGAAGCAAATTCGTGAGCTTTTGGATAAGGGTTACATCAGACCGAGTTCATCCCCGTGGGGAGCGCCAGTGTTATTTGTCAAGAAGAAGGATGGTAGTCAGCGCATGTGTGTGGACTACAGAGCACTTAATGAGGTCACCATCAAAAATAAGTACCCTCGCCTGTGATCGATGACCGCTTGACCAGCTTAAGGGAGCAGGAGTATTCTCCAAGATTGATTTGAGATCGTGATATCATCGATGAGGATACGTAAGGAGGACATACCCAAGACACCTTCTCGACTGCTATGGTCTATACGAGTTCACAAAGTGATGTCATTTGGTTTGACTAATGCTCCAAAGATATTTCATGTATCCGATGAATAAGGTGTTTATGGAATATTTGGACAAGTTTGTCGTTGTGTTCATTGACGACATATTGATATATTCCAAGACCGAGGAGGAACATCAGAGCACTTGAGATTAGCATTGCGTAAATTGAGGGATAATCATTGTATGCAAAGTTCAGCAAATGTGAGTTTTGATGAAGAAAGTCGCTTTCTAGGGCATGTGTTGACAGCAGAAGGAGTTGCAATGACCTGTGAAAGTAAGTGATGTTTTGATTGGCAATACCCACTTCAGCTACCTGTGTCGAGTTTTCTGGTATGGCAGATACTACCGTCGCTTTATTGAGGGATTTTCCAAAGGTGGCTGCACTTCACGCAGCTTGCTCAAAAAGGAAAAGAAATTCACTTGGACGCCAGAGTGCGAGAAGAGTTTTCTAAACTTAAGGAGAGTTTGACCACAGCCCCAAAGGCTTGTGTTGCTCGATATTAACAAGGATTTTGAGATATTTTGCGATGCTTCGCGCAAAGGTTTGGGTTGTGTCTTGATGCAAGACAAGAGAGTGGTAGCCTATGCCTCACGCCGCTTGAGACCGCATGAGGAGAACTACCTACCCATGATTTAGAGTTGGCACCGTAGTGCATGCTTTAAAGATTTGGCGTCACTACCGATGGGTAATGATGTGAGGTTTACACGGATCATAAGAGTCTCAAATACATCTTTACCCACCCGAGCTTAACCTCAGCAGAGGAGGTGGTTAGAGCTGATAAAGGACTATAATGTGGGCATACATTATCATCCCGGGAAGGCTAATGTTGTTGCAGATGCCTTGAGCGTAAAGGTATATTGCAATTCAGTGATGGTTCGAGAGAGTCACCACTTTGCATGAGGAATTCCGAAGCTTAGTCTTGAGTTGGTTGAGCTGAGATTTTGGCAACTATGGAGATGCAAACTTACTTTGATGGTCGATTCGCCAGTGCTCACCGATGATGAGGCATTTCAATGGATCGTAAAGAATTTAAGTGAAGGTAAAGAGTCGGATTTTCATGGATGACCAGGAACCTTGTGGTTCAAGCAATGTTGTGTGTACCCAACAAACAAGAAATAAAGGATGTGTTGTTAAAAGAAGCTCATGAGTCGTCAGATTCGATTCATCCAGCAAGACTAAGATGTACCAGATATTAAGGATAAGTATTGGTGGCCAAACATGAAGCGTGAGATTGCCGAGTATGTAGCCCTTTGCGATGTTTGTCGAGAGTAAAGGCAGAGCACCGAGAGACTCGCAGTTTACTACACCATTAAAAGTCCCCGAGTGGAAGTGGGAAGAAATTGGTATGGACTTTATAGTCGCTTGCCTAAAACCAAAGAGGGTCATGATTCGATTTGGGTCATTGTGGACCGCTTGACCAAGGTTGCTCATTTCATTCCGCTTAAGACGACTTACAGCGGTGACAAATTGGCGTAACTATATATGTCCGTGATAGTCGCTTGCATGGTGTGCCCAAGAAGATTGTGTCGATCGTGGATCGCAGCTCACCTCTCGCTTTTGGGGTAGTTTCCATAAGGCTATGGGAACTCACCAATTTCAAGACAAGATATCACCCCTGCATGATGGTCGACAGAGCGAGTTAATCGACTCGAGGACATGTTGAGAGCCCGTGTGCTCGATCATGGGTCTAAGTGGACAATTGCTTACCCTTTGCGAGTTCTCATACAACAACGCTTATCGTGCCGCTTGCGAGATGTCACCGCTTGAGGCATTGTATGGCAGAAATGTAGGACCCTCTCAATTGGAAAGAGACGGAGAAGGTCGTTTTGGCCCGATTGTTTAAAAGAAGCCGAGGATAAGGTCCGCTTGATTCAGAAAGGTTGAAAGCTGCCTGTGCCGCATGAAAAGCTATGCAGATACCGCACGCCGAGAGCCGAGTTTTGAGCCGATGATTTTGTGTACTGAGGATCACACCATTCAAAGGTGTGAAGAGATTTCAGCTAAAAGGGAAGCTTGCACCGAGATATGTTGGTCCGCTCAGATTCTCAAACGCAGGGAGAGGTTGCTTATCGCTTGAGCTACTGCGCCCTTCGGGGTACATGACGCCTCATGTGTCCCAATCAAGAAGTGCTCGCGCGTACTGCAGGAGGTTGTGCCGCTTGAGGCCGTTGACTGCAGGAGGATCTGCCATACAAAGAGCACCAGTCAAAATCTTGGAAGTGTCGAGCGAGTCACCCTAATAAAGCGGTCCGCTTTTGCAAAGTTCTGGAGCAACCATTCCGAGGAGGAAGCCACCGGGAGCGCGAGGAGGATCTCAGAGCGAGTTTCCAACCTATTCTCTTAGTTGGCCCGCATCTCGGGTCGAGATCTCGCTTAAGGGGGTAAGGTTTGTAACATCCTGCTTTTTCCGAGATTTTTAAAGCCTGGATTTCAAAAATGAATTTTCTCGAATTTTCTCAAATTAATTGAAGCTTCAATGAATTTTCAAAGTTTTAAATGATTTAATGTGGTTAAAATAAACATTAACATAAGTGGAAAATATTTTATTTGAGTTCCTTGTGTCACAAGGAATTTATCGTATTTTTGGTGAATTTTCCGGATTTATTTGCTATTTTCTAGAGCTTTTAGAGGTTTATTTGAATTTCTCGAAAAAGAAAAGAAAAGGAAATAACCCCGCCGCCCGATCTTCCTCTCTCTCCACGCGCCACCCATCCCGCCGCCTCGCTGTCGCCAGCACTTTTCCCCTACCGCGCGCTCGCCACGCCCGATCCCGCTTCACGCCACGCTGCAAGATCTCATACTGACGCGGCGCACTGGCGCGCTTCGCCGCTGCCTCGGCCTCGATCGCGGCCATGAGATCCCACCGCCGCCCGCGCTCGCAGAAACCCTAACCCTAACCATCCCACCGTCCGATCCCGCCGCGTGGCCCAATCCTAGCCGTTTAACCTAATCCGCCGCCTCGCGCCGCAATCGATCGGATTGCCTCGGTTCACGTGATAAACTCGCGTCATCCTCGGTTCGCCGCGCGCGCTGCCGCCGAGCCGCCCGCCGCGCGCGCCGCCGCCCGCGCCGCCGCCGCGCGCCGCTGCCGGAGCCGCCCGCTGCCGCGCGTTGCGCGCCGTGCACCCTCCGCGCGCCCGAAGCTCGCCGCCGCTGCCGAGGACGCCGCCGTGAGCCTCGCCGCCTCGCTCGCCGCCCGCGTCGCCGCTGCCGCCGCTCGCCGCACTTCGCCCGCTCGGTCCCGAGCCCGCGCGCTTCACAAGCACTCGCAAGCGCCGCGCCGCCACGCCGCGCCAAGACGCCGCCACGCCACGCCGCGCATCGCCCCCGCCGCTGCCGCCACGCCTCGCACTCGTTACGTGGACCGGGTCCACGGTGAACTCGAATTTGGTGCACCGGTTCACAAAGACAAGAATTTTTTTCAATTTTCCTGAATTAATTTTGAATTAATTTTTCGAGCCCGCTTCTCTCCGCTCCTAGCTCCGATTGACCCGTTCTTTTTCTAAATTCATCTAAAATCGAGCTCTAGCTGTTGGTTCTGTTTTTGTGAATTTTTGAGTTCTTTTGCTTGTCATTTTATGTGTTTCTTTGTTTCCGGTCGCTTTCTCTCGTTAGATTCGATTCGGAGGAGCAGTTTCGCGCTGTAAGACCAGAGTACCTCACGAGCATAACGAAGGCAAGTCGTGTCCCTTGATCATGTTGAACCCAATTTTACAAACTATTATTTAATTATTTTGTTTCAAATTACGTTGCATTGCTATTTTTATTCAAACCGCTGTACGTAGTTATTGTCCCAATTGCGCTTACACCTCTTTGACACTTTGAAATACCATGATACCTTTGTCACCATAGGTTGGGAAATTATTAGTGATACTAGTTTATTTATCACATGGGTTGGTACGATTAGATTGCTTAGCCGATGTATAATTACGCTCGGTCTCATCGCATACATTAAAATATTAATTTGACTTAATGATATATGGAATTGTGGTTGGTGCCACGTGTATTAAAATTTGTGCCATGTCATTGGTGTGACGCTGGCTTGGTTATACAAATTGGTTTTGCACTCGCGAGTGATCGTGGCAAGAAAGGGGAAGTACGCTTGTACTTTGGGGATGTGGTAGTCTCGCCCGTAATGCTAAGGACTTAACTTTGTGCGCCATTGATCCGAGCTTAATCGCAAACCACATGTCTATTATGGGATGGACTCGGCTGATTAATTTGTAATATTTCAATTCAATTCTGCCATTGTGATGAACATGGTTGCTGATTTCCATGTGGCGCAAGGGGGGGTGTGATGCGAAACCCTAGCGGGCAGGATTGGGTTGAGGTAGAGCATTGTAAAGGCCTTGTTGTGATTTCCTTAGGCCTAGGCTAATCACATCGTGTGGGTACAGCTTGTGCAACCTCTCGCAGAGTGTAAAACTATTCGAATAGCCGCGTCCCCTGGCCACGGACAAGGTGCTCGGGATTTCACACGAGGGTTAGTGTTTCATTTATAACTTGGTGGTTTATGTTGGGAGTGGACAGGTAGTTCACTGTTGGTTTAACTTGTGAATTGGTGTTCACAAGTGGTTCATGTTTATCCCTTTGATTATCTATTGTTACTGTTTTCAGTTAACTCTCGCTTTCAAGTTATTTACTATATTTCATCAATAAATGCCTTTATGCAAATTAACCTTTCAGCCTTCCTTGGTAAGCCTTGCATATTATATTGCATTAAATTGTTACAAACGACTTGGTCGAGTACCAATGTACTCACGGCTTTGCGCCTATGTTGCTCGCTTGAGGAGAGGAGTACTATCGCAGGAGGTGCCGTAAGGGGAGTACTACGACGACTTCACGGATTAGGCTTCGTTCTCCACTCGATAGCCTGTGGCTTGTCGATTGGTCGCTACGCTTTATTTTGGATTTCCGCTGCTATTTTGTTAAGCCCTTCCGGCTAGAGATATTGTAAGCTTGGCCATAAGGTCGTACCTTGATATTTTATCGATATTCGAGTTTACCTTTACTATTATCGTGTGTATGACTATGATGGCATCTATGTTTGACTGTGTGCACTAGCGCGATCCTGGACTAGTGCAGTTTACACAGAGAGACCGAATTTGCATATTCGGGTCTCGACAGCACTCAACTCTCAAATCCTAACGCTAATACATGAACACTAGAGAGGAACGTTGGATGGTTAACTATAAGTCTCCATTCCAACCCCTTAAATAGATGAGTTAGCCAGTCACATCTAACCCTTAGTGGACACTATCTACTTAGCATAATGGATAAAACCCGATAACCCCAGACACATGGGTTTTTAATTCACACATCACACTTACGTACGCTTTTTAAAGCACAACAAGATCAAGAAGGGGTGAGAGGAGAGGAAAAATCAACTAAACTAAGAGCAAATCAATCAATACAAAAGATAGTCATAAAAATGAACAAAAATTGATGTATTACTACTTGAAGAGAAAAGTTTTACAAGCACTCCACCTTGGAGGACAGAGAGCATACCACAAGCACTCAATTCTCAAACCCTAATGCTAATACATGAACACTTGAGAGGAACGTTGAATGGTTAACTACAAGTCTCCATTCCAACCTGTTAAATAGATGAACTAACCAGCCACATCTAACCCTTAGAGGACACTATCTACTTAGCATAATGGACAAAACCCGATAACCGCACACACATGGGTTTTAATTTACATATCACACTTACTACGTTTTTTAAAACACATAAGCCCGAATCTATTAAGTTCTAAGTTTTTATCCATCTTGATCATACCAGCTTCTCTATAACCTAAATCACCTTCCTAATCGCCGTTCACACGTCACAGTTTTCTTTTAAAACTGTTTTTGGTATTTTGGTCAAACTACCAAAATATCCTTCCTTGACCTAGTCATCTCCTTCTATTGCAAGCAATCGCTATGCTTATCACGTGTGCACCACGGCTTGTCACGCGTCAGCAAGTCTCTCCTATTCTGATTCTACCGGACCATGCCTCACTTGGATCGACCGGGCTACATGGTGCAACCCCACCATTTGAACTTCCCTTTGATATTTTCTGCCTTTCCTGTGCTATCCTTGAGGTTACCATCTCACCCGGCATCTTTAATCATTCTGGTCCTCAAATCCTCCATGAGTATAGCTCCGATCTTCGCTGTTGATTATGGTTGACTCTAAGGGACTCTACACATTCAAAGATAAAGAAATTATTTCTAGATATAAATTCTTCGCAACTTAACCCATGTTAGATGTAACATGTATCATGCAACATATAACCATTGACCTTGGCCATCAAAACCCATTCCACAACTCAAAAACTCTAGAATAAAAATCCTGACTGAAGACACAACAGTGCACCTAGTCTGATAGCATGGGCTCAATGGTCGACTGCTGCCAACATCTAGTTTGACCGATAGGCCAAAGCGGTTGAACCACTGACACTCATCTCGTGCATGCTGATTTACCACTACAACTTAAGCACATGCATGGCATCCTATTTAACATGCATGGCATTCTGCTGATTAATTACTTTCACATGCATGCATGATGCATGGTCAGTAGACACTAGTACATGCAAGCCAATCACAACACAGCAGCATGGCTCATCAATTTATCTAACAAATCAACAATTCGGTTGAACAATTGATTTGATGGAACCACAAGTAAAACGACCTTTTAATTACAATGGTTCATCACAATAAAAATCAGGACCCTCTCACGTAGTTCTTCAGAAACAACTAACAATATTCTATTTTACTATAGAGAAGGACAACATAAAAAAACTTACATTCAAAGATGTCAACAAATATAGTCCTTGGCTTTGCCACTAATAACTCCATACATAAATGGTATTAACAAAGCAATTTGTCCATTAGTAATGGATAAATGTTATAACCATTGAAATATTTAGAATGAAATAGAAACTTGACATTAATTAGCACTAGTTCTGTTATCCACAAATGACCCCAACCTATTCATCCATTGTTTGTGCCGATCCTTTACTAGTTACATGAACCAAGTCAGCTCAGTGAATTGAATTTAGTATAAGTAACAGACACCAAACCCACATGAATTGGACTTGTGACTACAAACCGATCTCTCTCCCTAATTCAAATAATTTGCTCCATGCATTTGGTCAAAATGCAACCATGCACCTAGCCAGATCCTAATGGATGCTCACATGTTGATACATGTGTCAATGGTTGATCCACCTTGTGTCATAAGACTCACATAACTTTTTTCACTTAAGCCCTCCAAATGCATGTTATTTATTGAGCAACCCAAAATCTTTCATTTTTCTGTATAGAGGACAACATCGAAAAATTGGCTCTACCACTGGTAGCTGTAATGCATAAATGGTACCGTAATGGTATGAGTTGTTGCTAGTAACAGAGAAAAGTTCTAAAATAATAAAGAAACCACACATTAATTAGCACCAATTCCATGATCGAGATTATCCTAACCCATGCAACCATTGTTTGTGTCCATCCTCCATCACCAAATATGCTGATGCTTCATCATGAATTGAATTCAGCGCAAGCAACACCGCTAACCTACGTGAATTGGGCTTTGGAAATGCAAAGTCAACCCCCTGTGTAACCTACCGGCGGCACCTAGCAGCAAACCCCCTTGCAAACACCTGGAATCAAAACCTACCATAACACTCCAGCCACCGACAGGTCGGTCCAGCCGCCGAACAGCGCCCTCATGGCCCACAGCTCAGCGGGACAGCCACGCGCGCCCTATCAAGAAGCGGCGAGTTCGAGAAAAGCTTTCCAAAACTAGCCGTTGCGGCCTCGCCTCACTCGCCCCACGACACGCCACACCACCCCGCCCCGCTCCTTCCGATTTCTCCTTTTTCTTATTCCTCCTGCTCTCTCAGCCTCTCTCCAACACACACCGAGCCGGAGAATTCAAACGGCATAGGTAGAGAGCACCGCACCGCCTGCGAGAGCGAAAGGCTCCTCCTCTCCTCACGCGCACACCGGCGGCGGCGGCGCGGCCTCCGGCTCTCGAACTCCCCGCCCGAGCCTCCCGTCGCGCGCGACCGGAGATTGCTCGGTCGGATCCCCTCCCCGCCTGTGCTGGTGAGCAATTTTTCAGCCCTCTCCCTTCCCCCTTCTCGAATTCTGCATTCTCGCGGTGGTCACCGAGGTCTCCTCCCCACCCGGCCCGCCGGGGTTCGGTCCGGGAAGGTGAATCCCTATGGGAAGCAGATGCCGCCGCCGTCCGATCTGCCGCGGTGGCACCGCTCGCTGCCGCGCGCAGGATGGAGAAATGCCCGCCGTTTTTTTGCCTCTCGAGTGACGGTAGATTTGGAAATTGGTTGGGTTAGTGCTTGGAGTTTTGGGCGGTTTTGTCTTGGGAAGGAAGGTAGTTTATCTTGCTGCTGGCTTGTGGGTTTTTGGTAAGCGCTGTTATTAGATTGGGCTTTCCATACACTAATCAACTTACTAGCATGCATCTCCGAGATAAAACTTGACTTCTCGTTCTTTTTTTTCTTAACAATTTTTGCGGTGTTTTTGGCTCGTGGGTTTTGTGTCGACCATTTTTTTTTTGAAGGAAATGGTGTGCTTACGGCATAATCTGGAATATGAAATGTGTATATTTTTTCCCGGCTTCCCCTGGGAGCCGAGGTTGACCTGTGCGATGCAGCTAGCACAGATTTCTTTTAAGGAAATCAATTTGTGGCAACTCTATTTTTATATTTACGTAATTATTTTAATTTTTTCTCTTGCTATCATTTGAACCCAAAAAAAACGAATTTGTGCAAATTGGAGCTGCCGTTTGCTCGTTTATTTGCATAGTATTGGGGTTAAATATTATACAATTTTTTGAAATTTTGAATTGTTGCTGTCTAGATCGCTGTGTGATATTACTTATAAATGGTGAAGTAAAATCTGTAAATTAAATTTCTGTTGCTGCAGTGCTATCTTTCCTGCATTAGGATACATGATTTGTTTTTTTTATGACTGATGATGATGAGCTGTTACTTCATTTTATATTCGTATAATTTTACAAGAATTTGAACTTGACAATTATTGCATTGTGGCAGATCTCGGTGTCATTTTTGCAAGATTTCTGTGAGAAGGCTAGGTTCTTCTGTGTTTCCCAGCCTTCTGGGTGCTGTTCGAATTCAGGGAACTTTGTAGTTTATATTAGACGGCGAGGGTAAAGAAATGGGTGCATCAAGAGCGCCATGCACCCCTGCATCAAAGATTGAGCGCACACCGACGTCAACCCCTACCCCTGGTGGCAGCTCAAGGGCCAAGGAGGAGAAGATCTTTGTCACAGTGAGAGTGCGACCGTTGAGCAAGAAGGAGCTGGCTGTGAAGGATCAGGTGGCGTGGGAGTGCGCTGATAAACAGACAATCTTGTACAGGGGCCCCCCACAGGACCGGGCTGCACCCACCTCTTACACTTTTGGTACACTGTCCACTGATCAATTCTTGACTGCATAGCTCAAGCAATTCTGTTTGTAGTGACAGAAGTGACCTTCTAATTAACTAATTAATGCCTTTGTATCCCTTCCAGATAAGGTGTTTGGGCCGGCTTGCCATACAGAGGTGGTGTATGAAGAGGGAGCCAAGGATGTTGCTATGTCTGCATTGACAGGCATTAATGGTAGATTAATGATCAATTTGTAGCTTGGTGCTAGTGGAACGATGACCAGTAAGTGATCCATTTTTTATCTTTGTTTTACAGCGACCATTTTTGCCTATGGCCAGACCAGCAGTGGCAAGACATTCACAATGCGAGGCGTTACAGAGAGCGCCGTTAGTGATATTTACAGGCACATAGAAAATGTGAGTTTTATACATCTGTTGATACAACAATTTTGTGCAATTATGGAAGATTGATTTCTAACAGGTCATAATTGTTTCTTGCTTTTGTGGATTGCTTAGACTCCTGAGAGGGAATTTATTATCAGAATTTCTGCCATGGAAATTTACAATGAGATTGTGAAAGATCTTCTACGACCTGACACTGGTCCCCTTCGCTTGTTAGATGATCCTGAGGTTTGTTTGCAATTTGGCTCAGTCTATACACTGCCCCTACAAAATTCTCTTTCATGTTGTAATGATCTTTTAAAAAATTATTTTGGTTTGACAGAAAGGAACCATTGTGGAGAAATTGGCCGAAGAAGTCGCCAAGGACAGCCAACATCTAAGGCATTTAATCAGCATTTGTGAAGGTAACAACTATCACTTGTACAGTCTTCCCTCTAAAAAACGGAAGAAGAAATGTGCAGTGATAATTACTTAATAATGTTTAATGACCTTCCAAATATTTGCAGAACAAAGACAGGTTGGGGAGACTGCACTAAATGACACCAGTTCACGCTCCCACCAAATCATTAGGCTGGTATATATGACAAGAATCCTTCCTGTTTACATTGAATCTTTCCGAGAAAACATAGCGAGGAAAGAACTAACTTTTTTATTGTGTATATCTCTATCCAGACAGTGGAGAGCAGGCTCCGTGAAGTATCAGGATGTGTTAAATCTTTTGTGGCTAGCCTGGTAAGCATACTGTCCTACTTTTGGAACGTGGTATGCTGATTTTTTTTAAATCTGAACAATTTGGCTTGCTTTGTTTGCAGAATTTTGTTGATCTTGCTGGAAGTGAACGGGCGGCACAGACAAATGCAGTTGGCGCAAGGTTGAAAGAGGGATGCCATATTAATCGTAGCTTGTTGACTTTGACTACTGTCATCAGAAAGCTAAGGTTGAGTTTCTCAAAATTAAAAAAAATCCACTTATACATAAGAAGTTTGGAGTAGATGTTATTTAGTGGGTTAGCCTGTTCTATTTTCGATGCACTCATCTTGAAAGTAGTCCCCAAGTTACTTCAATTCACTGTTGCACTCTAGTCCTAATTCTAGCTATTTGTTGTTGGTTGTGTAACGATCTCAGAACGTTCATGTGGTACCTTAGTAGTAATGAACTTTATAGAGAAGTGCACAGAAAAAGTGCTAATGAAATGCATTACATGAACAGACAAAGAGCAGTTAATAATACTCATTGGTCTCTACTTCTAACTAGTCTAACTGCTACAATTTTGAGTCATTTTGCATATTTGAAACCAACTTCTGTTTTGTTAGCATCTCATAGTTGTGAGGTCTGCAATTGGTTGGTAAAAAATGTAAATTCCTTTGTCTGTTTTCTAAATGACTGAAAATCAAAACTTGGGATTACGTTTTTTGGTACGTGAGTGGCTTTTGGTATGTGAGGAATAATAATTAGTAGTTACAACTTACATATTGCAGGGCATGAACTCATCATGTTAAACTAAATTGCTAAATGATTATTGCATTTAATTCAACTCATATACTTTAGAATTAATAGACAGATAAACAATGCAAATATATTTCTGTATTGGACAACGCAAATATATTTCTATATTGGAATATCTTGCAGGTTACCATCATGTACCATGTTAAAAAAACTGCTAAACGGATATGGTTATTGCATTAACTTCAGTTTGCTCCTTCATTTATTTTTCTACATGAACTTGTCAACAATATAGAAATAAGTTCCAATTTAGAATAAACAAAATTTAGTAATGAGTTAGATTATAGAATCAATGGCTAGATAAACAATGTAAATAAATTTCTACAATGCAAAATCGGCTATCCAAGTTGCACAAATTGATGTCTTCTTTTGCAATGCATACAACTGTACCAGCAGTTAGCATTCAGACTATGTGTGCAAGAAAATACATGGTATTTGTATTGGTTTCTTGGTTTGAATAGGCAAGTCTCGTTAAAAAAGGTCCATCGTTATTTGGAACTTTCAACAAACTAATTGCAAATTTCCATTGCAGCTCCGACAAAAGAACTGGACATGTACCCTATCGAGATTCAAAGCTCACACGCATTTTGCAACTTTCTTTGGGTGGAAATGCAAGAACAGCGATCATCTGTACTATGAGCCCAGCCCTAACACATGTGGAACAGTCTAGAAATACTCTATTCTTTGCAACCTGCGCCAAGGAGGTCACAAATACTGCAAAAGTTAATATGGTAAGAGTTGCAACTGTGAGACAGTGTTTCTTTGTCTTACCATTAGTTGTTGAAATCAATTACGTTCATCAATATGCAACTCAACATTCCATGATCCATACAGGTTGTATCAGATAAGCAATTGGTGAAGCACCTTCAAATGGAAGTGGCCAGACTTGAAGCTGAACTGATGACCCCTGACCGTGCCCCCTCTTCTGAGATCATCATGGAAAGGGACAGGAAAATTAGACAAGTAATGTCTCTGACCTAGGATGAAATGCTTACATTTGACTTTCAAGGATTCACTGAATACTAGGAATCATTATCATTTTGTAATTGGTCTAATCAAGTGAACCTTGCAGATGGAATTGGAATTGGAAGAACTCAAGAAGCAGAGAGATAATGCTCAATCACAACTTGCAGAACTACGAAAGAAGATGGGTGATAACCAGCCAGTAAGAATTTGCCCTTTTTTCATCCAGAACTTCTCTCTTTTACTGTTAACTAAATCTTTTCCAATTCCATGCTTTTCTTTTAGGGGTGGAATCCCTTTGACTCACCACAAAATGCCCGAAAGTGCCTCACCTTTTCTGGATCACTACAGCCAAGTAACAAGATTAAGATAAGGAGCTCAATTAGGCAATCATCCACAGCTCCATTTATGCTCAAGCATGAAATCCGCAAGCTTGAGCAGCTACAACAGCAACTTGAGGTAGAAGCGAACCGAGCTATTGAAGTACTGCACAAGGAAGTCGAATGCCACAAACATGGCAACCAAGATGCAGCAGAAACTATAGCCAAGCTTCAAGCAGAAATCAGGGAGATGCAAGCTGTTAGATCTGAGAACAGAGACGTCGACATGATTGCAGATGAAGCTAATGGGTCTGATTTGAAAGAAGAAATTAGTAGACTTCATATGCAGGACAATGATATTGCCAATCTTGAGGCAAAACTAGAAAACGTACAGAGGTCTATTGATAGATTGGTGATGTCACTTCCAAATGTTAGCACACAGTGTAATGAGACTACTCCAAAGTCCAACAGATCAAGGAAGAAGAAGAGGACCCTTCTTCCGTTGGGTGTGAGCAACATAAACAGACCAAATCTAATCAGAGGACCTTGTTCTCCCCACTCTTCTAATATGCCTGCGGAATCAGAAGTTGAGAACAAGGAACCAGAAGGTGACACCATGTCTCATCAGGGTTCAGAAGTAGCTACTCCCACCAAGAGTGAAAATACTGGAGAAATATCATCACGTGACGAAACGCCACGCTATAGGCGATCCAGCTCTGTAAATATGAAAAAAATGCAGAAGATGTTCCAAAATGCTGCAGAAGAAAATGTGAGAAGCATCAGGGCTTACGTCACTGAACTGAAGGAGAGGGTTGCCAAGCTTCAGTACCAAAAGCAGCTGCTTGTCTGTCAGGTTCTGACCTCACTTAATTTTTGCACACGTTAATCTTTGATGTCCTTGAAAAAATAGTTTGTTTTCCTGCTAAAATATTTTATAGGTCTTGGAATTGGAATCTAATGAAAGCAAACCAAATGACATGGAAGATGATCCAGAGGAAAATTGTGGATCTCTACAGGACGGTCCCGATTCATGGGACAGATTATTCAAGGAGCAGATGCATCATATTATCCAACTGTGGGACCTCTGTCATGTATCAATCATTCACAGGACCCAGTTCTACCTGTTATTCAGGGGGGATAGGGCTGATCAGATATACGTCGAAGTTGAAGTTAGGAGATTGACTTGGTTGCAACAGCATTTTGCTGAGGTCGGAGATGCAAGCCCTGCAGCTGGTGATGACCCTGCAGTTTCTCTAGCCTCAAGGTAAATGTGACAACACGCAAACATGCTGCCTGCTCTCTGAGATTCACAGATTATGTTAATTAATTCCAGTAGCAAGAAAATAGTGTTGAAAAGTCTCAAAAAAGGAGAGAAAATATGCTAATGCCTTGCTTTGAGGACCTTTAGACATAATGCGTGGCACCCTGCTGTATTAGCCATTATTCAACTTCCACCAACATGTTTATAATTTAAATACAATTAGACACTTCCCAAGTCAAAATGTTCCATTATTCGTAACTGTGCAATAATCATATGGGCACCATTTATTTATTTTCACATGCCCCTAATGCAGCTTTCATTCATTTGTACATTTGCAGTATTAAGGCGTTGAGGAATGAGCGAGAATTTTTAGCCAGGAGGATGGGCTCAAGGCTGACGGAAGAAGAGCGAGAGCGCCTCTTCATCAAATGGCAAGTCCCCCTCGAGGCGAAGCAAAGGAAGCTTCAGCTTGTGAATAAGCTCTGGGCAGACCCCAGCGATCGAGCGCACGTTGAGGAGAGTGCGGATATAGTGGCCCGGCTGGTCGGCTTCTGTGAGGGAGGTAACATCAGCAAGGAGATGTTTGAGCTCAACTTTGCAGTCCCTGCAAGTAGGAAGCCGTGGATGATGGGTTGGCAGCCAATTTCAAACATGATTAGGGAGAGGACTCAACTTTGGTAAGCCGGCGGTGTTCAACTCCCTTACAATGAGGAAAAGGATCATGCGTTTCATAATATTCGTACTCTGGACTGGTTGACCAAGGAGAAGCGGCTGAGCTTCTGGATTGGTCAAGGGCAGAAGTGATGGTGAATTGATGCAGCATGGTGCCTCCATGCTTCTGTGCAGAATCAACATTTCTCTTTAACCAGTATTCTTTCTTCTCCAGGGTAGAGAATTTGAATGTTCTGACATTCTTTGTTGTGTAGGCCTATGTAAGGGGCGTTCAGAATAACGTTGGCTTATGATTTTTTTATTGTAGCTGGCTTATTTTTTACTGTAGTTGAGTTAGCTTATTTCGTATAATAAATTTAAAAAATTTTAAAATAGAAAAAATATGTTAACTCATTACGGACAACCACAGCCGAATACATGAAAAAACAAAAAACCTAAAATAAAAAATAATCAGAAAAAAAATATACAGAAAAAAAATCGCCAACCGCGGCTGCCGAGCACAAAGTTGAGTAGGGCCTAACCCCTATGCACAACCAGCAGGGTGCTTTCCTTGTTGCCAAGAAAGAACACCCATTCCTTGAGAATTTCTTCGTCCGAAAACACCGTAGCCCACGAACGAAGAATGAGATAAATCTTGATCAGCACGCGAATTCTAGCACCACAGCAAGAACCCTCGAGCATAGATGAAACCCCCAAGGAATCATGAGAGATAGCAATAGCTTTAGCCAACTTGGGCGCCATGAATATTGATTTTTATTGATAGCTTTAGCTTATAAATAATAATAGCTTTTGGTTGTTCACAAGAGATAATACGGAGAGATGGAGATTGCGATTTTGTCCGATATAAATAAAGTCATTATATTGTCTATTATAATCGACTAACAGACCTATCTTAAAAACACTCTATTTGAAAGATTTACTATAGAGAATCAATTTTTATAAACTAATATGAACATGGCAGACTAACATGAACATGAAAACAGCTAACACGCGCATACGCATGCAATTCAATCCGGCTCGAATGCATGCACGTACCTGACTCAATAACCAAAACACACACATGCACATAGGCAGGACTCAAGACTCCTAGCAAACCGACTCAAACAAACAAGCTAAACAAAAAATATCTCAAAGCAAAGAAGCCAACTACCTAAACTCTGTTTCGGAGAGAACTAACCAAAACATCTCTTGGCTTGCCTTCCTCACCACGCGCAACGCATGGCCAAGCCCAGCTCCACACGCTTGCTTGTACTTCACGCACGCACGCTGCCGGTCACACCACGCGCCACTCCTTGCGCTTGATCTCTGTGTACGCATTCGGTCTCCACGCACCGCTTCCTTCCTGATGAAAGGCCTCCATGCCACGCTCGTGTAGACCTTGGTCCATGCTTGCACGCACTCACGCGGCCAACGTCACGAACGCCAAGTTGTGCTCTCTTCCTTGCCCCACCCCCCTCCTCTTCTATGGATATAGTTGTACTAGACGCTGTATGAATATTATTCTAAATAGATTTATAAATACGGGAATTTAGAGAGAAAAAACGTGTAATGCACAACACGGTAAAACTTTCATGTATTTTTTCCCCTTCAGAATATGACGAACTTTCGTGAAGGGGAGAGGAGCACATAGGAGGGGGAGTGATTGTAACGCCCCCGTCTCCAGGGGCGCGTACGGACACGACCTTCCGTACGAACCAAGCATAGTCCAGTACGGAATGTCGCGCAAGAGTGAACCATCGCATGCTTACAACAAAAATTCAGCATTTATTACAAGATAGGGGTTGTCAACCCGCTTTAGTGGCAGCGGGCGCAAGCCCAAAATATAATACGAACAAAAGACCAACTCCCAAGGAAGACTTGAGCGCGCAAGGACCTAAAGCCGTGGGTCTTCGTCGAAGAAGGGCTCCTCCGGGCTTCCTCCACGGGGAACTCACATCGCGCCTTGATCTTCTCGAATTTGTTCGCAAGCCGTGAGCTAACTAGCTCAAGAAATCACAAGGATTATCTATCTTAACTACATGCACGAATTATCAACGGAAGGGAATATATCGTTGTATTATCTTATGTAGATGCGCTTTATTTCATAAACAGTTTTAAATCACATGAAATGACAATTACTTCTTAAGATTAGGTTTTCACGAAGAGTTAATTAATTCACTAGTCCGCTTAAAAACGCTTGTAAACACTACTTAGGCTTAGCAACCGAATCACCTAAGTGACATAGCTCCGTTAACCGGAGCACGTGTATTCGAATACCATTTAGTTGACTCGCAGAGCTGCCCAACTTTACCCACACGCAACCTTAACCTCATGACCGAGTTAAGGAACCGGCATGTCGTCACGCTCAACCCTAGGCCAGGCCCGCAACCTGACTCTCTCGGAGCATCACACTGCTTGAGTTGAGCAGGTACTAAACCAGGGTTGACACGTCAACACCTGTGGTCGAGCGGTTACTATGTCATTTGCTTGGCATAAGGGTCTCGTCCTTATATTTTCACGTGGTCCGCAACCACCAACTACAAGTAAAGCAGTAAGCGGGGACCGCCTCGCGGTGTCCCACCACATTTTTACCCTACACTGCACACTAGTATGACCACTCTAGGGTACGGTGTCCCATACCACCCTACCCTAGCCTGGGTTTTAATAATTTACCGGCCCGCGGCCACATCCTTATTAGTGTAATAGATTTTGCATGAAATGGTGATATTCTACAAGTGATAATAGTACATGTACATTAAGCCTAGGTTTAACAATGGCGGGGTTGCAAATTAACATGGCATTTACTAGTGGTAGGACGTATCTAAATTAGCATGTCATTCTAAACTTTTGATTTTACATAAACTAGCATTTCACAACTAACAATAATGAAGATAGCATAATTACATAATTTAATAAACGTGGGATTATCAACATGATCAAGGAATTGTGACTTGCCGTTAATTTGGATGATTTAAAGCTCGAACGAAGTAGCTCTAATCTCGCGCTTGCACTTGAACTTCGAATCCCGACACTAGCGCATAAACACGAGAAAACAGAAACTAATCAAAATGAATAAAGGAAAACATTTTATTTAATAAAAGAAAGCTTCAAAACTCATAAATGAATTTTTATAATTTTTCTGGGAATAACTGGAGGAATGGAGGCCAAAATGGGTTGAGAATATTAAACTGAGCAAAATGGTATAATTTGGTGATTTTGGGGTTTTGTGGGATTTTCTCGAATTTTCACTTCGAAAGGAAAGGGCACTGCTTCACTTGAACAAGATCGGGCCGGCTACTGGCTACGCATGCGCGCCCGCCCACCGGTGCCATGCTGAGAGCGCGCGCATGCGCGGAGGGCGCGGCCGGGCGAGTGGGCTTGGCCTCGCCCAAGACGCACGCGCCGGCGGTTGGCAGACAGACGCCTCGCCGGCCGATGGCGACACGCGTCGCGGCGGACGGTGGTGATGCGGGCGGCGGGGAGAAAAGAAGGGTCGCGAGGGTTCCTCTCTTTCGCCGCGGTGGCGCCGGAGAGAGAAAGAAAGAGGGGGCGCGAGCCATCGCGGCGCCGGGAGAAGAAAGCCTCACGCCGCCGGCCGGGGCTCGTGGGGAGCTCGACCTCGGCTCCGGAAGGCGAAGGGCTCCGGCGAGGAAGATGGCGGCGGCGCGCCGGGAGGGGTCCGCGACACGCCAATCGACCGCGCCAAGGCCAAGGTGAGGGGGTACTGGGAAGGGGGTTAGGGGGCTTACGGCTCGGAAGGGGATGGCGCGGGCTGTCCGGGTCCCGATCGGGTTTATAAAGGGCGGGGAAGCTTGGGGGAGGAGGGGTTTAATGGCGCCGGCGGGAGGGCGGCGAGAGGACTGCACGGGCGAGGAGGTCGTGGCGGCGGTGCTACGGCACCGCGGGAGTTGGCGGGGAGGGAGACGGCTCGGCGCGGGTGACGCGAAAGCGCCGCACGGCGGTCCGAAGGAGGCACCTGGGGGGGCGCTGCGTCCGGCTGGGTGGAGGGCGAGCACGAGGACGGTGACGCAGGTGCGGGGCCACCGCGAGCCGACGCGGCGCGAGGTGACGGGCGCGAGGAGTACGCGCGACGGCCGCAAGGACGTCCGGCGGCCGGGCGACGCGACCGAGCGAGGAGGCGGCTTGGCGCGCCGGGGAGGGGGATTAGGAGGAGATTGAGAGGGATTAGAGGAAGGATTAGGGGCAAAACAAGGATCAAGAACCAGTTTTTAATAAAAATCTTTCCTTTTGATTTTTGAAAATTTTGGGTTGTTTCAACCTACCCCCCTTAAAAGAATCTCGACCCCGAGATTAACTTGATCCAGGGAGCAGGTTGGGGAAATCTCGCTGCAAGTCTGACTCTCTTCCCAAGTGGACTCTTCTTTGTGTGATTCTTCCACTGGACTCTGCAGAACTGACATTTTTGTTTCTGAGCTGTCTTTCTGATGTCTCGAGTATCTGTAAGGGTTCTTCAGGATAGGTCCAATCGTCTTGCACTCAATATCTGATAATGGAACTTCATCTGTAGGTTGTCGTAGACATTTCCGGTTGTGATATGTGGAATACATTATGTATTCTAGATAAGTTGGGCGGGAGCTGCACTTGATAAGCTACCTCCCCAACTCTTCCGGTTATTTGGAATGGTCCCACATATCTCGGAGCTAACTTACCTTTCACTTGAAACCTTTTGACTATTTTAAAGGGGGTGACCTTAATATACACAAAATCTCCAACCTCAAAGCTCAGATCCTTTCTACGATGGTCTGCATAGCTCTTCTGTCGGTCTTGGGCAATCTTGAGTCTATCTCGGATGATCTCGACATGTGCTTCAAAGATCTTGAGCAATTTGAGGGCCAATAAGTCGCTGTTCTCTCGCTCGACCAATTTAAGGGTGTTCTCGCATTTTACGCCATACAAAGGTTTCGAACGGGCCATTTTAATACTGGCTTGATAGCTATTGTTATATGAAAACTGAGCAAAAGGTAAACAAGTGTTCCATGCCGCTCCATATACAATAGCACAAGCTCTCAACATATCTTCTAAAATCTGATTAGTTCTTTCTCATCGCCCATCATCATGGATGATATGTCGAATCAAATTCAGATCGGTACCCATAGCCTCATGTAGTTTCTCCCAAAACTTAGATGTAAACTGTGCTCCTCTGTCTGACACAATCTTTTTAGGGACTCCATGGAGTGTCACAATCCTTGTCAGATACAACTCAGCTAATTTGTCTTTCCCATAGGTTTGCTTAATCGGAAGAAAATGAGCTACCTTGGTTAACCTATCAACGATAACCCAGATAGCGTCATATCCTTCACGAGTCCTGGGTAGTCCAGTTGATGAAGTCCATACCAATGCTATCCCATTTCCACTGAATAGGCAAGGGTTGCAATAGTCCTGCGGGTTTCGATGGTCTATCTTGATTTGTCGACAAACATCACACTTGGCCACATACTCGCCACTTCCTTCTTCATTTGATTCCACCAATACTTCTTCTTCAAGTCCCGTACATCTTGGTACCTCTGGATGAATTGAGAATTGGGACGAATGAGCTTCGATAATATCAAATCTCTTAATTCCTTCTTGTTGGGTATGCAATAGCGACCACTAAAAGTAACAATTCCATGTTCGCCTATTGCATAACTGTTAAACCCTCTTCTTGTATTTTCTTTTTAAGCTTCGGATTTCCTCATTTTCATCCTGTCTCGCTTTGATCCGATCCGTCGGTGGGGTTGATTTCTAGTGCCGCCATACCGCCTTGTTCCGTGATTATCGATTTAGTCGTAGTATGTCATTCGCATTCGCGGATGTTCACAAACCGGCTTTCTTGTGTCGGGCCTTCCGGCTAAGGGCATCGGCAACCACATTTGCCTTGCTCGGATGGTACCGGAGTTCTATATCATAGTCTTTAATTAACTCCAGCCATCTTCGCTGCCTCATATTTAACTCCGGCTGGGTGAATAGATATTTCAAACTTTTGTGGTCGGAGAATATCTCACAATGGTTTCCTAGCAGGTAGTGTCTCCAAATTTTGAGTGCATGCACTACCGCTGCCAATTCCAAATCATGTGTTGGATAATTCTCCTCATGTGGTTTTAGCTGTCTTGAGGCATAAGCCACAACCTTACTGTCTTGCATAAGCACACATCCCAAACCCTGCTTAGAAGCATCACAATAAATTTGGAATTCCTTCTCTGGGTTGGGTAGGATCAAGACTGGTGTCGTTGTTAACTTGGTCTTCAACCGCTGAAAGCTTTCCTCACAAGCACCTGTCCATATGAAAGGCTTATCCTTCTTTAGTAGCTGAGTGAGTGGACGAGATATGCTTGAGAATCCTTCTATGAATCGGCGGTAATAACCCGCTAATCCAAGAAAACTTCTTATCTCTGTCACTGTCTTGGGCTGCTTCCATTCCATGACTGCGGTGATCTTTTCTGGATCCACCTTAACTCCATCTGCTGATATAATATGACCCAAGAAAGCAACTTCTCTTAACCAGAAACTGCATTTATCAAATTTAGCATACAGCTGATGCTCTCTCAATCTTGTCAATACCCTGTGCAGGTGTTGCTTATGGTCTTCCTCATTTTTGGAATAAATTAAGATATCATCTATGAAGATTATTACAAATCGGTCCAAATGGTCCATAAGCACCAGATTCATAAGATTCATGAAATATGCTGGCGCATTAGTTAGACCAAAGGGTACGATCAGAATTCATACAATCCATATCTGGTGATGAAGGCTGTCTTCTCTCGATCTTGCTCACGGATCTTGAGCTGATGATATCCTGAGCGCAGATCGATCTTGGAGAACACCTTGGCTCCTTTGAGCTGATCAAACAAATCATCAATCCTCGGGAGTGGATATTTGTTCTTGATGGTGACAGCATTTAATCCTCTGTAATCCACACACATCCTCAGTTCTCCACTCTTCTTCTTCACAAACAGAGCTGGTGCCGACCAAGGTGAAACACTTGGTCGGATAAACTCTTTTTCTTGTAGTTCATCTAATCGCTCTTAAGTTCCTTTAACTCACTGGCTGACATCCGATATTGGTGTTTAGCAATTGGCTTGGTGCCTGGAACTAATTCTATAGCAAGTTCTACTTGCCTGTCAGGGGGTCTTCCTGGCAGTTCTTCTGGGAACACATCCGGGTACTCTTGCACTACTGGCACTTGGTCTGGTGTCACTGTTAGTGCATTGAGTACGCGTTTCTTTGTATTCTTTATTAGCTCTCGGTCCGTTTTTACCACCACTTCCTGACCTTCAGGGCTAATCAATGTGACTGTCTTAACTTCACAATCCACTTTTCCTTTATTCCTGGCTAGCTAGTTCATGCCCAGAATGGCATCTAGCCCTTTCATATCTAGTTGCAGTAAATCTGCTTTAAACTCTACCCCTTGAATTTTGATACTAAGTCCACCACACCCACTGTGGGACTCCATCCTAACCCCAGGGGTTTCAATCACATAGGGTTTTGGCAAGGAAACAGAAGGTAACTTATTTCTTGAAGCAAAGCTCTTGGAAATAAATGAATGCGTTGCACCAGGGTCAAATAAAATTAGTGCGGGTATGGAATTGATTGGGAACATACCCGCTATGATGTCACTGGCTCCTGCTGCATCCTCCGCTGTCACATGGTTCACCCTGGCTAAGAAAGTGGTTTTTGTGCGGCCTCGACCTTTGCCTGTCGAGGTGTAATTTGTCAGTGCTCTTTGGTGACCGAGGTCCCACCGCTTTATTTGCGTAAAACCTCCTTTGAAGAGCCAGAGCTGGTTTGTGATTTTGCTTCCTGCTGCTGACCTTGGACCTGTAGCTTTGCCGCATCAGATGGCAGATTCCTCCGGGGACATTGATCTCTGTAGTGACCAACTTCTCCACAATGAAAACAAGCATTTGTCTTTCGCGGACAGTTGCTGGCGAGGTGGTTGCCACCACAAGTGGGGCACTTTATGGCTAGGGGCAAGGGTGCTGCATAGTGCTGTGACTGGTTGGACTGAGTTTTTGGTAGGATCACATACTGGCGCTGAGTTTGGGGTCGGGATGAGGATGACCCTGAGGTGCGTCCTCGTTGAGCACCAGGTGAGGACGATTGTGATTTGCGCATTGCCTTGCGCTTCTTGTAGTCCTCCATCTCTCCTCTGGCTTCTTCCGAGTTGATAAGACTGTCCACCATTTCGGGGAGATCTTTAAACTTCAAAGCTGAAATGTGAAATTTCAGCGACTGTTGTAGTCCTGCCCGAAACTTTTCCATTTTCTTCTCTTCCTTGTTGACGTCTTCTGGAGCAAATCTAGAAAGATGATTGAATTGGTGCAGGTACTCCATGATCGTACTTCCACCTTGCTTAAGCGCTAGAAATTCTCGGCGCTTGGCTTCCATGACTCCATTGGGTATGTGGGCCTTGCGGAAGGCCTTCGTGAATTCTTCCCAAGTAATTTCTCTGTCTGGCTGTAGGCGTTGGAAGTTTATCCACCATGTTGCCGCAGACCGCAATCGTGGGACGATACAAAACCTTCTCTCTATCTTCACATTGTACCGTCTCAGCTTGCGCTTACATCTAGCGACCAATCCTCCGCTAGGGTCTCACGACGAGTAGGTTGGAGGGCGGGTCTTTTGGAAGTCCGCCCATCGGGTGGTAATTGGGGTACCATCCCGATTGGCGCGTTTCCACCGAGAAACTCGGGATCCGCTGCAATTTGCTCGAGCAATGTGTATGCCGATCCAACATCTCGCGCCATATTCTGCTCAGCTTGGTATCTCGTTGTGTTCCATCATGGCGAGTACACCGCAAGTGTTGTCCGATTCGTGGCGGTGCACCACTCGCCGGTCTGTCGCTCTGGCCGCTTTGATTGCATCTTGGAAGTCGCCAATTGGAAACTTGAAGTTAGCCTTGCAATGGTTTTGGGTGAACAAGAGTAGATAAGTAAGATATTGAATTTTTCAAGGCAAGTATAGGACGAAATAAGATAAGAGCAAGAGCGAAGGGACAAAGAAAATTTGAAGGTAGAGGGAGTACTGATAATTAAGCAAACAACATAAAGGATAATTAACATATTTTTACAATAGACAAGTGGTACACAGACCACTTAGGGTTTATGTTACAACTTGCATTACAATACCAAAAGTACTACTATTTACACTGGGTCAGTCTAAGCTAGCGGACTCTCGCCAGACGACTACTCCTCCATGGCGTCCGGTGGCAAGGCAAGAGGAGCTGCAGGTGAAACCGGCGCGTACTCTCGCAGTCATCCTACGCCTCGCTCGATCGCATGAGGCGCACGAGGAGGAGATGCCGGGGACTCTCCACGATCGAAACCGCCCGCTTCGATCGCTCGAAGCGAATCGTATGGTGCAAAGCTGCCGCACCACTGCCGAGCCTCCATCACCGCAAATCAAGGGTCTCGACTCCTTCACTGCGCGCTCATACTGATACTCCTGCTGAGCCACAATGCCGGCGATTCCCTGCAAGCGGGGGTCGTCATCCTCTCGGAACTGAGGGACGGCGATGGATCTGCCCCCATGAAGCGATCTCGGGATCAGTCGGCGGTGACTCGCCACTCAGTCGTAGTAGTCGCGAGGTATATTACGCCTTTTTGGCTGCATCCTCGATCGCGCTATCTCGGTCGATCCTCCGGTGACGAACTTCCTTTCGACATCGGGCGGATAGGCGGGGTGTCGGGTCACCCATGCCTTCCACTCGTACGCTTCCCTTCAAGAAGCAACCAACAGCGTGGAAGATCGGCCGTGATATCCTTCTCCTCCGAGGTATCGCTGATCTCCCAGAGCTTAGAGGGCCACTCCTCCAAGCGCCACGAGCTAAAAACACGGCGAACCATCTGCGAGAGACGAAAATTTTGAAGTTAGGCAAGTAAAGCGAGAAACATTTTGCATAACCAAAATTTAAGCGTATAAAACTAAGATAGGTAAGGTAGCAATAAGAGAGGACAAGACAGCAATAATACTTATATTTTTCAAAACTCCTTTTTAAAGTTTAATTTAGGTTTTGCGATTAAATTGCTTCCTAATTTGCCTTAGGTCTTAACTTACGGTCAAGGAGCCTGCTCTGATACCACTTCTTGTAACGCCCCGTCTCTGTAGCGCAGATTCTGACACGACCTTCCGTACGAACCAAGCATAGTCCAGTACGGAATGTCGCGCAAGAGTGAACCATCGCATGCTTACAACAAAAATTCAGCATTTATTACAAGATAGGGGTTGTCAACCCAGTTTTAGTGGCAGCGGGGCGTGCAAGCCCAAAATATAATACGTAACAAAAGACCAACTCCCAAGGAAGACTTGAGCGGCAAGGACCTAAAGCCAGGGGTCTTCGTCGAAGAAGGGCTCCTCCGGGGCTTCCTCTACGGGGAAACTCACATCCGCGTCTTGATCTTCTGAATTTGTTCGGCAAGCCGTGAGCTAACTAGCTCAGCAAATCACAAGGATTATCTATCTTAACTACATGCACGAATTATCAACGGAAGGGAATATACTGGTTGTATTATCTTATGTAGATGCAGTTTTATTTCATAAACAGTTTTAAATCACATGAAATGACAATTACTTCTTAAGATTAGGGTTTTCACGAAGAGTTAATTAATTCACTAGTCCAGTTAAAAACGCTTGTAAACACTACTTAGGCTTAGCAACTGGAATCACCCAAGTGACATAGCTCCGTTAACCGGGAGCACGGTGTATTCGAATACCATTTAGTTGACTCTGCAGAGCTGCCCAACTTTACCCACACGCAACCTTAACCCTCATGACTGAGTTAAGGAACCGGGTACGTTCGCTGCTCAACCCTAGGCCAGGCCCGCAACCTGACTCTCTCGGAGCATCACACTGCTTGAGTTGAGCAGGTACTAAACCAGGGTTGACACGTCAACACCTGTGGTCGAGCGGTTACTATGTCATTTGCTTGGCATAAGGGTCTCGTCCTTATATTTTCACGTGGTCCGCAACCACCAACTACAAGTAAAGCAGTAAGCGGGGACCGCCTCGCGGTGTCCCACCACATTTTTACCCTACACTGCACACTAGTATGACCACTCTAGGGTACGGTGTCCCATACCACCCTACCCTAGCCTGGGTTTTAATAATTTACCGGCCCGCGGCCACATCCTTATTAGTGTAATAGATTTTGCATGAAATGGTGATATTCTACAAGTGATAATAGTACATGTACATTAAGCCTAGGTTTAACAATGGCGGGGTTGCAAATTAACATGGCATTTACTAGTGGTAGGACGTATCTAAATTAGCATGTCATTCTAAACTTTTGATTTTACATAAACTAGCATTTCACAACTAACAATAATGAAGATAGCATAATTACATAATTTAATAAACGTGGGATTATCAACATGATCAAGGAATTGTGACTTGCCGTTAATTTGGATGATTTCTGCAAGCTCGAACGAAGTAGCTCCGGAATCCTGCGCTTGCACTTGAACTTCTGGAATCCCCGACACTAGCGTACAAACACGAGAAAACAGAAACTAATCAAAAATGAATAAAGGAAAACATTTTATTTAATAAAAAGAAAGCTTCAAAACTCATAAATGAATTTTTATAATTTTTCTGGGAATAATCTGGAGGAATGGAGGCCAAAAATGGGTTGAGAATATTAAACTGAGCAAAATGGTATAATTTGGTGATTTTTGGGGTTTTGTGGGATTTTCTGGAATTTTCAGCTTCTGGAAAAAGGAAAGGGGTACTGTTCACTTGAACAGTACTGGGCCGGCCTGGGCTACAGTGCGGCCCGGCCCACCAGTTGCGCGGGAGAGCGCGCGCATGCGCGGGAGGGGCGCGGCTGGGCGAGTGGGCCGCTGGGCCTCGGCCCAGCACGCACGCGGCCGAAGGCCAATACAGACGCGCTCGCCACCGATGGGCGACACGCGTGCCGGCGGACGGTGGTGATGCGGGGCGGGCGGGGGAGAAAAGGAGGGGTCGCGAGGGTTCCCCTCTCTTCGCTCGGCGGTGGCGGCGGAGAGGAGAAAGAAAGAGGGGGCGCGAGCCATCGCGCGTGCGGCCGGGGAGAAGAAAGCCTCCACGGCCAGCCGGCCGGGCCTGTGGGGAGCTCGACCTCGGCCCCGGGAAGGCGAAGGGCTCCGGAAGGAGGAAGATGGTGGCGGCGGCGGCCAGGGAGGGGGTCCGCGACGCGGCCAATCGACCGGCGCCTAAGGCCAAGGTGAGGGGGGGGTACTGGGAAGGGGGGGTTAGGGGGGCTTACCGGCTCGGGAAGGGGGATGGCGCGGGGCTGTCCGGGGTCCCGATCGGGTTTATAAAGGGCGGGGGAAGCTTGGGGGGGGAGGAGGGGGTTTAATGGCGCTCGGCGGGGAGGGCGGCGAGGAGGACTGTACCGGGCGAGGGAGGTCGTGTCGGCGGTGCTACGGCATCGGGCGGAGTTGGCGGGAGGGAGACGGCTCGGGCGCGGGTGACGCGAGCGCCGCACGGCGGTCCGGAAGGAGGCACCTGGGGGGGCGCGTCCGCTGGGTGGAGGGCGAGCACGAGGACGGTGACGCAAGGGTGCGGGGCCACTGGCAGAGCTGACGCGGGCGCGAGGTGACGGGGCGCGAGGAGTACGCGCGACGGCCGGGCAAGGACGTCCGGCGGCCTGGGCGACGCGACCGAGCGAGGAGGCGGCTTCGGCCTGGCGCCAGCGGGGAGGGGGATTAGGAGGAGATTGGAGAGGGATTAGAGGAAGGATTAGGGGCAAAACAAGGATCAAGAACCAGTTTTTAATAAAAATCTTTCCTTTTGATTTTTGAAAATTTTGGGTTGTTTCAGTGATATAATCCATTGAATTAAGAAGACTAGCCGCCAAAACGCACGGGTTTATTTATTCAAAAAATATATTCTATATTACTTTTAAATTTTTCCAATTGTTGTTCCATGTTGTTCTATTATATGCTCAAAAGTGTTCTACTTTATTTGTAGTATTGATGGAATATAATGGAATCAAAATTATTTTAAAATGAAATATACAAATACTAAGCTCCCGCAGAAGCCTGTATTAGGCCTTTTTTTTTCCATCTCTGCTGATTACGTTTTGTATATTTTTTCTGTTTAAGTAACACGGGAACTATTTGTTGGTTCAAGTAATATGAAAAATTAGGTGACAAATATTGCTTACCCAGTATTTGTAATCAGGAAAAGCAAATATACTATTTTAAAATAAATTTATATACTGTTGCGTATAGTTAAAACATGGAAAAGCACAATACATTAACTCGCCTGTGATTACCTACTCTTTAATGAAAGAGAATCACACTTTTATTCTCTGTTAAGCAATATATACACTTTTTCACCCATCACTTTTGATCAACGGAGATGTCAAGAATATTTTATATGCAAGATATAAATAATCACGTATAGTTTTGACTCTTTTGGTACATAATTATGTTGGCATTTGCTCGTTTCGTCTTCTGCTTCTAGCTTCTGTTTTTTTCACTATTCAGTATTTCGTCTTTTTTTTGAATTTTTTTTAGATATTTTAGGCTTTTTTGTATTTTCTTTTTTTCCCGTATTCCTTTGTATTGTCCCTAATGGGTTAACATATTTTTTTTCTATTTTTCTATTTTTTTAAATTAATTATGCCTAAAAAGCCAAATTAGCTATAGTAAAAAAAGCAAGCTACAGTAAAATTTCAACTAAAAATCACAAGTTATCGCTAAAACGAGCGCCGTCCAAAGCCATCGGTTTGCAGTATGACTTACCCGCTAAGGTGCAATCCCTATATGCCATCATTAAGCACACACGAGTCAGTTTTAGTGGAAAAACATGTGCTTGTCGTCCATTTTACTGCCAATATATCCGGGCGTCCACCATTAGGTTGCAGATTTAGGGTGCGCGCACACGCTTGTGTGTGTTCGCCTGCATCCACCATAGCGTACTAAAGAGAATGGTGGCAAAACAATATAATATAATCATGTGCATGGTTGTCAGATTGTGGTTCTACCTAGAATCATTGCTACAGACAGTCCTATCACAGATAGTTCAGAACCGTCATTACAGACGATTTTCAAACTGTCTGTGTTTATGTGTCAGTGATAATAGGTGGTTATCACAGACGGCTCTCAACCCGTCTGTGATAACTTACATTACAGACGGTTTTTGAGAAAAAATCATCTATGATAGTCGACTTTCACATACTGTTTTTTTATATAAAAACCGTCTATGATACTCGACTATCACAGATAGTTAATAACAAAGGCCGTCTGTGATATACACATTATCACAGGCAGTTTTGTTACTAACTGTATGTGATATGAATTATATCACAGACGGTTCGGAATAACAACCATCTGTGATATTGTGTACATCACAGACGGTTAATAACAAAGGCCGTCTATGGTATCGTTCATATCACAGACGGCTCAGTCTTTAACAGTTTTCAACAACGAATCGTCTGTGATAGCAATTGCAATAGCAATTTTATTTGCCGTTTTTTGGCTAGCTTCGGGATATGCTAGTCATACCCTCTGAAAGCAAGCAAGCAGATTACAGATAATGACAGATAAGTTAATTGCAACTCAAAGTGAATTACGAATGTAACAAATGGCTAGCAGATCACATACATATATAGAATGAAAATCGTTACACAAATCTGACAAATGAATTATCTGATTAAGCACAATTGAGTGATTTGTATAATTGAATCCAATGTTTCAACATCTAATTATCACCATTGCCGGGGTAGAACTCTCCAGCCTTGTTTATGACCTGTGCTAGTAAGAATTTGAAGAGTTTTCCACGAATTTCGATGAGTTGGTCAAGATCATATGTACTTTCGTCGAAATCCACCCGCTGTCGCTATGAGCAATGTTAAGTCATTAATTAGCATGTGTGTGTATATATATACATATATAATTAGAAAATAATAATTATTGGAAGGACCTGACAAACCTCTGGATCATTGATCTTAGTATCTATGATTTCCTTCATATGGCGGCAAACGTAGAATCCACATACATTGTGTAGGATCAAGGATGACCGACTAGAAGGGGGTGAATAGGAGGTTTTAAAAATCTTACCTAATTAAACAATTTATGACTAAGATTGCTAGGCAATTATGCAAAGACAACCAAACCTATATAATTCTAGCAATACTTAAGCAATTGATATAATAACAAATCTCAAGCACTAGCAAATATGATACGGAGTCGCCCGATCTTCTCGACGTAGGATTGGATACTCACGTGTAGCCTCTCGAATCGTAGCGATCCTCCGTTGCCAATGCAAGAACGAACGCTCTTTAATTCACAAGATCACACGCGCTGTACTTCCATAACCACCAAGTGAAAGCCCTATCGTGCTCCCAATTCCCAGCGGAAAGGTTGAACGATCTCAAATTGTAAGAACTCTCAAAGTTTTTACTGAATTTAATTGGCTAACAAAATATCAAATTTGTGCACAAGAAAATTCTCCAACCATGCCTCACGTCACGTAGTGTTTTCTCCAAAAGCAAGTTCTGTCCGTTTCATATGGAGGCGCATGCTTATATACATGTCATGCGTAGGCATTAGGCTATTGGGCCTTGGGCTTGGAATTTGGCACGCAGCCCTCTTCTACTGTAGTTTCAATTATGGCTGATTCGAATACTCCTTTCCACGCCTTGGACTCGCCTTGGACTCTCATTTTGTTGCAGCGTGGACTATCCCTTGAAGCTTCTAAGTCGCCTGGACTTTGTTCCCTTGGTCGCTACATTGTTGAAGTCCTGATATGGGTTCACCTTCAAGTTGTTCAAATCTAACAATGCACAAGAAATTGATATAAGGTACTATATTGCTCTCATTAATAGAAGAGAATTCATAAAGAAACAAATTAACCTGTTTATTTAAAAGCTTGGCTCTCGCTCGAGTAATTGGGCTTTTTGGTGCTTCATGAATACTCGGAGAATGTAGAGAGGTAGGTGACGTAGGGATGTCCTCATCATCCTCCCCCTCTTGGAAAGGATTCGTCCTCAACTTTGTATCGTTTTGTCCAAAAATGGTGACAAATCAGCAACATTAAAAATAGTACTTACCCCATAATCGTCTTTTGGAAGTTCGATCTTGTAGGCATTATCATTGATCTTAGCAAGTACTTTAAAAGGACTATCACCACGGGGCATCAACTTTGATTTACGCTTCTCTGGAAATCGTTCTTTGTGAAGGTGTACCCATACTAAGTCACCTGGTTCAAATAATAATTTCTTTCTAGACTTGTTAGCTTTAGAAGCATAAGCACGTACTTTCTGTTCAATTACCTCTTTAGTCTTCACTTGGAGCCTTTTCACAAAATCAGCACACTTCGAAGCATCCATATTAGTACGTTCTTGTAATGGAAGTGGCATCAAATTAAGTGGCGTGATTGGTTTGAAGCCATACACCACCTCAAATGGACACAGTTGAGTTGTAGAATGCACCGCCCTATTATATGCAAATTCAACATGCGGCAGAGAATCTTTCCACTCTTTTAAGTTCTTCTTTATCATGGTCCATAGCAACATTAAAAGTGTGCGGTTCACCACCTTAGTTTGTCCATCTGTTTGTGGGTGACAAGTCGTTGAAAACAACAATTTTGTCCCAAGCTTGGCCCACAAAGCTTTCCAAAAGTAGCTCATGAACTTGACGTCGCGATCTGAAACAATAGTTTTTGGCATTCCATGCAGTCTCACAATCTTCCTGAAAAAACAAGTCAGCTACATACAACGTATCGTCGCTCATATGACAAGGAATAAAGTGTGCCATCTTTGAAAATCTATCCACAACAACAAAAACAGAGTCCCTCCCTTCTTAGTCCTAGGCAATCCTAACGCAAAATCCATGCTAATATCTTCCCAAGGTACACTATGAACTGAAAGTGGAGTATACAAACCATATGGATTAAGTTTCGATTTCGCTTTATGGCATGTGATGCATCTTTGAACAAACCGCTCGATGTCTCGCCTTATTTTAGGCCAATAGAAGTGATCGCTCAACATCATATACGTCTTCTCTCTTCCAAAATGTCCCATCAGTCCCCCTGCACGAGACTCCTGCAATATTAGCAAACGCACGAAAGATTCTAGAACGCATAGCTTGTTCATGCGAAAGAGAAAACCATTATGAACATGAAACTTATCCCACCATTTTCCATCTTTGCAATTAGAATATGGTTCTGAAAAGTCGTGATCGGAAGCATATAAATCTTTTAAACTTTCTAATCCAGGCACTTTAACTTCCAACTGCGTTAAAAGCACATTCTTTTTAGACAATACATCAGCTACGACATTCTCTTTGCCTTTCTTGTATTTAATAATGTATGAAAAAGTTTCAATGAATTCAACCCGCTTAGCATGTCTATGATTAAGATTAGCTTGACCTTTCAAATACTTCAAAGCTTCATGATCAGAATAAATAACAAATTCTTTAGGCCAAAGATAATGTTCGCAAGTTTCTAAAAAAGGCACAAGAGTATGTAATTCTTTATCATAAACACGATAATTCAATTATGCACTATGAAGTTTCTCACTAAATTACGCAACAAGTTTTCTTTCTTGTATTAAAATACCACCAATACCTATTCCACTAGCGTCACATTCAATCTCAAAAGTTTTAGTGAAATAAGGTAAAACAAGCAATGGTGCTTCAGTCAAACACTTCTTCAATTCAGCAAAAGCTTTATCTTGCTTTTCTCTCCACTCAAAAGTGACTCCTTTTTTGTTAATTCATTTAATGGGGCAGCAATAGTGCTAAAGTCTTTCACAAATCGTCGATAAAAACTAGCAAGCCCATGGAAGCTACAAATTTGACTAACATTCATAGGAGTAGGCTAATTTCGAATAGTTTCAATTTTAGATTCATCTACTTCAATTCCATGAGCTGAACCAACATAGACTAAGAACACAACCTTACTAGTGCAACCATTGTTCAGTTCTTAGCACTTCTAGCACTTGTCTAATGTGTTCAACATGTTCTTCCAATGAGCGGCTATATATAAAAATGTCATCAAAATAGACTACCACAAATTTTCCAATGAAGTGTCTCAAAACATGATTCATTAATCGCATGAATGTACTAGGAGCATTAGATAAACCAAAAGGCATCACTAACCATTCATATAATCCAAATTTTGTTTTAAAAGCTGTCTTCCACTCATCACCATGTTTCATTATAATTTGATGATATCCGCTACGCAAATCAATTTTTGAAAAGATAGTAGAGCCACTCAATTCATCAAGCATATCATCTAACATAGGAATAGGATGACGATAACGAATGGTAATATTATTGATAGCTCTACAGTCTACGCACATTCTCCATGTACCATCTTTCTTAGGAACAAGAATGATAGGAACGGTACAAGGACTAAGACTTTCGCGTACGTACCTTTTTTCCATGAGTGCTTGCACTTGCCGCTGAATTTCTTTTGTCTCTTCCGGATTGGTGCGGTACGGCGGTTGGTTGGGAAGTGGAGCTCCCGGTACCAAGTCAATTTGATGTTTGATTCCCCGTATGGGTGGTAGACCAGCGAGTACCTCCTCCGGAAAGACGTCTTCATAAGCCTGTAACACTTGAGAAACCACACTAGGAAGAGAGGTTAAGTCATTAGTAGAAAGCAAAACATCTTTATACAACAATACCACATGCTCCAAAGTGGAATCATCTCTCATCTCTCTCAAATCAGATTTAGTGGCAATCATGACTAACTTTTTCTCTCCCTCATCTTTTTTTTCCACTCAATTTTAGCTTGTGGCTCTCACTCACTTTCTGTGAAATTACACTCTTTTGCTCCTGCCCTTTCTCATTTTCTATTTTCACCTCAATCTTTTGCATGTTATCATGTATAATTTGAGAATGACTTAATGGTCGTAGCACTATTTCTTTATTATTCCATATGAACTTGTATTGATTAGTTCTTCCATCATAAATTACAGATCGATCATAGTGCCATGGTCTACCTAATAACAAATGACATACTTCCATGGACACAACATCACATTCTACAGTATCACGATAAGAACCAATCTGAAAGCTAACATCAACTGTATACCCAACATTCATTGAACTATTATTGTTTAACCATTGAATTTGATATGGATGTACGTGTTTTTTATATTTCAAACCAAGTTTAGAACAAAACTCTTTACTAGCTAAATTATGGTAACTTCTACCATCAATAATGATTTTGCAACACTTACCATCTTTACTCACCTGAGCTCTTGTTTGAAAAAAATTGCAGCGCTGTTCATAGTTGGTTTTGGCTTGAATGCTCAATACCGAAGGGGTGTACACAAGGATAGGACCAGACTCGGGGTCACAATACCCATCCCCATGTGTTTCCTCTTCTCTTTCTCCCCCTTGGCCATCCTCATTCGCTCCAAAATCAGCAATGTACTCTCCATCTTCATTACTAGCAGAATCATATTCTCCATTCTCAGTTATCAATATTATCTTATTATTTGGACAATCCTTTTGATGATCACTCAAATCTTTCTTGCATAAGTAAAGTTCTCACCTTTCCGAAGTGAATTAAGGTCAATAAGAACTTACACTTGGTATAAGCTTCAATGGCAATGTGATTATCAAGCGAATATAAGAGTGTTTACAATTGCACAACAATCAAAACTAGCCGTTGCTAAAGATTAATCCGAAAAATCCAGGGATATCGGAACTACCGCCGTTGTAATCCAGTCTTCCGCCATTTCTCCTAAGATCGGTAAAATAAAAAAATGATCCTATATTTCACATACCTTGACTCTTGGTTGTGCCCGAAGTGCTTGCATAACGTCGTTCACAATGTTCCCACGCAACACGTTCATCTGTTGATTGAGCTCAATGCGAAGATCCTGCATATCCACTTTGAGTTCAGTGCGGAGACCCTGCATATCTATCTTGAATTGTTCTCCCATTGCAGTAGTGCCAGCTACAAATTCTTGTTGCAATGTACCTCTCATTGCTTGATGTTGAAAGCGAGTCACTGGGGCATTAAGATTAACTTCATGCTCCTCACCATAGTTGTCTTCTCCACCTGACATGGTTAGATTGTGCAAAGAAAACACGAAGCAATAACAAATATAAAGAGGATTAGTGTAAATCAATCAAATCTCACTATCTTTCTTGCATAAGTAAAGTTCTCACCTTTTCGGAGTGAATTAAGGCTAATAAGAACTTGTATAAGCTTCAATGGCAACGTGATGATCAAGCGAATATAAGAGTATTCACAATTGCACAACAATGGTTATTTTGTGGAGCTTGGTATAGAAGTGTATATCCTAGCAATATGAAATTCTTGATGTTGTAAAGTTAAGTAATAATCCAAGCTAGAATATTTTGCCTAAGTGCTGATCCAAAAGATATAAGTGAAGTATATGAACGCATACGCAAAGATCAACGTGACTTAATGCAAACAAAAGAATGAGCTAAATAGAGACGATCCGAAATTGAGGATTAATTAGCTCATTTTGCATCAAATACTAGGAGAGACGCTAGCCAATTGCAATTATATGAATGTAAGGGCGCAAGATTGCTCAAGAAATTAAATTACACAATCTAAAAATTATGATTAGAATTGGTTAACCCCAATTCGGCCAAAGCTCACTTTTGTTCCTTCCTTCCTTCTTCTTTTTTTTAACTCTTTGCCGTGGATTTTCTTTAAAACGGCTTGCCTTTTCTCCTCTTTTTTTTGTGTTGGTGGTTGAACTATGGTTGTTTGAGATGCCTTCACAAGTTCAAATTCTCAGCAAGTGTGTACAATACTCAAGAGCAGCCCTAGATGCAATATTCAACAGCTAGTCTCAAAGATGAATGAATATAAGTGAAGCTCTCGAATTAATCGAGTGCTTGGCTGTTAATGCAGAGTTCAGATCAACAACTAGTGCAACAGGCTGAACGGGATGCACCTGCAACACTTATGTTTGGATGGAGGTGTTGACAAGGGCTACGTAATCAACTCAGATTAGCATATCCCAATTGACATACTTTGAGTATAAAACGAACATGGAAGCACGTAATCAACACTATGTGAATTCACATACGTAATCAACTTAGGTAGCTATGTTGATTCGGCCAGCAGGTTTCGGCCAGAAATCATGAAAGCATTAATTGACTTTTGGCTAGCAGCCAGATCAAATCGGCAATTTTGATCCCACAAGAAAAGTTATGCCGAACAGCCATGCTATGATAAAAAAAACAATTCGACCAGTCACAAATAAATTAACAGGTTTTCAACCGTCCAGTTTTTTATTTCTTTTTTTTGTTTGAGATTAATATGAATCAGATGGGGTAACAGGTAACGATACAAGATTAAGTTACACGAAGGAACACGAACGATCAGCACCTAAACGAAAATTCTAATGGATCAAAACCTAACAAAACTCACAAAAATAATAGATGCAAAAACTAGGTTTGGCTTTTTTTTGTTTTCTTTTGGTTGATGGACTATAGGAAAAAAAATAAATCAATCCAAAACAAAGGTAAAGAATCCTACCGAGAAAACCACGCTCTGATACCAAGATAATACGTGGTCGCCCAATCTTCTCGACGTAGGATTGGATACTCACGTGTAGCCTCTCAAATCATAGCGATCCTTCATTGCCAATGCAAGAACGAACGCTTTTTAATTCGCAAGATCACACGCACTGGACTTCCACGACCACCAAGCGAAAACCCTATCGTGCTCCCAATTCCCAGCACAAAGGTTGAACGATCTTAAATTGCAAGAACTCTTAAAGTTTCTACTGAATTTAATTGGCTAACAAAATATCAAATTTGTGCACAAGAAAATTCTCCAACCATGCCTCACGTCACGTAGTGTTTTCTCCAAAAGCAAGTTCCGTTCGTTTCGTATGACGGCGCATGCTTATATACATGTCATGCGTAGGCAGTAGGCTATTGGGCCTTGGGCTTGGAATTTGGCACGCAGCCCTCTTCTCCTGCAGTTTCAATTATGGCTGATTAAAATACTCCTTTCCATGCGCTTGGACTCGCCTTGGACTCTCATTTTGTTGCAGCATGGACTATCCCTTGAAGCTTCTAAGTCGCCTGGACTTTGTTCCCTTGGTCGCTACATTGTTGAAGTCCTGATATGGGTTCGCCTTCAAGTTGTTCAAATCTAACAATGCACAAGAAATTGATATAAGGTACTATATTGCTCTCATTAATAGAAGAGAATTCATTAAGAAACAAATTAACCTGTTTATTTAAAAGCTTGGATCTCGCTCGATTAATTGGGCCTTTTGGTGCTTCATGAATACTCGGAGAATGTAGAGAGATAGGCAACGTAGGGATGTCCTCATCAAAATATAATCAAGTTGCTTATCAAAAGTAAATGCTAAAGAAGACAAAGAATGATCACATTGAGGCACACGATGTTTTCCCGTGGTATCGAAGACTTACCGGTCTTTACTAGTCCACGTTGAGAAAAGTCCAAGCGCTCTTGGACCGGCTCCACGAATTAAGTCTTACTCCTCGATCACTAGTGGTAGCTCTTCCTCCGCTCCGGAGATGGCGAGCTCCAAATCACTCACAACTTGGCTCGGACTTCTTCACAATCTTCCTTGAAGAATTCACCGGGCAATCAACCTTCCCGCCGTCTAGGTGCCGGGAAGCACCAGAAGAATAGATCGATGATTCCGTTTGACGGCTTTCAAGTGCAATTGGATCAACTAGAATTAAATGCACTTGAAAATGTCTCCACTACTCGAAAATAAGTGCTTTAGTGAGCAAAGATAGTGGAGTGAATGCTCTAGAGCTCAAGATGATCAATACAAGCTCAGCAACCAGCCCAAAGGCAGGTGGAGGGGTATTTATACCCTCACCAATCAAAACTTGCCGTTGCTAAAAATTAATTTGAAAAATCCAGGGATATCGGAACTACCACCGTTGTAAGTGCGGAACTACCGCACTTTACTGTAGCACACAGTAACGGCTATGTCAGATGATTCAGAACTAGCCGTTGGAATTTAGTGCGGTACTACCGCTGTTATAAGTGCGGTACTACCGCACAGCGGTAGTTCCACAGGAATGTGCGGTAGTACCGCACTGCGGTTGTTCCGTTATGCTGAGTCCGGTACTTCCGATTTTTGACCAGTTAAGTTTTTCTCGAGCTGCTTTCTGGAAAAAATATACCAAAAATCGATAGTTCCGCAGTACCGTGCAGTACTACCGCATTGCGGCCGTTCCGCCATTGAAAATCCGATACTACCAATTTCTGTTGAGTTTAAGTCCCAGAAGGGTGCTCTTTAGAAAAACGCATCGCATTAAAATCGGTACTCTTCGCTCGCGGTAGTTTCATTGCTTGCACGTCGAAACTACTGTTTGCGCTTGTTCCGTTGTAGTGTGCGGTACTATGTAACATCCTGATTTTCAGAGATATTTAAAATCTTGAATTTAAAAATAAATTTTTTGAATTTTCCTAAATTTCAAACCAAGCCTAATTGAATTTTCAAAATTTTAAATAATTTAATATGATTAAATTAAACCTCAACATTAGTTAAAAATAATTTAATTGAGTTCCTTGTGTCACAAGAAATTTTCTGGTATTTTCTAAAATTAAATTAAGCTTTAAATGAATTTTAGAATTTTAAAATGATTTAATTTGAGTAAAATAAACATCAACATAAGTTAAAAATATTTTATTCGGATTCTTCAGGTCTCAAGGAATTTTCTCGTATTTTTAGTGAATTTTTGGGATTTATTTGCTATTTTCTAGAGCTATTGGTATTTTGTTTGAATTTTTCGAAAAGGAAAAAGAATGAAAAACCCCCGCCCGCTCTCGGCCCTCCGATCTCCGCCCTCTTCACGTGGCGCCATCTCGGCCATCCCCGCACCTCACCCTCTCCCGCGCCCCGCCCCTCTCTCCGCCGCCGGATCCTCGCCCCGCCCACGTGTCACCACCCGCTCGCCACCGCGCGCCGCCCGCCGCTCCCCGCCGTCCGATCCTCCTCGGTACCACGCTGGGCACCACTGCGCCCGCGCTCGCTCCTCGCCCTCCTCGCCCACCCGATCGGCGCTTTGATCGACGCGGCAAAGATCTCGCCACCCGAACCCGCGCCCCCCGCTCTAACCCTAACCCTAACCCGCCGCCTCGCCCCGCTCCCTCGCCGTCGGATCCGCGCCACGCGGCACCCATCCGCCGCTCCGCCCCGTCCGGCCGACTCCCGTCTCATCCCAGCCGTCCGTTGCGCCACGCGTCGCCCGTTCATGCCTTCGTCCCCGATCGGGAGCCGTCGCCGTATCTATTCCGGTCTCGCCTCGGTTCGCATGCTATTTAACCCAGCGCCTCGATTTGTGTGCTATTTAACCTGTCGCCTCGATTCGTGTGCTATTTAACCCGCCGCTGCCTCGGTTCGTGTGCTCGCCACCCTCGGTTCGTGCACCCGCAGTCGTCTCCACCGCCCATCGTCCCTCTCCGCCGTGCCCCGCCGCCGCCGACGTCGGAGTCTTCGTCGCCTCCGCCGCTTCATCGCCTCCATCGCCGCCGAGGACCTCGCCGCTGTCCCGTGCGCGCTCGCCGCACCGTGCCTTTCCGTCTCGTCGGAGAGCTCGCCGCCCCGAACCCCTCCCCATCTTCTCCTCACCGTTGCCCGAACCCGCCGCCGCCGTTGGACCCTCCGCCGTGCTCAAGGTCGCCGGAGACCGCCGCGCGGACCTCGCCGTCTCGCCGCACCGCCTCGCCGACCCGCAGCGCGCCTCGGTCCGCGCACCCGCACTCGCGCGCACCGCGCCCACCTTGGTTCCGCGCCCGCGTCGCGCCAAGGCAGATCCGCGCGACGCCAAGGCGGTGCGCCCGACCACGCGTCGGCAATCGCCCGGTTCCCGCCTCCACGCCGCTCGATCCCGACCGTCCGATCAGATCCAAAATCGGCCGCCCAGATCTTGCCACGTGGACACCTCCGCGACCGTCGGATCCCGCCGCCACCGCCCGCGCCCGAGCCGCCCACGTCAGCCCTACCCACGTGGCACACCATGTCAACCCTAGGGCCACGTGGCATGACACGTGTCTGCCACGTCAGCGCCACGTCAGCCGCAAACTGTCCCCCGAGCCACGTGGTAGCCACGTCAGCCCTAGCCACGTGGCAGCATCAGCGGCTGCCACGTCAGCACTGCCGCCGCGTCAGCGCCCCCGTGCACTATTTCGTGGACCGCGTCCACCGTGGACCTGGTTTCTCGTGAGCCCGGTCCACAGCATAGTAATATTTTTCATTTTCTCCGATTTAATTTTTGATTAATTTTTCGAGAGCCCGTTCTCCTCCGTCCTAGCTCCGATTGACCCCGTTCTTTTTTCTAAATTCATCTAAAATCGAGCTCTAGCTGTTGGTTCTAGTTTTGTAAATTTTGGAGTTCATTTGCTTATCATTTTATGTGTTTATTTGATTTTGGTCGTTTTCTCTCTCGCTAGATTCGGATTCCGGAGGAGCAGGTTCCGCGCCCGAAGACCAGGAGTACCTCGCTGAGCATAACCAAGGCAAGTCGTGTCCTTTGATCATGTTGAACCCAGTTTGCAATCTATTATTTAATTATTTTATTTTAAATTACATTGCATCGCTATTTATATTCAAACCTTGTACTGGTAGTTAATGCCCAATTGAATTTTTCCCTCCTTGATAATTTGGAATGCCATGATTCCATTGTCACCCTAGGTTGGAAAACATACTAGTGATGTTATGATATTTGTCACATGGGTTGGTACGATTAAATGCTTAGCAGTGCTTAATTTACGTTTGGTCTCGTCATCACATGCAAATTATTATTTTGACTTAATGGCATATGGAACGGTGGTTGGTGCCACGTTAACTAAAATTTGTGCTATGACATTGGTGTGTTATTGGAGGGGTATACAAACTTGGTTTTGCACTCAGATGAGTGATCGTGCAGTAAAGGGGGAAGTGCAGGTTCACTTCGGGGGATGTGGTAGCCTCGCCCGGGTAAAGATAAGGACTTAACTTTGTGTGCCATTGAGCTGAGCTTAATCGTGCAAACCACATGTCTAGTATGGGATAGACTTGGCTGATTAATTTGTAATACTCCAATTCAATTCTACGATAGTGATGGACATGGTTGCTGATTTCCATGTGGCACAAGGGGGGTGTGATGCGAAACCCTAGCGGGTAGGATTGGGTTGGGGTAGAGCATTGTAAAGGCTTTGTTGTGATTTCCTGAGATCGAGGCTAATCACATCATGTGGGTACAGTTGTGCAACCTCTGCAGAGTGTAAAACTATTCGAATAGCCGCATCCTCGGTCATGGACAGTGCTCGGTGATTTCACACGAGGGGTAGCGTTTTCATTTATAACTTGGTGGTTTATGTTGAAAGTGGACAGGTAGTTCACTGTTGATTGAGCTTGTGAGTTGGTGCTCACAAGTGGTTCATAGTTATTCCTTTGATTATTGATTATTTCTGGTTTCAGTTAAATTTCGCTTTCAATCTATTTATCTTATTTAATATGAAATGCCTTTATACAAATTAACCTTTCAGCCTCCCATTGGTAAGCCTTGCATATTATATTGCATTCATCGTTACAAACGACTTGCTGAGTACCAATGTACTCACGGCTTTACGCCTATGTTGCTCAGTTGAGGGAGAGGAGTACTATCAACAGGAGGTTCCAGAAGGAGAATACTACGACGACTTCACGGATTAGGCTTCGTTCTCCACTCGATAGCCTGTGGCTTGTCGATTGGTCGCTACGCTTTATTTGGATTTCCGCTGCTATTTTGTTAAGCCCTTCCGGCTAGAGATATTGTAAGTTTGGCTATAAGGTCGTACCTTTGAGACTTTATCGATATTCGAGTTTTCCTTTATTATTATCGTGTATGACTATGATTACATCTATATTTGACTGTGTGCACTAACGTGATCCTGGACTAGTGCAGATTACACAGAGAGACCGAATTTGCATATTCGGGTCTCGACATACTACCGATTTTTCTAAGTGAGCACAGTGATTTTTCAAACTTGTTTTCAAATGCATGCATGATCTTAAATTGATTCAATATGCACCAAAACATACTATCAAGCTACTTTCAAATATCCCTCTTAATAGTACGGCATCTAACCTATAATCCGGTCTTCTGCCATTTCTCCTATGACCGGTAAAATAAAAAAAACGATCCTATATTTCACGTACCTTGACTCTTGGTTCTTTTCGAGTCCATTTCTCATGCAGCTTGTTCTTGTCCATTGCACATATGAGACTTTGTCTATATAATCTTAGCACACGCATTAGTCTCATATTCATAAATCGTCATTAATTACCAAAACCCTAAACTTAGGGGTCCAGATGCTTTCATGTTGCCCTGTAGCTGCTGGTGGCATTGCAAAAATAGAATAATGTACATAGATATTGTCAATTCTAGAGGCATTATAACAAAGTATGATATAAGATTGTTGTGTTGTAGCAGGTACCGGAAATCGCGTGTTGTGTCATAGCGTGTCACTGGATTTGTTGTGTCTTCCTCCTATGGCAACATAAGCGGTAAACGACCTGCGTGATTAAAAAAAGTTAGCCTCGGTCGTTGCATACGAAGGAAATATTACAATAGAGTTATGTATGGAGGAAATAAGTTTACCTGTTAATTACTTCTTGCACACGACTGAAGTCGTGGTTGCTCCTAAGTAGAGAATCAAGGTATATTACCTTGCTCCACTTTGGTACAATCACAATCAAAATTCAGTGTTGCCTAGTCATGTGTGTCGATATAGTGACTAATCCTTAGTTCATGCTGCATGTAAAGTACAATTGAAACATATGTGACAACTAGTGAAGCACTTACCCTTGGTTGAAGGATACCATGACGTACTCCTTGTTGTTGTGAGCAATTAATCCCCTCGTTATGTAATCTTGCACAAAGGATACATTTTCGTTGATAGCGTGCTCGGAGACCAAGTGAGGGTCAAGGAAACCCACTGGTTATCGCGATTGTCGGACTTGTTGGATCATGTATCTATACATAAGGAAAGAGTAATGACATTTATCGGTATAATGTGAATGTAGAACTTCATTGTACAGTACACTTACAGTGTCCAGCATCGTAGAAGTGAGGCGTCGAGTTCGTCGAGATTAAATAGTAATAATAAGTCTTCGAATGTCACGACGATGTAGCCCGAGTCGTGGAGGAAATGCTCCTCCGTATATCTCAGAGTGAATGTACTCTACCGGTTTGGCTTCATGTTAGACTTATGCATGTACCAAGCATGCAATGTATTGCAAACCAAACCAAGCCGGGGTAATTGTGACTCGGAGACCAATGACACTCCTAGAATGAACTTCTATGGCTCGGGACGCGCCTTAATTTTCTTCGCTTGAGTCTCAGAGCCTCGCTTACGATACATATTCGGTGGCGTCTCGGTGGGAGCCGATGCGACAGGCTTCAGAACCGGAGCTGGAGGTGGAGCCACCAGAGCCGATGTGACAGGTCCAGGGCGATGTCCCTCTTGGGACACTGGATGTGGAGATCGTGGCATGGACAAGTCCAGGGCGATGTCCCTCTTGGGCCACTGAATGAATATGTGGACGGTATCCTCTAATGTCTTAATCTCTTCGTTTAGAGGCTTCTCAAGAGGGACGATCTTAAAAACATCATTAATCATGTCCATCTGGACCTTTATGAAACCGATCTCTACTTGTACACCGCGCACCAGCGTCCCTGACAGCAATGGATACGCCATCCCCCGCCCAGCGTCAATGGGAATAGAGCCAACAAGTCTGACTCTGAGGATGCAAGGCATGGGCTCCTACATAACGATACAAGATGAGTTAAGACGTCCACCAGAGAGATCTATGTAGCATTCTAAAGAGGTACATTACCTGAATGTCATCGATAGGTAAGTGGGTATTGCTATGTTCAGTAATTGGTGTGGACGTGCAGCTACTGCGACGTTGAGGGGGGACTGGGTACCGCAGTAGTAGAGGTGGGTTGCGATTGGTTGCGGACTTGTCTCAGTTCTACTCTCAATGAATCTATCTCTCCTCGAAGTGAGGTAGTCTGCTCTTGAAGTGAGGCAGATAGTTGTTCCTGAAGTTGAGCACGAAGCGCCTGTTTTATTTGTTCGTTGTAGCACACCTTGGATATTTTCCTACTCCTATATGTCTTGGAGTAATCTGGAAATCCATGCCTCCAAGATACGTAAACCCCCAAGCCTCGTGTGCGACCTGGGTGCTCTTTGTTTCCCAAGACCTGTGATAGTAAATCTCTCTCTCTGTATTTTTGAAAAGAGCCACGAGAAGATTCGGTAGTCAATGATTGCTGAAAGAGGCAATTAATCATGTTATTTCTTAACCCATGAAGTTCAAGAGGTGTTAATAATTATGTAGTTTAACATATCTTACCAGTTGTTGGAACACTTCCTCATCTGCGGGGTTTTTGAAAGAGACACTTGAAGATGCGGTTGATGACCTCGCTCTTAACCAGTTTCAAGCGCGCTCGTTTGCAATCCCGGTAAATGGCGGGGAGTTATTCAACCACACACTCTCGGTATAATCTAAGCAGTGCGGACATATTTTGGCTCCTTTTGTATTCAACTCTGACAGGTTACTAAGGGCAGAAAAATCATTAATGGTGCAGAACAACATGGCGCGTAGAGTAAAGTTCTCTCGTTTGTCCGCATCCCATACATGTACCCTTTTGTTCTACAGTATTGCAAGATCTTCTACCAATAGTGCTAGGAACACATCAATATCGTTGCCAGGTTGCTTCGGCCCTTGGATAAGTAGTGACATCAAAATATACTTCTGCATCATACACAACCAAGGAGAAAGGTTATACATGCACAGAGTCACGGGCCAGGTGCTATATCGGCTACTCATGTTACCAAAAGGATTTATTCCATCTGTACTCAACACAAACCTTATATTTCTCGGTTCCACATCAAAATCTACAAACATCCTATCGATGTTCCTCCACTGGGCAAAATCAGCAACATGTCTTATCATTCCGTCTTTCTTACGCTACTCCCAGTGCTAACGCATCAATCTTTCATCCTTGCGGTTTACAAATAAACGCTTCAAACGGGGGATTACAGGAAGATACCACAACACCTTAGCAGAAGGTCCTTACTTCACCTCGATGCTCTTCCCATCATCAGAGTCATGTTTACGCTTATATCCGGATGCTTTGCACACCGGACAAATATGTAAGCTAGCATACTCTTTACGCTATAGGATACAATCATTCGGACATGCATGTATTCTTTCTACTTCCATTCCTAATGGACAAAGAATCTTCTTGACATGGTAGGTGGTTCTCGGCAACACATTTCCCTTTAGAAGCATGTCGTGAAACTCTTGTCGGACTAACCATTGTTTATCTTCAATTTTAGTAGTTCTAGAACTGATGACAACCTCGTGTATTGCGGCTTACAGCCCGAGAACAAAGGTTTCTCCAAGTCCTCCATCAAGCTCTCGAATTTACCAAACTCTCTCTCACTATAGTTCTCTTCAGAATCATGTAACATCTGATCCAAATTATCATCCTGCGACCTATCCTCATGATCAAAAGCATAGTCCACAACTGGCATATCGTTGTCTCTCTCGACTATGTCATAACTACCTTCTTGTGTACTCTTCTCTTCACCGTGACTGGTCCAACATTTGTACCCTTTTCTGAAACCCCTTCGAATCAAGTGAGCTGCGATCTGTACTGAGTTGCTAAACATCTTGAAATTATCACAATCAATGCATGGACAGTACATATATTTCATCCCCTCTTCAACATATCCAGCTCGGCCGCTCTTTTAAAAGCTGACACGTCTTTAATGTACTCTTCACTCACACGGTTCTCAATGTACATTGAGCTTCGGTCTATCTACGCTACACAAGTAACAAATGGGTGTCAAAAAATAATTATTACCGCTACTACATAGTAAATCAGACTAGCTATATATACTTACACGTACATGACATGCATCTATATATATTACATAGGTATATAGCTAGCTAGCCACGTATTCATGACATAATAATGATAAACAAAAATATATTGAAGCTAGTGAACTACGTACCAGTACTTACCTATTCTGAAATTGAGCAAACTCAGCATAAGGGTCCAGTCCTTAAATTTACTTCTGAGACTGCCAACTACGACCGGTTACTGATACACAAGCCTGTATCGGTACTTGCCGGTTGCACCCTCCACCCTAGGGTAGGGTCGTGGACGTCCGTTACAAGGCTCCACACTACCGCCCTACCCCAGTTCAAATTTGAAGCCATTTGCCGACGAACTATCGGTTCAATGATAGCTCGTTATTTTATGTGAGACAGTGAACATTTGTTTTTATGTAGTACTTAAATAATACTAGATTTGTCGAGGTGAATGTGGCCTTCAAAGTAAACAGGGTGATTACATAGTGGTAGGTCATATCTAAAAACTAACATGTCATTTCAACATTTTATTTTAATTAAATTAATTTTGGCAATTACTAGTAATGCAAGTATTGTAGTTAAATAATTATGGAGATCGTAGGATCAACATGCTCAAAAACATGCAACTTGCCTTGCGGGTCGACGACTTCGACGAGGTCGCATAATCGTGGACGATTGATCCGGGCCTGTGATCACACACCTCGGACTCGCCAGGAGCTAACGAGAAATACACCAGAAGTAAATTAAATCCGCGCTTGCGACTATACAAGCTAGGAACAAATAAAACAAAATCTATTAAAAAGAAATAAATTGCAATAAAACTCAAATGGCTTGGTTTGGAATTTTTGGGAGTGTGGTATGGAGGAATGGGTGCCGGAAATGAACTCGAATCGAAGAAACAAATTGAAAGGGGGTATTTTTGAATTTTTCTGGGCTCGAAAAATCAGCAAAACTCACTGTTCACCGTAATGAACAGTGCGGCTCGCCCAACTCTTCGCACGGGAGCACGCGCGCACGCACGGCGCGATTCAAACCGCGGAGCGGGCCAACGGCGCAGCCCACGGGCGCGCGAGAAGCACGCGCGAGCGAGCGAATCGGCCGGTGGGCCGTTGGCTTCGGCCCATCCTCGCGCGCGAGCGGCCACAGGCCGAGCGAGCGCGCGGGAACGAGCACGCGCAAGCGGGGCCGTCGGATTATGCGCGAATGGCTCCGATGCGATCACTGCGGTTCGGGGAGGGGCTTCGTCTACCTCCAGCCGCGCGGCCCGACGAAAAACAGGGCGTCGCCCCTAACTCCGATTCGAGCTCGTCGGTGCTTCACTGGAATTAAGGCTAGCACCAACGTGCACAGGGGAGTAAGGGAAACCCGTTTTTGGTCTCAGACCAGCGAGAGGGTTCACGACGACGATCACGGGCGGGAAGGAACGTGGTGAGTGGAGAGATGCTTCGGGAGAAAACTGGAAATGCACAAGCCCGAAGGGCTGCGGTTTGAGCATCCATGGGGGATGGGTTTCAAGGGGAAAGCAGAGGTTCAAAGCGGGAAGGCTCCAGCTGGGCTGTCCACGGGGAGGTGGCGGCGGCAGGAAATGGCTCACGGTGAGAGATCACAAGGGGCATGCTCTTGCCAAATTGAGCGGGGCTTAAGCTTTGAGGTGGTATGAGGGAGCTCTAGCCGGGAGGAATCGAACTTTACTCACGCAAGGAGGGAGATCGGCTCGGGAAGCTCACCGGGACCAGGGGAGCTCGACGACGACGAAGGAGGGGAAGGGAGCTCAATCGGTCGCTCTGGGAGGTCCACTGGAGTGGCACGAAGTGCTCTGCGGCGGCCGATTGGGTTAAAAGGGGTCGGGAGAGGCGGTGGCAACAGGATCCCGAATTCGGCTCCGCCGGCGCGTGGAAAGGGCTGCGCGGGAAGCTTCACCAGGGAGAAGGAACCGCAGGGGAGAAGGACTACGGCCTCTGCAGGAGTTGGCGAAGGATAGACGGCACGGGTACGGAGATGTACACGCGGACGGCTCACCTCGCTTGGGCGCACGGCGGAGCTCCTCTCCGTCGATCTCGGCGCGAAGAGCGAGGGCGGGAGAGACAGGGTGGTTGGGGAGAGGCACTGGCAGGTGGGACCGGCGGCAGGGGGCGCTGACCCTGTGTGTGAACGCGCGGAAGAAAGTGGCGCCGCAAATCGACCGCGGGAGACGCAGGCGCGTGGGAGCGAGCGGGCGAGCTCGATCGCGCCAGCGCAGGAGGGCAAGGAGGGGGTGGCACGAATCTCAAGGGAGATTAAGGGTTAGGGTTAACTGGAGAAAAGGCAACCAAAATCCAAGTAAAGCAAATTGAAATGTTGAATTTTGAGGTTGTTTCAAAGAACGTGGCCAACAATAGCGTGTTGTGAACCTCGGTGGGCCTTTCGACGGATATCTGCATAGCTTTTCTGATGATCCTGCGCTATCTTCATTCTGTCCCTGAGTATTCTCACATGGGTTTCTGCATCCTGAGCAACTTGTGGGCCGAGAAATTGTCGTTCTCCGGCATCGGTCCAATTTAATGGGGTTCTGCATTCTCGTCCATATAATGCTTCAAATGGTGTCATTTTAATACTAGCTTGATAGCTGTTATTATATGAGAACTGTGCAAACGGCAAACAGGTACTCCAAGCAGCTCCATATACCAATGTACAGGCTCTCAGCATGTCCTCCAAAATTTAGTTTGTCCTTTCTGTTTGACCGTCAGTTTGTGGGTGGTATGCTGTGCTGAATGTTAAATCGGTGCCCATTGACTCATGTAGTTTCTCCCAAAACTTTGACGTGAACTGTGCTCCTCTGTCAGACACAATCTTCTTTGGTACTCCATGTAGTACCACTATTTTTGTCAAATACAGCTCTGGTAGCTTGTTCTTTCCATAAGTTTGCTTAATCGGAATGAAATGTGCCACTTTAGTCAACCTATCGACAATGACCCATATAGCATCATAACCCTCTTGTGTTCTGGGTAGACCTGTAATAAAATCCATACCTATATCGTCCCACTTCCATTCTGGCACCGGTAAGGGGTGTAATAATCCCGATGGCTTCTGATGGTCAATCTTAATCTTTTGACACACATCACACTTTGCTATATATTCAGCTATCTCTTTCTTCATTGAATTCCACCAGAATCTCTTCTTCATATCTTGATACATTTTTGTACCACCTGGGTGTATTGATAACTGTGATGAGTGAGCTTCTGCTAATATTAGATCTTTTAATTCTTTCTTATCGGGAATACAGTATCGATCACGGAACCTCAGAATTCCTTTCTCATCTATCAGGAAATCTGTCGAGTTCCCTTCTTGGTGGTTTTTCTTGAGTCGCTGTATTTCTTTGTCTTCATCTTGGGCGGTTTTAATTTGATCTGTCAATAAAGGCTGAATTTCTAATGTTGCCATAAATCCTTGGTTAACCACTGTTAGCCTTAATCTTTGCATATCCTTTTGTAACTGTATTGGGTACTGAGCTTCACTAGCTATACTCTGGTATGCTTTTCTACTGAGCGCATCTGCCACTACATTTGCTTTCCCTGGGTGATACTGCAAATCGAAATCATAGTCTTTAATTAACTCCAGCCATCTTCGCTGTCTTAAATTCAACTCTGGTTGTGTAAACAAGTATTTCAAACTCTTATGATCCGAGAATATTTCGCAATGATTGCCCAACAAGTAATGTCTCCATATCTTTAATGAATGTACCACTGCCGCTAATTCCAGGTCATGTGTTGGGTAATTGCCTTCATGCGGTCGTAACTGTCTTGATGCATAAGCTACGATCTTCCCATCTTGCATTAACACACACCCTAATCCATGTCGTGACGCATCACAGTATATCTGAAATTCTTTTTCTGCATTGGGGAGTATTAACACAGGTGCCGTGGTTAACTTGGTTTTCAGTCGTTGGAAACTTTCTTCACATTCATCCGTCCATTTAAAAGGATTTTCCTTCTTGAGGAGCTGAGTAAGTGGACGAGCAATTCTGGAGAACCCTTCTATAAATCGGCGGTAGTAACCCGCCAATCCAAGAAAGCTTCTAACCTCCGTTACTGTCTTGGGTGGCTTCCACTCCATGACGGCGTTAACCTTCTCAGGATCCACTTTAACCCCTTCTTCCGAAATAATATGACCCAAAAATGCAACCTCCTTTAACCAGAAATTACATTTTGGTAGCTTGGCATATAGTTGGTGTTCCCTCAGCTTAGTCAAAGCAATGTGTAGGTGTTGTCGATGTTCCTCTTCAGTCTTGGAGTATATCAGTATATCATCAATAAACACTACCACGAAATGATCCAACTGATCCATATATACCATGTTCATTAAATTCATGAAATATACTGGAGCATTGGTTAAACCAAACGGTACCACAGAAAACTCATATAATCCATATCTGGTTGTAAATGCAGTCTTCTCTCGATCTTGCTCTCGGATTTTTAATTGATGGTAACCCGATCGCAGGTCAATCTTCGAGAATACCTTGGCTCCTCTTAACTGATCGAACAGATCATCTATCCTTGGTAATGGGTATTTGTTCTTAATTGTCACTGCATTCAGCCCTCTGTAGTCGACACACATTCTCAGACTTCCATCTTTCTTTTTCACAAACAGAACTGGAGCTGACCAAGGTGATATACTAGGTCGGATGAATTCCTTCTCTTTCAGATCATCTAGCTGTAACTTGAGTTCTTTGAGTTCATGTGCTGACATTCTGTACTGGTGCTTTGTAATTGGTTTGGTGCTGGGTACCAATTCTATAGCGAGTTCAATCTGCCGATCTGGTGGCCTGCTTGGTAATTCTTCTGAAAATACATCCGGGTATTCATCGACTACTGGCACTTGACCTTCTTCCTTTACCATCATATTATGGACCTTCCCTTTTACACCTTCTATCAACTTTGGATCTGTTTTCACTGTCACATGCTGACCTTCAGGGCTAGTCAGAGTTACTGTCTTATTCTCACAGTCCACCTTGGCTTTGTTTTTAGTAAGCCAATTCATTCCCAGGATAATATCTATCCCTTTCATTTCCAATACCAGCAAATTGGTTTTGAATTCTACCCCTTTAATTTGTAGATTTAAATCCTTACACCCGAAATGAGCTTCCATCCTATTCTCGGGTGTTTGCACAGCATAATGGTCTTGCAGTGAAATAAGTGGCAATTGATTTCTTGAAGCAAAATCCATTGAAAGAAAGGAATGTGTTGCACCAGGGTCAAATAAAATTAATGCTGACTTTGAGTTGACTAGGAACATACCAACGATGACGTCAGTAGCTCCTGCTGCATCTTCGGCGGTGATATGATTGACTTTTCCTTGAAAAGTTGTCTTGGGCGTGCTTCTGCCTAGGCCTGCTTGATTGGTCGTGGATGTTCCTGGTGGAGTTCCCGTTGTGATCCCCGTGGGTATGTACTACTTCGGGCCAGTAGGACGCTGTAGATATCCTGTTGAGGGTGTCGTTGGGGTGGTAATGACTGGCTTAACATCCCTCTGTGTCCTTGTCTGCATTTTTGCCACTTCAGAAGGCAATCCTCTCTTCGGGCATTGGTCCTTAAAATGACCAACTTGATCACAATGATAGCAAGCATTCGATCTTTGCGGGCACTGTCGAGTATAATGATTTCCAGAACAAATGTTACATTTAACTGCTGTTGATTGAGTATTGCTCTGTTGTGACTGTCCTGTCTGCTGAGGTCTTTGTAACCAAACAAATTGTCGACCGGTTTGTCCCCGGTTCTGTGGGGTTGTTACGACCCTTCCTTTTTGAGGATTGTTGGAATGCGACGGTGTGGACATAGTCTTCCTCTTTCGGACATCCTCCATCTCATTCCGTGCTCCTTCCGAGGAAATCAGACTATCCACCATTTCCGACAGATTAGTAAACTTCATTGCAGAGATATGGTACTTTAAGGATTTCTGTAATCCTGCTCTGAATCTTCTCATCTTCTTAGCTTCGGTTTTAATCTCATCTTCGGCATAACGAGCAAGATGATTGAACTGATGGAGATACTCTATTACAGTACTGCTTCCTTGCTTCAAATTCAGGAATTCTTGATACTTGGCTTCCATTACTCCTGCAGGGATATGTACTTTACGGAATGCTTCTTCAAATTCTAGCCATAATACATCGTGGCCTTCTTTCATTGCGTGATAGCTGATCCACCATGTGGCGGCTGGTCCTTGTAGTTGGTGGGTTGCATACAATGCCTTCTCTTTATCATCACACTGGACTGTCTTCAATTTTCTCTCGATGTCCTTGATCCAGTCATCAGCTGCCATTGGATCTGGTGAAGTGGAAAAGGTAGGCGGCCTTGTCTTCTGAAAATCTGTCCATCTTGAGGTGATCGGGCCACCCTCCCGATAGCCAGTGGATGATGAAGCACCACCAGTTACGGGAGCCCTAGCGGCGATTTGCTCTATTAGTCTGAACTGTTGCTCCATCAATCGGGTTTGATTTTGTTCCATTACTGCCATCATCTGGGCCAAAGTGGCTGTGATATCGGGTGGTTGGCCTCCACATGTCGGCTGATTACCTTGACCTGACCCTTGCCCTGCCATTGAAATGCTGCCAATAAAATCTTGGAGTTAGAGCTGCAGCGGGGTTTTAATAAATTACAGATAGGTACGTGAGAGTAATGAATTCGGGATAAGTACAGAGCGAGCAAGGTGGGGTCAAGAGCAAAAGGGCAAGAAGGAAGTTTGGAAGGTGGTGGAGTACAGATAACATAACCAAACAAAGTAGTAGATAATTAAACATAATTTTACTTAATACAAGCCGATGTTCTACCACTTAGGGTCTTTACATACAACTTGCTTTACATACAAAAGTAGTCTATTACACAAGGTACTACTACTACTATCGCATACTAAACTCCCACTACTACCCTGGTACTTTCCACTGCTGCTGCTGCTGCTGTCTACCAGCCACTGCTCGGCGGACGACTTGCTGTGTAGCGGATCCGTTCCTCGGGATCCTCCTCTTCTTCATCCTCCGCTGGTGATGGCGGTGGCGGGGCCCTGGAGGTGGAAGGACGAAACATGCCGCGGTACTCGCGAGCAGTCATCCTCCTACGCTGCTGCGGCTGCTGCTGGGCCGGATCAGGGACACCAGGGGATTCTCCGCTGTCGGACATCTCTCCCGCCTCCACCATAAGGAAGCGCTGGAGGTCTCGAGTCAGCTGTTGCACCTGCCTCTGGGATGCACGGAGCTTGAAGTGCAAGTCCTCATTCTCATCCACCGCCCTGAAGTAGAAGGCCTCCTGGTATGCAATATGACGGGTCGCCACTGCTAGGCGTGGGTCGTCATACTCCGTCATCTCCGGTGTAGAGTAATATCTTCCTTGATCAGTGACCCGGGGTACCAGGTCAAATGGAGACTGGTCAAATTCTTCGTTATAGTAGTCACGGAGGTGGTGTACTGCCTGCCTGGCAGCATCCTGAATGGCATCTTCTTCTTCAATCCGGTGGCCATAGAAACGTAGTGGTACATCTGGGCGCACTGGCAAGGGTTCCAGTGTAACCCTGGCCTTCCATTCAAACCTTTCATTCCCTTCAAATTGCCCAATGGTGTGAAAGATAGGCTTGTGCCACTCAGTTGCCCCTAGGAATTGCTGCATTTCCCAGAGCTGCATTGGCCACCCTGCAATGTCCTCGGGCCTTGAATGAATCTTGTGCACTATCTGCTTAAAGACAGAAATTTGAAATTAGACAAGGTTAGGCACAAATAATTTGCAAAGCAAAACTTAAGCAAAACTATACTAAGACAGGTAAGGTAGCACAAGAAAGAAGAAGGAAGCAATATTTCTTATATTTTGTGTAGATTCTTTTTAAATTTTAAAATTAGGGTTTTGCTATAAAACAGCACTCCTACTCAGCCTTAGGTCTTGGTCTGATCAAGCGAGCTCGCTCGATACCACTACGTGCGCCCCATTTCTAGGAGCGCCCGGCAAATCGCATCCGTCTGATATGTACGATGGCGGTGTCCGAACAATGAGGATAGCACAACAAAGACACACTTACGGGCAAAAGAAGTTCCAGTTATATTTACACATAATGCACGTCGGCTAGAGTTGACACTGGCGGATAGCCCAAATATAAATACATCACGAAATCCCAAACGCGCTTAATCGCGATTAAGGCCTAAAACCACGAGTCTTCAAAGAAACTTGATCATCGGAGTCCTGCTCCACGAACTGCACATTTACCTCCTGAACGCTGTTTGATGTTGATGGGCAAGCAATGAGTACATCGTACCCAGCAAGTTACAGGAGTAATCCGTAAATAATTACATGCATGGATTCAACGAGAAAGGGAATTCATGGTTTAATATTTGGTGTGGATGCAGTTTTGGTTTGTAAACAACTTCAAAGCGGAAAACAATAATGACAAATAATAAAATTGGGGTCTTGAAACATTAACTTCTTCAATTACTCAGATTAAGATGTCAGAAATACTACTTATGCCTTGCTACTGGAATCACCCATCAAACACAGCTTCATTAACCGGAAGCACGGCGTATTCGAATACAATTTAATTTCACTCTGCAGAGTTGCTCAGCTTTACCCACAAGATTTCTCATAATCTCAATGTCAAGCTATAAACACACGCCCGCCGGTGTGCGACTGATATGAGAAATCAAAGTCTTTCGCTGCTCAAATTACTAATTAACTGCCATCCGATAGATTAAATCCTACGACCAGACTGGGTATCCACGGGCCAATGTGGAATGCTACCGCCCGAGTCCGTGAGGATCTATCGTTGTGCGTGTGGCGAGCACTCGCCCACACCGCACCCTTACTCCTGTGGTAGATCAACAATTTGAGCAGTTTACTGGACTCAGATCGACGAATCGAACTTATGGTTGAGTGATTACTGTGCTCTAGACTCAGCATAAGGGTCCAGTCCTTAAATTTACTTCTGAGACTGCCAACTACGACCGGTTACTGATACACAAGCCTGTATCGGTACTTGCCGGTTGCACCCTCCACCCTAGGGTAGGGTCGTGGACGTCCGTTACAAGGCTCCACACTACCGCCCTACCCCAGTTCAAATTTGAAGCCATTTGCCGACGAACTATCGGTTCAATGATAGCTCGTTATTTTATGTGAGACAGTGAACATTTGTTTTTATGTAGTACTTAAATAATACTAGATTTGTCGAGGTGAATGTGGCCTTCAAAGTAAACAGGGTGATTACATAGTGGTAGGTCATATCTAAAAACTAACATGTCATTTCAACATTTTATTTTAATTAAATTAATTTTGGCAATTACTAGTAATGCAAGTATTGTAGTTAAATAATTATGGAGATCGTAGGATCAACATGCTCAAAAACATGCAACTTGCCTTGCGGGTCGATTTACTTCGACGGCGAGGTCGCATACCATCGTGACGATTGATCCGGGCCTTGCATGTCACCTCGGACTACTTGAGAGCTAACGAGAAACACACCAGAAGTAATTAAATCCGCGCTTGCGACTATACAAGCTAGGAACAAATAAAACAAAATCTATTAAAAAGAAATAAATTGCAATAAAACTCAAATGGCTTGGTTTGGAATTTTTGGGAGTGTGGTATGGAGGAATGGGTGCCGAAATGAACTCGAATCGAAGAGACAAATTGAAAGGGGGTATTTTTGAATTTTTCTGGGCTCGAAAAATCAGCAAAACTCACTGTTCACCGTAATGAACAGTGCGGCCCGGCCCAACTCTTCGCACGGGAGCACGCGCGCACGCACGGCGCGATTCAAACCGCGGAGCGGGCCAACGGCGCAGCCCACGGCGCGAAGAAGCAGCGGGGAGCGGCGAATCGGCGGTGGGCGTTGGCTTCGCCCATCCTCGCGCGAGCGCCACAGGCCGAGCGAGCGAGGCGGAACGCACGCGCAAGCGGGCCGTCGGATTATCGCGAATGGCTCGTCGCGATCAACGCGGTTCGGGAGGGGCCGTCTACCTCCACCGCGCCCGACGAAAACAGGCGTCGCCCTAACTCCGATCGAGCTCGTCGGTGCTTCATTGAATTAAGGCTAGCACCAACGTGCGCAGAGGTAAGAAACCGTTTTGGTCTCGCACCAGCGAGAGGGTTCACGGCGGCGATCACGGGCGGAAGGAACGTGGTGAGTGGAGAGATGCTTCGGAGAAAATCGGAAATGCACAAGCCCGAAGGGCTGCGGTTTGAGCATCCATGGGGGATGGGTTTCAAGGGGAAAGCAGAGGTTCAAAGCGGGAAGGCTCCAGCTGGGCTGTCCACGGGGAGGTGGCGGCGGCGGGAAATGGCTCACGGTGAGAGATCACAAGGGCATGCTCTTGCCAAATTGAGCGGGCTTAAGCTTTGAGGTGGTATGAGGAGCTCTGGCCGGGAGGAATCGAACTTTACTCACGCAGGAGGAGATCGCTCGGGAAGCTCACCGGGACCAGGGGAGCTCGACGACGACGAAGGAGGGGAAGGGAGCTCAATCGGTCGCTCTGGGAGGTCCACTGGAGTGGCACGAAGTGCTCTGCGGCGGCCGATTGGGTTAAAAGGGGTCGGGAGAGGCGGTGGCAACAGGATCCCGAATTTGGCTCCGCCGGCGCGTGGAAAGGGCTGCGCGGGAAGCTTCACCAGGGAGAAGGAACCGCAGGGGAGAAGGACTACGGCCTCTGCAGGAGTTGGCGAAGCATAGACGGCACGGGTACGGAGATGTACACGCGGACGGCTCACCTCGCTTGGGCGCACGGCGGAGCTCCTCTCCGTCGATCTCGGCGCGAAGAGCGAGGGCGGGAGAGACAGGGTGGTTGGGGAGAGGCACTGGCAGGTGGGACCGGCGGCAGGGGGCGCTGACCCGGTGTGTGAACGCGCGGAAGAAAGCGGCGCTGCAAATCGGCCGCGGGAGACGCAGGCGCGTGGGAGCGAGCGGGCGAGCTCAATCGCGCCAGCGCAGGAGGGCAAGGAGGGGGTGGCATGAATCTCAAGGGACATTAAGGGTTAGGGTTAACTGGAGAAAGGGCAACCAAAATCCAAGTAAAGCAAATTGAAATGTTGAATTTTGAGGTTGTTTCAAAGAACGTGGCCAACAATAGCGTGTTGCGAACCTCGGTGGGCTGGCCGACTGCTCTGCCTCTGGGAGAGTGCCGACCCTCGGACACTGGAGACCATCGACCCATTTGATCTGCTCGGGCTCACTTCTGGTACCGACGAGGCAGCGTCGAGGAATGCAAATACAGGGCGACGGCGCCACCGGCCGTGGCTCGAGGAGGCCGGTCTCGATAGCACCAGATATTGAGTTCTGGACTTCTAAAGAAGGGAGAGATCAGAGATGAGATCTCTCTCTCTCTCTCTTCAAGGGTTTTGGTTCAGTCGGGTGCACCGCGCATCCATTTGCTGCTGTCAGATCGAATCGAATGGCTACTTTTCTCCGGAGCATGGGATCGTGTAGCATCCATTCTGTATCGCGATTATAGTGATTTACCATCTGGATCGTGATCTAGGTGCGATACTAACCAAAAGCGATCCATATTACGACATGTATCACCCAGCCAAGGTAAGATCGTAGAATCGTATGATCCTAAGACACGTGTCATAATACTGATAACTTTGGTCATGTGTCTAGAAATTGTCTAGTTTTTCCTAATTGTTGAATTCCCAAAATCCTGAAAGTAGTAATTAGACTTTTATAAGTTCTCAGACTTCAATATTCTAATTTTGGAATTCCTTTTTCTCAATTATCTAAATTTCAATATATCAATTCCCAATTTAAAGTTATAAAATTTATAATCATTTAATATTTCAATCTATTTATCTTTCCATAAACTGAATTCCCTATTCATGATACAGATTCTATAATCTGGCACACCAAAAAAATTATTTTGATTTTACAATTTTCAAAATTTATATATACATAAATTGAATTCTCTATTCATAATTTGGTATCAATAATCTGATACAGCAAAAGAATTTTAAAAAGCTAAACGCTTGAAGATTAGATATCGGTACAAACTCTCAATACATAAATTGAATTCTCTATTCATAATTTGGTATCAATAATCTGATACAGCAAAAGAATTTTGAAAAGCTAAACGCTTGAAGAGTAGATCTCGGTACAAACTCTCAAAACTGCATGTGACTACTGACCCGCGCATGGTCTTGGATGAGGCCGAAACGCCGTCTGCTCACTGGACTTCGAAATGGAGACGCATTACGTTCAGTCGTTCATCACCAGGATATACAGTAGCGAAAGAACAAAACTAAGAGGACAAATTAACTACCATTGATTAGCAGGAAAATAAGGCCAAACAGCACACCATGCACCTTGTTTTGCTCGTACGCTCCAACTAATGCCACGTACAATTGCATGCAGCATGCGTTTCATGCATACATCTAATTAACATTAGAGATACCCTTAACATTAATCTCCTGCATCCATACAAAATCAAAATAAAACTTAATTAGATGGGAAAATTGGATATATGTCACTACTTATTTTAGCATTCTAGGATTTACCACTCCTCGCAATGTAGTTGATTATTTGCCGTGGATGCCATCTATTTCTCTAGGATTTGCCACTATGAATTTTGCCCTTACCTCTTCTTCCTCCTCCTAGCTCCCCCTCTTTTCCTCCCTCATCCATGGTTGTGCCACATCAGCATCCATTGCTTCTGTGGTTCCAGCTGCTCACCTTTGGCGCCTCCTCAACTCCAACCCTGACGCAACCCCCCACCCCTTGAAGCTCGTGGCCACCATGGCGGCCTCCATGACACCTCGCCAACCGCTCAGTGACCCCAACCCCGCCTCCACCGCTCACTGTGTCTTCTCCCACGGCCAGGCTTGCACCAAAGGCTCACCAAAGAGTGGCAGGGATGGCAGAGAGATGACGAACTCTGGGCGGCATGGCAATGTAGGTGGAGTGGTTGGTGGCAGCTCTTTGGTGGTCAGTGGTGTGGATCTGGTGGTGGAGTAGTGGTGGCGAGGTAGATGTAGTGCCACGACGAGCTAGCCCAGCCTCACCGGCATGGAAGTGGAGAAGGGAGGGTGGTAGCAAGGACCGAGGAAATGGAGATTGAAGTGCCGGGCTCAATTGGAATGCAGCCAGATCGCCGTAGAGCATGCCAGCATCGAAGGGGGTGAGGAGGGCTAGAGCACCAAAATGTGAGCTAGTTTTATTATGCGGCGGCCATGGACGAAGACGAGTAAAGAGGTAAGAGAAGGAGGAAGAAGAAGGGGAAGAAAAAAAAAGAGGGGCAAAATAGATGATTCAAGCTTAAAAGTGGTAAATTCTAAAGAAATAGATGCATTGGGAAGGAACAAGCATAGGGAAGCTGCATCCTTTAATATATGCCAGGCATGCGACATCTCTCTCTTTTCTTTCTTAACGATTAGAGTTTGTATACAATAAATTTTGTATATCAATCACCTCGATCTAAATTTAGTCTGAATGGTTATAATTTGACTCCACCGAATAGATAGCCAGACGTTTTTCTTTTTTTACCGATTAACATGAGAATTTCCTCTAAGTGTCCAATTAGTATAGGTATTGATTGATTGCTCCTAACAGTGAGAAGCTTTTTTTAGATAGAGATTGTAATGGTCATATTGGTATAACTAGTGGGGGTTTCAAATGGTGCATGTAGGTTTTGGTTATGGCAATAGGAATCAAGAAAAAGAAGATGTCTTAAATTTTACCGTAGCCTACGACCTCATGATTTTGGTTATGTCAAAACCGTTAGTATTAAATACAATCGCAGACGATTTTGGTTTAGAAATCGTCTGTGTTGCTGCCAGCGCTAAAAATTATCTATGAAGAAATAATATCACAGACAGTTCATAGTTAACACCGTTGTGAAGTATCACGGATGGTTCTTAATAAGATCCGTCTATGATATTACCAAATATCATAGATGGTTTTTATTTAAATCATCTGTGATAATTAAGTTATTACGCATCGTTTATATTAAAAATTGTCTATGATAATTTTACTTATTAATTGTATATCCGTCGACCCTCACAGATCTGTCTTAAATTATAGATCTATTCTCACTGCAGGTTACTACTTTGAGGAGGTGGGGTTTTGAGGCCATTTGGTAAAGGAGACCATGGATTTGGCAAGGGTGATTGTAGATCCATTTGTTCTTGACTATCTATGGCTAGTAATTTATTTCTAATTGCATTATATTTTAGATCTAGCTTTTAATAAAGAGATAATTGAAGATGGTTTAGATCTAGCTTGATGTAGAGAGAATATTATTTACATCTAGTATGGTTTAGGGTTTAGCTAATTCATAGTCTATTTCTACTTAATTCAATTTAATTAATTATTCTTCCTACATATAGGTACTTTACATCATATATAGCTAGTATATTAATTAATTAATTCAATATTTAATACTAAATTGTTATATGTGTAACGTAGGACCAAAACTGCATGTATACTAAGAACCGTGAGTGAAGAGTACATTAATGGCGTGTCTGATTTTACAAAAATTGCCAAGGAGGATATATTTAATAAGGGGGTAGAATATATGTAATGTTCATGCATTGACTGTAAGAATCTGAAAATGTTTAAGAACTGAGCGCAGATCAAAGCATACATGATTCAAAGGGGTTTCAAAAAGGGGTATGTATGTTAGACCAATCATGATGAAGAGCAGATTACATAGGAACGTAAATCAATGATATGTCGTCAGATGATGTTGATTGTGGTTCTGATTCGGATAGGCTACATGATAACAATCTGTATCAGATACTTCATGATGTAAAAAGGAATTATGATGAGAGAGAGTATATCAAATTCCTATATCAAATTCCAAGACTTGATAGAAGACTCGAAAAAACCTTTGTTCACGTGCTGCAAGTTAAAGTACACAAGGTTGTTAGCTGTGCTTGAACTGCTGAAATTGAAGGTAAGCAATGATTAGTCCGATAAGAGTTTTATGGCACTGTTAGGTTTCTTAGTGGACATACTTTTGGAGGGAAACGAGTTGCCCAAAACCACATACACAGCCAAGAAGACTCTTTATCTATTGAGAATAGAAATAGAAAGAATACATGCATGTCTAAACGGTTGTATTCTCTATTATAAAGAGTATGCAAATATGCACGTATATATGGTGTGCAACGCATTCCGATACAAGTGTAAGAATCAATCAGATAACGGTGATGGAATAGAGGTAAAGAAAGAACCTCTTGCTAAGCTGGCATGATATCTTCCTGTAATTTCCCATTTAAAAAGATTCTTTGCGAACACAAAGGAGTCAAAAATACTACGTTGGCACTCGGAGGAGCGTAAGAAATATGGAATGCTAAGAGACCTTACTGATTCTACCCAGTGGAGAAATATCGATAGGAAGTTTGCAGAGTTCGATGTAGAATAGAGGAATATAATGTTCAGATTGAGTACAGATAAAATGGATCCTTTTGCTAACATGGGTGTAGGATAAAAGATAACCGACTAGAGGGGGGTGAATAGGAGGTTTTAAAATTCTTAACTAAATTAAACAATTAATGTCTAGATGATAACTAAGCAATCAATTAGGTGATGAGCAATTCTACACAATATCAAGATTCTAGGCATTTGACAATAAGTACTAATGAGCAAGATCAAATACTATAAAGAACAAGAGACAATCACAATGACACTTGATGTTTTTACCGTGGTATCGGAAACTTGCCAGTTTCCACTAATCCACGTTGAGGTTAGCCCGAACTAATCGGACCGGCTCCACGAATTAAGCCGAAGCACCTCGAATACTCTTGGTAGCTCTTTATCCGCTCCGGAGATGGCGAGCTCCACACCACTCACAAACTTGCCCGGGCTTCTTCACAAACTTCCTTGAAGAAATCACCGGCATTTGATCTTCCCGCCGTCTAGGTGCCGGCAAGTACCAAGAGAATAGACCTCGATTTCACTTGACGACGCTCAAGTGCACAAAGGATCAACTAAAAACAAATGCACTTGAAAAACTCTCCACTAGCTCAAAATGAATGCTCAAGAGTGCAAAGAGAGTGGAGTGAATACTCTAGGGCTCAAATGAGTTCGATAAACTTCAGCAACCTGCCCAAGTGCAGGTGGAGGGGTATTTATAACCTCACCAACCAAAACTAGCCGTTGGATAAAATTAATCTTGAAAAATCAGGGAAATCGGTACTACCGCCGTTGAAAGTGCGGTACCACCGATTTTTTACTGTAGCAAAAAGTAACGGCTATGTCAGGCGGTCAGAACTAGCTGTTGGATTTTAGTGCGGTACTACCGCACTACGATACTACCGCAGGTAGGTGCGGTACTACCGCACTGCAGATGTACCGCCGTGTATAAATCGGTGCTACCGATTTCTTTGCCGCTAAGTTCTTCTTGGGGATCTTTCTGGAAAAAAACGTTCCGACAATCGGTACTACCGCAGTACCATGCGGTACTACCACATTGCGGTACTACCGCCATTCATAATCCGGTACTACCGATTTTTTTGAGGTGAAGTCCCCAAGAGGATGCTCTTCTGGAAAAATCATTCCGACAATCGGTACTACCGCTGTATCATGCGGTACTACCACAGTGCGGTACTACCGCCATTCATATTCTGGTACTACCGATTTTTTAGAGGCTGAGTCCCCAAGGAGATGCTCTCTGGAAAAAACGTACCGCAAATAAATCGGTACTACCGTTGTGCGGTAGTACCGCAGTTTATATGCCGGTATTACCGCACTGCGGTAGTACCGCAGGATGGTGCGGTGCTACCGATTTTTCTGAGAAAGCACAGTGAGATTTCAAACATATTTTCAAATGCATGTATGATTCTAGATTGATCCAGTGTGCACCCAAACACGCTATCAAGCTACTTTCAATGATCCCTCTTAATAGTACGGCATCTAACCTATAATCCGGTCTTCCACCTTTTCTCCTAAGACCGGTAAACCGAAAAGAGATCGTAAATTTTATGTACCTCAATCTTGATACTTCTTGAGCTCCAAATTTCCTTTGTAGCTTGTTCTTCACTTTTGCACAAATGAGACTTCAGCTATACATTCTAACACATATGTTAGTCCCATATTCTTAATTTGTCATTAATTACCAAAACCCTAAATTAGGGGTCTAGATGCTTTCAATCTCCCCCTTTTTGGTAATTGATGACAACACATTTACATTTTATAAGAGAAGAAAGATTTGAATATACTACTTGAAATTTTAACAAGTTGTATACTCAATTTTGTTTACTCAAGAAGGTAGAATTTAAATTTTCATTTTAAATTGATGAATACAAGTGATTCAATTTCATTCTAGAGTCAAAAAGTGAAACACTCCCCCTACAAGTACGCAAGGAGTGCGATAAAACATTTTTTTCAAATCACTTAGCGTACACATTCAACAATCAAGATTAATGAGCTGAAATTTAGATAACATAAATAACGAAAGCATTTTGTTCGTTACATCTCACAGAGTTCATCACACATAGAAATAAATAAACATTCAAAGTGTTATTACACCACATAAACTATTACAATAATAGCAAACGACAAAGGTAAAGCTTGATAGATTGACTTTTTCTCTTCTACACTCATCCACTTACTTCTCTCCCTTTGGCATCAAGGACCAAAAAGATCATTCTTGAGGAGCGGGGTCTTGTGCGTGAGGAGAAGGACCACGGCGAGGACGGGGGTTACGCACGTAGTGACGAGGCGCTACGACGTTCTCAAGAGAGGTCATCCGGTCGCCAAGAGTGGTAACATGTCCGGAAAGAGATGAGATATCACCAGAGAGAGAAGAAAACTGCTCGGTGAGAGAAGTTATGTTGCCGCTCATTGTGGCCATATTGTCAGTCATGGAGGTCATGCTGCCACTTAACCCCATGAGTGCAGAATAAAGCTGGGCCATAGAAATATCATCACCTTGCGACCCTTGCTCCCCCTGAGGCTGAGAAGAGGAGGAAGCGCCAGGATGCGCACTTGGGCGAGGAGGCAATAGAATCTCTCTTGGCTTATAAGCCTTATGCACTCCTCCTTTGCCATCTCTGAAGGGACCGATCTTGTGAATGATAAGCTTCATGATATAGGGTGCATAATTAATCCTGCGAGACCTATCATTCTTAGATTCGTCCATCCCATGAATCATCAAATCAACCACATCAAACCGTGTCCCTGAGGTAATGTAGTGGATCAAGTTCCAAACATGACCTCTAACAGCATCATAGTTTCCACTTTTTGGCATGATGGTTTATTGATGATCTTGTGAATTAAGTTGGGAACGGGCAGAAGATGATTAGCCTTGTCATGCACAAACTTCTGGCTTTGATCATAAAATTGAGAACATTGGTGAAGGGCAATTGCTGGGCTGGCAAACACCTTTTCATATTTGCTGGAGAAAGTGGTTAGTGCTGCCTCAAAATCCGCCTTGTTTGAGCTCATGTACTGTTCCCCAGTCATCATTTCCATGTGCTCAAAGTTAGGGGAAGTCCATAAGGTGGCATAAAATTGCCGAATCAACTCTTCATTGTAGTCCGACTTGAGAGTCACAAGGTGGTGTACTCCTGACTCTTGAAACATGCGCCAAATGCCAGCATACGTAGGAATGCCATCTATATGTTCCTAGTCAACATATTTATGATTGACAAACTTAGTGTGGAGGAAGAATTCTTCATACACTTGTTCCTGAAATTGTGTATAGAATCTTGGATTTGAAGTATTCTTGGGGAGGAGAGACTGCCTTTGAGATCTGATGATAGCATAATCATCATAATGCATGCTGTGAATGTCATCTCGGCGGTCACTGATAAGAGGACCCTGATCCTCATCATCACCATCTCCTTCATCTTCATCCCCTTCCTCAGCCACATCAGGAAGTTCGCTATCAGAGGAGTTCCCATAGCGGTTAGACTCGGTATCGGAACCATTGGGGGTTCCATCATCACTATCCTCCTGAGTCTGCTCTGGCTGCTCCTCATGTTCTGGCTCAACAGGAGGAGGAACATGGGCAGGAGCGTGACGAGAGGAGCCTTGTCCTGCACTCCCGCTACTTGCATATGCTTTCCTCACCGGATTTCTGCTTTCGGCGACCTTTCTGATAGCATTCCGAGTCTTGGGAGCCATCTTGAGATAGACAGAGAAAGAGGGAGTCAAAGAGTGCTGGAGATTATGAAAAATTAGGTTGAAACTGAATGAAGACAAGTTGCTGGAATTTTTCAGGGAAATCGGTAGTACCGCAGTACATAATGCGGTAGTACCGGGGTGCGGTAGTACCGCTGACCTTTGCGGTAGTACCGCACAGCGGTAGTACCGAGGTCAGGAGCGGTAGTACCGCCATGCGGTAGTACCGCGCTCTCGAGCGGTATTACCGATTTTCCTGAAATTTTCTAGGGCAGATTTATCTATGATTCCAAGTGATGTTTTTGATGGATATGACCCAATAGAAAGATGTAAAAATATCAAACATCACTAATCCTAGCAATTTGCCCAAGAACGTAGCATCACAGCATCCACATTTCAAATTTTAACCTAGATTCATGAGAGAGTCCAAAAAGAGATGAAATTTCGGGTTTAATTCGATATACCTCAAGGAATGGAGGAGGAGGACACTTATGCAGAAAAACGTCCAAGAACCACAAAAATTCCACCGGATTTGGAGATCGGAGTGGAGGATTTGAGAGGGTTCTTGGGGATGAAAGAGAGGAGAGAGAAGGAGAGAGTTCGGGCGTTTGGAGTAATGAGTAGAGAGGGAGCGGTTTTGGAATGAGGGGGAGAAAAATCCAGAAGTAACCGACCTCTTTAAGAAAAATCGGTAGTACCGCACTTACTCGCGGTAGTACCAAGATCATGTAGTACCGCGTCTCACTATGGCGATGCAGTGCACGCAGTAGTACCGCTGCAGATGAAGCTCATGGTAGTACCGATTTTTCTGGGACTTCCTGATTTTGAGGTTGAAAGAAGAATTTATGCAAATGATCCCTAGTTTTGCACTCAAATAAGAATCATTCAGGATTATTATGCATTTGTGAGCCTAATTGACATTTAATAAAATAGTTTTTGTGATCATACACGATTTTGGCAAAGATTTTTGATAAAACAACACAAAAAAATACCCAAATAACCAAAGTAGCACTTAAATACATGCAACAAGGGTTCAAGTAACATTTGAGAAGTCTAATACATTTAACTCATTTCTCAACTTGCAAAAACGGCTTTCATCTAATGGTTTGGTGAAAATATCCGCTAATTGGTCTTCGGTTCTTATGTGGCTAATGTCAATATCCCCTTTACTAATGTGATCTCTCAAGAAATGATGTCTAATATCTATATGCTTGGTTCTTGAGTGTTGAACTGGGTTATTGGCTATTTTCACCGCACTTTCATTATCACATAAAAGAGGCGTTTTACCGAATTTGATTCCATAATCCATTAATGTTTGCCTCATCCATAATAACTGTGCACAACAACTTCCGGCGGAAATATATTCGGCTTCGGCGGTTGAAAGAGCTACGGAGTTTTGTTTCTTTGAGGACCAAGATACTACGGATCTTCCTAACAATTGACAACTTCCAGAGGCGCTCTTTCTATCCACTTTGCAACCCGCATAGTCAGAATCCGAAAATCCAATTAAATCAAATTTTGCACCTTTTGGAAACCACAAGCCTATACTAGAGGAATGTTTTAAATATGTTAGAATTCTCTTTACGGTCACTAAGTGGCACTCTTTTGGAGATCCTTGAAACCTTGCACATATGCACACACTAAACATAATATCGGGCCTAGATGCGGTGAGATAATGCAAACTACCAATCATGGATCTATAAAGCTTTAAATCTACCGACTTACCTCCTTCATTTAAGTCCAAATGCCCGTTGGTATCCATGGGAGTCTTGATGGGCTTTGCATCCTCTATGCCAAACTTCTTGGTCTCTTGCATACTTGGTTTAGCTAATGAAAGTCCCATTTCTGAGTTATTTAATTTGGAGTCCAAAAAAATAACTCAATTCTCCTATCATTGACATTTCAAACTCCCTAGACATCATATCACCGAATTCTTTGCAAAAATCTTGGTTAGTAGAACCAAATATGATATCATTAACATAAATTTGACATACAAAGAATTCATTGTCAATAATTTTAGTAAATAATGTTATATCAACCTTGCCAATTTTGAATCCTTTTGAGATTAGAAAATCTCGAAGACGCTCATACCATACCCTAGGGGCTTGTTTAAGTCCGTATAGCGCCTTTGAGAGTTTATAAACATGATTAGTATTATTAGGATCCTAAAATCCGGGAGGTTGCTCAACAAACATAAGTTCCGTTATTTTTTCCATTTAGAAATGCACTTTTAACATCCATTTGATAAAGTTTGATATCAAAGCATGATGCAAAAGCAAGCAAGATTCTAATTGACTCAAGTCTAGCTACGGGAGCAAAGGTTTCATCATAATCTAATCTCTCGACTTGAGTATAACCTTGAGCAACTAACCTTGCTTTGTTTTTTACCATAATTCCATTTTCATCTTGTCTGTTGCGGAAGACCCATTTTGTACCAATTACATTTTGTTCCTTAGGCATTTCCACCAAACTCCATACTTCATTTCTTGCGAAGTTGTTTAGCTCCTTATGCATAGCATTAACCCAATCGGGATCTTCTAAAGTATCATCTACCACCTTTGGTTCAATAGAGGAGACAAACGAGTAATGTTCGCAAAATGAAACCAATCTAGAGTGAGTTTGAACACCCTTACCCACGTCACCCAATATTTGATCTATTGGATGATCCCTAGATAATGCATTGTGAATCCTTAACGGTTGAGGTTGTTCATCTTTTTCTTCATCTTGAACTTGAATAGTACTTGAAGTAGAAGAGGTATGCGGTTGAACTTGAGTTGAAGAGGATAGATCATTTGTGTCCTCTTTTGGTTTGATGCTCCCAATTTGCATGTTTTCAATAGCCTTTCATAGTCCCTCATCACCTACATCATCCAAATTTTCTTACACTTCTTCAGAGCCATTAGTCTCATCAAATTGAACATCACAAGATTCTACAATTATTCTAGTGCTTTTATTGAAAACTCTATATGCTTTGCTATTAGATGAATAACCTAAAATAAAACTTTCATCACATCGACTTTGAAATTTTGAGAGCCGAACACCTTTTCTTAGGATAAAGCATTTGCATCCAAATACACTTAAGTAAGAGATGTTTGGCCTCCTTCCCATGAGGAGTTCATAAGAAGTCTTTTTCAAGAGACGATGTAAGTAAATGCGATTTATGGCATGATAGGCGGTATTGATGGCTTCCGCCCAAAAGATGTCGGAAGTGTTATACTCATTAAGCATTGTCCTAGCCATTTCAATTAATGTACGATTTTTCCTCTCTACAACTCCATTTTGCTCCGGAGTGTAAGTTGAAGAAAATTCGCGCTTTATTCCAAGTTTATCACAAAAATTCTCAATTTTTGCATTCTTGAACTCGGAACCATTATCACTTCTATCTTTCTTTATTTTAAAATCAAATTCATTTTGAGTCCTTTTTGCAAAGCTTTCGAAAATCTCGGGGACATCACTCTTGTCATTTAGGAAGAAAACCCATATATATCGGGAATAATCATCCACAATGACCAAACAATATTGTTGCCCCCTAAGCTCTTGTAGGTTGTTGGCCCAAACAAATCCATATGTAAGAGCTCTAATGATCTAGATGTTGATATGATACTTTTAGATGGATGAGAATTAACCACTTGCTTTCCGGCTTGACAAGCGCTACAAAGCTTGTTTTTCTCAAACTTCACATCCTTCAAGCTAACAACTAAATCATTTTTGAAAAGCTTTTTGAGTTGAACCATGCCCACATGACCCAATCTTCTATGCTATAACCAACCCAAGGAGGTTTTAGCTAAAAGACAAGTTGTCAAACCCGAGTCATTTGAGCCAAAATCTACTAAATAGAGATTTCCAAAACGAAAGCGTTTGAATACAATTTCATTATCCTTTTCTTTTGAAATTAATACACCATCTTTTGAGAATGAGTAAATTAAGCCTAGATCACATAATTGAGCAATAAATAGCAAGTTGAAATTTAATGTTTCTACCAAAGAGACATTAGAAATGGAATGGTCATTAGAGATAGCAATTTTACCCAATCCTATTACCTTTCCTTTCCTATTATCGCCAAAGGTGATCTTCTCATTGCCCCCATTTTCAAATGTGGTGAACATCTTCCGGTCTCCGGTCATGTGTTAAGTGCACCCGCTATCTAGCACCCAATGTCGACCACCGGTATTTTAGTTCACCTACAAAATAAAATCAATTTCTTTTAGATACCGAAATTTGTTTGGGTCCTTAGAGGTTAGTAACCAAGGCTTTGGGCACCCAAATAGCATTCTTTTTAGCGCTTAAAATTGAAGTGCCAATGAATTTTGCAATGATCTTCCCACTACTAGATTTCTTTAGCAAATAGCAAGAATCAAATAAATGAGTAGAAGCAGTTTTTGTTTCTTGGTTTTGCTTACCAATTGACCTCACAAACCTTGTGACCGGTTTTGAGGGTTTCTTATCTTTCTTGGGCACATACCCAAGTCCCTCCTTGTTGAATGAGCATCTTTGCTCACTCAACAATTTGTCAAGGGTGGCCTTACCCTTGAAGCATCTTTCCAAACTTTTATTCAATTGATTAACTTGATCTTTTAATTTGTAATTTTCAACAACAAGTTCTTCATCACATAAGTTAACAAAATTATTGATACTTGAACTACAAGACATGGTATTTAAATCATCACATGAGGTAGAAGTATTAATTTTAGCATTTTCTAGGCTAGGCACATCATTCATAATATCACAAGTAATTCCAATGCTAGAAATAGATTTGCTTGATGTTTCTTGGAGAAGTAAGGCATGAGATTCAATTAGCTCCACATGTAACACTTTAAGAGATTCATGCTCGTTCTTGAGCTTTTTGAATTTTGCCTTCTCTTTTCCAAAAAATTCATTCAAGTTAACTAGCATATCCATCAATTCATCATATGAAGGCTCATCATCATCATCACAAAGTTTTACCTTTTCTCCCTTGACCATGAGACATGTGGGAGTGGAGAATAGTGATGGTGCCTCTTTGATGGCTATGCCGACGAGTCCTTCTTTTTGGAAGAATCTTCTTCATCGGAGTCGGAATCCGAATAATCTTCATCGGAGTTCCATTCTCCAATATGAGCTTCATTCTTGCCATCCTTGTGAAGCCTTTTGAAGAGCTTCTTCTTCGGGTTGAATTCCTTCTTCTTGAATGACTTGCCCTTGTCGTCCTTCCTTGTGGGGCATTGAGAAGCGATGTGCCCCTTCTCATTGCACCCATAGCAACGAATGTTACTATAGCGCTTCTTGTTGTCAAAAGATCGCTCCTTCTTGCTTGATCCTTGTCCTCCACTTCGGTGTGGATATATTCTCATGAACCTCTTCATTCTTTTCACAAGGAGAGCCATTTCCTCCTCGGACTCATCTTCCTCATCCTCGGATTCTTCGCTTTACACCGCTTTGGCTTTGAAAGCAGTAACCTTCTTGCCCTTGGAGGAGGATTACTCCAAAAGTTCTTCCTTGTCCTTTTTGTACAACTCATTGGTAATTAAATTACCCAATAGTTGCGTTGGCGTCATTTTTGGCAAATCGAGCGAGTTGAGGAAGAGGGTCACCAACACCTCATATTTTTTCGGCAACGCCCTAAGCATTTTTCTCACAATATCAAGATCGGTTAGTGACGTGCCGAGGCCCTTGAGCTCATTTACAATATTGTTCAAGCAAGAGTACATCTCATTGATACCCTCGTGTGGCAACATTGTAAATGTTTCATACTTGATCCTAAACCGATGCAATTTAGCTTCTTTGACCAACATCTCATATCAAGACCGTGGATGTTCCCTCATGGATTTCCGAGAGGGTTGTTCAAATAGTATGAGCGGTTTCTAGGTTGCTCACCCTATTGAACTCATCCGCGTTCAATGCTCCAAATAATGCATTCATTGCTTGGGCATCTAAATGAGAGTTACGAGTATCTTGATCTGTGAGGTGTGATGGATCAAGTGGCATAACATAACCCTCATTTACTATTTTCCATATGCTCGGGCTCATGGCTTTGAGATAAATTGACATTCTAATTTTTCAATAAGAATAATTTGTGCCATCAAATTGTGGTGCCTTGCCTATTGCAATCTCCTCGTTAGCCATCCTTTTCTCTCTAGACGGTTAAGTCTAATGAATGAGAGACCAAGTTCTGATACCACTTGTAGGATCAAAGATGACCGACTAGAGGGGGGTGAATAGGAGGTTTTAAAATTCTTAACTAAATTAAACAATTAATGTCTAGATGATAACTAAGCAATCAATTAGGTGATGAGCAATTCTACACAATATCAAGATTCTAGGTAATTGACAATAAGTACTAATGAGCAAGATCAAATACTATAAAGAACAAGAGACAATCACAATGACACTTGATGTTTTTACCGTGGTATCGGAAACTTGCCGGTTTCCACACGTTGAGGTTAACCCGAACTAATCGGACCGGCTCCACGAATTAAGCCGAAGTACCTCGATCACTCTTGGTAGCTCTACACCACTCACAAACTTGCCCAGGCTTCTTCACAAACTTCCTTGAAGAAATCACCGTCATTTGATCTTCCCGCCGTCTAGGTGCCGGCAAGCACCAAGAGAATAGACCTCGATTTCACTTGACGACGCTCATGTGCACAAAGGATCAACTAAAAATAAATGCACTTGAAAAACTCTCCACTAGCTCAAAATGAATGCTCAAGAGTGCAAAGAGAGTGGAGTGAATGCTCTAGGGCTCAATGAGTTCAATAAACTTCGGCAACCTGCCCAAGTGCAGGTGGAGGGGTATTTATAACCTCACCAACCAAAACTAGCCGTTGGATAAAATTAATCCTGAAAAATCAGGGAAATCGGTACTACCGCCGTTGAAAGTCCGGTACTACCGATTTTTTATCAGAGTAACAAGCGATGCGCTATGTCGCGGTCGAACTAGCCGTTGGATTTTAGTGCGGTACTACCGCCGTTGAAAGTGCGGTACTACCACACTGCGGTACTACCGCAGGTAGGTGCGGTACTACCGCGCTGCGGATGTACCGCCGTGTATGAATCGGTGCTACCGATTTCTTTACAGCTAAATTCTTCTGGGGGATCTTTCTGGAAAAAACGTTCCGACAATCGGTACTACCGCAGTACCATGCGGTCCTACCGTAGTGCGGTACTACCGCCATTCATATTCCGGTACTACCGATTTTTTAGAGGCTAAGTCCCCAAGGAGATGCTCTCTGGAAAAAAACGTACCGTAAATAAATCGGTACTACCGTTGTGCGGTAGTACGCGTTAGCTTATATGCCTACTACGCCTCGTAGATCGCGTAGTACCGCAGGAAAGTGCGGTGCTACCGATTTTTTTGAGAAAGTACAGTGAGTTTTCAAACACATTTTCAAATGCATGTATGATTGTAGATTGATCCAGTGTGTACCCAAACACGTTATCAAGCTACTTTCAATGATCCCTCTTAATAGTACGGCATCTAACCTATAATCCGGTCTTCCACCTTTTCTCCTAAGACCGGTAAACCGAAAAGACATCCTAAATTTTATGTACCTCAATCTTGATAATTCTTGAGCTTCAAATTTCCTTTGTGGCTTGTTCATCACTTTTGCACATATGAGACTTCAGCTATACATTCTCAACACACATGTTAGTCCCATATTCTTAATTTGTCATTAATTACTAAAACCGTAAATCAGGGGCCTAGATGCTTTCAATGGGCAGCCGACATGACACTTGGTCAGTGATTCTTTACATCTACAATCTTCCTCTTTGATTGTGTATGAAACAGAAGTATATTTTACAGTCGATACTTATCCAAGGGCTAAAACAACCTGAGAATAGTATTGATGTGTACCTAATACCATTGGTGGAAGATCTTAAAATACCGTAGATTGAAGGGGTACAGGTATAGAATGCACACAAATGAAAGAACTTAACTTTACGTTCATTATTGTTCTGCACCATAAATGATTATCCTATCTTTACTAACCTATTGGGGAAGAGGACAAAAGGGGCCAAAGCATGTACTCACTACTTAGATGATACCGAGAGTGTATGACTGAAGCACTCGTGTAAAACCATGTACATACGCCACCATACGTTCCTTCGGAGGGCTCATCCATACCATAGGATGAAGTAATAATTCGACGGAGAGAAGAGGACAGTTCAACTCCAAGACATTTAAGTGGAAAGAGGTATATGATATGGTTAAGGATTTAGATGTTATGCTCGAAAGTGACCATAAATTGAGGACTCGTGATAAGAACATCTGGAAAAAAAGATCAATATTTTGAGACTTACCTTATTGGGAGCACCTAGAAGTTCACTACTACACCAACGTCATGCACATAGAGAAAAATGTACGTGACAGCTTGATTGGACTCTTATTGAAAATTCATGACAAAACAAATGATGGTGTCATCGCACGGCTTAACTTGGTTAATATGGACATCAGACCTACGTTAGCACTAACAAAGACTGATAAAGGACGAACGTACATTCCCCCTACTTGTTACACTATGTCCAAGACTGAGAGAACTGAACTAACCAGAATAGTAGTGCTCGCATAGATGTGTTCAGTACCGATGAGTTGAGGAGCTCCTAGTATGAGTTCATAAAGGAGATTTGGGAGCTTGACTATATACTTTTCAAGATCCCCTTGTTTTAGTGTCGCTGGGTTCATCTCCTATAGATGAAGGTCAATAAGTATAGTGTCACTACCGTAGACCTCAAACGTATTGGATATAAAGACAAAATATTCGTACTCGCTAACCAAGTTATTCAAGTTTTTTATATAACCGACCAAGCAAATAAGAAGCGCCACATAGTTCTTCGTGGAATAGTCGAAATAGTTGCACGGGAATGAGTTGAGACCATGTATGATCCATATAAGAACGTGAGCAAAGACCAAAAAATGAGCTGGAGACGAAAATTTTTCGATCGTTCAAGATCTCGGAAGAATACCAGGCCTCCGTGTGATGACATGTGTTGCTAGCGACGTGCAAAGCGTGGAACAATTTCAAGATCATGCGTATTAAGAAATACATGGAGAAGGATCTGATGCCCTTCCAGAAGCAGCCGTTCTTGAAACTGCACTGGCAAGAGTTTGTGACAAAGACGACACATAATTTTAAAAGTGAAATCTCCAGGCAAAAAAAATACGCACCCCTATAGACTCGGCACCACTAGGTAGGTGGGTAAAATCCCGCAATTAAGGAAGGAGGACGAGTAGGCAATCCTGCAGGATGCCTCCCCGCCATTTGCTGGGATCCCTGACAAGCGCGCCTAAAACTGGATAAGAACAAAGTCATCTACTATGTCGTCGAGGGCATCTCCTTTCGAAACCCTACAGATGAGGAAGTGTCCCACTGCCTAGTTAGAAATCAAACTACCTAGTTTATAATTACTCCATAACTTCATAGGATGTGAAATGATATGTTAGGCACTTGTAGGAAGCACTGAGTGTAGAATCTTCCTAGGGCTCATTCCAGGTAGTTAGGGAGAGAGACATACTCTTCACGGACCTGAAAAATAAGGAGCCCCTAGGTCACATGAGAGGCATTGGTCTTTATGTTATATGGAAACATAGTTTCTTAGAGGACTCTGGAGCGTACCAAAGTAAGAAGAGAGCCAAAGCCGAGTGCGGGGCATGGCTACGAGAGGAGATTAAGGTATCCCTTAGAGAGAGAGATTGCTGATGCTGTTAGAGAATAGATGCAACAGCAGATAGAGAGTAGGCAGGAAAGGTTTAGGGGAAATCAATTAGAAGCCTCTGCCGCTCCTGTGCTAGGCAGCCCCCCAACCATCAGAGTAGCTGCATGTCCAACCCTACCTTAGAAAGTGACCACAGATTTCCTGTCAATGACATTCTGGTAATAATTATTATTTTTAGAATGCTCGATCTATTGATAGGCCTATTGGAGTAGCTAATTTTGTATTGTTATGTAGGTGGATATGACGTGTAAGCTCCAAGTGAGACATGCCTCCATTGTCTTGTATGCTACTTGAGTCTAGGTGTATCTATCTGGTGTCGGGGTTTTGGTGCGCGGTACAACTCTAGCACCAGGTTTTGCAAAATGGAATGTGGAAGGTATTCATATCAATTTTGAGGTTTCCCGCTGCAGAGGTCGTGACTCTAGAGCAAGCCATTGGTATATTCATTCAGTGGTCTAAGAGAAACATCTGCCTGGAGTCTCCTGCACCGGCGCTAAGTCCACACGAGCTATCTGCACTGGAGCTACCTTCACCAGAGTTACCTGCACTAACGCGGCAAGAGCGTGGTGAATCACATGCATCTACATCTCGTGCCCGGTCGACTATCATGAAGTCAACCTCTAAACAGTGAGGCGGCAAGGGCAAACCGAAAAGAACTAGTGGCATCCTCTACTTGCCATTGGCCCAAAAATTCATGCTATGCGAGCCATTGGTCATCCCGATAGAGCACCTCGAAACCCTAGGATTGGCTTGCTAGAGATTGCATGCATGGTATATAGAACAGGCCAACAAGCCAGATGGACAATAGCGCTCAGGTATCAACGTCAAATTCAGGCCATATCATTTTCAGCATGAGATTCATGACTGTGTCTTCACGGTGACCTTCGAAAACTTGTTCTTTCTCTTCAACCTCGATGCCTCACTTATTTGATGCTGGACACTGTAAGTGTATACAATCACGGCCTACGTTCATGCAATACCAATAAATATCATATATAACTCTTTGCTTTTGTGTGTGTGTGTGTGTGTGTATACATGGTGAGTTAAGCCAGATTAACAAAATCACCGGTAAGTTTCCTTGACCCATACTTGGTATCCATGAATATCATCAAGGAGAATACATCTTTCATCGAGAATTACATGACGATGGCATTAGTGGCTCACCGCAATAAGGAATTCATACTTATACCCTACAACCAGGGGTAAGTGCTGCACTAGTGGCTATACTTATTGATTTGTACTTTATAAGTAACACAATTCATATTGATGCCTTACAACCAGTTGATGGAGAGGTATAGCGAGCAAAAATGGATCTTCACATAGTGTTTATTGACTTGGAGAAAGTCTATGACAAAGTGCCAAAAAATCATGTAGTGTTCGCTTCAAAGAAAAAAAGTATCAACAAAGTATGTTACCATAATGAAGGATATGTACAAAGAAGTTGTGACCAATGTCAGAGTATGTAGTAGCGATACTAATGACTTTTCTATTAAGATATAACTACATCAAGGGTCAACACTGAGCTCATATAGTTCTATCCTAATAATGGACGAGATCACGCGGGATATACAAGGAGATATCACTTGGTGTATGTTTTTCGCTGATGATGTAGTGCTAGCTGATAAAAGTATAATATGTATCGAAAGGAAACTAGAGTCGTGGAAGAAGACTTTAGAATCGAAGGGTTTTAGACTCTGAGTATGTGAGGTATGATTTCAGCAGTGCTAGGGCAGATGATAGAGATTTTAGTCTGGATGGATAGGTGGTGCCTAAAAATAATACTTTTCGATATTTGAGATCTATGCTACAGTGGGACAAGTACATTGGTGAAGACGTGAGCTATGGGATAAGAGCGGAGTGTGTGAAATGGCGCAAAGCTATGGGTATCTTGTGTGATAAAAAAGTCACTCAAAAGTTAAATGGTAAATTCTATAGGACGACAATCAAATATGTGATACTATATGGAACGGAATGTTGGAGGCCTAAAAGACATGTATAGAAGATGAATGTAACCGAGATAAGGATATTGCAATTGATCTGTGGTCAAACAAGGTGAGATCTCGAATTCACAATAATGATATACGTGATTAGATGAGGGTAGTATCAATTGAAGAAAAGCTTGTATACATGATTAGGTGGGATCTCGTTTGAGATTGTTTGGACATCTTCAATTGAGGCTTTTTAATACAGTGGTAGGTAGTGCAATTTTAAGATGTATCAAAAATATAAGAGGCAGAAATCGACCAAAACTGACGTGAAAAAAAGTTGTTAAAAGAGACACGATGGATTTGAATGCATACAAAAAAGTTGACTTTCGATAGAAACACAGAGGGATTTAAATGCAACCAAAAAATTGGTTTTGAATAAGAACATATAGAAGTTAACATCCACATATTAAAACCATGACACAAGTAAAAAGGTTTAGGGACGATATTTTGAACTCTCGGTTCAGATGATAGAATGTAAGGCTTAAGATTTTAGTATTGTAGATTTTATTACAATGCTCTCGTTTATTTAATCTTAAAGAGGTTTTTATTTCTGATCTGCTCTAATTTGTTTAAAAAAACCTTTGTTGTTATTACTGTTGTTACATTGACTGCTTGCTAGGCACTACCAGAGTTCACATAAACCATGTTCATTCGAGCCAAACATCGATGTAAGCAATTCCCGTATCATCAAATCCTCCAAAATTCCTCTGTTCCAAAACACCTCGCTAAGGCACCAGGTCAAAAAATTTCTACGAAGTGAGTAGGCTTCATGCAATAGCTTGATCCCACTTTTTAACACACTTCATGAAGTTAATTTCATGACTGCAATAACGATATCCTTTTGACGACACTTGCATAGTTAATACTATCAGATAGCAGGCATCACAAACCAGACAGAACATGCAAAGCTTGCTGATACTAGGTCGAAGAACACACTGTTGTCTACATGGTAAGGAAACAATTTGATGAAACACAAAGCGCTGCATAGAAAGGACCACATGAACACACAAGCAACACGGTTCCATCCCGTTAATCTTCCATAGGATTCTCTTCGGTCTGCTGCTGAGAAACTTTAACCTTGACCTTTGTTTCTTGAACTGAAACCTTCTTGGGAAGCATTTGAATATCCTGCTCCAACTCCTTAGCATCCCTCTCCCGTTCCTTGGTCTTACCCTGTTTCTGTCTGTTAAACAAATTCAGTACATATGAGGCAAAGAAACTACCATTACAAGAATGAATACTCAATGAATCACAGTACAGCAACCAACCTGTCTGTAATATGTTTCTTCTGCCGGTCATGTCTAATCTTTGTAATAAGCGGGATAGCCTTCAGAGTTTGTTCAGTGACATTCCGGTCGTAGCGCTCTGGCCTGTTCCTCTTCCTCTCAAACTCGAAGGTGGAGTCCTGGTTGATTCAAAGAATGGATTGTGGTTCACACAACGAAAATAAAATATGCTCTCTACTTACTACTGCCAGGATATTGAAAATAACAAGCTCATTACCTGTGTCATGTCCTTGCCGTGCAAGCGCCTGTATGCTTTTGTCCATTTAACCTTACGAGGATTCCTCTTCATCTTGAAATTTTTATGGCATTTTGACCGGCAAAAGCGAAAGATCTGCCAAGGAGAGAAGATCCAATTACAGGGCACCAACGAAATCCAAATAGATAGAGAACTGAAGCTACAAAAAAGGCCCTAAAAAATTACTTCCAAGGCATGAATCACATAATAATTGCTCTATTTTTCACTAGGTATTGGTAAATTTCTCTGAAAACTTCATATGTGATGCAACACATAGAAACAAAAAAAAGCGAAACATAGCAAAGTGTTAATAAATCTAAAGAAAAAGAAAATGTTTGCACATTGACCTGTTTGCTACTAGGTTCTTAGTACAAGAAATACCATAAAATTCAATAGTCCAATACATCAACCACATATGAGGCCAAAGAAATATGGTAAGTACAGAGATATTCACATCCTATAAAATGCCGTACTCTTGTTACATACTAAAGTGAGTAACTAAAGATTTCTCTAGCACAACTTAATATGAAGTCCTAATGCATGGTGAAGGTATCACACGTTAGTCAGGAAAATTCCAAACAGCACCGCTGTTTTTTATATTTCAATCCCCAGTAAAAAAAATTGCCAGAAGTTCTTAATAAGGATTATTCATCAAAAATATTAATAGGGTTAAGTAGATACATGCCACTGCAAAGTTTCCACTTTCGAAATATGCCACAACAAAGTTCAAAATTGGAGATATGCCACTCCATAGTGAAAATTCTTTCGAAATATGCCATTTATGAACAACTTAGGACCATATTGCCCCCCTCATTCTTCTTCCTCCTCCAGCCTCCCCTTCTTCCCACCTAATGTGGCGGCGTGGACAGAGGCTGGCAGCTCACAGAATCTCCTCTTGGTAGAAGGTGGCAGCGACATGATTTCCGGTGGCAGCGACAGTGAGGAGAGGGAGGCGAGGCAGAGCAAGGAGGAGAGAGGGTGGCGGGGAGAGGTCGCGCAAGTGGTGCACGGGTGGGGCGGCAACCATGGGAGGCGGTTGGGGAGGTGGACATTGGGAGGGGGTGTAGAAGAAAGGGGTATTTTGGTCCAAGATGGCATATATCGAATTTCGTCAACTCTGGAGTGGCATGTGTCCGATTTCGAACTTTGCAGTGGCATATTTCGAAAGTGGGAACTTTGCAGTGGCATGTATCTAATTAACCCATATTAATAACACTGATTTTATAAATCACTAGTAAGATACCCATGCGTTGCAACTAGGGGTGAAAACGAATCGAATACAAATCGAATATTACCCTTACCATATTCATATTTATATTTCGTAAACAAATACGAATTTGAATATTCTCAAATATGAATTTGAATCAAATATTGTAAAGAATACGAGTTCGAATTGAATATCTACTCAATTCGGTCCGATGCGGATATTCTCATAACTTATGCAATATGAAGATATTAATGATATTTTATCCTCGCACAACACGCTTAGTCATTCTAATTAATCTACTTCACCTAAAGAAACACGAAGTCACATTGAATTAAAACTTATCCAATTAATTAGTCATATTGCAATAAAATATGTATATTGCTTCGTCGAATACGAATACAAATAATCCAGATAAAATAATATTTCAGATGGTAAAAGTCCATACCATATCTGTATCCATATTTTTATGTGAATTCAAATACAAATACGAATACGAATATGAGAGAAATTGTTAATCAGATGGAAAAATCTCTATCGTATTCGTACCCTATCGAATACGGTAAACAGAAAATACGGATAATTCGTATCCATTTCCCACCCCTAGTTGCAACAGAATTGAAATACATTGTGTACTTTGCTAATATGACAAACAAATAAGTAGTAGAAGTTTCAAGTGCCCCAGTTTCTAACCTGACCAAAGTATTCAATATTGATTTCAAACAGATCAACTTCCAAGCATATGCCATTCATACCATTTGAATGTCAAAGTAAATAATAAGAACAGATGGGGTATGCGCTAACAGTGCAACGTATGACACTTGTACTAAACTTGTAAGAAATCCAGTAAGGAAATAATTGTTGTGATTACTCACTCCATTAAGTATGAACAATGTTTCAGTAAAAACATTGTGACATAAAATCCAACAGTTGCACCACCCTAATATGACATCACTTTACAAGACTAAGAGTATAAATCCCTTGGTGTGCATCTTGAATTTCATTATGATTCTGATATGGAATTAATATAGTCAATAGCAAAGGAAAGAAATTTCACGCGAATGCACAGGAATAAGATTGGTTATGTAAGTTGAAATAATCTAAAGCAAAACCCTTGCACAGCATCACCTCTTACAAGACCATCTGACTAAAACAAAGATCTTCCATGGAATTACTCCCCGTCTTCCCCTACATGCAAAAGATCTCATTACACCACATGCGCCATGATCCATACTTCCTCTAAACTTTGAAGGATCCCAAGCAAAGAAATGAACAAACACCTTATGTGAAAACTATCGCCATTCAACCGCCAACACTAAGCCTCACGATCTCCCTCGCAACCACCACCCATCGCATGCCCCCAAGCAATAGTAGAGGTGAGCTCGTGCCTCGAGACCAGAGATCAAGCACCCCACGGACCCTTCGTCAAGCACCTCATGGGCATGCTCCTAGAGAGGACCCAGGGGTTCGGGAGATCTTAGCGCGCACGCCGACGTGGCGAGGTCGTCGATGGGGGAGCCAGTGTCCACAGCAGTGGCGAGCTCGTGGGCAGCCTGGCGTACTTGGAGAGCTTGAGGGAGAGGGACGCAGCGAGGCGCGCAGAGCAGTCGACTAGTCATCGCAGGAGTCGATGCGTTCCAGGCGCTTGGCGTGCTCGTGGGTGAGGATGGTGTCAAAGTGGCGCAGCAGTGTGTCGTGGGCGCGGAAACAGCGGCCATAGACAGGGCAAAGGTGGGCAGTGGCAATGGTGGATGGGGCGGGGAGGTGGTGGGAGGGGTGGAGGAAGTTGGCAGAGAGGTCGAAGCGGCCGAAGGAAGTGGCGGTGAGGTGGAGGCGGATGGCGACGTTGTAGAGCGGGTGGTTGGAGGGGGCCAGAAGGCGGTGAGATCCCAGAGGATGGCAATGGGAGTGGTCAAGGCGGGGTTGCCATTGGGTGGTGGTGGTGGTGGAGTCTCTCAGCCATAGGCACGGTTCCTCTCGTACTCCCCCACCACATGGTGCTCCTCCACCGTGCGGTGCTCTTCTCCCGCCTCAACTACTCCCCCCGCCACAACCGTGGCTTGCTGCCTGCCTCTCACCATCTGTCTCTATTGTCACCCTCTCCATCTCCATCCCCACCACAGTCTAGGCACCAATAGCCATCATGGAGCCAAAGACTCCAAGCCTCATCCTTCTTCGGCGCAGGGAGAGCGTGACTGGGGATGCTTCACAAATGAGCTTGACATGTTTATTGTTTTGAGCACACCATTTGGACCTCATCTCACGACCTCCTCATGCTTACCCTCGCTATCGTCATTCCCGTGCTCATCGGCGAGGGTGATGCGGCCGCCGTCTCCGCACACCTCGATGTTGGTGTCACCCGCCTCCACCGAATCCGTTGTTGCTATCTCGCGTGCCGCGCTCGCCTTTACCCCAACTTATGGGTGGGGCCTAACAGGCCACTACTACGGCTGAATTGCTGTCAATCCTCGATTGGGGAAGTGAGGAAAGAAGTAGAGATCGAGAGAAAAGGGGGATGGGAGCATGATGGTCCAATCTAAGGACAGAAGTGGGGAAGGATAAGTTATGGGGAGATCGTGGGTGCAATTGCTACTGTCAGTTGCAAAGGGTGGGACGCACTACGCCTGCACAAAAAAAGGGAAAAGAGGGAGCTTGATGATAGTGTTCAAGAAGGCGCTAGGTAGGCGGTAAGGTGGGGCTTAGCGCCTAGGGGGCCTAGGCGAGGCCTAGGCGGGCGAATTAAAAATGAGAACAGCAGGTCTAAGATAAGCAATCATACATATAACTATTGTGCATTTCCATTCTACGGTGGACCTTGCGTGGGTGTACCTAACTAATAGCACTAACATTTCCATTTCCATAAAACTATTGTGCATTTATAACTAGTGCTTCCCTAGCTAGCTAGCTAGCAGTCCACTTTCTCCACTTCCTAGTCTAGTTTCTCTTCCCTTCTCTGTCCAAGATTTCACTTCTCCACCTAGCCAGCGGCGCCTTCTCTCCTCCCCTTTGCTTCTTCCTCATCCCTGTTGTAGCCTCTGCCGCCACTGCCGGATGGCTCCCACGGGACGGCTTCACGCAGCAGCTGCCCCTCCTCTCCTTCCTTTGTGAGTATCCCTCACCATCTCTGTTCCTCCCCGCCGATCTTCGTCCTCTCCAGGGGCCGCGACGGCACGACGGCGTGGACGGAGCGAAGCCACGGAGGGGAGCAACGGTAGAAGGGAGGCAAGGCGGAGAAGATGGCGCATTTAAGCGGAGGAAGATGTCCCCTCCGCGGAGAAGGCGGTGTGAAGAAGATGGTGGACGACCAGAAGGAAGATGGTGAAGGGGAGGGGAGGCGAAGGAGAACACACCTAGGCAAGGCAAAATCCAGTGAGACGGTGTTTACCGGTGATGCGGAATCCAGCGAGCCGACGGCGGCAGCCTCGTGTGTGGTACCTCGTTTCCCCTCCCTCAGTTCATATACCCCATCCTCTGTTCTCCACCTTGGCGTGCGCCTGCCCAGCCATCCGCCGCGCCTAGGCCACCTGGTCCCACCTTGGGCCGCTTTGGTCCCGCCTTGGACCGCCTCGCCACCCAGCCACCCGACTAGGGGTCAAGGCCGAGTGATACCCTGCCACCCAGCGCCTATGCAGCCGCCTAGGCCACCTTCTTGAACACTGTTGCCGACCAGACTCGCACGTCGGCGCTCATTTTCTAGAGAAGAGGACGAGGGGAGGGGAGGGGTGCCCGTGCATTGCAACAATGTCCAAAAAAGGTAATAGATATAATCAAACGTGACATTGTGGATTTATCTCACGCCTCATGCTATGTGATTTTCTCAACAAGGTGTTTTGCAAAACTCAAGACAATTTGCTCGTGCGTTGCAACAGTGTTCAAAAAAAGGTAATATATATAATCAATCGTGAGGTTGCGGATTTATCTCAGGCCTCATGCTATGTGAAATTTTCTCAATAGGGTGTTTTGTGAAACTCAAGACAATTTACCTTGTAACCAAAAAATTGCAACTAAGGCTTCTTTTAGATTTTCTAATTTCTGCAAGAATATTTGAACTATTTCTTGCGACACTCCTACGTTCATAGCAGACATTAAAAATTCACTAAAAAAATAGTTGAAATGCCTAACTTACATTATCCGTGATAGATCACATCTCATTCTCATGTAAGGGCGAAAAGAAAGAGGTAGTGAATGGACAAACTTCTCTTATATTAGTAGAGATTACTAGTAAGATGCCCATGCGTTACAATAGGGCTCTAAAAGAAGGTGATACATATCATCAAACGTAACCTAAATTATACAATGAACATTAAAAAGAGAGGCAACTTATCATTAAGAGTGAGATCAGCGCAGCCGGATCCGCCGTTGCCAAGATCGCCACTCCGAATCTACCCTCCGTGACCCCACCGATATCCAAGCCGGTGTACTCCGCCTCCCTGTTCATCGTTTGTGACGGTGTAGTCCATGTCCTGATCATCAACCTCGATAATGTACACTTTCGTTCCGTCGTCGTCCTCAATGGTGTACACCAACACCTCACTGTCTGCACCAGTGTGCTCTTCTTTGCTACCGAGTACCGCTACACCTCTTATCTTCTTCACTGTTCTAGTGCAGCAACATGGCAGCGCATGGGAGCAAGTAGTAGCAGATGCTCTGAGGGGCTGGGCTTAGGGACCAAAGGGGGTGACCGCGTCACCTTTTTCATGGCTGTGGAATTTAGATCTAGTGGCCAGCATCAATTGAGGGAGGAGGTTGCCCTAGGTGTAAATAAAAAAATGCATCCGACCCTCCAGTCCCACCCAACACCGCCTCCTCCCCTCCCCCTCACCTCCGCCCGCCCGCGCGTCGACACCGCATTGCCTACACTCCCCGTGCCTCCTCCCGACCAGTGGCTCCACCCCACGCATCACCGAGCCCGTCGATACTAGATCCACCATCCTTAAGGTCACCGCCGAGGGATGCACCATCTAAGAGGTCACCGCCTTCGGATCCGGCTGGTACATCACCCCCACCTCCTGTACTCCGTCGGGGTCCTCATGCTCCTCGCCGGTGTCCCCAACCCCATGGCTGCCTGATCTAGAGGTCATCATCCTCGACATCGGCATTCTCAACCCTGGCACGACGGATCCAGCGGACCCCAAGGTTGCCACGTTCGGATCCAACGTCCCCGAGGTCGCCACCGCCAGATCTAGTCATCCTCAACGCCGTCAAATCAAGCTATCCTCACAACGAGACAGTGGGGGCGACGGTGGATCAAGAACATGGAGCCGGCCAACCACACCGGCAAAAAAGGAGAATTGGAAGGTGGTGGCACCAGTGAAGGAATCAGAGAGAGGTCTCATCACTGGACCTGTGGGAGAAGCCTAAGTCCGTCAGATCTGGTGATCCCTGACCACCACACCGCTGGATCCGACCATCCTCGACCCTAGTGGCACCAGATATGGCCATCCTCGATCCCGATGCCACCGTCTTCCTCCTCCTCGCTCTTTTGAGCACAGCCACCGCTTGGTGATGACCCTTCTGCTTGTCGTGGGCATCGGTCACAAGTGCCACCACTCCTCTCAAATCTACCTTGCAAAATTGGCAAAGTGTTGGTGTAGGGCATGGAAGGGGGAGAGGATTAGAAGAGGCTCATCAGAGTGATGAGAGGGGACAGCGCTGATCAGGGCACGAATAGCGAGATTGGCTAGCGGTTGGGATTTCAAATGTGTGACCACGTGGGGAAGGAAAGAGCAGTTGGGGTGTGAGGCCACGAGCAGTTCGGGGAGGGAGCTAGCTGACAATACAGGCCCACATGTCGGTATATGTCAAGAAGAGATGCGGGAGTGCGCTGCGGTAGGGAGAAGGAGGGGGAAGGTGGTGAACGGACAAATTTCCCTTTTATATGAGTAGAGATAGGCCATAATATTGCATACATCTGACAAATAATCTTAAACAAGCAATGTTGAAACCAAATCAGTTTGGTTTAATAATATATAGGAGAAATGGACCCAACATAGCATAATGATCTAGATATTGTATTTTCCACCAAAAGACAATTCATATTTAATCACCCAAGGCAGGACTCGGGGAAACAAATGGAAACGTTTAATTAATGAAGCAGACTCCATCACTTGTATTTTCCTTTTTTACGTCCACACTTTACTTTCCACTGGTATGTTGGCAATAATGCAAGACTACCATATCTAATGTTCATTCAAGAAGACAGATATTCTTGATAAATATAAATTAGACAAAACTAACTGGCGTGCATGCAATTTTAATATTTTATCATACAGCTCTGCAAATATAAACTGGCAAGGGAATATTTAAACTTTTCCTCAAATTCACTGAGCAAACCATTTATAGTTATTCATTCTTCTCTATAGTTGTTTCAGAAAAAACAGATATGGACTTATACCTAGCAAGGGGACAAATGTATGGGATTTTGACTATACATCTTTGCAAAATAAGAAGGCACACGGATAACTAGAAATTACATAAACAAATGAAATGTAATACAGAGATGGACAGGAATACCTAGAGCCAAATCATACAGATATGAAGAGGATCAGTTTGAAATAGGCCAAACAACGTTCTTCTTGATCAACTTATATTCAAACAAGCAGGTAAACTAAGTCCATCTAGTATACTATGAACACCAAGCTATTGTACAACACAAATGACAGCACTAACAGCAACAAGAGGCATACTTGGCAAGATTATGGACTGACTAAACTTCAGGAACAGATGTTAGCTCTTTTCACTTTGAACACTCTCATAAAAAAATTACTATGTATAATGTATGTAAAATTTTTATACGTCCATCGTAGCAGCTTAATTTGAGCCATAGCAACATTAGTCTACAAAAAGTGATTCAGGTCAGAAATTGCCACTCTTTCAACTATAAAACGGAATATAAATATACTGCAAGAAAAACATAAACGGCACAACTAACAATTTTCACATTATTATTTGCGTCCACTTGTTTCACTCCTAGCACGAATCCACAACAAATACGAGGAATATGACGCAATCCAAATATACTCCAAGAAACAACTAAAACCTGAAAGCCACGAGAAATTCCACGGCAGCCAGGCGCGCAAAAGGGCGCGTTTTGTATGTAACAACAGAAACCTACAGGAGAAGAAGGGAAGGAGCAAGGGAAGAACCCGCGGACCTTGGCGTCGTTGCGGACGAACTGGATGCCGTGGCCGGGGTAGATGGTGGAGGAGCAGAACCAGCACTTCTCCAACCTCATCGCGCCGCCTCCTTGGTTGGCACGACACTACCACCTCCAAATCGCGGCGACACGGAGGTGCTGCGAACGAAACCGCCGGTCAGGAACAGGGGGAATCAAACTCGTATGCCAATTTAAGCGCCGCTGCAGGATAGAGGAGGAGGAGACGTGGAGAAAAACGGGGGGCGAACCCTAGCTGAGGGACGGCGCCGCGGCGGGGAGGAAAGACGAAGGTGGAGGAGGGTTTGTCGGCGTGGGCAAGGGTTTACTAGCAGAGGTGCCAAGGGGGTAGTGCGGGCCGCGCTAGCCATCACTTGGGCCTCGCGGTCCATGAGAAAAATTATCGGGTAACGGGTCGTGCCGGTCCACTCTTGGAAGTACAAAATCGGACAGGAAGAAACGTCAATGGCCCGTTCGGGTAGGTTCTCGTGCTTTTTAGCCTATTATTTTTTAATTCAGATTATTTACTAGAGCTAAAAGACAATATATAAAGAAAAATAGTTATATATAATTTTGGCTAGTATATCTGAACTTGATATAGTATGTACTATAATTAATTTATAGATCCGTCTTGAAAAACACCATTTAAAAATTAATTACTGTAGCAGAAAATGATAAACCAAAGCTTGAGCCTGGCCAAACCTACACATAAGCTTTTGACTTTAGTTTATAAATAGTAACAACTTATAGAGAAATTTGTAGAGAGATACTCGCATGTGATTTTGATCGATATAAATAAAATAGGTCAGTGTGTATTACAATTGACTAGTAGGTTCTATCTTAAAAATACACTTTATTTAAAAGTTAGATGTTATAGAAAAATGACTTTTAGATATCAATATGAACAGGATAATCTTTTGGGCTTTTTGCTTTGATTTCTCTGAAACCTGAAACAAACATAACAGTTTTCCATAGCTTCTTCTCTGAACAGTTTTTTTAGCCTGCTGGCACGTGCGACATTCATCTTAGCATCTCTCTTTTAAAAAAATTACAGTTAAAAGTGATCATCCGTAGAAGTACGAATATGGTCATGAGGTGGACATCGAGATAGGCGTTTGATATATGCCGCACGCGCTGCGACGGAGCTGAGGACGGCGCGTGCATGCGAGCGGGCGGGCGCTCGACCTGGACTGGTGGTGCGTCCCACGAGAGGAGGCTAGCAAGGAAAGGCATTGGGCCCGCGCGACGAAATTTGTTACCTGGCTTTGGACAGAGAGCAATGGTTCTATTTCTATATTTCTTCTACTTCTTTTTTATTTACTTGCAGTTTTTTTTATGTTGTTGTATGTATTTCTTTTCCTCGTGTCACTTTTTCCACCATTATTTTATTAATATTTTTATTTTATTTAACTAATTATCTTGATTTGTTTCACTATTGATTTCAATTGTTTCACTAATAGTTTTAACTATTCCACGAGATTTCCTCCACTAATATTTTTTATTTGCTCTGAACATTATTGATGAACCGTTAGAACATGTCGACAACCTATTGAAACATTGAAATCAAACATATGGAATATTAACCCAATCCACCTTTAAAACTTCATACGCAAAACATCATCGATGAACTATTAAAACGTCATCAATAAATTATTAAAACATTGAAACTAAACACGTAGAACATTGACACATTCCCTTTTAGAACTTAATGTGTGGAATACTGTCGATAAACTTCTAAAATATTGAAACTAAATGTGTGAAACATTTTCATTTTACCTACTGGAATATCCAATATTCACCTGGTTCATTCTCCCAACTCAATTCGGAACATATGTGCTGCAACATCGTTCATGAATTACTGAAACATTTAGAAAATAATACATGGAACATCTCTCGTGCCGACGTGTGTAAAACCCTATTTCCAAACACAAAGGAGTAGGCCTTCAAAACCCAAATCGAACGCAATCGGAAGGAATTCGAATTGGCGGGGGTAAACCCAATCGGATCGAAGTGCTCCGGATTGGGGCACATACCTATTGGGAATTGATGGGTGGCTCCTCAGATTAGGAGATCCACGGTAGCGAGGCTCCTCGGGTAGGATCGAGGAGGCCGACTAGAGCGGGTGAATAAGCGGTCTTAAAAATTATCTTTCAATTAAAATAATATATATTTGTGTAAATCAAGTATATAATGCAGAAGCTTAACTTAAATTGGTTTAGCACAAATGTTGCCTAAAACAACTAGGTTCGCCTAATTCATTCTGTGCGCATTGGAATCAACCAAACAAACCGACGCTAACTCAGCCTGACAGGATCAACTTTAAATGCTTATAGATTTCGCATCAAGAGTCCAAATAGAATGTGTGAGTACAGCATGGAAAGCTTATTTCGTCATCTTTCCAACGGATCTAGCCTCATCCCAAAATTCCTTTTATGCGCGATGCAATCAACGAAACAATCTTTGGTTTTGGAAACAGAGATAGAATCAGCTATGATTTGAATACTTTCCATGTGTTGAGAACTTTCCATATGCAAGGACATGCGTGTCCCTATAAATAGAAGCTCAATTGGCCATGTAACTCAGGCTTGTGTAGATTAGTTTTTCACCGCGAAACTTCGTCATGTGTTCTTGTGTCGACAAGACCAACAACTGCGATTGTAGGCCTCAACCCCTTTGTGTTCTTCATTCATATATGCAATATTCAGATTGCTCTTTATCTTGTTCTTGCTTGTTTTTCGATTTCTTGCAGGAATTGAACCTCGTATTCAGGTCAACCGCGTTCTTGGAACGGTTGATAGCGACTAGGGTGTGGTGTAGCGATTGCAGGACGGACTTGGTCATCTCAGTCAAGTAGTCTCCTCATCAACGTCATATCAAATCGAACTTATCCTTCTCATCGGAAGATCGGACCACCCCCTCATCAGTTGGTATCAGAGCACAGATTGCCCGGTGAGATTATCCATTTAGATTTATTTTTCATACCTATAACCAGAAAATTGCCCTACAAAAAGAGTTATTTCCGCTGTCCAAACCCCGTTTTGCCTTTCAATTTGCTAGTTTCGGTTTGCTAAATTGAATTTGTGTTCATTTTAGCTTTACCTTGTTGCTGTTCATATTCTTGGTCCCATAAAAGTACAAAAACAAAAATCCCCATGTCCAAAACCATCGAGAACACATCAAAACGTATTTCCGATTTTTCGGCCAGAAGACTCCCTCTTGTGCAGCTGCCACCAAAAATAGCATAACTTTTGATTCGTTGATCCTTTTTGAGTGGGACCACTTCCATTAGACTCCCAACTTCATTATCCATCTGCTTGCAAAATTGCGCTTCATTCCAATACTGCAAGTGAAAGATACATGCGGTGAAAATTGATCCAAATTTCTGTTTCGAATCTGCAATAGTCAGCACTTGTGATTTTTGTGCGAATTTTTCTGTCGGTTTCCAAAAGTTGTCCCCAAACGAAAAGTTGTAGAAAAAAGCCGTCAGTAAATAAGAAAAAAAAGAATCATTGAAAAAGAAGTAACTGATAAAAAGTTACGACCAAAATACCGACGAATTGTCCAGTGGACAGAAATCTGCCATTCTCAGATTTGGGTCAATACTTGTGCTTCCCACTTCCAATTGCATTCAATTCAATTATTTTGTATCTACCACTCCTATACTTGAATATACACTTGTTTTAGCCTTCATCTATTGTTCTTTGGTCAGCAACATAAGGCTAAATGCTAGATACGGACTATAATTCAATTCCATGCAATCTCTGAAATTAACCGATTGTTCTCCATTGCTACATATCTAGAGCCTTCCAAGCTATACCTACTACTAACTGTTACAGGCCTTAACGTACCGGCAATCGCTATACTCAGCACTCAAGTCAAGACTATCACGAACCAGACACCGGTTGCGCCACTTGTTTGCATTGGTAAGAACTTGTAAGAGCTTGGTAAGAATTTGAGAGATGTGTGACTTGTCAAGCTCCACTTCCTAGTAGTTTATAGGGACTTACAAAATTCTTGTGTATTTCCTAGTTTTCTACTAACCATGACAGGTTCAAGATCACATAGTTGGAATTTTCGTGAGACCAACAACGTGTTGGATCGGCTTAATAAGACCCTCACCACCATCAATAATAGAGTTGAGAACCTTGATAAACGTTCATCCCCAGCTACTCGATGTGCACTGTTTCCTCTGAACCGTTCATCCCCAAATAAGGATGATGATGCATTAACTAAAGTCAAGTATGCTTTTCCAATCTTTGCAGGTAAATGTGATCCTGATGCCTATATTGACTGGGAGATAGCATTAGACAAAGAATTTGAATATTATGATTAGTCGGATAGGCAAAAGATTAGAGCTGCCACTAGTGTTTTCATTGATAATGCAATAACTTGGTGGGAGTATCTTGTTAGACATGGTAGAGTGCCTCAAACTTGGAATGCATTGAAGAAATTGTTGAGAGATGAATTTGTTCCGAAAACTCATGCTGATTATTTGCTAGCTAGATTGCAACATTTAAGACAATGTGGTAGAACTATCAGAGAATACTATCATGAATTGAAAACTCGTTTGTTGCGAAGTGGTTTAGAAGAACATGCTGAAACTACAGAGAATAGATTCTTAAGTGGGCTTAATCAGGAAATTCAGGATATTTTTGTTCACAAAGAATATAATTCTCTCTCTCATTTATTTATACTTGCTTGTAAGATTGAGAAAGAATTAAAAATTCTTGATAATAGGACACATGAGAGCAAACATGTGGTTGTACCTTTTTCTGTGACTAACAACTTGCAGCAAATTGAGAACTATGCGGAAGAGAAGAATGTGTTACTTGAGCTACCGACTCCATTATTTGAGAAGGAACATGAGATGATGGATGCCCCTACATCATGTGAGGAGAGCCAAAAAGCTAAATATAATGGTGCTATCATAACTCAAGGTGAGTATGTCTGTGAAGAACAACTATTGTCCCATGTTCATGCTACATTAGAGCAAAATATTGTGAAAAGTAATTCTGATATACACATGTTTCAGGTACAAAATTCCAACTGCATTGATTTAAGTATTGATAATGAGTTGTGTGCTAATTTCTTATATATATCTTTGCCACAACCAGAAGTTAAACCTAATTCTTCTATTTTAAATTTAAATCTATATGCTGAAATAAATGGTTTTGATTTTGTCAATATGCAATTGATCCATGCTAGAGATAAGCTGAATGAAATTTCTTCTTCACACACTTTCGGTTATATTGAGATTGATCATCCTTGTGAACTGAGTTTTTTAACAAAGAAGTTATTTAAATTCCCAATTCAATTTCATTATTTCGTTATAAATTTTACTTAATAGGTGAGTATGATGAAAAGGAAAATTACATGGTTAATCGAATTTGGATAAATTCAGAATTGAAAGGTTCAACTTTGGAGAAGGAACACAATCATGTAGAGAAAATTAATGGCACTAACCTTATTATTTTGAGTTTATCTACTGCTGTTTGTAAGCTATAGGAAACCTTTCAAGAAGGGGAGTATTGTGGGCTGCTTCTATACACCACAACCATTTCCCTATTTGCGCCAAAAAAGAATTTCCCTCTCATTGATATCATCAATATCAAGTCACAGTCCAATACAACCTTTTCTAAAGAATGGGAGCAAGATGAAGCACATACACCATCTATTGATAATACTACCAATCAGGTACAATCGTTTCTAAGAGATTTTACTTTGTTTGATAAAAAACTTATGATATTACATAATACAAATTTGTTGCGTTCTTTGTCATGTGCCGAGATTTATGATCAAGATCATGCAATACGTGAGACCAACATCTATTAAAACCGATGACGATTTTCTGTCAAGAAGGGGAGGATGATGTGACCACGCTACATACTCATACAACCAAAGCTCCCAAGAATAAACAAATGGTGAATTCGTTTCTTCAGTTTCAATTTATTTTAATTGAGAATATGATACTATCCAAAGATGAAAATGTATTTTTGTCTAGCTGTAAAAGGAGAATTGCATCAACGCTATGCGCTCGTGGTTGGGGTCCACCTAAAGGGAAGCCGATCGATATATCAAGCTCAAGTCAACGCCTTTCCCAACTCTTGTTCAAGGTCACCACGTCACTTTTGGATCAATTCAAGTAAGAGTTGAAGTGGGACACATTTTGGAATTCAATTCGGCCTCCGGATCAATTCGGAGTCAGCCTGATAGGTCGAACTTCAAATGTGCATAACTTTTGTATAAAAACTCCGTTTGAGGTGTGCAAGTACAGAAAAGAAAGAAGAGCTCGTTCACTTTCTAATGCATTTGGCCCCACCTCCAAATTCATTCTGTGCGCATTGGAATCATCAAAACAAATCGACGCTGACTCAGCCTGACAGGACCAACTTTAAATGCTCATAAATTTCGTATCAAGAGTCCAAATGGAATATGTGAGTACAGCATAGAAAGCTTATTTTGTCATCTTTCCAACGGATCTAGCCCCATCCCAAAATTCCTTTTGTGCGCGACGCAATCAACGAAACAATCTTCGGTTTTGGAAACAGAGATAGAATCAGCTATGATTTAAATACTTTCCATGTGTTGAGAACTTTCCATATACAAGGACCTGCGTGTCCCTATAAATAGAGGCTCAATTGGCCGTGTAACTCAGGCTTGTGTAGATTAGTTTTCCACCGTGAAACTTCGTCGTGTGTTCTTGTGTTGACTAGACCAACAACTGCGATTGTAGGCCTCAACCCCTCTGTGTTCTTCATTCATATATGTAATATTCAGATTGCTCTTTATCTTGTTCTTACTTGTTCTTGATTGCTTGCGGGAATTGAACCTCGTGTTCAGTCAACGCGTTCTTGCACGGATGATAGCGACTAGGGTGTGGTGTAGCGATTGCAGGACGGACTTGGTCGTCTCGGTCAAGTAGCCTCTTCGTCAACGCCATATCAAATCGAATTTATCCTTCTCATCGGAAGATCGGACCACCCCCTCATCAAGCTCTAACCTTCACAACACGACAGGTCTTCTCACAATCTTTTTTGAGAAGATCACCGCGTACGATGCCTCTAACGTCGTCTAGGAGTCAGCAAACTCCAAGAGTAATAAGTCAAGCCCCTTGCTTGACTCTCACCACGTGCAACGAATGTACAAACTCAAGTGGATGCAAAATCCACCTCTAGATGCAATACATGCAACTAGAGACTTCTCTTTTTGCTCACAAGATGCAACACATGCACAATGAAGTGGAGAGACTTACACTAACTCAAGAGAGTGAAATGAGGTGCCAAAGATTACTCTCCAACCGACCACAAGTAAGTATTTATACCCCACACACAAAAACTAGCCGTTGGAGCCAAATCCATGAAAAAATCAGGAAAATCGGAACTACCGCCGTTATAAGTGCGGTATTACCGCACTCTACTTTAACGGCTACAAAAATAGTCGTTACTCAGCATTTGTGGTATTATCGCTGTTATAAGTCGGTACTACCGCACTGCGGTAGTTCTGCAGTACCTTGCAGTACTACCGCACTGCGGTACTACCGTTTTTCAGCACAAATAGCACTTAGAAAAACGGTCATAATTTTTTACTCCGATGGCAGAATTGAGTGATCTTGGACTCTATGAAAAGCTTATTCAGAGGGCTACATAACACATCTATTTGCATGATCTTAAACACATTAGATCAATGCAGAAAATACAAGAGATCCAAGCAGTCACTATCACGGTCTAAGTTCGAGAAAAATAATATTAGACTATACCAAGGGACATTGTATGACCTCCAACAACTTGCAAGACACATTTGCAAATTTAGGTCATACCACAAAGAAAGGTATATGGATTTCAACTATTTGCAAAATATATTTGCAAAATATAGTCACATTTTGTAGGGATTTGATGCATGAGCCTCAACTATTCGCAAAACACATTCGCAAATAATAGCATCATGCCATGGAGAGCTGGCGTAAGCAACATTGAGCTATCAACACATGATGAGATTCAAGCTATTAGATAAGACCCCTCTTAATATTACGGTAAACATATATTAGCAATCCGGTCTTTCAATCAAGCACCGGGACCGGTAAAAGACTAGGAACACATCCTTAGCCCCTAGCTAGTCATACCTTTGCCTTGAGCATTTCCTTGAAGCTTAATGATGCTCATCTTCATTTCAAGTCTAGATCATTGTTTTCTCTTGATTTGATGATCAACTCATGATCATTCTCTTTTTTGAGATCTTGATATACATCAACACATGATGCATCCTCTTTTGATGGCCTTCAACTCATGAAGCTATTTTTATTTCGAATCTTTGCTTGATGATCTTCAACATATGAAGTCATCCAAAGTCTTCATCATTTTGGAACATAACCTATTCATCCAACTCATGGACAATGTTAGTCCCATAATGTGATTATCATTAGTTACCAAAATATACCATTAACTCATAATGGTGTGTCTAGATTCATCAATCTTCCCTTTGGTAACTGATGATAACCACTACAATTGCAAATAATTGAAAATAAGACTTTAGACTCAAGGTGCGGTACTACCGTGGTTGTAAGTACGGTATTACCGCTCTCCGGTAGTACCGCTCAGGATGCCGGTACTACTGATCATTGGTAGTTCCGCTGATCGGTGCGGTACTACCGCACTAGGTAGTTCCGTCGTACTACTGATTTCGGTGAGTCCAAGTCCCACTAAGGGTGCTCTCTGAAAAAAAATATACCCCACAAAATCGATACTACCGTACTGCGGTAATACCGCTGTTTACACGCCGGTACTACCGCATTGCGGTAATACTGTAGGTGGGTGCGGTGTTACCGATTTTTCTGAGAGAGCACAATTGACTTTAGACTTTAAATTCAAATGCATGCTGATCTTTATCTCGAGCCATATTGATCTTCTTATCAATCTTTGCATGCATCTCCAAATATTCAATCAACATCCGGGACTAAACCGTTCAAACACTTGATAATCACATTAGTCCCATACACAAATAATTGAGTGTAAAGCAATATGATTCAATGTGGGTATATATATGAACTACACAAGTTTTATATACTCAAATGATATATTTCAAAGTAAAGATCCCAATATATGTGGAAATAGAAACATGGATCAATACTAATGAAATCATAAAACATAGAGTGAACTCCCCCTAAATGTGTGCATACAAGCATATATAATAAAAGCATATACACATATTAATCTTAGATTTTTGGTGGAGTTTAATCTATATTTTGGATCCAAGTAATGCACTAAGATGTAAATAAATGTAAGTATCAAATGCATACCTCTTTGATTTCACCTTTTTATCCAAATGAGACTAAGCCATATCATAATCAATCAAACACATTAGTCTCATACAAGTATTTGTCATTATCACCAAAACCAACATAATGGAGCTTGAACTTACACCCGGCGACTCAACAGGCGGTGCGGTGGGGGATGAGGCAATGGAGGTGAGGGGTTGGGAGGGGGGCAAGGAGGCGACGGCAGTCTGGGGGTGGGGTGGGGTGGGAAGGAAGAGGGGGAGTTGTGCAGGGTAGGGAGGAGGCGACGGTGGAGAGGGTGGGGAGGGAAGATAGCAGCAGTGAGGCTCCCCAGCGGCTCGATGGGCAGCGCGGTGGGGGATGAGGTAGTGGAGGTGAGGGGAGGGGAGGGGAGGAGGCGGCGGCAGTGTGAGGTGGGGTGGGGTGGGAAGGAGGAGGAGGAGGCGGCGGAGGAAAGGGTGGGGGGAAGACCGCAGCAACGAGGCTCCCCAGCATGGAGTGGGCGGCGCGCTGGACATGAGGGGTGGAGAGGGAAGGGGAGGAGGCGGCGGTAGTGCGGGGTAGGGTGGGAAGGAAGAGAGAAGGCATGCAGGGTAGGGAGAAGGAGGTAGAGGTCAGGGCGGGGAGGGAAGGAGGTGACATCGTGCGAGATATCTATCGAACGGTAATCTAATGGCAACTGAGCGAGTGAGACAAGTTTTGTTAATTGTTTTTCTAAGAGAAGAGAGGGAAAAGAGAGAACGTATGTGCCACCAATTTCTCCTTTTAAATAGTAGAGATTTTTCAATTACCCATGAATTTATGCTCAAATTTATCCATTTCTGAGCTGATCCATTCCGGGACCTGATAGCACTTAACCCCCTAAACTACAAAATTGGTTTTTCTACTCCTTAAACCTAAAATATCAGGGCATTTAACCCAATAATCTTCTAGGATGTGTGGTTTTGAAGTCATTTTTGCCACCATGTACTAGGTATGAATGACATGTCATCTCAGAAATGTGCCATGTTGGCCAGATATATCTCTTTCATTTTTTTAAATAATCAATTTTTATTCAGAATTACAGTATTATACCTACCTTTTTATTTTTTACAATTCTAGCCACGTGTCGCCCAATCGTTGGTTGACTTAGGCTAGTCGCCCTAACGTTGGGCGACACCTGGTCAAATTGTCCAACAATTGGACGACTAGTACCTGTTGCCCAACAGTTAGGCGATATTGCCCCTAGTCATCCAACCGTTGGGCGACTAGTCCTCAGTCACCTAACCATTGGGCGATTTTTTTAAAAAATAATTATTTAGTTAATCTAATAGAAATAATTATGGGGGTGGGGGCAAATGACAATTGTTGTACATAATATATTTAACAAATCTTATTTGTAAGTTGTGTCTTTTTTGAAACGAAAGGGCAGATAATCTCGGTTAATCCGTTTATGATTTTCGTAGATTATAAATGGTACTAGATCTATTAGACTCGCAATAATATTTTGCTATCGTCGTATGATATTGTAGTCCGATAAATTTTCTGAAGAATATTTTGATGACGATTGACATAGCAACAATTAGTAAATACAAAGGTAAGTGATATTGGAATGTAATAGAGAATTCGTACATGATGATAGACAAAGCAAAAAATGTGCACAATTAAAAAAATACACAAAGCAGGAGGAAGACCTACTACGCGCCACTAGCTACACCACCCGTAGTACCTCCTCTATCCGTCCACCATCATTGCCTCATCCCGCCCTTGGTCCATGCCCGCCTATACGGTCCCACTTGGCCTTCCTCAACGCGGGGTGTCGGCGCCCCGATAGGGTGAAGCGATCAGGAGCCTTGCTGAGCCGTGCTCCCAACGCCTTGGGGGTGGACTACACTTATGCCTACATGGGAACCGGTGCACTGCTGAGCTGCGACCCGGAAAGCGCCTCCACTGGGTCTTCTGCAAGGTACTCGCTTATATCCACCGAGAGATCCTCGTGGCGGGTAGCCCAACACCTAGCAGGTGCGACGTGCTTGTAGGACAAATATTGTTTATTCATGCAATATATCGATACAAAAAATGCTAAGAGATGAAGCGTACCTGCCGTGTGGGTCATGGCATGATGCCAACTCCTGTACTCGTCCGACTAGCCCTGGGCGAACAACATGGGTTGCCCTGCCGATGCCAGGTATGGGTCCACGGACGACGACTGCGCCGGTGTACATGCCCACAATGAACCCTTGGCCTGGCCCAGTGCCGATGCCTAGGGATAGTCACGTGGCCCTCCGAAGTCTCCTGCCTAAGTTGTAGGATGTGGTGGCCTCGGTATGCATATCGACGTAGCCACCTCTGGGATCACCCTGCACGATGTGAGGGAGGAGCATGCACTAGCTCATTGCGCGTGACCTCAAAACCGTGGGCCATCCTATCCACGATCAACCCGGCATCCATGATAATATCAGCGTTGATGTCCTACTGCAAGAAGTATATGAAAGCATCAAAATAGTAATGGTGGTAACCGTACATAGAAACTTATGAATACGAGAGTACGTACCGCGAGGGCAATGTTCCGCGCTAAGTGCATAGGGTACGTGTCAATCGATGCCAGTACATGAGCGGGCCGAGGGTCAATGACACATACCAGCCTAGTGCGTGTCTGCGGAGCGTACCAGCTAGGTACTCAGTGTACGTGCTGGGGTCGTAAACGGTGTCCTCCTGCACAAAGTCGTCAATGTGCCTCCGTCCACTCTGTCACCCACTGCTCCATCTTCATGGCCTAGCTCATCCCCCGACCATCCCTCCTATTGTACCTATGAAATGTACAGCTGCAATTAGAAGGCATCGTAGCAAATTTGAGAAAACAATGTAGGAACATATGTTGTATGTAACTCATGAGTGGACGAAGTCTGGCACCTGACGCCCAATAGGGACAAGAACAAACTGGCAGAGGCCGAACTGGCGCATCACCTAGTGCACTGCGTAGTCCTTGACGAATACATTGAAGACAAGCTTCTTCCGCGTGAGCCAGTACGCTTGGTCATGCGAGCAAAGCAATGAGATCCTGATCAGAGTACAACTCCCAGCGCACATCGTCAGTGCTGAAATGATCGAGGTGCTAGACGAAGTGGTTGTATGCATGGGTGACCTGCAGGTGTGCAAACTACGCCTGTAAGCCAGAACAGTGGTTACGAATGATGACCTGTAATACATGTACATTAAAGATTCAGGAGAGTACACACTCATCTACGACACCAAATGGACCCTGTGGTAGGTCGGTCCACGATGCCCCCATGGTACGTGTTGGCATGGTATGGACCGCTGTCGGGCAGTAGGGCCGTTCGAGGGGGAAGCTCTCAAATGACCATAATTGTTGTAGGAGGGGGCAACCTGTGAGGATAGGGGTCGTCCTCTGCCTCAAGCAAGCATCTCATAGGCCCTAATACTCGTTGGTGTCCGGGTCCATCCACTCGACATGTGCACAAACTATAAATTTGATTTCAATTACTATCTTACAATGTTTCAAAAATAAATATACAAAAATACAGAAAACTCACAGTCCTTGATGCGTAGATCCCTCCCTCTCTCTTCCCTCCTCTTCCTCTCCCTTCCTCCCTTCTCTCCTCCCTCATCTTCCTCCTCTCTTGTCTTCTTCTTTCCTTTCATCTTCTTCTCTCTTTCTTTGCTTTCGGCTGAATGGAAACAAATCAGCCAAGGCGTCGTGTGGCCGAGGGAATGGAAACAAATCAGCCAAGGCATCGCGTGGCCGAGGGAGTTATAGCCCTTAGTTGCCCAATGGTTGGGATACTAGGGACATGTCGCCCAACGGTTGGATGACTAGAGGCAATATCGTCCAATGGTTCAGCGATTAGTACTTGTCGAACAATCGTTGGATGACTTTGCTACATGTCGCCCAATGGTAGGGCGACTAACCCAAGTTGTCCAATGGTTGGGTGACATATGTCCAGAACTGTAAAAAAAGGCAGGTATAATGCTGTAATTCTAAATTAAAAATTGATTAGTAAAAAAAATCCTATCTCTTTCTTTCTCCAAGCACACAACCACCCCTACTCTCCTCCCCTACGAGCAGAAAAAAAGCTTAAGGCCTATTCTTTTTTTAGCAGTTTCTAACTTTTGGTTGTTGGCTAAAATTGCATTGTAATGACTATTAGCTTTTTTAAATCATTCAATTAAAGGAAAATAAAGAAAAATAAGAAAAAAATACAAAATATTATTATATCTCTATAGACAATGCAAAAAAAAGAGTGAAAAAGAAAAGCTTAAAAAGAAAGAGAAAAGCCTAAAAACAAAAAAAAACAAAATTAAGAAATCTATATGTTTATTTTCACTTATGACTTTCGAAAGTTGGAAACCAAAAATTAAAATCGAGATGAAGGGGGCCGACGTATCCACTTCGCCAACACCTACGTGGCGCCCGAGTCCTACCTCCACTGTTTTTTTTCATCTTTTCAGGTTCGCGGGTCAGGAATGTTGTGCTTGTGTCCAAGGTGCAAAACCACCTTTAAGGAACAAAGTTGGTTTTTATTTCTATAAAAACCACGCAAAAAATGCTAAATAACCTCACACGAGAGAAAAGAATTCGAGTAATATAGTGATATTATACGAGGAAGCGATGGAGATGGCTGCGCACCCCACTTTTCAGCTGCATGCAGAAGACCACCGCGAGAAATAGAGTGGATCATGATTCGAATATATATTTAATTGCTCATTTGTTAGATAGCACAAGTTCAACCACTACTACAGAAACCATTATCACAGACGGTTCAAAAACGTCATCACGAGCGGTTTTACGAACCGTCGACTTTATGAGTCGGTGATAATCGAAGATTATCACGAGCGGTTTCAAGCCGTCGTGGAGTATATATCACGAGCGGTTTGCAACTACAAACCGTCAGTGATAGATAGCATCACAGACGGTTTTTAAGAAACAACCGTCTGTGATATATCAATATCAGACGGTTTATTACAGACGGTTGTAAGTTTAGAATCGTCTGTGATATTTAATATCACAGACGGTTCTGAGTTTAGAACCGTCTGTGATAGTAATCACAGACGGTCTTAAACTTACACCGTCTGTAATAAGCCTTGCCCCTTGTGTTAATAATCGCACCAACCAAACATTCAATAAGCCTTTGCCCGGTTGTAGTTATTTCTTTACAACAACCCAAGTATATTTCTTTACAACAGCCCAATGAACATAGAGATACATTTGTATGACTCATTCTCAAAATTCATATATACATAAATGCAAATTCCCACACATATACATAAATGCATATATCACACATTTTCACTTATACATCATATGCATGCATTGTTATATACATTAATGCAAATGCCCACATATATGTTGCCATTCTCAGTCTACTTGCTTATTTCCTTTAAAAATTAACCCTTCATGATGATCAATTCGTACGTAACTAGTTTCGTCACGTTGTTCATCGTCGACCCTTATGCCATTTTCAAAAGGAGGTAACTCGTCAAATTGATTGTATTTTTCCTCGTCCACTACATTTTCTACTCCGACAATTCTCCTTTTTCCATGAAGAACTACATGGCGCTTCTTATTTGTCGGGTCGGTTACATAGAAAACTTGAACAACTTGGTTGGCGAGTACGAATGGTTCGTCTTTGTACCCGACACGTTGGAGGTCCACGGTAGTAATACCGTACTTGTCAACCTTCACTTGTGGGAGATGCACCCAACGACAGCTAAATAAGGGGATCTTGAAAACTACGTAGTCGAGTTCCCAAATCTCTTCTATGAACCCATAGTACGAGTTTCTCACCCCATCAGTACCGAATGCATCTATGCGGACACCGCTGTTTTGGTTTGTGCTCTTTACATCCTGAGCCTGTGTGTAGAATGTGTACCCATTTATGTCATATCCTTGCCATGTTACAACTGTAAATGTTGGCCCTTTTGCCAACCATGTCAGCATCTCACTTGACGAGCACCTAGCGATTTGCTCCTTCAACCATTGGTTGAACTGACTGTTGTGTTGTCTCATGATCCAAACATCTGGCCGCTCCGGATTCTGTTGTCGAAGCACATCCTTGTGCTGGTCGACATAAAGGGCCACTTCAATCATGTGTTGCAAGACCGTGAAATGGGCTTGCGCATACGCGTCCATATCTAGAGTGATTGCTTTTTTTCCTATAGTCCCGATACCCTTGAGCCTCCCCTCATGATGAGATTGAGGAACACCTATCGGATGAATCTGAGCCATATAATCGACACAAAACTCAATGACCTCTTCGCTTGCATAACCTTTGACGATGCTGCCCTCCGGCCGAGATCGATTCCGTACATAGGATTTGAGAATTCCCATGAACCTCTCAAACGGGTACATGCTACGTAGGAATACGGGCCCACACATTTTTATCTCCCACGTAACGTGAACAATGAGATGGACCATGATATCAAAAAATGAAGGAGGAAAATACATCTCAAGATGACATAAAGTTATCACCACCTCGTCCTGCAGAGCATCTAGTCCTTCGGGGTCGATGACCTTCTGAGCAATTGTGTTAAAGAAATAACATAGCCTCATGATTGTCTCTCGGACTTTGATCGGCAAAATATTCCGAATTGCAATAGGGAGCATCTGTGTCATCAGCACATGACAATCATGAGAATTCATTCCAATTAACTTTAAATCTTGCATCGAAACAAGTTTCTTCACATTGCCGGAGTAACCACACGGAACTTTGACACCATGCAAGCACGAGCCGATTCTGTTTTCGGCCTTGGGCGAGTGTAACACGCGGGGAAGGTATGTTCGTCCATTATCTGTTGTTCTCGGTGCTAACTCACGCTGATGTCCATATCGGCCAAGTCAAGCCGTGCGTTGGCGCGGTCCTTTGTTTTATCACGAATGTTCAGTAAGAGACCAATCAAGCTGTCACACACATTCTTTTCTACGTACATGACGTCGATGCAGTGTCGAACATCTAGGTACTCTTAATAAGGTAAGTCCCAAACTATTGATTTCTTCTTCCAGATGTTCTTCTCACGACCCCTCAATTTACATCCCTTTCCGAGGACAACATCTAAATCCTTAACCATATTATAAGTCTCTTTTCCGCTTAAATGCCTTGGAGCTGAACCGTCCTCCTTCTCTCCGTCAAATTGTTTCTTCATCTTGCGGTATGGGTGAGCCCTCCGAAGGAATCGGCGGTGACGCATGTACACGGTTTTACGTGAGTGTTTCAGCCACACACTCTCGGTACCATCTAAGCAGTGAGTACAAGCTTTGTCACCTTTTGTACTCTGGCCCGACAGGTTAGCAAGGACAGGATAATCATTTATGGTGCAGAACAATAAGGAGCGCAAAGTGAAGTTCTCTCGTTTGTATGCATCCCATACAGCACCCTTCGTCCCACAGTGCTTTTAGATCTTTCACCAACGGCGCTAGGTACACATCAATATCATTCCCAGGTTGCTTTGGCCCTTGGATAAGTATCGACAGCAAAATATACTTTCGCTTCATACACAACCAAGGAGGAAGGTTATAGATGCAAAGAGTCACAGGCCAAGTGCTATGTCGGCTGTTCATGCTACTGAAAGGATTCATTTCATCTGTACTCAATCCAAACCTTATATTCCTCGATTCTGCACCGAATTCTGCAAATCACCTATCGATGTTTCTCCACTGGGTGGAATCAGCAAGGTGTCTCTGCATTCCATCCTTCTTGCGCTCCTCCGAGTGCCATCACAGCAGTTTTGCCTCCTTTGGATTCGCAAAAAATCGCTTCAAACGGGAATTATAGGAAGATACCATGCCACCTTTCCAAGAGATCCTCTCTTCACCTCTGTTCCCTTGCCATCATCATCTGATTGATTGTTACGTTTGTATCGAGATGTGTTGCACACCGGATAGACATGCATGTTTGCATACTCTTTACAGTAGAGAATACAGTCGTTCGGACATGCATGTATTTTTTCTACTTTCATTCCCAATGGACAAAGAATCTTCTTGGCTTTATCCGTGGTTTTAGGCAACTCATTTCCCTCCGGAAGCATGTCCACTAAAAGACCTAGCAGCGCCGTGAAACTCTTGTCGGATCAACCGTTGCTTGCCTTCAATTTCAACAGTTCAAGCACAGCGGACAACTTCGTGTACTTTGACCTGCAGCACGTGAACAAAGGTTTCTCTGAGTCCTCCATCAAAACTCGGAATTTAATATACTCTCTCTCATCATAGTTCTCTTCCACATCACGAAGCATCTCATCCACATTATCATCGTGCAGCCTATCTGAATCTGAATTACCACAATCATCATCCGGCAGCATATCATTGACTTCACCGGCGATGTCATCCGGCGGCATATCAATGACTTCGCCATGACTGGTCCAACACGTATACCCCCTTTTGAAACCCCTCCGAATCAAGTGCGTTTCAATCTGCTCTCGATTCTTAAACATTTTTAAATTCTCGCAATCAGTACATGGACAATACATATATTCCACCCCCTTATTCAACATATCCTCCTCGGCAGCTCTTGTAAAAGCAGACACGCCATTAATGTACTCTTCACTCACACGGTTTGCGGTATACATCCAGCTTCGGTCTATATTATGCACATATATATAAAACAACTTAGTATTAAAATTAATTTAATTAATTATTACTACATATATACCACATGCATTGAGGCTAGCTACATCTAAATTAGCTAGATCTTCAAAGTATATATATAACAGTTCACCGAAAATTAATTAGCGAGCTAGATCAAACTTATTTTGATATGCAACCAAAAACAAATTTCATTATTAACCATATCTAGGGCAACCACGAACTCAATGAATCTCCTGCCAAATAAGTATCCTTCCACCAAAAAAATGGCCTGAAAGCCTTATCGCCTCCAGCTGCAGCACCGGCTAGATCTGGATCGAAATGAAGACAGATGCGATGCGGCGGCGCAATAAATACATAGCGACATTATCACGAGCGGTTTTAGACAAAACCCGTGCGTGATATTCCGATATCACGACGGTTCTTAACAATGAACCGTCATGCGTATCTGAAATATCACGAGCGGTTCATTGGTAAACGATGCGTGATATTCATTTTCTCCGCGCCATCAACACGCATTTGTGTCCAAATAAAAACCGCTCGTGTTAATATCGGTCCTGAGCGGTTTGTCAAACCGTCTCGTGATTTGGCGTCTAGTATTAGGCTTTACAGTAGTAGTGAACTTACGTGCCAATATACATAAAGAGAATGAACAGATTCAAGAAAAACTCGAAGAGAGAGCGAGAGAGATCAGTTCACTATCAACTTATTTGTTACTAGTATTTCTTCTTTGTTCTCTTGTTCTAGTACTACGATTTGGTTTCAAGGTAGTCCACCTTAGGTACAAACAGGTTCACTAATTTTCCTTCGTGTTTCAGTTCTATTATATTACGATATTCTAACATGTCTTTTCTATACATAAATATGTTTTCTCAGTGTCTGAAATTATATTATATTACAATATTCTAACCTGTCTTTTCTATACATAAAGATGTTTTTCGCAGTGTCTAAAATTCTACGACATAACAACGTTATAGTAAATTCTACCACACAACAGCATTGTACGCAAACAACGTAAAATCACTCTTCGCCTATGGAAGGGTTGGTCTATTATGGTGCATGGCAAAAGGATATCCCATACGGTGAATATGAAGATACCGATCTCGTCAAAGATATAAGCTATGTTCTTATTAGCTTCTAAAAGTTATTTTTTTATTATATCTAATTTTTAAATGAGATGTCTTTTCAAAGCGAGATCTAATAGTCGATTAAAGTACACACTGTAATGACTTCGTTTATATTGACCAAAATTACACATAAGTTTCTCTCTTCCCGTACGGCTCTTTACAAACTGTTACTATTTGTAAACTAAAGCTAAAAGTCATCGGTAAAAGCTAATATGAACAGGTCCATAGTTTAAGCAATTGGGAAGTGAACACTTCTTACAGGAGTAGGCTCTCTTCTTTCCAGCTCATGGCTCCTCCAAATAAACAAATATGATGACTTCTCTATTGTCTTTTTGAAGCAGCTTATCTATACAACCTTTTCAAAATAACTTATCGGCATTCGGTATGTTTGCACAAGCGCTCACGTTATGGCCAAAAGCCATTAGCCACATTCACAAGCCATAATCTGTAGCCAAAAAACCACACTAGTTCTAAGAAGAATTTCAGTATGCGATGTTCGTCTACTCAAATTATTCTTATATGAACCAATCAGATATATGGCCCTGTTGCAAATAACTTTTGTCTTTTGGCTTTTAGAAGCCAGCTTTTGAAAAGGAGTGACTTCTTAAGATGGTTTCTATTAGCTGTTTGTAGAAGTCACTTCAGAAACACTTTAAGCGAAGTGGTTTTTCAATGCGAGTGTTTCTTACTCCCTCAATCTCCTTTGCAATCAGCCAAAAGCCACAGCCAAGAGAAAAAAGACAAATGCCATATTTGTTTGGGCTTAAGCTTAGGCTTAAAAGGGAAAAAGTCTAAGCCAAAACAAATGGGTGGCATTTTTACTGGGCTTTTGAAAAGCCTAAGTCACCCACATAACTAAAAGCTAAAAACCAGTCCATAGGCACATTTTTTGGCCTTTGTGAGATGAAAAATGCCCTTTGCCACTAAATTTATAAAAATACTCGCAGGAACCTAGTGTAAAAACTCTATTCGTTCCTCCCAATCATCCATTCTCTCCTATCCTCCCCCAAAAGTACCCTTGGCAATTAGGGTTCCCAAACGGCGCCTCCTCCTCCCCCAATGTCGACGCTGCCTCCTTCCCAGACTTTGCCCCCTCCTCCCCCGACGTCGACGCTGCCTCCTTCCCAGACTCCAACCCTCCTTCCCTGACTCCACTGCCTCTTCCCCAACTCTGTCGCCACTTCCTCCCCCGATTCCCTCGTCGCCTCCCCATAGACGCCACCGCCGCCTCCCCCGACGCTGTCTCCAGTTCATCCCCTAAAGGGCAACTAGGGTTTGCATGAGGACAAGCAGTGGGCCACCTGTTCGCAGCTTCGCCTAGTCGTCGGCAACCTCCATGGGCATCCGTTGACCTTCGTAGCCTCCCGCGACGTCCGTCGGCCTCAACCTCTTCCTACCTCGACCTAGGATTTAGGCCATGCCACACACTGCTCACCGGTGGCTGGTAGCCGCCGCCAGCAACCCCATTTAGGAATTTTAATTGTGGGAAACTAATAGTGTAGCTTTAGATCTAGATTCCCCTTTTTTTTTTTCTTTATTTAGATATGGGATTTTAATTGTGGGAATTGTAACCATGCTACAAAATATCTTCAATTAGTGGATAGAGCATCAAATTACAATTGTATGGACAACGATTCAAAATGTTTGTATAGCTTAAGAAAGCAATTTCAAAATTTTTTCTCTGTTTTTGTTTTGCGATTTGATTTTGTATGAACAAGAATTCCAATATATTTCCTACAATTGATTGCTCACTTGCAATATATAATCTAGTTTAGTAAGATTTTGTTATGATAGTGATGCAAAGATTTGATATTAGCTTATGCCTATCAGGTCATAATTCCTTAATGAATAAAGAATTTTGATATTCAGTTATGATAATTGCTATGTGTTTATCGATATCATGCTCTAATTCAAAAATGATGATATGCAAACCTTTTTTAGCTCATTTGAATAAGGGTATTTTAGACATTTCGTGCTTCACAATGATAAACCAGCCTAACAAAAGCTAGACTGCCAAACAGGCTAACTTGGTTTAAAAGCGGACTGCTTTTAAACTGTTTAAGCGAAAAAGCTGGTTTGAAGCTATAAGCCAAAAATCCCAAGCCCAAACAAGCGGGCCAAAGGATCTCTTCTTTTGGGCTTCTAGTTTGTGGTATTTTGACTTTTCTACAATAACTAGCTTTTAAACGAATTGTTTTTTCAATACGGTGTCTACAAGTTGATTATAGTAAATACTATAACGATTTCATTTATATTAGATAAAATCATAATAAATATCTCTCTATACTTTTTCTTAGAAATAACTAAAAGTTATAAACTATAATTATAAGCGTCAGGCAAAAAAAAAACCGAAAGCACTTTGGAAGACGGCCATAGCACAGGTATTTTGTTATGACATGAGTCCGGGCTAGCAGCAGCATCCATGTCAGATCTGTCCGGTGACGACGCGCGTGCAACCGAGCTGCCGCCACGCGAACGCCAGCTTGCATCCGAATCAGCCGTTTGTCCGCGCCTCGGTCCGACCCGCACCGTCGATTCCCCGACGCTCCTTCCAAATCACACGCCTCGTCTTGTTTCGCTTTTATCTTTCTCCTCGATCTTCCCCTTCCTCCCCCACCCGCTGCCTCGAGTCGCCCGCGCGAGATCCGCCCGCCCCGCCGTGCCACATGCCGCGCGGCCTCTCCCCTCCCCGACCCGGCCGCGATTGAGGTGGGGATCTTGACGCCAACGACCGGATCCGAGAACCCGAGGATGGAGGCGGCCGGCGGCGGGGCGGCCGCGGAGGAGCGGTGGGCTTCCCTGTGCAACTGCGTGGTGAACTTCCTGCTGGAGGAGAGGTACCACCTCACGGCGCTCGAGCTGCTGCAGGAGCTGCAGGAGGACGGCCGCCACGCCCACGCGCTCCGCCTCCGCTCCTTCTTCTCCGACCCCGCGCTCTTCCCGCCCGAGCTCGTCGCCCGCGCCTCCTCCGCGCCGCCCGGTACCCTACACCCGCCCATTCCCCCATCTCTCTTCCCAGGTCCTCCACCCTACGCTCTGCTCTGTCCCTGACACGCGGCCCGCTGCTCGCTTTCTGGATCTCGCGGGTGCTTTGTAATTACGACCTTGCGACTCTGGCATGGCGCACAGCTTTGCTTTCTCTATGATCGGATTTGAAATGAATTTAGTTCCTTGTTCTTGCGTGCAGTTAAATTGATCGTGTAGCTGTGTTAAGTAATGTACCTTGCGCACAATTGACATTTTTACGGAAATTTAAAATTTGGTTGGAAGTGCAGGGCGTATTATCTGCAGTGGTGCACTAACATTTGGAGTAGTACGAAATAAACCTTTAAGTGAAAATAGACTACAGGAAGATAACACAGGAGTATTCATTTTTATGTCATAATTTGTAACTTTCGAGATGGTGTAAGTAAAGCGCTTGTTTAATTTATTCGAATTGATTCACTCAACTCCCTACCTTGACAGAGAAATGCCATTTGTAGAACAACAGTACATGCACTAGATCTTATTACAGGTAGATGTTACTTTATCCTTGTATAATATTTCCATCAAGTAAAATTCAGGCTGAAGAATGCTAGATGGAAGAGTAAAGTGAAATTAGTTGCTTGGCTGTCTTAGTATAACGTAATAATCCAATTTACTTGCTCATTTTTTTGCACAAGCTTATTCAGGTACATGAAGTATGCGGCGTTTACTTGCAATATGCCAGCTTTATTAGCAGGTTCGTGAGATGAATCATGTCTATGTTTTTATTGACAGGTGCTGATCCACAGAGTTTGCTAGAAGAGAAAATAGCAGCAGAAGAAAAGTTGGCACTCACTGAGTATGATCTCCGACTAGCCAAGGAAGATCTTTCCCGGTTGAAGCTTGAGTTACAAAAGCAGCAAGAATCATCTCCTGATGACTCAAATGGTTTGTGACCTTGGAAATGATAGATAAAGAGATACATGATATATTAGCATGCTTTGACTTTTCATTATGTAGTGCTAATGAAAACAACCAATTTTCTGTCTCGACGATGCCACTTTGTACATGCTGTCAAATAGACATGTCAATTATGTGTTATTATATAAGAAAATGGTAATGGCTATAAACAGATGAAAGGTCATGGTGACAACAAGTTACTCAATATAATGAGAAAACAAAAGCTCTAGAAAATTAGTTAAGCCAAAACATAAATTATTATTTATTGGGATTGAGGTTTTGCTTTGTTCATTGCTTTGATTGGAATAGATAATACAGCTGCTGGTACTCAAATAATTGTCATAATACACTTTGCTTGTTGGATGGAAGCTATAGGGTTTAGAGGGAATGAGAATAACTACCATCCAAAGAAACAAACTGCAGACGTAATAAGCATTTCATGTGGCTTGTACTGAAGGTGTCTGTAGGAGCTTTGACAATCAACAATTAAATTAAATTTGGCAAAATTGATTCTGTGTTGGCTTTGTTCAATGTCTCCATAACCTTGCTGGAGACCACCTACTAGTTTATTTTAGTAGAGCACCCCCCTATGAAGTATGAACTGTTTTGATAGAAAAAATAATTCAAACACTTTCCTCTTCAACAGCAGCTAGCTGATCTGCTGGTGCAAATTACTCTGTTGTGAATTTATTGGCAGCATCTGTTATAATTTAGCTAATTCAAAGTGAGTTATCAAGTTCTTTATGAACTGTTGTGACATACATATATAATAGAGGGTAAGTCCTACTGACAGCACACAGCATACCATTTTTAGCTAGTTTTTGACACCATACGTAATCTGCCTTTTAGCAGTCATTGCACCATGGATTATCATTTATGAGTTTATGACTAAAACGTACAACATCAAGCTATTTCTTACTTGCTGATGTACCGTTGTACTATACGATTTACTGGTATGGGCCTACAATCAGGGCCACACATACCAGCTGGCACAGTGCAAAGTTTGAGTTTTGCTAGTAACTATACTGGTAAATATACGCTGGCCGGTCCACTGGTACTGGAGGAGAATTCCTTGCATGGTGTTCCACCTATCAGATGTGCCATATATTCATTTGTGTCATTTTAGTTGATTATATGAGCTCCACAAGAAGATAAAAGTGTTTCCATGAAAATAGAGGTCTTTGGTTCTTTCACATTTCCTTTTGATGGCACAGAGCAAATAATTTAACTCCTTTCTGGACTATCTAATAGTACTGCGAAATCTTCTTTTTGCACCACTAAGATCTTTTCTATAGAGTGATACCCGTTGCCATAGTATCTTGACATGATTCTGCATTTTGCATACAGGGCCTCTTTCAGATGCTTCTACACATGAAGGATCTGGTCAACAGGACAAAAGAGATGTCAAAATTTCAGCATTAGGCCCTCTGAAGGATAATGAACGGAAAGATCTGAACTGTGCTGTAAAAGAATACTTGCTTTTGGCTGGGTATCGACTTGCAGCCATGACTTTCATTGAGGAGGTCGGTATTATTTATGTATTAGTAGTGTTTATGTTACTGTTGTAACGTCCTTTTAATGTTTATTGGCTTTTGATTTTTTTATCACTTTTATCTTTATTGGAAAATGATATTTCATAATGTTATACAAGTACCTTTTATCTATTTGTCATGTCAAAGTTGATAATGCTGGAAACTATATTTCGAATGGCATAGCCACTTTTTGTCAATGTGCTGTTCATAAAACTTTTAGGCCTTGTTGACTGACAGATTGTGGTCTCTATTAGCATCACAAAAGTACATGGGAGTAACAAGTAGAGAAAGTTATTAATTAAAAAATAAAATCAGATGCACATCATCTTCTTTAAGGTTGCATTGGAGATTACGGTGGTAATAATACTTTGTAAGTTCTTTTATGCAAAGGAATGCATTTGTGAAGTTTGAATGTTGTTGCCAAATGTAATTGCTACATGATCTGAGCACATACTTTTTGTCTAAGAATTGCATTTTTTAAGTTAACAGTAGTCGTATGAGCTGTTTTGGTGCTATGGGCATGTGAATAACGCTATTACCAATCATTGTAATGATATTTATAGGCCTTTTCCTTTATTATTCTCAAAGTGAGATTCGCTAGGGATAATAAGTTAAGCCTTCAGTTCTGTGCCATGAACACATTGTACCCCAATAAGTGGTTCCAAGTTCAAACAGTCACAACAGTTGACAAATCAAGTACGCATTACTGAACAATAGAATGTATACTAATTGAAGTTTGCCTGATCATTCATTGCTATTAATGGTCTTTAAATGAGAGGTGCTTCATTGCTCTCCCAAAAGGTGAAAAGCACACATTTTAAAGCATATTGAGGGTCTGATTTGCAACCAGCCACACTACTAATAGTATTGCTTCAAGATTTGCGCAATTTAGTTCTCGGAAAAGCATAGAAGCACTGTTCTAAGTGAATCGTATGAGAAAAAGGTAAAAGAACGTGTATGAACATTGACCATACTATGATTGATTATGTTATGCCTTGAAGTCCTAGAATGAAGACCAAGAATGCCGTATATTGGTCACTTAATGCAGTAGAAAAGTACTGTATTAACAGATAACGACCAGTTCATCCTTTCACAACAGCAGTGTTCAACAGCTATGACATGTCACATTTTTTAACTGCCTGTAGTGAGAACATTCTGCAGTCAAATTTTGTTTGGTCCCTACTATCTTAGTAGATAGCAGTCCAATTTTAGTACATTTGGACTGAGTTTAGGTTATGTAGATACCTAATTAATCATATTCATGTGATGATCATTGGCTGAAATTCAGTTGATTGAACAGCTTCACCGGGCCTTTCCTGCTCTACTCCATTTTCTGTTCTTTTTTCTACTGCAGGTTCTGTGCTATGCCAATTATTGTGTAATACAGCTTGACCGTCGTTAAATGCTTTGATTTCATTTATTGTTAGAAATTAGCTATTTTCAGTCACAGAAAGGTAAATGGGACCATTTGTTGTTAGAAAAATGGTGCAAATTCATTGGAGTTGCACATGCATCTTCTAGTTAAACTGTCATCAATGTGTGAGCTTTGGAGGAGCATCATGTGTAATTGATTTTAATAATCTTGGAAGTTCTCCATGCAGAGTTATTATTTACATTCAGTTAGATGTTCATATCTTTTACTATCTTTTCTCTGAAATTTAAAAATGTGTGTGTGACTTAAATACTTCATCATAATTGCAGGCTCCTGATCAGGACCTTGATGTTTGGACTAACAGTTCAGCTTGCGTGCCTGATGCCCTTCGGCGTTATTACTATCAGTACCTTTCATCTACCACAGAGGCTGCAGAGGTAATAATTAACATCAAGTTGCTAATTACTATAAAACAGCTCCTAATTACTTGTACTAATTGTTGTACACGTGCGATGCGCGTGGCAACATCTGTCTATTTATAATTAAAAGAAGTCACCATAGTTTGCTCTGAGGCTAGAAATTCGCTCATTAATAATCAGGGGGAAAAATATCTGTGCCACTTACTTTATGAATTCACATCCAATGGTGCAAAATCAGATAAAATATAGGACTTGTTAAAGTTGTATAATGAATCCAACTATTCCTTTAATCGTAGGTATTAGAGCCGTATAAGAAATACAGTACAACTCTAAAGTTACGCGTTGTAGCATCTAGCCGTTCAATTGCGTGGGATTTCTGACCAATTATAGTTTAAAGAAAAAATTAAAAATAAATACAATCATATGTTATGTGACTGTTCAAATAGGTAGATTTATCCAAGTGCTCAAGTCTCATACGGTCGAAAGGCTAGGGTTAATGACCTGTGTCCGTGTGGCTCCAACAAGTGGGCCTGAATCAAGACCCAGTGTCTGTAAGTGACGGTAAAAAATGGGAGTGAGGGTGAGAATCGGAGGGGAGAATGCTCTAGATCTATGTGGATGGATCTGAGGGGAGGGGAGCGGTAGTATCGCAGTTGGGTGGGCCCTTGGTTGCACTGGATGCAGAACTCGGACCATTGGTTTAAAAGAGGCAAATCCGACAGAGTATAGCTACTGATTGTACTGATTTGGTTGGTGGAGCCGTGGAGATGATGCTATCGAACCAGTCAACGGCTATTATTGTTCAGAGGACGTTATGTTGGCAAATCCTAACCAAAACTGTTGCACTATACTCCCTCCGTTTCACATTGATTGTCCATAGCCTTGGGAGCCTCCATTTTAAAATATTTGTTCATTGAGAAAATCAAGAGTGTAGTTATTGCAATGTTTCCACTCTCTACCCCTACCTAAATGCTTTGAAAGATGTTAAGTGGTTATAATGTGTCATTTGATAGGCGTATGTATGGTAATTTGTCATTACTTTTTCTTTGATTTAGTATTTGGTCTTTGCACATGGTGGGGCGTGGATAAATATTGTGAAATGGAGGGAGTACGATAGTATGGATTATCTGACTACAGCTTATGGTGGTGTTCAGAATGGTGTTGGTTTATGATTTTTTTTACTGTAACTGGGTTGATTTTTGTCATAATTAAATTTAAAAAAATTAAAAATAGGAAAAACATATCAGCCCATCACGGACAATGCAAAGGAATATGGGGAAAAAAAAGAGAAAAGGCCAAAAGCCCAAAAAATAAAAAAAAGAAAAAGACGAAATTAATGAATAGTGAAAAAAGTCAAAAGCCAGAAGCTAAATTGAGCGGTGCTAATATATGACAAATTGACAACTACTAGATGCCTTGTACTTGCCGTTTCTTATTTCATCAATCTTCCACTCGGAGTAAGCATTAAATTCAGTTTACATCTTATCCAAATGGTTCTTTTTCTAACCAATGTACTCCAAAATTGCTGAAAATTTACAAAAACTGTAACACCTCGCCCATCCTCTAGGCCTAGAGTGCTACCATCATTGTATATTATTATTATTATTTTTAATAACTGCTAATAAATTTAAGCAAACACAATTTTATTCTTATTGCAGCGACTTAACACACAACATACCGTTTTAACTCTAGTTATCCTAGCATACTAGTAGAATCTAAACATATTAACTAAAGTTAATACGTGGAGTACTGCTGGTACATGAAATATTTATGTGCTATTCCCGCCTGTGCATGATGTCAACGTTCACCTAAAAACAACAAAATAAGGATGAGTCCAGAGACTCAGCAATACATAATAGAACGATAAACGTTGCCAAACATAAAAGCAATTTGCCAGCCATGTCATGTTCCATATAAATTATTATGTTCATATCATCATATTCATGTCCCGATATTATCATGCAATTTGTGTAATGTAGCACTATTCCACATACTCATTTGCTCATCTTATCGCATATACCGGTATAGCCTAAGTGAACACCCGTTGTTGTTCACCTTGTCGTGGGCCCGTCCTCGTCAGCACAGGGTCTCTCCACTCCCGTAAAGTCCTACCGAAGTAGGTCTTACGGAATCTACCCAAGTGGATTCCAGCTCTTATCTCATGAGTGCACATGATGCGAATGCATATTTTCATTGTCATAATCATACTCACCATTATCATCATTAGCAGGTAAGCATCATCGCTCACCCTGCTCTATCATCATTGTCATTATTTAACATGCAACATTATAAAGCATAAATATCACATATTTCACACATTTACTGTCTACTGCACTACTATACACTTGCCTGTTATCCAAGCGAAGCGAAGCGACATGCGGATGACGATGTTCTCAAACCTCCACCTGAACAGGCAATCAACCAGACTCAATGCATCGTAACGATACATGTATTACGACTAACATTACCTCTATCTGCCAACTCGACACAAGCAATACTCTTCTCACCAGGCACCTATCCGATGTCCTGGTGCACTAACGACCAAATTACATCATCTATACTTGGGAATAAAACTTATTAACGCATGCTAAACCCCCCTCCCACTCCCTTTTTTTTCTTTTCCTTTTTCTTTCCTCTTTTCTTCCATGTTTTTGCCATGTGGCCAAACCGCCGCTTTCTTTTCTTTTTTGTTTTTCTTACCCCTCCCAGCCTTGTCCCCCATTCTTTATTCTCTCTATCTCTCTCATTGGGGTGCGCGTGGCCCTTGGGTCGGCGGCCATTAGCCCACCGGCCGCCGGCATTCTACCGCCTCCCCCCACAGTGCCGCTTCTCCCCAGGCCTCTCCTCTCCCTCGATGCGTCGCCGCCTCAGTTTTCCTCAGGCTGCCGGCCTTGGCTCACCGCTGCCGTGGCCTCCCGGCCTCCCATCACCGGATCTACCCGTGGCAACTTCTACCGGGCTTCCCCCCTTTAGTGCTACGCCACTCCTTGAACTCGCCAGCCGCGACTCATTGCCGTCTGGCCCCATGCATCCCCTTCGGCCCCTTCCTCGGGCTCACTGGCCACGGCACGTAGCCGGCCGGGAGCCTGTTGCCCTCTCCACCTTCGGCTGCTCTACCTCGCCACTCGGTGCCACCAATCCCTCTGGGAGATCTGGGCTTGGTTGCCATAGCCCGCCAACCCTGAGCTCGCCGTCGGCCCTGGTCGCCTACCCGCCGTCGTTGCCCTTCGGCCCGGTTGTTGACACTGTGGCTTGGCCTCCGGCCACCACCACTGTGAGTCATAGGGGCATTATTGGTTCATCCTCCCCCCTCTTGACTATTGTGCATTTGCTATAGGAGTGGCATTTGAGCCGCCGAGTCAGGACTTGGGGGAGTGTATTTGCACCGGGGGGGGGGGGGGGGCATGTACTTTCTCTCCAAGGGCGCCGGTGGCCAACGACGACTTGCTGCCTTGTGCCATGCTATGGTGAAAGGGAAAAGGGGTTGGGGAAGGGGACCTATTTGCTTGCTGGGTGGGGCAATGGAGTTGGTTCTTCTACTTGGGCTATGGGACGGTCATCGCCTCCTTTACTCCATCTTCCTCAACTCCCCAAAGTTCTTCCCTCCGATTCCCTCTCTTCTTACCTCTTTGTCTTGGCCATGGATTGGTGGTCTTTCTAGAATGGTTTTGATCTGGGTGGTGGAGAGGTTAAGCAATGAGGCTAGCTTCGTTGTGCTTGCTCGTGGCTGTGAAGTGGAGAGGCAAAGTAGTTGACTTTGCTTCGCTCTCGGTTGGGAAATGAAATGGCCCCGAGGTGAGGTTTGCCTGTACTGTGCTAGCTTATAATGGCATGGTTGGACAGCCCCTGGCTTTGTGCATTACCAAAACTGCCCTTCCCCTTTTCTCTATATGACTCTCAAGTTACTGTGGGCTTTTAGGACTTTTTGGTCCAACGGGTGTGTTTCCACCGTTTAATGGCTCTGCTACTGCGGCGAGTAAGGTGAAATGGTAGAAAGGTAAGGATGGAATCTCCCGCCGGATGATGAAAACCTAAAACGCGAGATGGTGTTGACTGACCCCGGACGGTCTGGAAACCTCTATGAGCGCTAATTCGTTTGGCATTTCTAAAGCCGATGGGTCTGACAGCAAACTCTACTTTATCTCCTTTATTCTCCTTTGGATTGTTTCATTTCTTGCTTTTTCTTTACTACTGGTATTATAGAAACACAACATATACTAGCATCAGACATTTCTTCAACAGCGACCAAGTAGCCTGCTGATTTAAAAAAAAATCTACAGCATAGTCAATCATGGTTACAAGTTACATTCTATGAGCATAATTAACGTGTTTATGTTATACATGTAGAACGGACAGTTCTAATGACAAAGAGCAGTGACAACTGCATAAGCGATGAGTTGATGGCTCATTTGGTTAAATGCAATGCAAGGATTGAATCAATCAGTAGCAAAATTTGCCATTTGATGCCTTTGGTCTCGAATGGAGTTAATATCGCGATTCTGTTTTACTTAATTTTTTCTTGAGCACTTTAAATGCCAGTTTATCTTGTGCTTTTCATTGCAAGCCCAGAACTTCTAAAATTCTTAACTTGATCATTCTTATTACATCTCAGGAAAAAATATCCATTCTTCGAGAAAATGAAACACTAACGAAGGACAATGAAAGGCTCTGTGCTGAAAAGGACACCTTGATGAAGAGCAGGGAAGTGGCTAATAATCAGGTTGCTGCTTTAAGAAAGTCTTTGGAATCTGCACACATGGACATAAAAGAGAAAGAGAAAACAGTAATAGTCTCTCAGAAATCATCCACATAATTGATACTCTTGTGAACTTCTCTAACATAGCAGTTTTATGAAAGGTTCAAGACTTGAAGCAATCACTGGATGTCCAGAGGAAAGAGCTGAATGACTGCAGAGCTGAAATTACAGCCCTTAAGATGCACATTGAAGGGACTCGATCAAGTAAACAAATGTCTGTCGGAGATACTGATGATTTGACTTCCCAGTCCATTGCTAATTCTATGGGAGCAGCAGCAGCATTGAGCAATGAACATAAAAACCTACAAGGATCTGAATCCATAACAGCTAAGCTAGCATTGGCAGAGAGTCAAACTGAGGGCACACAGAAAGATCATCAAAGTATTAAAGGTTCCCCAGGTTCAGAAGCACCGGTTTCTTCCTCAACTGCTGAGAACGGTAGCTATAATACTTTAGGAGAAGATGAATCTGGCACAAATACTTCACTGGAAGGTATATCTCTTAATGGCAATCTGCATGGAGCTGGTTATTGCCAGGGGAATTCAGGTAGCATATCTGGTTATCTATCCGAAGATAGAGTTCATACTGAGAAAGTAGAGAGCCCAAGTAAACAAAAATCATCGGATAAGATGGTTAGTGGCTTGATTTATTCTGCTTTCTGTACGAAGTTTTTCAATTTACTTCTATGTGCATGTCATCACTCACGTTGTTCTTATTCAATCCTGTAGGCCTTGGAGACTATCAAGATAGTTTCAGATGCTCTTCCAAAGATTGTTCCTTATGTCCTCATAAACCATCGTGAGGTTTATCTGTAACCTTTGTAGTTTGCATCTTATCTTTATTTGAGTATAACTAATGTTACTTGATGCTACATGGTTACAGGAGCTTCTTCCACTGATCATATGTGCTATAGAAAGACATCCGGATAGCGATGTACGGGATTCCTTGACTCATACATTGTTCAATCTGATAAACGCCCGATGGACAACAAAGACGCATCATAATGGATGTATGTTCCTACAAGTGTTGCATGATACAGAATGTTCTGGGCTTCTAAGGATTCCACTTGCAACTTATTCTACATATGAACACTTCATCATATCATGTGAATGGCCATTTTGTATTTACTCATGTACCTGTTTTCCTTGTCATGCAGGCTTGCGTGGAGCTAGCCAAGAGTGTTGGTGAGATGAGGACAGAGACTGAGTTACTTCCGCAATGCTGGGAACAGGTATTCCACATTTTTGTGATACATCTTTTGGCCTTGTTGGACATGAGATCTAACATTTAATGAATTGGTGTTTAGATAAATCACCAATATGAGGAGCGTAGATTGCTTGTTGCTCAATCTTGTGGAGAACTTGCAGTATATGTTCGGCCTGAGATACGTGATTCCCTTATCTTATCTATTGTGCAACAACTTGTCGAAGATTCTGCAACGGTTGTAAGGGAAGCTGCAACACATAACCTGGCATTGCTGCTTCCTCTGTTTCCAAACCTGGATAAATATTATAAGGTCAGTCTGACACTCTGACTAATGGTCAGAATCGGTACTGGGGAAGAAATTTGATTTCAAAGAATTAGATAATGTCAGCTGTGTGATGGGCTAGAACATTTGGTTTGGAGAGTTTGGTGGGTAACATATCACTGAAAGATAATACTCTTTTGGAAGTCCTTTAAATTTCTCTTTGTTTGATAGGTTGAGGAGCTAATGTTCCAGTTGGTCTGTGACCCTTCTGGGGCAGTTGTGGATGTTGCTCTCAGGGAACTCGTTCCTGCAGTAGTAAGATGGGGAGGTAAACTGGATCAGATATTGAGAGTGTTACTGTCACATATCCTGGCATCTGCTCAGGTATGCATGCTTATGAATTTTTGGGACCTTATAATTTCTATGGATTGCCATATGTGTTCTGATATAACTGTTATGTTTCAGCGGTGTCCACCCATTTCAGGGGTTGAAGGTACAACAGATTCTCATCTCCGAGTTTTAGGAGAACAAGAGCGCTGGAACATAGATGTCCTTCTTCGGATGCTGACTGAGTTGCTACCATTTATCCATCAGAAAGCTATAGAGACTTGCCCATTTACTCTGTCAGCAGATGCCTCTACAAGCTCTACTCCAGAAAATTACTTCTCAGAATCCTGCCTAAAACAGTATGCAATGTAAGTTGTCTCCCCATATGTGACCTCTGTTAATAAACAATTATTATAGACAATCCAAAATGATCTATCATTTATCCATTGATTGCATCTTGGGGCACGTGACAGAGGTGACACGGAATGGTCAGCATTTGAGTGGATGCACACCGAGTGCCTGCCAGATTTGATCAAGCTTGCCTGCTTATTGCCTGCGAAAGAGGATAGCTTAAGAACAGTTATCACAAAGGTAAAATGTACAGACCACATCATCTCCAATTCATATCCTACCATCTTCAGGTATAAATTCTGATCAATCATTTCTTGAAAATATTAGTACCTGTTGGCTGTATCTGGACGCTATGGCAAAGATTATTTGGAGCACATTATGCTACCTGTATTTCTTGTAGCAGCTGGTGATATTGATAGTGGTGATTTTACCTATTTCCCTCTGTCAACCCAGTCAAAAGTTCGTGGTAAGAATCCATGTATTTAAAAGGTGGGGCTGTTTGGTTTAGTTATTTTTTTAGACCTTTGTATTGATTGTTTTGCAGGCTTGCGCCCAAAAACTTCTATTGCTGAAAAACTTGCAATCATTTGTGTCTTTCCATTGCTGTTGTCTGGTATTTTGGGTTCGCCTTCCAGTCATCAACAATTAGAAGAATATTTGAGAAAAGTACTTATCCAAAACACAAAGGATGGTTCATTTTCTATGCATCACACTGCTGAGATCATGGATGCAGTCCGGTTTCTTTGGTTCGTATCGACTAACTGCATGAATAATGTAGCAAATATCATCATGATGCTGTTGAACATGCTCTATTTTCATGTATTTAACTTCTTAATCATTGTGTAGCATATTTGAGGAGCACCATGGAGTCATTTTTACTATTTTGTGGGAGATGGTTGTGAGCTCTGATACTAACCTAAAAACCAATGCTGCAGCTCTACTGAAAGCACTTGTAAGTGTACTGTTTCATGAATGAATCAGTGGTCTGCTATGTTCCTTATGTTATTCTTATTTGTTTTAACACACAGGTACCCTACATTGGTGTGAAAGTTGCATCAACTCATGTTTTGCCAGCACTTATTACTCTTGGATCTGATCAAAACTTGACTGTAAAATATGCTAGTATAGATGCATTTGGAGCTGTCGCTCAGCATTTTAAAAATGACATGGTATGAGAACATCCTTCACTATCTTCTTTAATAGTTTACATACTTGGTGTAATGCCCTTAGTCCGTGACTGCTGCCAGGTTGTTGACAAGATACATATTCAAATGGATGCTTTTCTTGAAGATGGATCGCATGAAGCTACTATTTCTGTTATTCGTGCACTGGCAGTGGCTGTTCCACATACAACAGATAGACTACGTGAATATATCCTACTCACTGCATTTAATGTCTACATTAGGACCAAATTTTGCATGGTTCACTAGCTCACTTGTATGTTCATACATTTCTACAGCCATTTGATTTTCTGTTTTCTTTGACATGACATACATCTTTTAACCAAGATATTTAAGCTAACAAGTGTCCCACCTACTGGAAATGATATTGAACGGCGTCGTGAAAGAGGAAATGTATTCTGTGAAGCGCTGCGTGCTTTGGATGCTACAGGTTGGTCTTATCCGAAATTAGTTAGTCCTTTCCTTAATTTACACGACAAGTCCTCAACTTTGTATCGAGTCTGCCTCTATCTTTATCTGTAGCATTGCCAGTACCTTTTGTTTCCATTTCAATATAATTGTGAAAATTATATAGCTATCATTAAACTTCGAGTCTGCCTCTATCTTTATCTGTAGCATTGTCAGTACCTTTTGTTTCCATTTCAATATAATTGTGAAAATTATATAGCTTTCATTCACAACCTGAACGATACCAGGGTATTAGAACTGCATGTGCATTCATTTATGGACTTTAATATCCAGGTCTGAATCCATATTAACAGGTTAATGTCACAAACCATTTTGTCCAGGGTATCTAACTGTACCCAGCCAATAGAACTTGTTTGAAATAAGTTATCATTTGCGATCAATACTAAATCATTCAATAGTATTTATCATCTTAGAAAGGTAGAATATGATAACAACGTTCTACAATAACTCTGGTTCTTTAGTATGGTTACCATTTGTATGGTAACGGGCTGATTTGTGCCAGTTTATTAAGCCTTTAAAGCTTAAATTACCGTACCTCGTGTATGTTTTATGTGTTTTTTTCCTTTGTTCACTGCAGATCTTCCTGCTACGAGTGTACGCGATCTGCTTTTGCCCTCAATACAGAACTTGTTAAAAGATCTGGATGCTCTAGACCCTGCGCACAAGGAGGCACTAGAAGTTATAGCCCGGGAAAGGTCGGGTGGTACACTCGAGAGCTTCGGCAAGGTAATGGGGGCACATCTCGGGATTGCTTCCTCTATGAGCAGTTTCTTTGGCGACAGTGGCCTCCTCGGGAAGAAAGAGAGCGGAGAGCAACACGACGCTGCTGCAACCGCCCCCTCTCAGCCCAGCCCACAAGCTCAGCAAGAGAACACGAGGTTTGGTCTTATAATGAGGGGTGGCTTTGGAGACATGTTACGAGGCAAAGCAAAAGGCAGTGATGAACACAGTTGAAATGATCAACTACACGCACAATTGTCAATACTAGATTTTTGCGGCTCGGTTTCCTTTGTTAGTGTGTGGTATGTCTATGATCGTCAAGGTAGAGAAATTCTTTGTTCATTGTTGTTGTAGTAAGGTGACAAAAGATAGCCATGAGGATGCATTTTCCCTTGCCGAGATTAAAGCAACAGATTTTCTGCTGTAATATCAGACCCCATTTTCTGCTGTAATATCAGACCCCAACTTGCTGTATAGAGGAAAAGTATATGTTGCTGATACTCGATGGTGTACATCCTCGCAAGGAAACACTAGGAGACAAAACTACTCTCCTTGGTGTTGCTCTAGACTCGGAACAACTAACAAGGGGGAAAGTTTCTCGATCCCAGTTATATTGGAATGCAGTGCTATCTTCTTGTTTGATAAGGAATGATATAATATAGATCCAATTTTTTTTGGGCGTTGCTAGTAGGGGTGAAAACGGATTGGATAGTTTCCGACCGATCCGGACGAATACGGATACGGATTGTGTCGGATCGGATTTTTTTCGGATAATTCTCGGATCGGATACGGATACGGATTTTTTTTATCGGATACGGATACGGATACGGTAAGCCTAGTATCCGTCGAATACGGATACGGATACGGATAATCCGGATAAAATGAAACCGGATATCCGGATTTTCTAGAATCTCCCCATTTTCTTATTTCCAAAATCCAAATAAAATCCAAAAGGCTCTAGAAAATAGCAATTAAATCCCAAAAATTCACCAAAAATACCAGAAAAATCCTTGAGACCTGAGGAACACAAATAAAATATTTTTAGCTCATGTTAAAGTTTAATTTAATTATATTAAATTATGTTAAATTCTAAAAATTTATTTTAAGCTTGATTTAATTCCAGAAAATTTATTTTTGAAAACATGGCTTTATAAACTCCAGAAAATCATGATGTTACAAACTATTTATGTATTTTTGTTAATTGTGGATGTATAATTTAAGGGTTTTCATGTTCGATAAATATTCGTGAATCAGTATTCGTTTGATTAAGTATTCGATCCAGATCGTATTCGATATTATTCGTATTTGTATTCGTATTCGAGTTATCCGTATTCGTATCCGTATCCGAAAAAAAATATGAAAACAAATATGGTAGAGATATTATCCGTCCGTATTCGATCCGTTTTCACTCCTAGTTGCTAGCGCTCAGATGTACGATGAGATTATTCCCACCGTACACTCCCTTTTCTGTTGGATCTTACTCAAGAACTTATCTCCCACTTGTTGGATCCGCACTCAGAGCGCACGACACTTCAACCGTCGTTCACAAGGGCAGCATCAAGAGGAGCAACAGTGGAAGCGGCTGTGTGGTCTTGCTCCTATGGCCTTTGGTCGCTCTGTCACATCCTTTTTGGTCTAGAGAGGAGAAGAGAGAGAGATAAGAGCGAGCTCATCTAAATTCGTTTTGTTGCAACAAAAAAAAAGTAAGTGCGACAACTAATTCTAAGTTTGTAACAAAAAAATGCAAGAAGTGCAACAACTATTTCTGACCTTGCAACAAAGCGTCCATCAATCACAATAACGGCTGCAACAAAACCACCATCCTATTACAACAAAGAAAATAAACGCAATGCAACAAATAAATGACTTCACGGTAACAAATGTCTCTTGCTACAAAGATTTAAGATAGAAAGACTATAACAAATAAAAATCACTTTATGCAACATCGAGAAAAGTGTGTTGCAACAAATTTGATAAACATTTGTAACAAAAGCATACCAAACGCAGGGAGACGTTCAACAGCTACAAGTAGCTAAAGCTCGTTTAAAGAAAGAGGAGCCTGACCGACCTCACCAGAACATCCTGGATCTAACTGGGGCAAGACCGGCCTAGTGCCTCACCCTCTCCTCGTTGAGCCAAGAAGACAATGGAGCATTTATGGAGAGGGGGAGAGAGAGAGGGAGAAGAGATCTACTACTTGCGTTGGTGACGTTGTAGCAGCAAGAAGCATAGGCATCAGGATGCGGTGATTATTGATGTGTCAGTGGCAGACGTCATGGGACTTGGGAGCAGCATGACCAAAGGAGTCTAGCTTTGGGGAGGAGGAAAATAGCTTCGGTAGCGAACTTCGTCCCCAATGAGCCCACTAGATTGGGGGAGGGGGGGATTGGAAGGTGGGTGAGATGGGGATGAGAAAGGATGGAATGAAAAGGAGGCGAGGAAGACATGAAAAGTTGTATCAATGGTGGACTCAAGAATTAACACAATTTGTGAGAGGGTGTGAACCAAGTAGTGAAGCGTCCGATGCGTTGGACGTACGAACAATAGCAATCTCTATTTAGGGGGGGGGGGGTTGAAACCTCCGCACACTTCTGTTTGGTCCATCACTACTTGGGAACCACCTTTTAATATGGTGAAGTTATGAGCGCACAATTTTGCCCACCATAGTTCAAATCCTGATACCTATCTTTATATACACATACAAGTGTGCTACAGTAAGAATTTTATGATGTTACGAATTTATCCCCAACCTCTATCTTTCTAGTTATGTACTTAGGGGGCACACTTATATGTGTGTTAATGTGATGTGCGTGTGTGGTGATTTGTGTGCGCATGTGTCTTTGTTGTAATAAAAAAAGTTTGTCACTACCTGCTAAAACTTGAAGTCTGCAAAACATAATTTTGGCTGTGCTGACTTGTATGCGCATGTGTCTTTGTTGTAATAAAAAAGTCCGCCACTACCTGCCAAAACTTGAAGCCTGCAAAATAAAATTTTGGCTATAACAATATAGGAGCTTTGGCCGCTTAGATCACTAGCCACTACATGAAGAAAGGAGAAGCCCAAAAATGGGGGGAAATTTTCGTTTAAATTCACTTCTCACTTTTATTACTAAATTTTTCGTCCTCTCATTTGTGCGACTGTTCTATTATTTACTTGTTAGGTTTTGCCACTCCGACATGCATTTTGTCAAGTCAATAGTGTTTGACTGTTGAGAAATAAACAAAAAAAGAAAACTGAAGAAAAAACAATAAATCATAGAAAAATTTAAAAATATTAAAAACATTCTCAACAAAATTCTTATACTTTCACAAAATAGTTTTACACTAGCAAAATTTAAGGATGTTCCCTTAAATGGTGAGAAAGATTGAAAAGTTTTACTCGGTGTAAAATTTTCCTGGTGTATTTTTCATAAAATTGAAGTTTTTTGTTTACAAGTGATTCACGTATTTGTAAAATCGAAGGTTTGCATAACTTTTTTTGGGCCAAATCTTACTTTGCTTTCCGATTGTTCATCACAGCAGTTCAGCAGACAGCAGTGGACTTATATAAGTATTCTGACTCTCTGTTTTGTGTGCATATGTAGACATCATAACAGAACAATCTTCAACTCCAACTCCAACTTCAGCTCTAAATCCGACAGCAGGCACCGAAGAGTATGATCCAGCTAAAGATCCTAAACGGAAGGCTAAGTCCAAAGATCCGGGATGGCAATACGGGTTTTGGCCAGACTTGACAAACAAAGATATGATTCAATGCATACTTTGCAGCAAGCAAATGCATGCCGAAGTACGAAGATTGAAGCAGCACCTAGCGGGAGGCTATGGAGATGTGGAGAAATGTCCGAAAACAACCTCAACTATCATGAAAGAGATGCGTGAGTACTTGTTCAAGAATGCCAGAAATAAACCCTTTGACCTGGATGATGAAGGTGAGCCAGGTGAAGATCTCAAATCATGCTTAAACAAGTCAAAGGAAGGGAGTTTGGACTTAAAAGTCAAAAGATGTAAGTCATTGATCCTCCCTTTAATTCAAGTTATATATATACTTTTCAATCACTGCAAATTTGCAATATAGAGTATATATTATATAATATATACATAGGTATATGCCTACTGTCATATAAACAGTGTGACTTACAATGGGATTTGAGAAGTCCAACGATTCCAATAGTGGAGATGACAATATATAGATAACCACATGGGCGACATGGGCCTTGATATACTTAACACCCCCCTTCAAACTCAAGGTGGAAGTGGAGGTTCTGAAGCATTGAGTTTGAGCAAGTGAAGCCGATGTTGCTCCCGAGTTTGTGCTTTAGTGAAGAAATCTGCCACTTGCAGTTCTGAGGGCACATACTGAAGAGCAATTGTTTTCTGATGACAATGAGACCGAGTAAAGAAGGTATCAACGCCAATATGCTTTGTAAGTTCATGCTTCACAGGATCATTGGCAATCTGTATGGCTCTAATATTGTCACACAGAAGAGGTGTAGGGGTATCACAAGAAATACCAAAATCTGCTAACAACCATCGAAGCCATATAATCTCTGAAGTGGTAGTGGCAAGTGCTCGAAGTTCTGCCTCCATACTAGAACGAGATACAGCCGCCTACTTCTTAAACTTCCATGCAAGGGGAGAAGAACCAAGAAGAATGCAATAACCTGTGACAGAACGACGATATGTTGGATCACTCGCCCAGGTGGAGTCTGAGTAAGCATGAAGCTGAAGCGGACTGTCACAAGCATAGAACAAACACTGAGAAGATGTCCCCCTTAAGTACCGTAGTACACGAAGCAAATATCCAAACTGAATGGAAGTAGGAGCACTCACAAACTGACTCAGAATATGAACCGCATGAGCAATATCAGGTCTAGTAACAGTGAGATAGACAAGGCTGCCTACAATATGCCGATATCGAGAGGGATCCTCAAGAGGTGTACCATCAGTAGGACGAAGTTGTAAATGAAGATCCATAGGTGTCGCAGCCATTCGACTCTCTGTAATGCCACAACGAGCAATAAGGTCTTGTATGTATTTGGACTGAGAGAGATAGTAGCCCTTTACAAAATGCAACACCTCAATCCCTAAGAAATAACTGAGCGGACCCAAATCAGACATCTGAAATTGCTCACCAAGTTGCTTCTTCACACGAGAAATGTGTTCCACATCATCTCCCGTAATCAATATATCATCAACATATAGAAGAAGCAAAGTACATCCACGTGGAGAGAGATGAATAAATAGAGTAGGGTCATGATCACTAGGTGAAAACCCAGCAGCCCGTATCACAAATATGAAGCGCTCAAACCAAGCACGAGGAGCCTGTTTAAGACCATATAGAGCACGACGAAGGCGACAAACATGACCAGGAGGAGCATCAACACCTGGGGGTGGTTGCATATAAACTTCTTCATGCAAATCACCATGAAGAAAAGCATTCTTAACATCCATTTGAGAGATGGTCCAAGAAAAAGTAGCAGCCAATGCAATAAGAGTACAAACAGTAGTCATATGAGCAACTGGTGCAAAGGTCTCATCATAATCTTGACCCTGAGTTTGCTGAAAGCCTCTAGCAACAAGACGAGCTTTATATCTTTCGAGAGAACCATCAGACTTGGTCTTAATTTTGAATACCCATTTAGATGTAATTGGCATGGCATGTGACGGTAATGGAACAAGATCCCAAGTGCCTGTACGATCAAGGGCAGCAAGCTCCTCAGACATAGCAAGCTGCCATTCCAGAATATTAGAAGCTTCCTGGTAAGTGGATGGCTCATCAACAACGGCATTCACACATGGAAAACCATACTTGGCAGCTGGACCAATAGCATTACGATCTCGTAGATTATATCTTGGACCAACCTGTAACTCATCAGGAACAGTATGAGACTCATCAATATCATTAGAAGCATCAACAGCGGTTGTATCAGGATTGACCGTGGTGGTAGAACTAGATGGAGGCGCTGTGGGGTTTGTGGGACGACGATGGAAAACACGTGTGATAGGTGGTTTAGAATGAAAAGGAGGTGGTGCAGAGGAGATGTAGTCCCTGTGAAGGTGGCATGATGGAAATAGAAGGAGTAGGAATGAGTGTAATATAAGGAGAAGGTGTAGTAACATCATCATTGGATGAAATAGGAGGTAGACACGGGAATGATGTGGGTTACGTGGAAGAATATGAGGCCCGAGTAGAGGGTTATAAAAGAAAGGGCGATTCTCAACAAAGGTCACATCACGAGAGATACGTATGCGACGAGAAGAAGGATCATAACACCGATAACCTTTATGCTTAGGACTATACCCTAGAAAAACACACTCAACAGATTGTGCAGTCAACTTAGTTCGCTCACGAGGTGCAAGCAAAACATAGCAAGTACATCCAAAAACTCGGAGATGATCATAGCTGGGAGAAGTACCAAAAAGAACTTCACTAGGACATTTGTCAGACAGTTTGGATGAGGGTTGTCTATTGATGAGATAGACAGCAGTAGAAATAGCTTCACCCCAAAAATAAGAAGGCACAAAGGATGAAATCAAAAGTGTGCGAGCAGTCTCTTTAAGATGACGATGTTTGCGTTCAGCAACACCATTTTGAGAATGAGCGCCAGGACAAGAGAGCTGAGCAAGTGTGCCCTCAGAGGAGAAAAACTGGCGAAAAGTATCAGACAAATACTCACCACCAGAGTCAGAGCGAAAAACTCTAATAGGAGTAGAAAACTGTGTGTGAACCATGCGAACAAAAGACTGGTAAATGGAACACAACTGAGAGCGATGTTTCATGAAATAAATCCATGTATATCGAGAATGATCATCAATAAAAATGACATAATATTTGTGACCACCCTTTGTTGCAAAAGGTGCAGGACCCCATACATCTGAATGAATAAGATCAAAAAAGTCTAGCGGAATGAGAAACACTAGATGAATATGGTAGTTGTATCTGTTTTCCAAGCTTGCAACCCTTACAATGAAAACTAGACTCAATAGGTGTATGACCTAAACAACCTTTATTTATTAATGTGGACAGCCGAGATCCACAAAGATGACCAAGACGATGATGCCACTGGGCGAAGGAAGAACAGGCAGAAACCGATGCAGCGGATGACACACGAGCGGAAGACGCAATGGAAGAAGGAAGACGCAAGGTGTCTAGAATGTAGAGGCTAGGAGCACCTTTACGGCGATGGCCAGTCCCAATCACTTTCCCGCTTCGACGGCCCTGAATAAAACAAGATGAGTCATCAAATCCAACAAAGCAGTTTTGGTCGGTAACTTGACCAACCGAAAGAAGATTCATGAATAACTGAGGTACAAAAGAAACATTGGGTACATAAAAATAAGGATTGCAAAGTGAACCCTGGTGAGTGATATGACAAGATGTACCATCAGTTGTCTAAACAGAAGCTCCATCAGTGACCGGCTTGCAAGCAACCAACTGGGACTGATCAGATGTCACATGAAAAGAAGCTCCTGAATCAAGCACCCAAGATGACGAAGGAGCATTAACAGCGGCGAGAGTAATAGACATCGAACCTGCGGGAGTGGAACCAGATTACCACGACCACGAGCAACACGAGTAACACGGCGTGCGATATAGTCGACCAACTTCTCGGATGATGAAAAAAATAATTCTCTGGAAGATGGCCAATCTTGCCACAATGCTTACAGTGCTCTGAAGAGGAACTCTCTGGTGCACTAGTCCTCTGAGGAGCTGCCAACACACTATGAGGAACTAATGCAGGAGAGGACATAGACTTGAGATGTGTTTCTTCTGCAAGTAAATCAGATAATGCCTGTGCCATGGTGAGAGCAGAAGAATTATGAAGCAATCGTGTACGAATGGAATCATACTTAGCCCGGACTCCCATGACAAATCTGTAGGTAAAAAACTTTTCAATAAACTTATGTGCTGGACAGGAGATAGCTGTACACTCAGGTATCATAGAAGTCAATGATCCCATCAGACGATCAAAAGCAGAGTAGTACTCATCAATTGACATATCATTCTGTTCAATCACATGAGTTTGCTGCATAAGATTATGCAAAAGAGCACCACTATCCTGAACATAACGCTCCTTCAAGTTGTTCCATATGCCCTTGGCTGTTTTGAACTTAAAAAGACTCATAATCATGGATTGCTTAGTACTATTGACCATGGCAGCCATCACTTTCCCATCATTAATATGCCATTCTTTTACTGCAGCAGCATTACTACCATCATCCTTAAGCACAGGTGGATTTTCAGTTAAGTGAAAAAGTAAACCATAGCCCCTTAATGCAGTCTCTACACAGAAAACCCACTCTGGATAATTCTGACCATCTAGGGTGAGATTGATAACTATTGCATTTATTTGGGACATGTTGAGAAGTGCTAAAACTCGACCAACAGCAGAACAAAGAACAAATAGCGGTTACCACAGTAGGTGTCGATGTGTAGAGATATCAAGTCCAGTGATGAATATGCTAACTTTAGAACTGCAGCATCCAACAGAGGTGATGATGATGAATATCCAACAAAAGGGATAAAAAATCCAACAGAGCACAACACTCGGCTCCACCAACTGACCAACAGAGGAAGAGCTCCCCAGGCGCCCCGACCCCAGGCGGCGGATCGAGACGGCGAGGCGGCGGCTCCCGGCGGCCGGCGCGCTCCCCAGGCGGTGGCGTATTTACTACTTCCTCCTGTCAATAAAAAGGGTTGTTTCAGCCATTTTTTTGTGGTTCACAAAAAATGTAGTCTACAATATCCCTATTAAATATTAATCACCACCACTTACTCCCTAAGTCAATCCTCATAATAAAATAACAGTGACCCAACTCATCATAAAGGATTCTTCCATTCCCAAAACTAAAAATTGCATGCTCTGCTCGGTTGGTTAGTGTTGTTCTTAAACAATCAAAGTAGCATTCGAGCTGTTGGTGAGTGTGTGCCAGCTCAACAAGTAGATCTATGATCTATCTATTATCATTCTCTATTACATGGTTCAATTAGTCTCCGTTTTTCTTCCAACGAAATTTACTTCTTTGATTAAGAGCACAAAGCAGAAGTCATAATATCTTGCAGCCTTAACAATTACATATTCTATTAATGTTATCTTAGCTGCAAGGAAAATCATTTTCCCAATTTTCTTTCCCATAATTTTTGGTGATTTATTGCAATTCCAAGAAGCACAGTGTTCATTCTAAGAAGTAATACCCAGTGAGTCTTCCTCTCTCTCTCTCTATACCTTTGAACAAAAAAACAGTTGTGAGGTCTCTGTTTCATGTTTGATTATAGATCTGGTTGTGGATAACTTGGTAGATTTGGTTCCATTTGTTATGTGCATGTGCCTCAGGGTGAGTCATCATTTGATTTAGTTTAGACTCTGGTTCTATTCAGCAACTCTCCGTTCTCAATTTCTCATAATCATGGGGAGCAGTACAATTAAAGCTGTAGTGTTGATTTCATTTTGGTTTGGATAGCTCAGCATATTAGGATAGTTGTACTTATAGTGAGGAAAGTGATCATGAGCAGTTGGTTTCGCTTTCTTTTAGCTTAATAATTGGGATGCTCTGTGTCTGTGATCTTACCTGTGTTCATTTGTGTGGCTTGATTTTGATTGTGTTCTGGTTGTTGTACTTACACGTTTCTGCTCATTAGAGAGTGCAGTTTGAGCACCAAAATTGATTTGCTTTTTTTTTGAAAACGCAGCAGAGCTGCGTTTCATTGCATTAGGGGGATGAAAAAAAAGGGGGGGTGCCCAACAGGATCCTCGCTCATACGGGGACCAAATATGAATGAGGCTTTTACACAGTCTCAAGATTCATACACATAACGAACAAACTCGACTCGACCTAGCCCTTTCTGACCTAGGTTGCAAATGCAAGACCTAACCCTTTGACTCCTATTTGACTTGCTTGTTGATTGGTTTGGTTTGGCTTGGATTTACTTGTTAAATTATTGTTTTGGTTCAATTGGACACATGGTTGTGCTTGTAAGGTGATATTTGATTAGCTTAACCCACTTTTGATTCATAGATTTGATTCGTTTATTTTGTCGGTTGATTTGATGTTCCTGGTATGGTTTTGGTTGTAACAAACCACATGGTTATGCCTCTATGGTGATATCATCTCAATACATGGAATTGATTTTGACATGTAGAAGTGCCATTTTATATGAAGCTGTGGAATGTGGTTTGGCCAGGAATGAATTCGATTGCCCTATTATGATATTGGTTTGATTGAACTACATGATTGTGTTTGTATGGTTTGGACACGTGGTTTTGATTTTGTTACATGATGAATCAAGAACATAGATAACTTTTTTAAGTGCAATTTTGCTATGGTGGTTTGACTTAGACATTTGATTGACTTGTTATGGTTTTTGTTATGTTGAACCACATGGTTGTGTTGAATTATCTTGCTTTGAATTGTTTAGGTGATATTTGACTTGAGATTTTGCAATTTGGTTTGGTTTTTGGCTTGGTGTTGGTTTGATTGTCTTGTTTCGGTTTTGGTTCATTTGAATATTACAAGATTGTTCTTGTGTGGATTTGATAATAGGACATCGCTTGGAACCTTTTTGTTTCAATGATCCGTCTCAATACTCTGCATGGACCCGGATCATCCGCCTTCTCACTTCTCCAAGATTGGAACTCTTTGGATAAATGCTCCACGTCAATACTGTGCCTTGACCTGAATTATCCGCCTCTGTAGAAAATCTCAAGAGCGCGGTAAAGACCCTCTTTAGATGGATTATACACCTAAGTCAGATAGTCCGCATCTGTTGATTTTTAAGACTTACCTCAAATTGAACCAAAACTTGAGATAGCTCAAATTGAACAAAAAATTGATCCTTGACAATCTATGACTAGATTATCAACTAGACAACTTAGTGTGCATCTCAACTAGTTACTCAACCAAGCTCAACTTATTAGCCTTGAAGCGTATTTAATTATACGACCAAAGCAAAAAGAGGAACCAAACTTCTAAATTGATCCAAACTCGACTCCCTGGATCAATTCTAAGCACAAGGTCTTTAATTTTCATGGAAACCAATGCTTAGCCATCATATACTATAGGGATTCATAAAAGCCAAGATTATCCCGTTTCTCAATATCAAGACCTCACTTATAGCAATTTCACTAAAAAACAAATTAGTCTCGATACTTTAGAGTTATTAATCACCAAAACCACCGAGACAATGAAAATATGGTGTTTGTGCCTATGGTGCGGGGTGTGTTGTTGATCTGGCCTTTTTTTGTGTTTGGTTCTCCATGCATGTGTGCTATGCTACTGGTGGAAGTAGAAGGGTGCGTTCACAGTGGATAAGTTGGTAGATTTGGTTCCATTTGTTATGTGCTATGCCTCAGGGTGAGTCATCATTTGATTTAGTTTAGACTCTGGTTCTATTCAGCAACTCTCCGTTCTCAATTTCTCATAATCATGGGGAGCAGTATAATTAGTGTTGTAGTGTTGATTTCATTTTGGTTTGGATAGCTCAGCATATTCGGATAGTTGTACTTATAGTGAGGAAAGTGATCATGAGTAGTTGGTTTCGCTTTCTGGTTGTTGGACTTACAAATTTTTGCTCATTAGAGAGTGCAGCTTGAGCGCCAAAATTGATCTGCTTTGAGCTTGAACTAAATTGTTACTTTATGCAATTTTACATACAAAGTTACAAACACAGGTTAGGTGGTTTATTTGATTCTCTTTTTAGTTTGCTAGTTTGTTTGCTAGATTCACTTGACTACTTTTGCTTACAATATGGTATATGTTTAAGAAGTGAGTGCGAGTCACTTTTTGACTTAGTTGGGTTGCACATGCAATTCATTCGTGAATGAATAGATTCACTTTGATTTCGTATCCGCTCTATACCTCTATGGTTTAGAGCAACTAGAGAAATTTTATGTGGAGTTTGCAAGTAATTATTGGTGTTTGTTTGACTTGATTTATCATTATGTGTGTGTGTGTGGCTGATGAGGACATAACAATAGGGGATAAACAATTTTTTTACATAATCTGTATTGTTTACTTCTCGCTTGCAGTTATTAAGGTCCGTTTAAGTCATTTAGGATATCATTGCTCTGTTCTTGAGATAATTGGTTTAAAAAGAATTAAGTTTGTCAAGGTGAACACATGAATCAGCTCATTATCAATATACCTCATTTCCACTCCCTTTCGGTTCATTTGGGTTTTTACTTGCTTTATTTAATGAATAATATTAGAGGGAATTAATTGAATAGCCTATCCATTTTTTGACCATAATTACTAGGCTATTTTCATTGTCAGATCTATTTTCATTTGAAACTAACAAGGGAGTCTTTGCTACTACAAAAAGAGGTAATGTACCAAGTCTTTTACACTTTGTGGTCCATGTTGACATTGTTTACTGGTGGAATGTATGCCGACATTCTTCTTTTGATGTACCAAGTCTTATTCTCCTAATTTCTCTATCATGTTACATAGCATTTGTCCATAAGTTGATTAGAGATGACCATAGTCCAAAAGTGTTAATGATGCAAGGATCGAAAAACCGGAACCGGGGCAAATCCCGGCCGTCGGGCGGTTTCGGTTACTGGCTGGTTACCGGAAAACCCGGTTAAAAACCGGTTAAATTTTGGCAAATGAAAATTTTGGAGGGAGTGGGAGGGGACCGGTAGCCGGTCGGAAACCGGAAAAACTGGTGGAAATCATCAATGGAAAACAAATTTGTTCGTTGTTCACTATTTGAAATGATTTGAGACCCCATCCAAAATTTCGGTCGATTTTTTTAATTCCCGACCAGTGGGTTTTCCGTTATGCGGCGGTTACGAGCCGGAAACCACGGAAACCGAACCTGTAATGATGTGTTAAACTAAATGTCTTGTTTTTCTTGCTGTCAATGTATTCATCTTCTAAAGGCATCCCTGCTGTAATGAGTTTCAAGTCACCCTTATTTCTGCATATATAGTTTCACACTATTAATATCTCTCTGAGACACTCCCTGTTGCTTTATCTTGCTGAAAAAACCCTCTGAAAATAACATGTTGAAATGATTGGGGTAGTACAACTCAAATTGGTTGTAATTTGTAAATTATAATTTTGAAGCTTGCCCTCAAAATCCTTACCGATTAAAGTTTTCAGGCTAGTTGAGCAAACATTGGGACTCTAAATGTGCAAGTTACCTGCTTTCCTTATATAATAAATTTTCTCGTTACAAGCACGTTTTGTGAATAATTATATGATAACTTCCCTTGAAATGAATTTTGCAAATTATATTTGATTGTTGGAGCAATTTTTTATAATAATTTTTTTTAACAAATTATGGTTGTAGTCTTGTAGATAGTGTTAAGCAATCTTTTGTGATGAAATTTTTTCAAATAATCTTATTTGCACCTATTGATAGAGCGAACCAGTTCAATTTCTGCTGATTGCTGTGCAGCTTTGCCTGAAGCTTTGATCTCTGCCTTACCTACATGTCGTGGAGGTACAAATGATTGAGTCATGTCATTGACACATGGGTTAATTTTGTCTACTTACCCTATCTGTCCATGTTGTGGTTCCTTGTTAACTACATATTAGTGAACTCAAATAGTAATTTCAATCATGCATATTATGATAGGAAATGATTTGTCTAGCAAGAAATGTATTTCACTATTTCTTTCGATTACTATTGCGGCTAAAATACAGCTTTGAGGAAAAGTACTAAAAACATATTGTGCTGCAGAATTTGTTGAATTTAATTAATGTGAAAATTGTGAAATTAACCAATGTGAATTCCGTATGTGAAACTAGTGAAATACTGAAATTGGAATGTAACCATTGGATGTCCAACTAATGCCAATTACCAGATATTTGGTAAAGCGCTTTCTACATGGAATACATATCAATTCTTTGCTTGCCATTCAAATGCTTGCACTTCTAGTGAATGGGCTGATTTGATTGATAGATTTAAGGGAGGTGCTTTTGCATCTGTATTCCAAAGTTGCACAAACAGTAAAGCATGAATGAAGGGTGAATGTCGATTACTTATCCCTTTCCATGCTTTAAAATTTGTACGACTTGTATTGGGGAGGTGATGCATTCGCTTTCCTGTGGTTTTGGACAGGGTTCCAAATCATGGCGGTAACCATCCGATTCTGCCAATGCTGATTTTCTTGGTGCCGAGTGGGAGATAAAAAACCATCGGTTTTTTATTTAATTCAAATTTGAAATTTTGAGCTACTTAGCTTCTTCTCTTTCTTCCTCTTTATTTATGGCTAGAAGTTTACAGGTAGATAAGGCAATAGTAACTTCCTTAGTAATTCATCCATGTAGAATCTTAAGAGGTTACATGCAGAAGACTAAGAGACATGCTTGCGCATGCGTGCAGAATTTAATAGGCGCATGCATGTAGAAGACTAAGAGGCACGGATGCTATTAAGAGGCATGCTTGCGCATGCGTGCAGAATTTAAGAGGTACATGCATGCAGAAGACTAAGAGGCACGCATGCTATTAAGAGGCATGCTTGCGCATGCGTGTAGAATTTAAGAGGCATGCTTTCTTGGCTAGCCGCGCGTTTGCATGCATTAATGGAGTTTTTCGGCTGGAATAATCCTTGCATGCATGCGCGTCTGCTGAACTTCCTCACGTATGTGCATTAATAGAGTTTCTCACGCGTGCATGCATGCATTAATGGAGTTTCTCGGCCGGAATAATCCTTGCATGCATGTGCGTCTGCTGAACTTCCTCACGCATGTGGATTAATGGAGTTTCTCACGCATGCATGCATGGATTAATGGAGTTTCTCGTCCGGCCGCGCGTCTGCATGCATTAATGGAGTTTCTCGGCCGGAATAATCCTTGTATGCATGCGCGTCTGCTGAACTTCCTCACGCATGTGCATTAATGGAGTTTCTCACGCATGCATGCATGGATTAATGGAGTTTCTCGGCTGGCCATGTGTCTGCATGCATTAATCCTTGCATGCATGCGCGTCTGCTGAACTTCCTCACGCATGTGCATTAATGTGCGTTAATGACTTGCATGCATGCGCGACTGCCGCGCTTCCTCACGCGTGTGCACTAATCATCTGTTAAGCCCACCAATTTTTCCGGTTTTTTCACTGGTTTTTCCGGTAACCGGCCGGTTATCAGTCCGGTTACCGGTCTCCTCCCGCCCCGCCCACAAAATTCTTTTGCCAAATTTTATCCGGTTTTTATCCAGGATTTCCGGTTATCGGGCAGTATCCGACCGGTTACCGGTACCGCTCGGCGGCCGGGATTTACCCCGGTAGCGGGATTTCGAACCTTGGTTTTGGATCACTTGGAGTAGACTTCCTGGCTTACAATCGCAAATCTACAACTCCAGGTGTGTATTGCTTCACTTTTTTGTTTAATCCGTTCTGTTGCGTGCTTGCATCATCTTTTGCCTAAACTATTGTTTGTGTCATATTTATATGATTGTGTTGTGCTTGCAAAATTAGATTACCTTTTCTTAAATCCAAAGTTGTCCCTGTGACACTAATCTGTTTCATTTCTGAATTTTCTGTTCTTCAGATAGCGCTATCATGACAGCAAGCAAATAGGTGTGCAGCCAGTTTTTAATGTATTTTCCTGATCATGATTGTTAATATTTTCTATAAATTTCTTTTCTATTCTCACGGTTTCCTTGTATGCTTAGGTTTCCTTATCCGTATACAGCATATTCCCCTGTATTATTCTCTTGTACTCTCTGTATATATTGCCCATTGGGTCTCTTGAATATACACACAATATTCATAATATGGTATCAAAACTAACGTTAAAACCCTAATCTCGATCTCAATATATTTCCGCTGTTGTTGCCCCGGAGAGGATCGATCACCGCTTCCGGGGGCGGCCACTTCGCCGGCCGATGCGCCATCTGGATCTGGCGCCTCCACGCTGAATCCGATGCTCCACCATCCGGCTCATCACGCTCATTTATGGGGGAGAAGATGAGATGGCTTGCCGCCGCCGCTACCACTACTTTCCTTGCGTGCTGCCTCTGCTTCTGCTTCCCTTACTCCGACCGCGCAACCAGAGCCCCTACGCCCATGCCCACGCTGGATTTGGAGGCTCCTCCGTTAGGCTGTCGTCGACCGCATCGGATCCGGCCTCCCCGCCGTTGGATCCGAGCTCCCTCGAGGGCCGCCACCATTGCCGCGTCCAGTCGATATCCCGAAGACACCACCCGCCTGCCAAAGAGTCGTCGTTGCGTGTGCGTGCCTCGGGATGCCTAGATCTAGCCACCACTGGCCGGATCTGAAGCCGCACCGCGATCTAAAGTCATGCGCGGGTGAGCCACCATCCAGATTCAATCTGGATGGGCCATCATCCTCACCTCGGCTGACCCCCAGATCTAATCTGGATGGGCCATCACCTTCTAGGCCGCCGCGCAGCGCCTGTGCCCGCGTCGCCGCCTTTTGGATGCCGCCTCAACTTCCTCCTCCCTGACGACTACGACGTGGAGTCCAACGACAACCCTTGCACCTCCGCCTCCGCATCCCCTGGCTCCCCGCCTCGCAACGTCTACGAGGACCTCTTGGAGCTCACCGATCCCCTCGTGCACACTTAAGCCGTCGGTGAGATCTGAGGGAGAATGCATGGGAGGAGGCGTGGGGGAAGTGAGTCTTCTGTGCGTCATGCAATGCTTTAGTAATCTTGTTTCTCTGTGTCATGCTGTCCTTTGAGTTGGTGTTGCTGCTCCTTAGCCTGCGGATGAGCTAGCCACTGCTAAGTATTAGCATTAGTGTGTTTGCTTCTTTTAAGTCTTTCGTTGCGTCTATCCAAATACGTAGAGTCTATTTTTTAGTTTGTCCAAGCCGCGCGAGTCCACAAAATCCTTGTCAGTTAGCCGATTACTTTGTTAACTACGTTCCATCCTTTTGGGTGAGTGTGGTCATGTCCTTTCTTTAGCCGCCCGAGCTATGGCGCGCTTCTCCACGCACCTTGTGCACTCTACGCCGCCGTTGGGTTTCTTCTCTCTATCTATTCCTCTTCTTGAGTCGCGTGCTAGATCGTACAAATGCATCGTTGTGTTAAGGGTATTAGAGATATAATAGGATTGTTTTAGCCGCTTCTTTAGCCGCCCCAGAACAATGCTTCTAATCTCACAGCTCGCTTCATAGAAGGTATGCACCTTGTGCACTACGCGCCGCCGCTTGGGTTTCGATCTGTCCCACTATGCATCTATCTATTCCTCTTCGGCTTGATTTGATAGTTTTTTTTCTAAGAGCTACACGTATGCATGTGAATAATGTGGAAAAACACACCTGAATTTGTTTTTGGCTTTTTTTCTAAGGCCTCCAATGGAGAAAGGTAGTCAGCAGATAAGGCCTTCTACAAGGGAGATATAGCAAGGCAATGCTTGGCAATGAAATATCAGGTATGTATATTTTTTTCATTTTTAGTGAGGGTTGCAATTCTGTAGCTGTCGTAGCTAGTGCTCAGCATCGGACTAACCACTGCACAGCTGTCTCCTAACTGGTGAGATTGACCTATCACTGTAGTTCCATTTCATTGCATTGCACCTCTCTGGCTTTAAGATCGCTTTGGAGTAGTTTGATTTGTGTATTCAGCATTTCATTAGTTTCATTTCACTCAATCTCGTGCTTGTGGTTTTAGGGGAGTAGTGCTGTCTATTATGGATTTTGTTTTGCTTTGTTTGGTCCACTATAAATGCTGAGTTGTCATGAAGGAGCTGATTTACTTCTGACTTCTGCTTGTACTTATTGGGGAGCGCTTCATGTTGGGTGAATTTGTTTGATTTGACTTGATTTGTCCTTTTGTGGTTTTGGTTTATGTAGACCACATGTTTGTGCTTTTGCAAAGCTATATGATATGCACAATAGATTTGGTTTGGTTTGTAGTTGTGTTTGGCAGAGCAACATAGTTTGGCGCGCTTGAGTTTCGTTCATCCAAATGCTTCTTGTTGTTGGGGAGGTCTTCAATAAAATTTACTTGTATGTGGTTGTTTTGGTTTGATTGCAGTGTGCCGGTGCGCACGTGAAGTGCAATGTGATGTGTGGATTAATTCTAGTTTTGGTCTCCAAATGGTTGTATAGTAGTATACGAAGTGTAGTTGACATTATTTGACTCATGAATTTAATTCTACTTTTTGACAAGTACATTTTGGTGAGTGCCTTTTATTGTGTGAATTTGCTCGTTGTTTGACTCACGGATTTAATTATCCATATGATTGTGATTGCACAACAAAGCTTACGTATGGAATTGGCTTTGTTACCATGATGAGTACGACTTGATTTGGTTTTGTGTTCCAATTTGATTTATTGTTATTTTTGTGCATGTAACACCCCAACCCAATTTGGATGCGCCCCGTGTGGTGCATGTGTGTAATAGTGGTTAGTCCCACATAGGAAGTTAGCATAGCAAAACCAGGTTAACTAATTTTTTTTATGGGGAGGTTAACCATTTTTGTCAAAGAAAGGCTAAGGCTATTGCTATGTGCGCTTATGCCTGTTCCACCTGGGGACAATCTTTAGTGGTTTTGGGCAGTGATGTCGTGGCGTCATCAAGGCGACGCCTTAGCGTCCAGGCGACACAAAGGAGACGCCATGGAGGAGCACCTCGCCTTGGCCAGCTAGGCGGGCGCCCAGGTCACTGAGGCGTCCATGGCGTTGGTTTGGGTTGGCACCTTGACGAGTCCATGTGAGCATAAGGGGCCAAGCCGAAGGGGGTTACCGCATAGGTGCATACTTGGACATCTTGACGAAAGGCCCGAAGCCATAGCCGACTGCCGTTGCCCTGAACCCTAGCCGTCGGTTAGCCATCATCGTCCCTCCGCCTCACCGCCGCTAGGTACGCCTTGTCCTCTGCATCCTCCATTCCACCTTGGCTCCTCCCTCTGTCCCGTGCTCCGGTCGCGCTGCCCCCCTCCCGCAGCGTCGCCTCCCTCCCTCTGCTTCTTCTCTGACTCTGCTCCCTCCCGCCGCCTCCCTCTTGTACGTCTGCTCTGCATCCTCCGTAACAGACGGGATGACCGGATGAGGTATGTATGCTATGTGCTACTGTTATGTGGTATGTGCTACTGCTACTGTTATATGCTTCATGCCTTCATTGTTTCATTCACTCCTGTATGATAGTGTTGCTACTGATGTGCAACAATTTGATGGAAAATCAGAGAGAGCAAGCCGGCGTGAATCTTTGGCGATCAAGCAAACAGATCGAGCGACATGAATCATATGATCCAAGTAAAGATCCTAAACAAAGGGCAAAGTTCAAAGATCTTGGGTGGTAGTATGGATTTTGGCCAGATTTGGGCGGCAAAGAAAAGGTCCAATGCAAGCTTTGTGGAGTGGTTGTTTCATCGAGAATATTAGAATAATTAGATATCTTTCCCTATATGCGCTTTCTATGTATGCGCATTTCATGTATATGCTTTCCTTGTATACGCTTTCCATGTATGCGCCTTCCATGTATATGCTTTTCTTGTATGCCTACACCAGGCCAATATATATATAAGTCATCTCAGCCCTTTAGTTGTGTGGTGTCTACTCAAATCTTTCTCTACTCTTCTACATGGTATCAGAGCATACCTGAGCCTCTTCATTCTTTGCTCCACATGGACCGACACCGCCACTCTCCTCTAGGACGTGCCGCCACTTCCACTCGGGTCGCCGTCACTTCTCCAAGCCAGATCCGACCGGACGCCTCCTCTCGGGTTGCCATCCCTTCTCCAAACCAGAGCCGACCGGACGCCTCCAGTCCGACCCTCCACTCGACCGGCGCCGGATAGGACCTCGGATCCGACCCCCCAGGCTGCCGCCCTCACCGCTGCTTCCCGGCCGCCGCCGCCGCCTCCTCACTCCAGGACGGCGCCAACCGGGACGCCGCCGACCTCCCCCCCGAGATGCCTCCCCACCCAGGCCGATCGTCGCCGCTTGCCGTCGGACACCCGCCGCCGTTGACCCCCTCCACGCTGGGCGCCGCCGACCTCCCACCTGAGCCGCCTCCCTACCTAGGCCGACCGCCGCCGCCTGTCTTCGAACGCCCGCCGCCGTCGACCCCCTCCACGTCGGGCGCCGCCGACCTCCCCCCGAGCCGCCCACGCCATCCCCTCTCAAAGACCGATCCGATCTGGATCTGGATCTTTGAAGTACCTTTTATAGGTACGTAAAAAAACCAGCTCCACTCTCGCGCAGCGCCTTCTCCGGCCGCCACCGCTCCAACCATGGCGGCTCCTGCCGATCCAGCTGCTGCCGCCGTCCCCGCCGGCGAGATCGCACCTATCGCCGCTCTGATCGTCCTCAACCCCTACTGCACGGTCGTCGTCAAATCCCATGTGCCGACCACCCTCGATCTGAAGACACCGAACTACTTCCGATGGTCCAAATTCTTTCAGACCATGTGCGCATCTTGACGAGGCCAACTAGGCCCTCGCCGACTCCGCTGTTCTCAGCTGATTGTATGGCTCCATCTCCGACGACGTCCTCGACTCCACGATAACTGATCAAGAGACCGCTCATGACCTTTGGGTCGCGATCGAGGCGCTGTTCCGTGACAAGGAGTCCCGCGCGATCTTTCTCAACAACCAGTTTCACTCGCTTGTTCAAGGCGATCTGTCCATTGCTGACTACAGCCATCAGGTGAAGGTCCTCGCCGACGAGCTACGCGCCATTACTACCCCATCAATGACACACAGCTCGTCCTCAACCTGCTGCGTGGCCTCAACCCATGCTTCACCACTACCGATGACATCAACTTCGTACCGTTCCCTTCCTTCACCAGGGTGCGGTCCATGCTCACTCTCAAGGAGACTCGTCTTAGCAACGAGGCAAAGATCGCTACCACCACGGCCCTGTTCGTCTCCGACGGCTCCTCCGGCTACACGTCATCGACCACTACTCAGGCCGCCAATGCTCTTGATGGGTGTCGTGGAGGCCGCAACCGCCGTGGCAAGCAGGGCGGGTCCGGCGGTGGCGCTAGTGTTGGTTTCCAGGGTAGCCGCGTACCACCATCTTCACCGACCAGTCCCTGGTTCTGCTTCAACCCGTGGACTGCCCCTACTGACCGTCAGTGGCGCCCCTTGCCTACTCCCGGCCTCCTCGGCACTCCACCTCTGGCTCATACCGCCTTCACGCAGTCCCAGCCGTCCATCCCGCAGATCTGGGATTAGTAGGGCCTCATTACATGCTGAATCAATCGGCCGTCGAAGGACACGATGGTGGGTCATGGACGGGCGCCACCTCCCACATGATGACAAGCGACGGTACACTCCTCTCTTCCCACCCTCCACCTCATTCGGTGCGTCCTTTGTTGCAGCGGTTCCCGCCTCCTGTTGTTTCTCGTGGTCACACTTTTCTTCACACACCATCCACTCATTTCTTCTTCACAACACTTTAGTTGTCCCTAACCTAGTCCACAACTTTCTTTCTGTTAGACAGTTCACTCGTGATAACAACTGTTCCATCGAATTTGACGTCTTTGGTTTTTCTATTAAGGATTCCCGGATGCAGCGTGTGATGCTTCGCTGCGATAGTGCGGACGATCTCTACACCATCCCTATAGTCACCCCCTCAACTCCACCTAGCACCCACCTCGCCGTCTCCCAGCTATGGCATCAGCGTCTTGGTCATCCCGGCATCGCCTGTCTTGACACCCTAAATAAAACTCCCTCATTTCATGTAATAAAGTAGACCGTTCTCTTTGCCAGTCCTGTCAACTTGGCAAACATACGTGTCTCCCTTTTGCTACTTCTTCGCGCTCTTCTACGCCATTTAAGCAAGTTCATTGTGATGTGTGAACATCCTCAGTTCGTAGCATATCTGGTTTTCTCTACTATTTAGTGTTAATTGACGATTTCTCTCATTATTGTTTGACTTTTCCTCTTAGAAAGAAATCAAAAATTTCCTAGCTTTTAGCAGATTTCACCGCCTATGTTAGCACACAATTCGGTCTTCCTCAAAAATCCATACAGGCCGACAATGACACCGAATTTGTGAACCACACTAACACATCATTCCTTTGTTCCCGGCATTACCCTACGCCTCTTGCCCATACACCTCCCCGCAGAATGGTAGAGCCGAGTGCATCATTCGCACCCCCAACAATGCGGTTTGCACGCTTCTGCTCCACTCCACTATGCCTCCCAAGTATTGGGTCAAGGCGCTAGCAACTACCACCTATCTTATTAACCGTTGCCCATCCTTTTTCTGTCGATGGTGACATTCCCTATGCCCTCCATCGCTCCCCACCGCAGTACAGTCATCACCGGGTTTTTGGTTGTCTTTGTTTTCCAAACCTTTCTGCCACTTCTGCTCATAAATTTGCTCCACGTTCCACGGCATGTGTCTTCCTCGGTTACCCTTCTCACCATAAGGGGTACCGTTGTCTCGATCTCGCCACCAAATGTGTCATCATCTCTTGCCATGTTGTCTTTGATGAGAGCATATTCCCGTTTGCCAGTAGTGACCGATCCTCAACCCCTCCCTCTTGCTCCGACTTCGATTTTCTTGACGATGACACTACCATGCTGGTGCCTTGCACTGCTGCAATGGCACCCCTGAAGGTACCCTAGATGACTGCTCCACTACTGCATGGTGTCGAGCGATCGTCTCTATCCATGGCGCCATCCGTTGCTCCGCCACCACGTCCGCCCGTGCATTTGGTTTACTCCAGACGACCACGTGCGGCTCCTTCTGACCTAGCTGCAGCAGCACCGTTGCCCACGTCGGCTCCAGCTTTCCCGACTTCGTCAACGCCCGCACCTCTCCGATCCACTACTTCGTCGGGCCATCCAATGACACGGTCTTGGTGCGCGCGATCCTCAGAGTTTCTCCCTAGCGGCCGACCACTCCCGGCCGCTGTTCGGCGAACTATCGTAGCGCCTCGCCGATCCCAAGCGGCGCGCGCGATGGTTTGAGGAGTACAAGGCCCTCATGGGCGACACTGGCGACTTGTACCGCGCCTGCCAGGTGCTAACATCGTCTCCGGGAAGTGGATCTTTAAGCACAAGTTCCACTCTGATGGTAGTCTGGCCCGCTATAAAGCACGCTGGGTTGTTCGTGGCTTCTCTCAGCAGCATGGTGTCGACTACGACAAGATATTCAGTCCGGTGGTCAAATCGGTCACCATCTGGACTGTCCTCTCTATCGCCGCATCTCGCTTCTGGCCGATTCATCAGCTTGATGTCAAGAATGCTTTCCTCCATGGCACTCAAGCACAAGTTCCACTCTGATGGTAGTCTGGCCCGCTATAAAGCACGTTGGGTTGTTCATGGCTTCTCTTAGCAGCATGGTGTTGACTACGACGAGACATTCAGTCCGGTGGACAAACCGGCAACCATCCGGACTGTCCTCTCCATCACCGCATCCCGCTTCTGGCCAATTCATCAGCTTAATGTCAAGAATACTTTCCTCCATGGCACTCAAGCACAAGTTCCACTCTGATGGCAGTCTGGCCCGCTATAAAGCGCGTTGGGCTGTTCGTGGCTTCTCAGCAGCACGGTGTCGACTACGACGAGATATTCAGTCCAGTGGTTTAACCGGCCACCATCCGGACTGTCCTCTCCATCGCCGCATCCCGCTTCTGGCCGATTCATCAGCTTGATGTTAAGAATGGTCTCCTCCATGGCACTCTTAATGAGACTGTCTACTGCCAGCAGCCTTCTGGATTCGTGGACCCTGCTCGTTCCACCTATGTATGTTTTCTCCAGAAGTCCCTCTATGGCTTGAAGCAGCTCCCCGAGCATGTTACCAACGGTTCGCCTCCTACATCTGCAACATCGGTTTCGTCGCCTCCTCCGACTTGTCCCTGTTTGTCCTCCGTCAGGGGACTGACATGGCCTACCTTCTGCTCTACGTCGACGACATCGTCCTCATGGCTTCCACCCTAGGTCTTCAACATCTCACATGTTTGCTCTACTCGGAGTTTGCCATGACGGACCTCGGCAACCTGCACTTCTAACTCATCATCTCTGTCGCACGCTCCTCCAACAGTCTCTTCCTGTCTTAGCGACAGTATGCCATTGATCTCCTGCGACGCGCTGGCATGGCTGAGTGTCACCCTACGGCCACACTAGTGGACACTCACGCCAAGCTATCCGGCCACGACAGAGCTCCTGTGGCTGATCCGTCCGAGTATCGCAGCCTTGCGGGGGCTATGCAGTACCTGACACTCACACGCCCTGACTTGGCGTACCCCGTCCTGCAAGTATGCCTTTTTATGCATGATCTGCGGAGCCCCACCTCGCGTTGATCAAACGCATCCTGCGGTACGTAAGGGTACTCTCGACGCCGGTCTTCACATCGGCCTCTCCCCGGTGACATCCATCACCGCCTACTCCGACGCCGACTGGGCTGGCTGCTCCGACTCACGACGCCTACTTCTCTGATTCCGAGATTTGTATCTTTGGTGCTACCACCGCGTTGCCACATGAGTGTAGGCCGCTTGTAGCACACCGAAGCTCAACAGAAAGTGTCTCGCTGTGGAGCTTGGTGTTGTGGCTAGAGGACCCGCCTTTGTTGCCCAATATGGTTTGCGACGTCTCCGCCATGGAAATGAATAAAAAACTACAACTAGTTGCCAACCATAAATTGCACGACTCTTGCACTGATGGTGAGATTTTGGGTGGGATCGAGCTAGCTCAAGCCCTACAAAGCGTAGGTGAATTGGGGATTTCGTGGGTCGAAGAAGGGAGTAGGGGCTCTGTGCAGGGGTTATATGCAAAATTGCATAACTGATCAGGAGGAACCGCCTGTCTTCATCTCCTGTGTCCAATTCAGATCCGATAACCACGATTAAACTTGTTGTTCATAAATTCATCTTGTGTGCATAAGATATATTGCAATGGATAAAAAGATAGATGATTTAGTGCTGCCCAGATGGGTCGTGCTTGTGCGGGCCGGACCGTGGCCCGGTATTACATCCGAGCACAGCCCGGCCCGACCCGATTAAATTTTTTTATATAATTTTTTATATTTTTTACAATTTTTTACAATTTGTTCACAATTTTTCCTTATTTTTCTACTTTTTCTATAATTTTCTGCATTTTTAATTTTTCCGAGCTAAGCGGTCAAAGCAATGTTAGCTGTTTAGCCTGTCGTGCCGTGCGATGCGACACGCCACGGCCGTACTGGGCGGTCCTCGACCCACGGCCGGTACGCACGCAGCCCATTTATTGATCGTGCTTAAATGAACCATGCCGACCCCGGGTTCATGCCGTACCGGTCCGGCACAGCCCATTGGACAGCACTAGTGTGTGGGGAAGCCGTGCACCTGCTCGCGAACTCGGCAGCCGTGCTACGGAGCTTGCGCAAACGGAGGCCGCACCAGGGGGCTAAGATGGTGCGCCACAGAGAACCGAAGATGCCCAAAATTCAGGGTTTGTTCTTTTTGGCAGCGGCTGATGGCTTTTGGTTGTGCCTGATGGCTTTTTGGCTGTTTGCGATAGAGATTGCGGAAAGAGAGATACTCGCTTGCGATTTTTGATGGTACAGATATTAGTTTTTTAACGTGTACTACAATTAACTTGTAGACCCTATCTTAAAAAAATGTTTCGTTTAAAAATTAGTTACTATAGTAAAAACTAAAAGTGACTTTTAGAAGTCACAAAAAAACAGAGCCTCAGTAACCTCACGCTTCTTTCCTTTTCTTTCCTTTCCTTTCCCACGACGCCCAGGGGCGGATCCAACGTACAAGCCGTGCTGTTACAGGATAGCAATGCCTTTTGACCGGGCCCTTGTACCCCTCTCTCATTCTGTATTGATGACAGCAGTCTGGCCTGCCATGTGACCTCAATGGCCCTCTGAAGATTAGAGATGATGGTTGGGAATCTTTATTGGAGAGAATATATTCCTTTTTGTGAAGAGCATGACATTTCTAAGTTGGACATGGAAGAAGAGTATGTTGATAGCCATAAACCAAGGAAAAAGACAAACCGAACCAATTACTAGCACTATAAATGGGACTGCTTGAACTCAGTTGTTGACTTGCTACTTATAAAGTTCAATGATCGATTTGGTGAAACAAATTCTAATTTGCTTACTTACATGGCTGCTTTTAGTCCCAAAGATTCTTTTGGTGATTTCAAATTGGAGAGCTTAATAGAATTAGCTAAGCTGTATCTTAATGATTTCAGTTCAGTTCAATTGAATGATCTTGCTCATGAGCTTCCTATTTACATTGACAATATTCAAGCTGATGAAAGATTTTCTAGATTGAACAACATTACTGAACTTGCCAAACTGATGGTGGATACAAAGAAGCATCATGCTTTTCCTTTGGTCTATCGGCTTCTAAAGCTAGTACTTGTTTTGCCTGTTGCCACCGCATTTGTGGAGAGGTGCTTCTCGGCAATGAAAATTGTGAAGACGATATTACGCAACCGTATTAGCAACAAGTTTATGAATGACTGTATCATTTGCTTTGTTGAGCCAGCCTTTCTAGCAACAATCCCAGACAATGTTGTAATAGATCGCTTTCAAAAGATGGAAAATCGTAACCGCAAAATGCTTCTATGAGAGGTAAATATCAGCGTATGCTTATATCTACATTGTTTAATTGTTTGGTTGTTTTTGATTAATATGGGAGTTCATCCAAATTGGTTCGTTTCTATAACTTTATTACTTTAATTTATCATTATAATGTAATGCTATTAAATTATATATATTTTCTAGCGTATTATTTATTTATTAGAAGCTGTGATCGACTGATCGTTAGTTGACAAGTTTATGATGACACCATTGATGATCTACCTGAATATTTTTGTACATGGTGAGAAGAGTGACGTGGGTAGTTTAATTTGATTTGCTTTCTTGTGTAATTGGCATGATGTGTGACATGTTCCTGTCCCTTATGATGAGTAGTGCGACTGGCATCCTTACTATCACGAAAAATGTGCTATTCAATAGGATGTTGCGAAGGTATTCCTTTACTAGATTACTAGTTTGTACTCAGGATGAACTCTTCGTTCTTTCTGCCTTCATATTTTTAACTATTTATGTCTTTCCGAGATGCTGCAATCAACTTGATCTTTGTGTTTTTAACTATTTATGTCATTCCGAGATGCTGCAGTCAACTTTATCCCACTAAGAAATATTTGAAACTAACCTCTTGAAAACATTGGAGAGATACAACTCAAATTGGTTTGGAAGTTGCGATTTTGACGCTTGCCCTCAATGCCCTCACTTCTGACATCTTAAACCTTTCAAGCTTCTTTTGCATATTGTACAACTATGAAAAAACAAGTTAGCTGGTTTCCCTGTTTCTTGTTTTATTAATTTTTTTATTAGTGGATAATACATTTTGAGTGCAGTTATATGTCAATGTTGTAACGTATTTTACAAATTATATTTGCATCTACTATTAGAGCGATCCTTTGTAATTGTTGTGGTATGGGTTGGTTGGGTACGGGTCTAAGGACCGAGCGTAGGGTATTCGCCCTTGAACGGCTGACAATGCCGCCACCAAGGCTCTGAGCCTTAGTTGAAGACGAGGGGGAGAGACTAAGGAACTTTGTCATTGACTACTTTTGCTTACAACATGGTGTATGTTTGAGAAGTGAGTGTAAGTCACTTTTGACTTAGCTATGTCGGTTTGGTCGCATAATGGAGAAATTTTATGTGAAGTTTGCAAGTAATTCTTGGTGTTTCTTTGACTTGGTTTTATCATTTTGTGTGTGTGTAGCTTAGAGAACATAACAATAGGGGTTAAACAATTTTTTTACATAATCTGTATTGTTTACTACTCACTTGCAGTTATTAAAGCCAACTTAAGTCGTTTTGGATATCATTGCTCAGTTCTTGAGATAATTGCTATAAAAAATTGAGTAGTTAGTTTATCGAGGTGAACACATGAATCAGCTCATTATCAATATACCTCGTTTCCACTCCCCTTTCGGTTCATTTGGTTTTTTTACTAGCTTTATTTAACCAGTACTATTAGAGGGAATTAATTGAATAGCCTATCCAATTTTTGACCATAATTACTAGTGCAGTAAAAGGCTTGAAAAGTAGCAGTCAAGACAATGTCAGACTTATTTTCATTTGAAGCTAACAAGGGATTCTTTGCTACTACAAAAAGAGGTAATGTACCAAGTCTTTTGCACTTTTTGGTCCATGTTGACATCGTTTAGTGGTGGAATGTATGCCCACCTTCATCTTTTGATGTGCAAACATTCTTATTCTCCTAATTTCTCTATCATGCTGCATAGCATTTGTCCATGAGTTGATTACAGATGACTAAAGTCCAAAAGTGTTAATGATGTGTTAAACGGAATGTCTTGTGTTTCTTGCTGTCAATATATTCATCTTCTAAAGGCATCCTTGCTATAATGAGTTTCAAGTCACCCTTATTTCTGCATATATAGTTTCACACTATTAATCTCTCCGAGACGTTCCAAGCTGCTATATCTTGCTGAAAAACCCTTTGAAAATCACATGTTGAAAATATTAGAGTAGTGCTATTCAAATTGGTTGTAGTTTATAAATTATAATTTTGAAGATTGACCTCAAAATCCTGACAGATTAAACCTTTGAAGCTAGTTGAGCAAACTTTAGGACTCTAAATGCGCAAGTGACCTGCTTTCCTTATATAATAAATTTTCCCGTTCTGACATGTTTTGTGAATAATTATATGATAACTTCTCTTAATAAATTTTGCAAATTATATTTGACTGTCAGAGCAATTTTTATAATGATTTTTAAACAAATTATGGTTGTAGATACTGCTAAGTAATCTTTTGTGATGAAATTTTACAAATAATCATGTTTGCACCTATTGCTAGAGCGAACCAGTTCAATTTCTGCTGATTGCTTTGCAGATTTTTGCCTCAAGCTTTGATCTCTACCTTACCTACACGTTGTGGAGGCACAAATAGTTGAGTGATGTCACTAACACATGGGTGAATTATCTCTACTTACTCTATCTGTCCATTTTGTGGTTCCTTGTTAACTACATATTAGTGAACTCAAATAGTAATTTAAATCATGCAAATTATGATAGGAAGTGATTTGTCTAGCAAGAAATGCATTTCGCTATTTCTTTTAATATTATGATAGGAAATGATTTGTCTAGCAAGAAATGCATTTCGCTATTTCTTTTAATTACTATTGCGGCTAAAAGACAGCTTTGAAGAAAAGTACTAAAAACATATTGTGCTGTAGAATTTGTGGAATTTAGTTAACGTGAAAATAGTAAAATTAACTAATGTGAATTCCGTCTGTGAAACTAGTGAAATACTGAAATTGGAATGTAACTATTGGATGTCCAACTAATGCCAATTACCAGATATTTGATAAAGCACTTTCTACATGGAAGACACATCAATTCTTTGCTTGCCCTTTACATGCTTGCACTTCAAGTGAATGGGCTGATTTGATTGATAGATTTAAGGGAGGTGCTTCTGCATCACTATTCCAAAGTTGTACAAATATTAAAACCATGAATGCAGGGTGGATGATGATTACTTACCCCTTGAAATGTAGCAGTCAAGACAATGTCAGACTTATTTTCATTTGAAGCTAACAAGGGAGTCTTTGCTACTACAAAAAGAGGTAATGTACCAAGTCTTTTGCACTTTTTGGTCCATGTTGACATCGTTTAGTGGTGGAATGTATGCCCACCTTCATCTTTTGATGTGCGAACACTCTTATTCTCCTAATTTCTCTATCATGCTCCATAGTATTTGTCCATGAGTTGATTAGAGATGACTATAGTCCAAAAGTGTTAATGAAGTGTTAAACGGAATGTCTTGTGTTTCTTGCTGTCAATGTATTCATCTTCTAAAGGCATCCTTGCTATAATGAGTTTCAAGTCACCCTTATTTCTGCATATATAGTTTCACACTATTAATCTCTCTGAGACGTTCCAAGCTGCTATATCTTGCTGAAAAACCCTTTGAAAATCACATGTTGAAAATATTAGAGTAGTGCTATTCAAATTGGTTGTAGTTTATAAATTATAATTTTGAAGATTGACCTCAAAATCCTGACAGTTAAACCTTTCAAGCAAGTTGAGCAAACTTTAGGACTCTACATGCGCAAGTGACCTGCTTTCATTATATAATAAATTTTCCCGTTCTGACATGTTTTGTGAATAATTATATGATAACTTCTCTTAATGAATCTTGCAAATTATATTTGGCTGTCAGAGCAATTTTTATAATGATTTTTAAACAAATTATGGTTGTAGATCTGGTAAGCAATCTTTTCATTGAAATTTTTAGAAATAATCATGTTTGCACCTATTGGTAGAGCGAACCAGTTCAATTTCTGCTGATTGCTTTGCAGATTTTTGCCTGAAGCTTTCATCTCTGCCTTACCTCCATGTTGTGGAGGTACAAATAGTTGAATGATGTCACTAACACATGGGTTAATTATCTCTACTTACTCTATCTGTCCATTTTGTGGTTCCTTGTTAACTACATATTAGTGAACTCAAATAGTAATTTAAATCATGCAAATTATGATAGGAAATGATTTGTCTAGCAAGAAATGCATTTCGCTATTTCTATTAATTACTATTGCGGCTCAAAGACAGCTTTGAGGAAAAGTACTAAAAACATATTGTGCTGTCGAATTTGTGGAATTTAGTTAACGTGAAAATAGTAAAATTAATTAATGTGAATTCCGTTTGTGAAACTAGTGAAATACTGAAATTGGAATGTAACTATTGGATGTGCAACTAATGCCAATTACCAGATATTTGATAAAGCACTTTCTACATGGAAGACACATCAATTCTTTGCTTGCCCTTTAAATGCTTGCACTTCAAGTGAATGGGCTGATTTGATTGATAGATTTAAGGGAGGTGCTTCTCCATCACTATTCCAAAGTTGTACACATATTAAAACCAAGAATGCAGGGTGGATGATGATTACTTACCCCTTGAAATGTAGCAGTCAAGACAATGTCAGACTTATTTTCAATTGAAGCTAACAAGGGAGTCTTTGCTACTACAAAAAGAGGTAATGTACCAAGTCTTTTGCACTTTTTGGTCCATGTTGACTTCGTTTTGTGGTGGAATGTATGCCCACCTTCATCTTTTGATGTGCGAACACTCTTATTCTCCTAATTTCTCTATCATGCTGCATAGCATTTGTCCATGAGTTGATTAGAGATGACTATAGTCCAAAAGTGTTAATGATGTGTTAAACGGAATGTCTTGTGTTTCTTGCTGTCAATTTATTCATCTTCTAAAGGCATCCTTGCTATAATGAGTTTCAAGTCACCCTTATTTCTGCATATATAGTTTCACACTATTAATCTCTCTGAGACGTTCCAAGCTGCTATATCTTGCTGAAAAACCATTTGAAAATCACATGTTGAAAATATTAGAGTAGTGCTATTCAAAATGGTTGTAGTTTATAAATTACAATTTTGAAGATTGACCTCAAAATCCTGACAGATTAAACCTTTCAAGCTAGTTGAGCAAACTTTAGGACTCTAAATGCGCAAGTGACCTGCTTTCCTTATATAATGAGTTTTGCCCTTACAAGCAAGTTTTGTGAATAATTATATGATAACTTCTCTTAATGAATTTTGCAAATTATATTTGACTGCAGAGCAATTTTTTATAATGATTTTTTAAACAAATTATGGTAGTAGATACTGCTAAGCAATCTTTTGTGATGAAATTTTTAGAAATTATTATGTTTGCACCTATTGGTAGAGCGAACCAGTTCAATTTCTGCTGATTGCTTTGCAGATTTTTGCCTGAAGCTTGATCTCTGCCTTACCCACATGTTGTGGAGGTACAAATAGTTGAGTGATGTCACTAACACATGGGTTAATTATGTCTACTTACTCTATCTGTCCATTTTGTGGTTCCTTGTTAACTACATATTAGTGAACTCAAATTGTAATTTAAATCGCGCAAATTATGATAGGAAATGATTTGTCTAGGAAAAAATGCATTTCGCTATTTCTTTTAATATTATGATAGGAAATGATTTGTCTAGCAAGAAATGCATTTCGCTATTTCTTTTAATAACTATTGCGGCTAAAAGACAGCTTTGCAGAAAAGTACTAAAAACATATTGTGCTGTAGAATTTGTGGAATTTAGTTAACGTGAAAATAGTAAAATTAACTAATGTGAATTCCGTATGTGAAACTAGTGAAATACTGAAATTGGAATGTAACTATTGGATGTCCAAGTAATGCCAATTACCAGATATTTGATAAAGCACTTTCTACATGGAAGACACATCAATTCTTTGCTTGCCCTTTACATGCTTGCACTTCAAGTGAATGGGCTGATTTGATTGATAGATTTAAGGGAGGTGCTTCTGCATCACTATTCCAAAGTTGTACAAATATTAGAACCGTGAATGCAGGGTGGATGATGATTACTTACCCCTTGAAATGTAGCAGTCAAGACAATGTAGACTTATTTTCATTTGAAGCTAACAAGGGAGTCTTTGCTACTACAAAAAGAGGTAATGTACCAAGTCTTTTGCACTTTTTGGTCCATGTTGACATCGTTTAGTGGTGGAATGTATGCCCACCTTCATCTTTTGATGTGCGAACACTCTTATTCTCCTAATTTCTCTATCATGCTGCATAGCATTTGTCCATGAGTTGATTAGAGATGACTATAGTCCAAAAGTGTTAATGATGTGTTAAACGGAATTTCTTGTGTTTCTTGCTGTCAATGTATTCATCTTCTAAAGGCATCCTTGCTATAGTGAGTTTCAAGTCACCCTTATTTCTGCATATATAGTTTCACACTATTAATCTCTCTGAGACGTTCGAAGCTGCTATATCTTGCTGAAAACCCTTTGAAAATCACATGTTGAAAATATTAGAGTAGTGCTATTCAAATTGGTTGTAGTTTATAAATTATAATTTTGAAGATTGACCTCAAAATCCTGACAGATTAAACCTTTGAAGCTAGTTGAGCAAACTGTAGGACTCTAAATGCGCAAGTGACCTGCTTTCCTTATATAATAAATTTTCCGTTATGACATGTTTTGTGAATAATTATATGATAACTTCTCTTAATGAATTTTGCAAATTATATTTGACTGTCGAGCAATTTTTATAATGATTTTTTAAACAAATTATGGTTGTAGATACTGGTAAGCAATCTTTTGTCATGAAATTTTTACAAATAATCATGTTTGCACCTATTGGTAGAGCGAACCAGTTCGATTTCTGCTGATTGCTTTGCAGATTTTTGCCTGAAGCTTTGATCTCTGCCTTACCTACATGTTGTGGAGGTACAAATAGTTGAGTGATGTCACTAACACATGGGTTAATTATCTCTACTTACTCTATCTGTCCATTTTATGGTTCCTTGTTAACTACATATTAGTGAACTCAATTAGTAACTTAAATGATGCAAATTATGATAGGAAATGATTTGTCTAGCAAGAAATGCATTTCGCTATTTATTTTAATATTATGATAGGAAATGATTTGTCTAGCAAGAAATGCATTTCGCTATTTCTTTTAATAACTATTGCGGCTAAAAGATAGCTTTGAGGAAAAGTACTAAAAAGTAAAAACATATTGTGCTGTAGAATTTGTGGAATTTAGTTAGCGTGAAAATAGTAAAATTAACTAATGTGAATTCCGTATGTGAAACTAGTGAAATATTGAAATTGGAATGTAACTATTGGATGTCCAACAAATGCCAATTACCAGATATTTGATAAATCACTTTCTACATGAAACACACATCAATTCTCTGCTTGCCCTTTAGATGCTTGCACTTCAAGTGAATGGGCTGATTTGATTGATAGATTTAAGGGAGGTGCTTCTGCATCACTATTCCAAAGTTGTACACATATTAAACCATGAATGCAGGGTGGATGATGATTACTTATTTACTTACCCCTTGAAATGTAGCAGTCATGACAATGTCAGACTTATTTTCATTTGAAGCTAAGAAGGGAGTCTTTGCTACTACAAAAAGAGGTAATGTACCAAGTCTTTTGCACGTTTTGGTCCATGTTGACGTCGTTTAGTGGTGGAATGTATGCCCACCTTCATCTTTTGATGTGCGAACACTCTTATTCTCCTAATTTCTCTATCATGCTGCATAGCATTTGTCCATGAGTTGATTAGATATGACTATAGTCCAAAAGTGTTAATGATGTGTTAAACGGAATGTCTTGTCTTTCTTGCTGTCAATTTATTCATCTTCTAAAGGCATCCTTGCTATAATGAGTTTCAAGTCACCCTTATTTCTGCATATATAGTTTCACACTATTAATCTCTCTGAGACGTTCCAAGCTGCTTTATCTTGCTGAAAAACCCTTTGAAAATCACATGTTGAAAATATTAGAGTAGTGCTATTCAAATTGGTTGTTGTTTATAAATTATAATTTTGAAGATTGACCTCAAAATCCTGACAGATTAAACCTTTCAAGCTAGTTGAGCAAACTTTAGGACTCTAAATGCGCAAGTGACCTGCTTTCCTTATATAATAAATTTTCCTTCTGACATGTTTTGTGAATAATTATATGATAACTTCTCTTAATGAATTTTGCAAATTATATTTGACTGTCAGAGCAATTTTTTATAATGATTTTTTAAACAAATTATGGTTGTAGATACTGGTAAGCAATCTTTTGTCATGAAATTTTTACAAATAATCATGTTTGCACCTATTGATTGAGCGAACCAGTTCAATTTCTGCTGATTGCTTTGCAGATTTTTGCCTGAAGCTTTGATCTCTGCCTTACCTACATGTTGTGGAGGTACAAATAGTTGAGTGATGTCACTAACACATGGGTTAAGCCATTTTGCGGTTCCTTGTTAACTACATATTAGTGAACTCAAATAGTAATTTAAATCATGCAAATTATGATAGGAAATGATTTGTCTAGCAGGAAATGCATTTTGCTATTTCTTTTAATATTATGATAGGAAATTATTTGTCTAGCAAGAAATGCATTTCGCTATTTCTTTTAATTACTATTGCGGCTAAAAGACAGCTTTGAGGAAAAGTACTAAAAACATATTGTGCTGCAGAATTTGTGGAATTTGGTTAACTTGAAAATAGTAAAATTAACTAATGTGAATTCCGTATGTGAAACTAGTGAAATACTGAAATTGGAATGTAACTATTGGATGTCCAACTAATGCCAATTACCAGATATTTGATAAAGCACTTTCTACATGGAAGACACATCAATTCTTTGCTTGCCCTTTAAATGCTTGCACTTCAAGTGAATGGGCTGATTTGATTGATAGATTTAGGGAGGTGCTTCTATCACTATTCCAAAGTTGTACACATATTAAAACCATGAATGCAGGGTGGATGATGATTACTTACCCCTTGAAATGTAGCAGTCAAGACAATGTCAGACTTATTTTCATTTGAAGCTAATAAGGGAGTCTTTGCTACTATAAAAAGAGGTAATGTACCAAGTCTTTTGCACTTTTTGGTCCATGTTGACATCGTTTAGTGGTGGAATGTATGCCCACCTTCATCTTTTGATGTGCGAACACTCTTATTCTCCTAATTTCTCTATCATGCTGCATAGCATTTGTCCATGAGTTGATTAGAGATGACTATAGTCCAAAAGTGTTAATGATGTGTTAAACGGAATGTCTTGTGTTTCTTGCTGTCAATGTATTCATCTTCTAAAGGCATCCTTGCTATAATGAGTTTCAAGGCACCCTTATTTCTGCATATATAGTTTCACACTATTAATCTCTCTGAGACGTTCCAAGCTGCTATATCTTGCTGAAAAACCCTTTGAAAATCACATGTTGAAAATATTAGGGTAGTGCTATTCAAATTGGTTGTAGTTTATAAATTATAATTTTGAAGATTGACCTCAAAATCCTGACAGATTAAACCATTCAAGCTAGTTGAGCAAACTTTACGACTCTAAATGCGCAAGTGACCTGCTTTCCTTATATAATAAATTTTCTAGTTACAAACATGTTTTGTGAATAATTATATGATAACTTCTCTTAATGATTTTTGCAAATTATATTTGACTGTCAGAGCAATTTTTTATAATGATTTTTTAAACAAATTATGGTTGTAGATACTGGTAAGCAATCTTTTGTCATGAAATTTTTACAAATAATCATGTTTGCACCTATTGGTAGAGCGAACCAGTTCAATTTCTGCTGATTGCTTTGCAGATTTTTGCCTGAAGCTTTGATCTCTGCCTTACCTACATGTTGTGGAGGTACAAATAGTTGAGTCATGTCACTAACTAATGGGTTAATTATCTCTACTTACTCTATCTGTTCATTTTGTGGTTCCTTGTTAACTACATATTAGTGAACTCAAATAGTAATTTAAATCATGCAAATTATGATAGGAAATGATTTGTCTAGCAAGAAATGCATTTAGCTATTTCTTTTAATATTACGATAGGAAATGATTTGTCTAGCAAGAAATGCATTTCGCTATTTCTTTTAATTACTATTGCGGCTAAAAGACAGCTTTGAGGAAAAGTACGAAAAACATATTGTGCTGTAGAATTTGTGGAATTTAGTTGACGTGAAAATAGTAAAATTAACTAATGTGAATTCCGTATGTGAAACTAGTGAAATACCGAAATTGGAATGTAACTATTGGATGTCCAACTAATGCCAATTACCAGATATTTGAAAAAGCACTTTCTACATGGAACACACATCAATTCTTTGCTTGCCCTTTACATGCTTGCACTTCAAGTGAATGGGCTGATTTGATTGATAGATTTAAGGGAGGTGCTTCTGCATCACTATTCCAAAGTTGTACAAATATGAGAACCGTGAATGCAGGGTGGATGATGATTACTTAGCCCTTGAAATGTAGCAGTCAAGACAATGTCAGACTTATTTTCATTTGAAGCTAAGAAGGGAGTCTTTGCTACTACAAAAAGAGGTATTGTACCAAGTCTTTTGCACTTTTTGGTCCATGTTGACGTCGTTTAGTGGTGGAATGTATGCCCACCATCATCTTTTGATGTGCGAACACTCTTTTTTTCTCGAACACGCAGGAGAGCTGCGTATCGTTATATTAAGAAGAATAAAAATGGTTATACAGACACACACAGACAACCCCGTGTTGGCCGGGCATAGCAAAACCACACCCCAGCCTACTCACAACAGCAAGCTAAGGCCAAATACGCCTGAGGCCTTTAGCCCCTGCCAAACACCACATTTGTGCCTCCTCGCTAATCTCTTGCACTAAAGCGCTAGAATTAGGGGGAGAGCCTTCAAAAACACATCTATTCCTATGCTTCCAAAGCCACCAAACCACCAGCATTACTAAAGAGCTAAAACCCTTTTTGTGCTGCTTATGAAGATGCAGCCGAACATGGCGCCACCAAGCAATTAGACTAGAATCAGTGGGTCCAGGGGTATGGTGCTGCATGCCAACAATAGACGTCGTTTAGTGGTGGAATGTATGCCCACCATCATCTTTTGTTGTGCGAACACTCTTATTCTCCTAATTTCTCTATCATGCTGCATAGCATTTGTCCATGAGTTGATTAGAGATGACTATAGTCCAAAAGTGTTAATGATGTGTTAAATGGAATGTCTTGTGTTTCTTGCTGTCAATGTATTCATCATCTAAAGGCATCCTTGCTATAATGAGTTTCAAGTCACCCTTATTTCTGCATATATGTGAGATTAGGTAAGGGGAATAATAGATTGATGATGAGAGATATGGTGTTAAACATATATATAGGCAAGGATGGCCGATGGTTTATAGAAATAGAACCAATCAGTGGAGATCCTTGCCTAATATAGACCAATCTATCTATCCTAGCCATATAGGCACTAGGCCTGTCTAACACGCCCCCGCAGTCGAAGCTGCAGCTCTGCGAACGTTGAGATTGGATCTGAACTCGGTGAAGACGGAACTTGGAAGCCCTTTGGTGAATATGTCAGCGAACTGCGACGTTGTGGGAACGTGCAGAACCTTGGTCTCACCTAGAGCCACACGCTCTCGGACGAAGTGGAGATCAATCTCAATGTGCTTGGTGCGCTGGTGCTGAACGGGGTTGGTGGACATGTAGACCGTGCTGATGTTGTCACAGTAGACAAGTGTTGCACGGCGGAGGGGCGTCTGAAGCTCAAGGAGCAGCTGGAGCAGCCAAGTGGCTTCGGCGACGGCGTTGGCCACAACACGGTATTCTGGTTCAGCGCTGGAGCGAGATACAGTGGATTGGCGCTTGGAGGACCATGAGATGAGGTTGTCTCCGAGGAACACGGCATATCCTGAAGTAGATCGGCGTGTATCTGGACAGCCGGCCCAGTCAGCATCCGAGTACACCACCAAGTCGGAGTGCGCAGACGGCCGAAGAAGAAGGCCCAGGTCAAGAGTGCCTTGAATGTATCGAAGGATGCGTTTCAGAGCAGCAAGATGGGGTACCCGAGGATCATGCATGTGAAGGCAGATCTGCTGGACTGCATAAGAGATGTCTGGCCTGGTGAATGTCAGATACTGGAGGGCGCCAGCCAAGCTGCGGTAGTCATTGGGATCCTGTATAGGAGCGCCTGAGTTTGCAGCAACCTTGGGTTGAGTGTCAACTGGAGTGCTGCAAGGTTTGCAGTCGGACATGCCAGCCCGAGCAAGAATGTCCACCATGTACTGTCGCTGAGATAGGAACAGAGTGTCACCAGAACGCTGAACATGCATCCCGAGGAAGTGATGAAGAGGCCCCAGATCTTTCATGGAGAACTCGAGCTGTAAAGCCTGAATGATACGCCGAAGTAGGGACGACGAGGAGGCAGTGAGAACGATGTCGTCGACGTAGAGGAGCAGATATACTGTATCAGTTCCGCGGTGGTAGACGAACAGTGAGGCGTCAGACTTGGCCTCAGTGAACCCCAGGGTCACAAGGTGAGCGGCGAAGCGGCTGTTCCAAGCCCGTGGTGCCTGTTTCAGACCATAGAGTGATCTGTTCAGGCGACAGACGAAGTCGGGACGAGCTGGGTCCGCGAACCCTGAAGGCTGGGAGCAGTAGACCGTCTCAGAAAGCGTCCCATGGAGGAAGGCATTCTTGACATCGAGCTGGTGGATTGGCCACTGCCGGGACAAGGCCAGAGACAGCACAGTGCGGACTGTGGCCGGTTTGACAACCGGGCTGAAAGTCTCGCCGAAGTCGACACCGGGTCGCTGGGTGAATCCTCGAAGAACCCAGCGCGCTTTGTAGCGCTCCAGAGAGCCATTACATGGAAGACACATCAATTCTTTCCTTGCCCTTTAAATACTTGCACTTCAAGTGAATGGGCTGATTTGATTGATCGATTTAAGGGAGGTGCTTCTGCATCACTATTCCAAAGTTATACACATATTAAAACCATGAATGCAGGGTGGATGATGATTACTTACCCCTTGAAATGTAGCAGTCAAGACAATGTCAGACTTATTTTCAGTTGAAGCTAACAAGGGAGTCTTTGCTACTACAAAAAGAGGTAATGTACCAAGTCTTTTGCACTTTTTGGTCCATGTTGACATCGTTTAGTGGTGGAATGTATGCCCACCTTCATCTTTTGATGTGCGAACACTCTTATTCTACTAATTTCTCTATCATGCTTCATAGCATTTGTCCATGAGTTGATTAGAGATGACTATAGTCCAAAAGTGTTAATGATGTGTTAATCGGAATGTCTTGCGTTTCTTGCTGTCAATGTATTCATCTTCTAAAGGCATCCTTGCTATAATGAGTTTCAAGTCACCCTTATTTCTGCATATATAGTTTCACACTATTAATCTCTCTGAGACGTTCCAAGCTGCTATATCTTGCTGAAAAACCCTTTGAAAATCACGTGTTGAAAATATTAGAGTAGTGCTATTCAAATTGGTTGTAGTTTATAAATTATAATTTTGAAGATTGACCTCAAAATCCTGACAGATTAAACCATTCAAGCTAGTTGAGCAAACTTTAGGACTCTAAATGCACAAGTGACCTGCTTTTCTTATATAATAAATTTTCCCGTTACAAAGTTGTTTTGTGAATAATTATATGATAACTTCTCTTAATGAATTTTGCAAATTATATTTGACTGTCAGAGCAATTTTTTATAATGATTTTTTAAACAAATTATGGTTGTAGGTACTGGTAAGCAATCTTTTGTGATGAAATTTTTACATATAATCATGTTTGCACCTATTGATAGAGCGAACCAGTTCAATTTCTACTGATTGCTGTGCAGCTTTGGCTGAAGCTTTGATCTCTGCTTTACCTACCTGTTGTGGAGGTACTAATGATTGAGTCATGGCATTGACAGATGGGTTAATTTTGTCTACTTACCCTATCTGTCCATGTTGTGGTTTCTTGTTAACTACATATTAGTGAACTCAAATAGTAATTTCAGTCATGCAAATTATGATAGGAAATGATGTCTAGCAAGAAATGCAGTTCACTGTTTCTTTCAATTACTATTGCAGCTAAAAGACAACTTTGAGGAAAAGTACTAAAAACATATTGTGCTGCAGAATTTGTTGAATTTAATTAATGTGAAAATAGTGAAATTAACTAATGTGAATTCCGTATGTGAAACTAGTGAAATACTGAAATTGGAATGTAACCATTGGATGTCCAACTAATGCCAATTACCAGATATTTGGCAAAGCACTTTCTACATGGAATACATATCAATTCTTTGCTTGCCATTCAAATGCTTGCACTTCTAGTGAATGGGCTGATTTGATTGATAGATTTAAGGGAGGTGCTTCTGCATCACTATTGAAAAGTTGCACAAACAGTAAAGCATGAATGAGGGGTGAATGGCGATTACTTATCCCTTCCCATGCTTTAAAATTTGTACGACTTGTGTTGGGGAGGTGATGCATTCGCTTTCCTGTGGTTTTGGATCACTTGGAGTAGACTTCCTGTTTTACAATCGCAAATCTACAACTCTAGGTGTGTATTGCTTCACTTTTTTTGTTTAATCGGTTCTGTTGCGTGCTTGCGTCATCTTTTCCCTAAACTATTGTTTGTGTCAGATTTATATGATTGTGTTGTGCGTGCCAAATTAGATTACCCTTTCTTAAAGCGAAAGTTGTCCCTGTGACACTAATCTGTTTCATTTCTCAATTTTCTGTTCTTCAGATAGTGCTATCATGACAACAAGCAAATAGGTGTGCAACCAGTTTTTAATGTATTTCCTGATCTTGATTGTTAATATTTTCTATAAATTTCTTTTCTGTTTCCACGGTTTAAGGGTATTAGAGATATAATAGAATTGTTTTAGTTGTTTCCTTATATGCTTAGGTTTCCTCTATATATGGCATATTTCTCTGTAATATTCTCTTGTATTTCCTGTATATATTGCCCATTGGTCCTTTTCAATATACACACAATATTCATAATATGGTATCAGAGCTAAAGTTAAAACCCTAATCTCGATCTCGATCTATTTTCGTTTTTGTTGCCCCGGGGAGGATCGATCTCCGCTTCCGGGGGGCGGCCACTTCGCCGGCCGATGCGCTATCTAGATTTGGCGTCTCCGCGCCGAATCCGATGCTCCACCATACGGCTCATCGCGCTCGTTTATGGGGGAGAATATGAGATGGCTTGCCGTCGCCGCTACCGCTGCTCTGATCGCGCTACCAGAGCCCGTGCGCCCATGCCCGCGCTGGATTCGGAGGCTCCTTCGTCAGGCTATCCTCACTCGCACCGGATCCGGCCTCCCCGCCGTTGGAACCGGGCTCCCTCGAGGGCCACCGCCGTTGCCGCGTCCAGTCGGTATCCCGAAGACACCGCCTGCCTGCCAAAGAGTCGCCGTCGCCGTGCCCGCGCCTCGGAGATGCCTAGATCAAGCCACCACTGGCTGGATCTGAAGTCGCACCGCGATCTAACGTCACGCGCTGGTGAGCTGCCATCTAGATTCAATCTGGATGGGCCATCATCCTCACCTCGGCTGACCCCCAGATCTGATCTGGATGGGCCATCACCTTCTTGGCCGCCGCGCGGCGCCTGTGCCCGCGTCGCCGCCTTTTGGATGCGGCCTCAACTTCCTCCTCCCTGACGACTACGACGTGGAGTCCAACGGCAACCCTCGCACCTCCGCCTCCGCCTCCCTGGCTCCCCACCTCGCAACGTCTACAAGGACCTATTGGAGCTCACTGATCCCCTCGCGCACACTTGAGCCGTCGGTGAGATCTAAGGTTGAGAGTGCATGGGAGGAGGCGTGGGGGAAGTGAGTCTTCTGTGCGCCATGCAATGCTTTAGTAATCTTGTTTCTCTGTATTATGCTGTCCTTTGAGTTGGTGTTGCTGCCCCTTAGCCTGCGGATGAGCTAGCCACTGCTAAGTATTAGCATTAGTGTGTTTGCTACTACTTTTCTTTTAAGTCTTTCGTTGCGTCCATCCAAGTCCGTAGCCTCTATTTTTTAGTTTGTCCAAGCCGCGCGAGTCCACAAAATCCTTGTCAGCCAGCCGATTACTTTGCTAACTACGTTCCATCCTTTTGGGTGAGTGTAGTCATGTCCTTCCTTTCGTATGGCAGCAGCCGCCGCTTTTCTCTTTGAGCTGCGTGCAGATTATAGAAGTTGTTGTGACGCCGTTGCTTCTTTAGCTGTCGCCCCGAGCTTCTAATGCTGCCGCGCTTCTCATGCACCTTGTGCACTACGCCGCCGTCTTGGGTTTCGATCTGCGCCGCTATGCTTCTATCTAATCCTTTTCGGCTTAATTTGATAGTTTTTTCAAAGAGCTGCACGCTACGACGATATTATCAAGATTCATACTTTGGATTTTTTTACTAATTTAGTGACAACTCTTTTCAAATGCAATTCTGTTGTATATGCTTTGCGTTTCAAGGGGGTGTTAAGGGTATTAGAGATATAATATGATTGTTTTAGTTGTTTCCTTATATGCCTGGGTTTCCTTATTCGTATATGGTGTATTCCCTTGTAATATCCCCTTGTACTTCTTATATAATTGCCCATTGGACCTCTTCAATATACACATAATATTCATAACACCATGCACTGGATTGCTGACCAGTGGCTAGTTTTTCTAACAATGCTGCCTTGAATTTCAATTCACAGGCTGCTGATTGTGATGTAGTTTCTGAGATTATAACTCTAATGTGCAAACCACTTCGTTGGACATAGAAGGTATGTGTTTACTTACTGTAGATTATTATCTAGTGATTTTACATGTAGGTTCACATACATTGCAGTTCTGTCTAAAGATTGTTCTTATCCCTACTTTAAGGTATGTTCATGTCTTTGTATATGGTATATAAATGGTCCAACCTTCATACTATTTTGCAGTTTGCACCCTATCTTGACTTGATTTGTGCAATTTGGAAGTAGTATCTCCACCAAACTAAACCTGTAGTGCATACTATATACTGCCTTGATTGGTTTTTTTCTTGATAACTATTGCAAGAGATTAAATGCTGCAGAAGGACCACATTCTAAATCGAAAGGTTAATTTAGTAGGCTAACAAGGAAAAGCTTTTGTACAATCAAACTGTGTATAAATTTGTGAAAGCAAAATTTGCACCTCTCGCCTCGGTCATTTATACATGTATGCAAATGCAAGTGAATAATGTGGAGAAACACCTGAATTTGTTTTTGGCTTTTTTTCATGGCCTCCAATGGAGAAAGGTAGTCAGCAGATAAGGCCTTCTATAAGGGAGATATAACAAGGCAATGCTTGGCATTGAAATATCAGGTATGTATATTTTTTTTCATTTTTAGTGAGGGTTGCAATTCTGTAGCTGTCGTAGCTAGTGCTCAGCATCGGACTAACCACTGCACAACTGTCTCCAAACTAGTGAGATTGACCTATCACTATAGTTCCATTTCATTGCATTGCACCTCTCTTGCTTTAAGATCGCTTTGGATGTCATACCTGGGCCGGATGGAGGTCCAGCCCGGCCCACCCTTGCCGTATAAAAGAGAAAGAGAGCCAGGGGAGAAGCAAAAGCCAACTTGCTTTCCTCCCCCGTGAGCTCTCTGCTGCAGCCGCTCCTGCCCTCCACGCGCCGCCGCCGCCAGCGGTCAGCCGTCGCCGCTGCCACTCCCCAGACCGCACTCTCCCATATCCTCTTTCCCCCGGCAGCCGCCACAGCTGTCGCGCCGCCGCCGCTCCCCTGCTCCGTCTGGTTGCTCGCCGCGCGTGGGGGCAAGGGGAGGACCCAGGCCGGTTGTGAGAAGAGGAGGGGGCGGGTAGGGGGGAAAGAGAGGAGGAAGGGGCCAGCGTGGGAAGTAACGGAGGAGAGAGGGAGAAGAGAACAAAGAGAGGAGGCGGCGGGCGTGAGAAAAAGAAAGAAGAGGAGGCCGGCGGGTGTGGAAAGAAAAAAGTAAAGAGGAAAGGAGGCCGGTCGGCGTGGAAAAAGGAGAAAGAAAAGGAAGAGAGGAAAGAAAGGAAGAGGAAAGAAAAGAGAGAAGGGGGATTGCCTGATCCGGCGTTAGATCTGGCAGATCCGGCGCCAGATCTGCCAGATCCTGTCCAGGGACAATAGATCGTGACCTGATCCAGTCGCCGGGGTTAGGGTAACCATTCGAAACCCTTTTCTGTTATTTAGTGATTTTCGCATAAAATAGTATGCCGATTAAAAATCGGGACTGCAGGTCGGTGTCCGGTGAGAGGAGGTCGGCGATACTAGATTTATACGTGAGTGACGTTATATGCTCGTATGTGTATGTACTATATTAGCCATGAATTGAAATGATTACTACCTGTTCAGATAGCGGTTCGAGTCTAGCGCTGTTCGCACACCGCCCACCAGGTTAACAGGCAAGTACATGGTAAAAAAATAAAATGTGTTAAATGATTGCTAGTTGTGTCCATGCTGTGATTTATAGCACGCAAGAGATGATGTATATATGATTATGTGTTAATCATATATGGAGAAATACAGTTTGTGAGTAAACAGCCTCATTTGAAAAGCATTGTATCATGCAAAGTGCATAAGAGCCAGGTCGGTGAGAGTCTTATGACTAGTTTGGAGTATTCTTGAGTAAGTCCTACAGACGTAGGCACTTCCATAGGATGGAGGGAGAGAGTGGCATCGTCGGGTGTACCCTCCGCTATACCGGTATAAGCTACAGATTATAGGAGCATTGCAATTTATTGCATTGCATGAAAAGAGATACAGACAGTGATACAATTACGGAGATGTGATTTACAGTTTACCGTTACAGATGTATTGCATTTTATTGTACTGCATACAGAGTGATACAGACATTGGTACAGTTACAAAGGTTTGATTTACAGTTTACAGCTTACAGTGAATATGTTTTACAGTTTACAGTAGATGTGACTTACAGTTTATAGTAGATTAGCTTACTGCACCACGATGAGCGTGAATTACGAATCTGATCCAGAATTGATTCTGATTTACTGATAGATGTTCGAGTAGACGTGATTTACACTTATAGTCGATTGGCTTTACAGTTCCACGATAGATGTGGTTTCTGATTACAGTAGTAAAGTGAATTACGCATCTGATTTGGATTGATGTATTGTTTTATCGTGTGCTTGCTGAGTCTTCGGACTCACCCTTACTTTGTTGTTTTTTTAGGGTGATCCGGAATGACGGCATACATGGAAAGGGAGTAGTTCCTTTTGCACCGCACATGTGAGATAACTGCTTAGTTATGTACTGAGCATTATAAGTAATCCTATGTTAAGAAGTTTAAGCAAATTTTATAGTTACAATATGATTCAGGAGAACGGGTTCTTCTATTAGTACAGTTCTCGGGTGTTAACTCTGTTTATGGCGTGCCTTTATGAGATAGTAATAGTGTGGTGGTAGCATCTTGGGCTCTGTGGAGGGTCGGGGTGTTACATTGAAGTAGTTTGATTTGTATATTCCGCGTTTGGTTAGTATCATTTCACTCAATCTCGCGCTTGTGGTTTTAGGGGAGTAGTGTTGTCTATTATGGATTTTGTTTTGCTTTGTTTGGTCCACTATAAATGCTGAGTTGTCATGAAGGAGCTGATTTACTTCTGACTTCTGCTTGTGCTTATTGGGGAGCGCTTCATGTTGGGTGAATTTGTTTGATTTCACTTGATTTGTCCTTTTGTGGTTTTGGTTTACCACATGTTTATGCTTTTAAAAAGCTATATGATATGCAGAATAGATTTGGTTTGGTTTGTACTTGTGTCTTTGGCAGAGCAACATAGTTTGGCGCGCTTGAGTTTCGTTCATCCAAATGCTTGTTGTTGGGGAGGTCTTCAATAAAATTTACTTGTATGTGGTTGTTTTGGTTTGATTGCAGTGTGCCAGTGCGCACGTGAAGTGCAATGTGATGTGTGGATTAATTCTAGTTTCGGTTTGATGTGAATTTGATAATTCAATATGGTTCTAGTTTGATTGGACCAAATGGTTGTATAGTAGTATACGAAGTGTAGTTGGCATTATTTGACTCATGAATTTAATTCTACTTTTTGACGAGTACATTTTGGCGAGTGCCGTTTATTGTGTGAATTTGCTCGTTGTTTGACTCATGGATTTTATTATCCATATGATTGTGATTGCACAACAAAGCTCTATGTGTGGAATTGGCTTTGTTACCATGATGAGTACGACTTGATTTGGTTTTGTGTTCCAATTTGATTTATTGTTATTTTTGTGCATGTAACACCCGAACCCAATTTGGATGCGCCCCGTGTCGTGCATGTGTGTAATAGTGGTTAGTCCCACGTAGGAAGTTGTTAGCATAGCAAAACCAGGTTTACTATTTTTTTTTGATGGGGAGGTTAACCATTTTTGTCAAAGGAAGGCTAAAAGGCTAAGGCTATTGCTATGTGCGCTTATGCCTGTTCCACCTGGGGACAATCTTTAGTGGTTTTGGGCAGTGATATCACGGCATCACCAAGGCGACGCCTTAGCGTCCAAGCGACACAGAGGAGACGCCAGGGAGGAGTGCCTCGCCTTGGCCAGCTAGGCAGGCGCCCAGGTCGCTGAGGCGTTCGTGGTGTCGATGAGGCATCCATGGCGTCGGTTTGGGTTGGCGCCTTGACGAGTCCATGTGAGCATAAGGGCCAAGCCGAAGGGGGTTACCGCATAGGCGCATACTTGGACATCTCGACGACAGGCCCGAAGCCATAGCCGACTGCCGTTGCCCTGAACCCTAGCCGTCGGTTAGCCATCATCGTCCCTCCGCCTCACCGCTGCTAGGTACGCCCTCTCCTCTCCATCCTCCACTCCACATCTCTTCCTGTGCGCCGCTGGCTTCCTCCCGACTCCTGTGCACCGTCGGCTTCCTAGGTTCCTCCAGTGCACCACCGACTTCCTCACGCTCTGCCGTGCTGAGGTATTTGAGTTTTCCTCAATAAATTTGCTTTCTCTATTAAGAGTTTGTGATCTTAGTGCTCACTGTGTAAATTGTTTACAGATTGAAGTGATGATATTGAACAATCATATTAGCATATCATTGAAGTATTGAACAATGAACAATTGAACTTGGCTACTTAATATTTATCGCTTATCATTATCAATTATCAATTGTTGTTGCTCTATTAGTCTATTGTTCTGATTGTTCAAGAATCAAATATACATGTTATACATGTTCAAGAATCAAGAATCAAATATACAGTAAGGAGAAAGAAATTGCCATCAGAGCCCTAGAATTTAATTTTGGGTAGGGCATTCCGTTTACAGAGATACCTGACCGTCCGGGGGCCAGTCGGCACCTGCCACAACCATAGGGTTCATCATCCGGCGTTAAGCAAAACTGTTTTAGATTCAAACACTGTAGCAAAAATCCAACAGGTGTCAAATAGCCAACAAACAGCACGACAGCATCCAGAAGCCACCCCACGGCAACAGCCATCAAAACTATTCAAGAAGGCACGGCCAGCACAGAGGGGGTGTTAAAGGACAAGGCCAGCAAGGCACAGAAGACCAAGAGTTTTGAGATGATATTAACTATTGAGCTCAGAGTAAAGTCCTGACTCCTCACTACTTTATGGACACTAAGAACTCCCCAATCTCTTTTCTATTGCAATTACTAATTCTGGGTATTTTACAATTTATACATTTACAGAGGTGTTGTATAGACTCATACACACACGCTTCATTGTTAGGTTTCTTTTTTGTTATAAACTTTTTCTAGAAGAACATCAGTTGGCCGCTAATCCTGTAAAAGTCTATAATAAAATACTAAAAAATATCCATCTAAAAAATAGGAATAAAATACTAAAAAAATAGCATGCCTTAGATTCTCATTCATAATGTGCTATTGGTGTAGATAAGTATGTGAGACTATAGGTCAACAACAAAATTGTTTACATAATTGATACATCACTTTTTTACTTGATGTAAAAAAATAATTCTCTTTACTTCCACTAAAATGTCATTGCTTCTTGATTTAATTGATTTTAAGAAATGGGATTAGTTTGGGTGAACTACACTTAAACTTGTTCTTTCATCAAAATAATTCATTTTCATTGTCCTTTTGGCTCTCTTTTTGGATTTTACTATCTCTAAATTAATTAGTCCGGTTTCAGGAAATCAAGTGAACAGCAGGTCCAATCCACAAATTGATTACTACTGTGAAGCTTTTCAGGCCACCTTTCATTTCATGCTTACAGTGAAGCCATTGCTGCAAGAAATAGAAAGTAGTGTTCCAGGTTGCTGAACTTTCTGGTCCATATTAGTATCCTTCAAAGTACAATCTTTCTTCACCTTATCTCTCTTTAAGTTGACTAGAGATGATCATCTGATGCTGTAGACTATACCATAACATGTTTAGACTCCCATCTTTTTTTTGTTTTACTATATCTAATTTGATCAGTTCCCTTTCAAGAAATTAGGTGAACAAAACCATTCCAATATTTTAACCTTGTTGTAACAACCAACATGTCATTTGAAAGTACCAAATAAGTTGTTGCTTCCTGGTCGATGTTGACATATATTAGTGCCCGTTTTCTCTGCAGTATTTGGCCAATGGGCACAATAGTGAGATTGGGCTGCCTTCTTGTGACAACACTGACTCCTTTGTTACCACGTCGTCTGTCTTGTAGCTTGTTGGTTTTTTTTTTTTTTTGAACGGGAAACAGTAGGAGAGCCCTCTTAAATATATTAAAAACAAAACAAGAGTGTACAAAGGAGAGACAAAGAGACAACTAAAAATAGAAAAAGACTTGATAATTCTTCTTTTACTTGAAGCTATGAGAGTTTGATGGTACTGTTTGGGTTTGGTCGGGTGGGTTCTGATTTGTCTCTATGCTTATGCTTGTGGCGTTGCAGCCATTTTTGGCCTGGTTTGGTCTCTTTTGATAGGACAATGTGCTTGTACCTCTCCCTAAAAGATGTGTGTGCTTGTGTGGAAGAGAGTGCTGTTTGATGGATGTGTTTTTAGTTTGCTTTCGGTTAGGTTCGATATTGTATTGATAATTCGTAGTGGTTAGGGTCAGAACTGTTGCTAGTGGGATTTCATTAACTTTTTAACCTTTTGGTTTGTTTCTTTTTGTTGTGTGGTTTAGTTCCTTGTATTTGTGGTTCTATTGTGACCAAATGACAAGGCTTATATATTGAAACTGATGTGTGGAATTGACTCACTTTGACTCGTACACAAGTGCTATTTGACTTGCTTGTCGATTGGTTTGGTTTGGCATGGATTTACTTGTTAAATTATTGTTTTGGTTCAATTGGACACACGGTTGTGCTTGTAAGGTGATATTTGATTAGCTTAACCCACTTTTGATTCATAGATTTGATTCGTTTATTTTACCGGTTGATTTGTTGTTCCTGGTTGTGGTTTTGGTTCTAACAAACCACATGGTTATGCCTCTTTGGTGATATCATCTCAATACATGGAATTGATTTTGACACGTAGAAGTGCCATTTTTCATGAAGCTGTGGAATGTGGTTTGGCCAGGTATGAATTCGATTGCCCTATTATGATATTGGTTCGATTGAACTACATGATTGTGTTTGTATGGTTTGGACACGTGGTTTTGATTTTGTTACATGATGAATCAAGAACATAGATCACTTTTTTTGTTGGAATAGTTCCGCATTGATTGTGGAAGGGTAAGAGACCTAGCTTAAAAGTGGGGGAATTCTTCACCTCATTGGCTAGCGTTTGGGGTGAGAAGGCCTTTACGATCCAACTAGTGGTATCAGAGCCTGATTCTAACATCTCTGGCCAAATGGACACTAAGTGTGTGAACGCCTAATGGACTGTGACTCTGAGGGACCATCGGTGTACGGTGAAGGGGCTGTGAACGGCTGAGAGACACCAATATGTGAAGAAGGAGATTGTTGGTATAATCCCACATTGGTTGTGGAAGGGTAAGGGACCTAACTTAAAATTGGGGGAATCCCTCACCTCTTTGGCTAGCGTTTGATGTGAGAAGGCCCTTACGATCCAACAAGTGCTACTTGTTGGATTTTAAAGCAACGCTGGCTCGTCTTCTGCACCCTCTGAAGCAAAAAGAGCCACTTCCTTCAGCTCGCGGCATTCTCTTGCAAAATGCCCGGTAGTCCTGGTAGTTGTAGCAACACACTTTCGCCTTGTCAAAGGTGCCCTTCTTCTTACTCTTCATGCGTTCCTTCCACTGCTCCTCTGTGAGCAGCAAGCGGCCACATAATTCAGTTTCATTGTTATCAATTTCATACCTCTCTTCCACGGATTTGAGACGACCGGTGAGCTTCTCAATGGACAACGTCTTCAAATCGATCAGCTGTTCGATGAAGATGGCCACCTGGGTGTACTTGGAGAGAACCACACGAAGAAACTTCATGACCACCGTCTCCTTTTCCATTATGCCACCCAAGGTACGAATGTTTTTGACGAGGTCCGTTAGCCGCATGGAGAAGTCATCCACAGACTCGCCTTCCTTCATACGGATCAACTCGAACTCCTTGCGTAGGGACTGCGCCTTTGCCTCACGCACGCGCTCAACGCCCATGCGCATCGTGCTCACAGTCTCCCATGCCTCCTTCACGGATTCCTTCGTTGCTAACGCCGCCAGCATCTCCGGCGGTACCGCTTGGAGGATGGCTGACAACGCCATCATATCGATCCGGTATTCCGCGCCGCCGGGATTGACAGCATCCCAAACGCCTTGAGCATGCATGTTTACCTTCATGAAGAGTGACGACTCGAAGTAGTTGCTGCTCATAAGCACAGAGTAACGCACAGTCACCCCCGCCTCCCTCATGTACTGCACCACCATCTCACGGTTGCCACTATAGTCGTCGACGCCGTCGCCGTGAATCCTGGCAGGTGGTGGTGATCGTGATCCCTCACTTCGAGACATTGCCACAAGATCAATACAACACGGCTCTAATACCAAATGTTGGAGCTCTCGTGGAGGAGGGAGTCGCCAAGACTGCGGTTCCCGTAGTCGCCGCCTCCTGCCTTGGTTTCCTCCACGGGATGGTGCGGCGAGCCGCCCATCGCGGCTCCTTCGGCTTCGTCAGATCCGCCGCCTGTGGAGATCCTCTGCCCGGGGCCACTGCCTGAGAGCGGCCGCCGCTTGGAGCCCACCTCGCCTCGTCCGCCTGGAGAGGTCGCCGCCGTCCTCCTCTATTGGGCGTCTGTTGGGCCGCCACCGACCGCCTCTGTGATCTGAGCCGCCTGGTGCTTTCCGCCTGCACAGGTTTTTTGTGTCGGTCGGTGCTGCCTGGACCCTTTTGTATCCACCGGTTCATCATCGCCACCACAGATCGGGACGTCTACGCCGACTTCTTCCATCATCGTCCCTCCACGCGCGTACTCGATCTGATCAACCGATTGTGCGCAATCCACCCGGCTCCCGTGACATCCGTCATCGAGTACTACGCGCATCCTCTCCGAGGAACAGGGCTGCTGCTGTGTCGCCTCCTCGGGCCGCAGCACCGCTGCCCGTGTGTCCCCTTGCCGTTGCATCTACATCGTCGTCCCCTGTACATCGACGACTGTGCTGCGCAACCTCTTGTGTGCCATCTGTTTGCACCTAGTCTTCGTCATGCTAAACGGGCCTTCATCGCCGACATCGAGCGCCACCGCCGCCGCTGTACAACCATGCACAACCTTCGGGTGCTGGTAAGAGCGTTCGCTCGGACTGCTCGCCTTAGGGTAGGAGCGTCCGCTCCCGCACTGCATCTTCGTCCAGTACAACCACGCCTGGTTGGGGCCCTCTCCCTTGTACGTCCGGTACTGGCAACACCGGAGTGCTTTCGTCCCCGACGCGTTGCCGGATCTGCCAAACCCAGCACACGCCTTGGCTCTAGCGGCTTGACTGCATTGACTTCGGCATCGACCCTCCCGTTCCCGTCCCGTCTGCCTTGATTGCATCGCCGCTTTTTCATCTACATCCTCGACGGCCCTGACTGCGTCGCCCTCGGCATCGCCCCCTTCCACGACGATGCCTCGACGCGCCTCCGTCACCACCATGGCGCCTCTTTTGCGCCCGCGGCTTCATGAGCGACCGCCTCGACATCGGTAACCCGACCACGACTATGTCGTCCACGACCATCTCCAGCACGACATCCTCGACCGCGACTATTCCGCCCTCGCGCTCGGCTACCTCGACATCGGCACAAAGGGCTATCGCCTTGCTTGAGCTACTCGTCAGTTCCTGCTCCAGTCACAGCATACGCGACGCATCGACGGTTATGGCTGCGGGGATGTCAGCTCTTCGGCTTCTTCTCTAATCTCACCGTCTGCGACGCTCCCGTTGTAACTGCGGGGGGATGTTAGAGTACAATATATTTGGTAGGATAGTCAATTGGGAATACAACTCCTTGTACTATCTTGCCCTCCAAGTCTTGTACCTCTATATATACCGCATGAGAGGCTCAATGCAATACATCCAATTCCATCCAATTCTATCTTCCTTCAGTGACTGTGCGTTACCCCGTGCTTACGAGCAGCAACTACTTCGAGTGGTCACTCTTGATGAAGATAAACATGCAGGCTCAAGACGTTTGGGATGCTGTTGATCCCGGCGGCGCGGAATACCGGATTGATAGGATGGCGTTGTCAGCCATCCTCCAAGCTGTACCGCCGGAGATGCTGGCGCGTTGGCGACGAAGGAATCCGCGAAGGAGGCATGGGAGATTGTGTGCACGATGCACATGGGCGTTGAGTGCGTGCGTGAGGCAAGGGCACAGTCCCTACGCAAAGAGTTCGAGTTGATCCGTATGAAGGAAGGCGAGTACGTGGATGACTTCTCCTTGCGGCTGACGGGCCTCGTCAACAACATTTGTACCTTGGGTGGCATAATGGAAGAGGAGACGGTGGTCAAGAAGTTTCTTCGTGTGGTTCCCTCTAAGTACACCCAGATGGCCGTCTCCATCGAACAGCTGATCAATTTGAAGACGTTGTCCATTGAGGAGCTCACCAGTCGTCTCAAATCCGTGGAAGAGAGGTATGAAATTGATAACAATCAAACTTAATTAGGTGGCCGCTTGCTGCTCACAGAGGAGCAGTGGAAGGAACGCATGAAGTGTAAGAAGGGCACTTTGACAAGGCGAAAGTACATTGCTATAACTACCAGGACTACGGGCATTTTCCCAGCGAAATCCAATTACATGCTGTGGAGAGCTCAGATTCTCCCAGCGATTCGTGGTGCAAGGCTTGTCGGCTACCTTGATGGATCAGCAGCAGCACCACCAGAGGAAATCATCACCAAAGATGGCGAGAAGGCGATCAAAACCTTCAATCCGGCGTATGATCTGTGGCTCGAAAATGATCAACAAGTCCTGGGCTACTTACTCCTCTCTCTCACGAGAGATCCTGACCCATGTCGCCTCCAAGCAGACAGCCTCAGAAGTCTGGAAGGCCATTGAGCAGATGTTTACTGCTCAAACTCGTGCGCAGGCTGTCAACACGCGCATTGCTCTAGCAACAACGAAGAAGGGTCATATGACGGTTGCTGAGTATGTTGGGAAGATGAAGGCTCTTGGAGATGAGATGGCAGCTGTTGGAAAGCCTCTTGATGACGAAGAACTAGTGTCCTACATCCTCGCCGGGCTTGATCTTGAGTACAACTCCGTTGTGACCAATGTCACTGGGCGATCTGATTCAATTGCTGTTGGTGAGCTTTACTCTCAACTTCTAAGCTTCGAACAGAGATTGAATCTTCTGCAGGGAAATCAATATCAGCCATCTATCAATTCTGCAATGCGTGGACAAAGTGGATCACATCATGGCTTCCAGCGTGGCCGTGGAGGGCGCAATGGAGGCCGAGCCGCAACAATTGGAGTCGTGGTCGTGGTGCAGCTTCCAGCAATACTACCCGAGGTACAGCAGACACAAACACTCGTCCCATCTGTCAACTTTGCAAGAAAAAGGGGCACACTACTCCGGTCTGTTGGTATCGCTTCGATGAGAACTATGCTCCTGAAGAGAAGAGTGCATCTGCAGCAGTGAATTCGTATGGTGTTGACATAAATTGGTATACTGATACCGGTGCAACAGATCATATCACAAGCGAACTTGATAAACTGGCAATACATGAAAAGTATACTGCTGGTGATCAGATCCACACGGCGAGTGGGGCAGGTATGGACATTCATCACATTGGTCATACTATTGTTCGTGCCCCCTCTCGTAATCTTTATCTCAATAACATTCTTCATGTCCCTAGTGCTACGAAAAACTTAGTTTCAGTTCATCGTCTTGCTTCTGATAATCAAGCGTTTCTTGAATTTCACCCCAATTTCTTCTTGATTAAGGACTAGATCACGAAGAGAGTTCTTCTCAAAGGCAAATGTGAGAGAGGACTTTATCCTCTCTCGTTCATACCTTCGGCAGATTCCAACAAGCAGGCCTTTGGAGCAATAAAACCATCTTCAAGGTGGCATAGCCGTCTTGGTCATCCAGCATCTTCAATAGTGCAGCAGGTCGTTAGGTTGAATAATCTTCCTTGTTTCCTAGAGTCTAATAAAAGGACTGTTTGTGATGCTTGTCAACAAAGCAAAAAAGTCGCCAATTACCTTATTCCAAGTCCTCTAGTATCTCTACATCACCTCTAGAGCTAGTTTTTTCAGATGTTTGGGGTCCAGCCTGTGAGTCTGTAGGAAGACACAAGTTCTATGTTACCTTTATTGATGATTATAGCAAATTTGTGTGGATTTACTTGCTCCGTTACAAATCTGAAGTTTTCCAAAAGTTTCGTGAATTTCAGCAGCTTGTTGAACGGCTGTTTGACAAAAAGATTATCTCTATACAGACAAATTGGGGTGGTGAATATGAAAAACTCAATCCTTTCTTCAAGCAAATAGGCATATCTCATAGAGTCTCTTGTCCTCATACTCATCAACAAAACGGTGCTGCTGAAAGAAAACATCGACATATCATTGAAGTTGGTCTTTCCCTTTTAGCTCATGCATCTATGCCGCTTAAATTCTGGGATGAGGCTTTTGCTACAGCCACATATCTGATTAATAGAACACCCAATAAGCTTCTGCAATTTTCTACTCCTTTGGAACAGCTGTTTAAGATCAAACCTGATTATGAAACCCTTCGTGTCTTTGGCTGTGCCTGTTGGCCTAACCTGTGCCCATATAATACTCGCAAGCTTCAATTTTGTTCCAAACAGTGTGCCTTCTTAGGCTATAGTAATATGCACAAGGGTTTCAAATGCCTTGATATTCAGACTGGCCGTATCTATATATCTCGCGATGTTGTCTTTGATGAAGAGGTTTTTCCCTTTGCAAACCTTCATCCAAATGCTGGTGCTTGTCTTCGGTCTGAAGTGTTTCTTTTTCCTTATCTTTTTGGCACTATTGATCACGGGGGTGCACAATCAAATGTCCTATTTTAAACACTTTCCTCTGTCTATGCAGCAGCAGGTTGAGCAGCAGCAATCTGAGTCCATGGGACAGGAGCAGCAATCTGCGCAACAAGATGCACCAGTATCCAAGCCACCTATTATTCAGGTGTACAGTCGACGTGCTAAAGTTCCTCCACTGTCACATGTATCACCTGATTCTCAGCCTCCAATGGAAGGCTTGCCGCAGCCTCCTGAGATAATGTCTGCGCATGAGCAATCTCCTGAAGACTTCTCTGACAGTTTTGCAATTACACAAGGTGTGATCTCTTCATCTCAACATTGACCAATTACTCCTCTTCAGTGAGGTATTACAAAAACCAGTGACATTTACAGATGGTCGAATAAAATACACTGATGGGAGGATCAAATATGGTTTTCCTGCTGAGAATGGTGAACCAAGTAACTTGGAAGAAGCTATGCAATCTAGAGACTAGAAAAAGGCAATGAATGAAGAATACATGGCACTTTTGAAAAACAAAACATGGCATCTTGTACCTCCTAAGGGATGAATCTAATTGATTGCAAATGGGTGTACAAAGTAAAGAGGAAAGCTGATGGAACAATTGATAGGTACAAGGCTCGTTTAGTAGGCAAAGGCTTCAAACAAAGGTATGGGATTGATTATGAAGATACTTTTAGTCCAGTAGTTAAAGCTGCTTCAATCAAACTTGTTTGGTCTATTGCAATCTCAAGAGGATGGAATGTTCGCCAATTTGATGTAAAGAATGCATTCCTTCATTGTGTTCTTGAGGAGGATGTGTTTATGAGGCAGCCGCCAGGGTATGAAGATATGAAAAAGAAAGATTATGTGTGCAAATTAGACAAGTCATTATATGAATTGAAGCAAGCTCCTAGAGCCTGGTATTCGAGATTAAGTGAAAAGCTATTACAACTTAGTTTTCAGCCTTCAAGAGCTGATACATCACTCTTTTATAGAAAAGGTGATGTGATCATCTTTATGCTCATCTATGTGGATGATATAATCGTGGCTAGTTCATCAGCTAAAGCTACACAAGCTCTTCTCAAAGATCTTCAAGGTGAGCAAAATACACTGCTAATTTGTTGGAGCGAGTTCAGATGCAAAGGTGCAAGCCAATGAATACTCCCATGTCCACTGTTGAAAAACTGTCATTAGAAGGAGAAAAATTAAGTCCTGAAGATAGCACAAGATATAGAAGCATAGTTGGAGCTTTGCAATACTTAACCTTGACAAGGCCAGATATTTCTTTCTCAGTAAATAAAGTATGTCAGTATCTACATGCCCCAACAACTGCACATTGGACAGCAGCTAAAAGAATACTCAGGTACTTGCAATACACTATGGGATATGGACTGAAAATTACTAAATCTTCTATGTTAGTTTCAGGATTTTCTGATGCAGATTGGGCCGGATGTTTAGATGATAGAAAATCCACAGGAGGTTTTGCTGTCTTTCTAGGAACTAATCTTGTGTCCTGGAATGCAAAGAAACAACCTACAGTGTCCAGATCTAGCACAGAAGCTGAGTACAAAGCAATGGCTAATTGTACAGCTGAAATAATGTGGATCTAGACCTTTCTCAAAGAATTGGGAATTTCTAGTCTTCCTGTAGCTCGACTATGGTGTGATAATCTTGGAGCAACCTATCTATCTGTCAATCCAGTTTTCCATGTCCGGACTAAACATATTGAGGTTGATTACCATTTTGTTAGAGAAAGAGTAAATAAAAAATTGCTTGATATCAAATTTATTTCAACAGGAGATCAGATTGCAGATGGATTCACTAAAGCTCTACCCATTCAACGTCTTAGATTTTAGAAGCAATCTCAACTTGATAAAGTTATGATTGAGAGGGGATGTTAGAGATAAGGCCAAAGTCTGTTATGGCTGGCCGAATCTGTTCCAATCTGTTTGTAATATGCCGTAGAGATATAACTGGAAAGACCGGCTATAGATAGAATAGATTGATTTGAAGTAATAGATTAAAATAGCTCCGCCGTGTCCTTCTAGATCTCTGCAGCAATACATTGTACCATATATGGCGCTTCAGCCACATATATAACACGTAGGGATCGGAAGAGATCCTTAACCCCAAAACAATAACCATTAGATCTTTTCAGTGAGTACTTAGGCGTTAGCAAGAGTTTAGCCAACAATTGGTATCAGAGCCAATTGGTATCACCGTCAGTGAAGCGTCAGTGGCACCAAATACTACTTTTAAGCGTCAGTGGGCGTCAGTGGCACCCAATACTACTTTTAAGCGTCAGTGGCACCCAATACTACTTTTTATAAGTGTGTTGCTCGGTGGGCTTAGTTGTGTTCAGTCTATTTGGACCTGTGGCCCGGGAAGTAAACCCGGTTGGACCTAGGCATGCAGCCAAAGTCCGGTCTAACAAGTGGTATCAGAGCCCAAGCGTCTAACATCTTCTTGGACCTCATGGTTGCAGAAGTGTCCAACCAATGTGTGAGGGGAGATTGTTAGGAATAATCTTACATTGGTTGTGGGAGAGGAAAAAACACAACTTATAAATGTGAGAGCCCCCACCCATGAGACTAGTCTTTTGAGGGGAGAGGGCCTAATACTACTTTTTATAAGTGTGTTGCTCGGTGAGCTTAGTTGTGTTCAAATTTATTTGGACTCGTGGCCCGAAAGTAAACCTGGGCTGGATCTAGGCATGTAGCTAAGGTCCGGTCTAACATTTTTAAATGCAATTTTGCTATGGTGGTTTGACTTAGACATTTGATTGCCTTGTTATGGTTTTTGTTATATTGAACCACATGGTTGTGTTGAATTGGCTTGCTTTGAATTATTTAGGTGATATTTGACTTGAGATTTTGCAATTTAGTTTGGTTTTTGGCTTGGTGTTGGTTTGATTGTCTTGTTATGTTTTTGGTTCATTTGAATATTACAAGATTGTTCTTGTGTGGATCTGATAATAGGACATCGCTTGGAACCTTTTTGTTTCAATGATCCGTCTCAATACTCTGCATGGACCCGGATCATCCGCCTTCTCACTTCTCCAAGATTGGAACTCTCTGGATAAATGCTCCAGGTCAATACTGTGCCTTGACCCGAATTATCCGCCTCAGAAAATCTCAGAGCGCAGAAAGAACCTCTCTAGAAGGATTATGCGCCTAAGTCAGATAGTCCGCTCATGATTTTTCAGACTTACCTCAAATTGAACCAAAACTTGAGATAGCTCAAATTGAACAAAAAATTGATCCTTGACAATCTATGACTAGATTATCAGCTAGACAACTTAGTGTGCATCTCAACTAGTTACTCAACTAAGCTCAACTTATTAGCCTTGATGCGTATTTAATTGTACAACCAAAGCAAAAACAGGAACCAAACTTCTAAATTGATCCAAACTCAACTCCCTGGATCAATTCTAAGCACAAGGTCTTTAATTTTCATGGAAACCATGCTTAGCCATCATATACTATAGGGATTCATAAAAGCCAAGATTATCCCTTTTCTCAATATCAAGACCTCACTTATAGCAATTTCACTAAAAAACAAATTTGTCTCGATACTTCAGAGTTATTAATCACCAAAACCACCGAGACAATGAAAATATGGTGTTTGTGCCTATGGTGCGGGTGTGTTGTTGATCTGGCTTTTGTTTTTGTTTGTTTATCCATGCATGTGTGCTATGCTACTGGTGGAACTAGGAGGGTGCGTTTGCAGTGGATAAGTTGGTAGATTTGGTTCCATTTGTTATGTGCTTGTGCCTCAGGGTGAGTCATCATTTGATTTAGTTTAGACTTTGGTTCTATTCAACAACTCTCTGTTCTCAATTTCTCAGAATCATGGGGAGCAGTATAATTAAAGCTGTAGTGTTGATTTCATTTTGGTTTGGATAGCTCAGCATATTTGGACAGTTGTACTTATAGTGCGGAAAGTGATCATGAGCAGTTTGTTTCGCTTTCTTTTAGTTTAATAATTGGGCTGTTCTATGTGTCTCTGATCTTACTTGTGTTCATTTGTGTGGCTTGATTTTGATTGTGTTCTGGTTGTTGTACTTACACTTTTCTGCTCATTAGAGAGTGCAGTTCGAGTGCCAAATCATGAATGGATATTTCCTTCATGATGGTCTGGCCTCCTACTTTCCCAGCACTGCCAGCACTGGACGATGGGCATGGTCAACATGGCTGATACCGCAAGGTTTCTCTTTGGTGCTCTGCTTAATTTCTGACTTTCTGTGCTGATTGTGAATTTGCAATTTACTTGTGTTTCTGAAATAAGGTAATGGAGATGGATGTGAAGCTGTAGGTTATTTACTTTTATCCATCCAAGTAAGAGGACTGAAGATTAATAGCCGAATGAAAATCCAATCTTCTTCATCTTTATGTTTCAGAACAAGCTTTAATATATATGATTGGGATGTACCATTCAGGTTTCAGCAAAGCAGCGGTTACTGTTTAGTTTGATTGTCCAGCTGGTCTGTTAACTCTGATCATATATTCAACTGTTACTTACCTAACTTTTGGGAGCAGGAAGGTGGAGAGATGCTGTTGAAGATTACTCTGGAGAATTGCTCTCTGTTTTGGATCTTAACCTTCATGATGATCTGACGGCCCCCACCTTCCCTGTATTGAACAATGGGCATCTTCAAGAAGAATGATCCCAGTGTTTGTCTCTGCGTAATTTATGAAGATAATGGAGATGAATGTGATAAGTCAGAACTTGTCCTCACCAAAAAGTGCAAGAGAATTACCGTTTGCTGCTGATACCAAAAGAATACCTTTGTTCCTGTTTCAAAGTACCCATGCTAATTCTGTATAGTAGCTGCTAATTCCATATCCATGACTATTTGGATAATTCCATGACTGCTGGTACCAAAGAACTAGCAGAATTGCCCGGCTACATGTTGCAACATATTGTATTTGTTATATAGTTCTAATGCCTTCAAAAAAGACAGTTGTGTTTGCTATACAACTCTAGCAATTGTAATATCTATATATGATTAATCTAGTTTCATAACTAGCTTTGAGTGTGGAGTTGGAAGGCATGGAGAATGCTGTGACAAGTTATTGAATTAAGAAGGTGGAGAGGGTTTTGGTTTCATGAGTATGAACAAGGTGAGGAAAAGTGGGAGCCAAAGTAACAGTTGAAACAAGATCACACTGAGCATGGGTAGGTTAAAACAGGGTGACCCTGTGAGCATGGTAGACATCATTGTCGACAGTGGGACAGCAAGAAAACAATATCTGCCAGACGATGTTTGCAATAGCATCTGGCCAGACGATTTTTGCATTAGCATCTGGTCCGTTTTTTTAGAGGCAATAGCGTCACAATGCCGATGTTATTCAAACAAGCGTTCTGCTATATTCAAACAAGTGTGTGTTGCCCAGAAGGTTAACATGCGTCTTGTAATATTGCACAGGAGCTCGTTCAAGTTCAAAAGCAGGAAGCATCATATCATTTCCTTTTTATATTTAAGTTAGGCTCAATGAGCTCTGCCTGGTGCACAACGTAGCCACGTCATCCCAGGTTTTGAGCCCTTTTACAAGTTCACTTTATTTTTTTGCTCATCTGAAATTGGAGCCAAAGACCATGTTCTTTGGTGCTCTACCGTGTACAGTTTCTTTGGTACTCCCAAGTGTATAACGTTGACAACAATTTTGTTGGACCTTTCTGTTTTTTTAGACCGCAGGGCAAGACATGCACCACAAGTACCTTTTTATTGGAAAAGAAACTGAAATAATTGCCAGATGTAGTTTGTGGCCCAAGCTTGCCAAACCAAAAATTGGTGTTTGAATTGGGCAATGCCAAAATTGGGGACAAAGGGGCTGTTTGGATTGCAACCAAGCCAAAATTTGCCAAATAAATAGCCAAAATGTTTCTATTGGTGACTACGACATGTCGGACAATATGTCATCTAGTATTTCATAAGGTCAAAACGTAGCCAAACATGGGTCTTATTTTGATGATCTCGTACAAGGAGCACAATGATTTAAATGAAAATCCATTAGGAATTATTTATAGTATGTCGATGTAAATTATCGAAATCTATTAGAAATTATTTACAGTAAGAGAGAGCTCGAGCAGCGAAAAAAGAGCGGCGTCGGTGTGCGTGGGAGCTGATAGGGACTTGATGCATATTGGGTTAGAGGAAAGGGAGCGGTGTTGGTGCGAATCGGCATGGGTTAAGCTACGAGGGTAGTGTAGTTGATCATGATAGCCGAACGGTTATAAAAATATAAATTATAGTACAACATTACTTCTGTAATGTGCGATGTGATTTGACTAGTTGTAACATTGAAAATATTTACATGTAGACATCAGTAATGCCTATACCCACTACATTGAAAGTGCATTACAGTGTTGGTACCATTCATGAATGTCTGAACAGTGTTGAGTTAAGCAGTTTTGCGCGACCACTCCGGTACACCCGGACGGCGAGAATTCTCAAATCACAGATGTGATGTACTAGCTCACCTGTAACTTCTCCTTGGACCCTGAGGTTTGCAGCATCGTCATACAAGAGCTTTAGAGCCGGTCTCGGTAACATCCTAAAAGTTGAATTCTGAAAAATGTGTAAATACTAAAAATCTTTTGGAATGTATGTTCTTGTAGATTGATCTTGTTGGTTTTTCTTGATTCTTGGTTAAGGTTTCAATAAGTAAAAATAATAAAAATCTAAACTCAATGAGGAAAAACACAATTAATAGAAGTTAAATCCAAAAATAAAAAATGAATTTGAAAAGATGATCCAGCAAGCTGGGGTAGGAGAATTACTAGTATCATGGTTGTAAAATGAACAATAAAAAGGCATGTGCTAAGGAAAATTTTTGAATAGTTGAGTAATTGAGGATTAGCAAAAATATCAAACGAAATGAAAATGGGCCTAGCCCCAAAAACTTATTGGCCTTTCGGCCTGGCGAGCTAGCCCAGCTTTCTCTCTATTTCTTCTGTCGTGAGTTGCCACAGTAAGAATTTTACCTTGCCGACTTCGCCACAGCAGTCGTTCTACCGAGATTAACTGTTACCGATGTTCATTGGCAAGCCCCTTTCACCCCATGCTACTGCTGCCCTTCTCGTCCCATCAAGCTCGCTTTCGCATTACTATAGCAATGCATTCGCATCTGATTTTGCCTCGTTTGACCGCCACGCGGAGGAAGAATCGAGAAGCGTCGTTTGGTCTATCGTGACCTAATACCCACTTGTATGGCACTTGGAGAGCGTAGTTCAACTCATACGAGCCGGATGTATACTACGTGACCTTTGGCCCGAGAGGTGCGATGGCGCCAACAATGCGCCAAGCATGTCGGCTATGGAAGATGACAGTCCCATCAGATCCATAATGATATGAATGAAAGCCAGATGGCCAAAGGGTCAAAGTGCCAAGATGTAGAATCTACAAGATGGTTGGGCACTCCTCAAGAACTACCCAACCGCACCTAGCTCAAGCAACGACCAGTAGCGATGAAGATATCATTCCCTTGTAATGTTGTTATTTGTTTATTTTCATGCGTCGATTGTGCTATCTTAAATTTATTCGTGACCACAATGTAATGTGTTACTCAATATTCATGTGAACCCGCTTGTAATTAGTTTGCTCTACTGCATGCTCGTACTTCGTATTTTATAGTAAGTAGTTTTACTTTTTTACTTTATGTATGCCCGACCACAGGAAGTAGGTGGCCCAACCCACGCATGAAGATTCCACACATCTTTGACCCCATTGCTTAAAATCCCACTTCCCCGGCCACGGACACGAAATGACGACCATGCGCATGAAATGATGTGACGATACCTCCTCGAGCCCGCTACCCCGCGGAGGTGAAAATGCATCAACCAAATTGTACTTCATCCATTCATAGAGAAAAAACGAGTTACTACGATGCGAACACATTGAAGCAGTAATAACATGAAACCGTCTACTACGGTATAGGCATGGATATGCATTACACATACATATGTCATATAAAGCATTGCAGGTACCAACACGAATCAAAACAACACTCCCAACACTACACCTTCAAGATAACAATGAACACAAGAAAGAAACTGGTACACAATATTAAGTTAATCTTGCTCTCCACTATCAAACCGATGTCGATCTCTACCATTTCGCTACCCCAAAGACAACTTTCTCTTGTGGAACAATGTCGGCCTTATACTTACTTCATCATCCCACACCAAGAATCAACAACCGCTTGGGCCTTACTGCAATTCCATAAGAAAAGGTTTTGCAACATCTCACTGAATGATTAGAACAAACCCAAAATAAGCTAACTCACCGAGTGAAAAGGGCACTTGTAGTAATGCTATCTAGAATTCGAGGCCGACTATGAGGTCCTACATTTGAAAAACGTGTTGCGCTTTGGGAAAATCACTACGGGTGTCAACGAAGAGGTGCTGACTTGGCTCATCTTGACGTCTAGGGGAGGAAGAAGCAAACCAAGGTAGAGAGAATGGGAAGAAATACTTCAGGACATGAAGGAGAACAATGTAGGGGGTGTGGCTGAGGAATGGTTCCCTTTGTAGACAATAGTGTGAGGGCAAATGGTCTTTTGCATCCCTAAATGGAAGATGATAATGATTAGTATGAGTGGCTATAGATAGTTGATGTTCGTGGCAGTTTTATGCACCGACAAGACCAAATGAGACGGCCTTATGCACTCCAGACAACACCAAATATAATATGCATTACAAATAAACAAATCATGTAAAGAACTACTGGTAACAATGCGAATCAAAGCAACACTCTCAACACTACACCTTCAACATAACAACAAACACAAGAAAGAAAATAGTGCACAATATTAAGTTAATCTTATTCTCTAGTCTATCAAAATGATGCGTGCCTACTGGTGGTGCCTCGTGCTACCCACATGGAGTCTTACAGAGGGTAGCGCCTCGGACGTGGTAGGCCATCGTTATAGTGGCACGCACATATGCAGCTAGGGTTCTCGTAGTAACATGTGAGATTATAGGAACTTCCTATGTTAATGACCTCCTCATTGCCCGTCTCGCACTTCATCTGTTAGCTTATGTCATCGTTCTCCTAATTGATATTATCAATACGCGCACTCCACCTCCAAGATTCAGTCCCACCATGTCTCCACGTACATCATAATATGGTGTCCATGGGGAGGGTCAATGCTATGGATGAAGTCGTATTTCGCCATCTGCTAAAAAGGAGGCTTAACATGGAAGCTCTATTAGCAGAAATAGAAAATAAACTATTGGCTAATTGTACCATAGAGTGTGGGCATCAGAAGAAACATTGTCCGCCATTGAAATGGCCATCCACGACCTACAAGACCATGTCCTCCCTGTCTCTGTATTTTGGCCTACAAGACCATGTCGATGGGCCATACCGTTAAGCACGCTTGTTTGGCACCAAGCAGTAGTTAGGGCCAAAGTCGTCCCTCCTTTCCAAGAGAAAGTCTTGCATTGATGACCTGTGTTGGACCGCCCATCGACGCCCGCCATGGATATTATCAGAGGACGTAGAAGGTTGTTGTTCCTACGGTTGGCAAGGTCGAGTACTCCTTCAGGGGACAGAGCATAGCCCACGAGGGGAGGCAGCGTGCTAACACATCTTTGTGCGGGACGTGACCCAACGAGGTAGCTTTGCATAGGACGTGACCCAATGATGCAGCTTTGCATAGGATGTGACCCAACAAGGTAGGTTTGTGTAAGACGTGACCTAACGAGGTAGCTTTGCCCAAACCGAAATGGACTTGCAAAGTGTACATCGCATCACTTTAGCCTATAAGTACTACCCTTTTCGCACCGTGTTTCCTGCACCACAGCTAAAACACCACATCGCTACCATGGACAAGCAACGGGAGGAGATCACTCGACTCGCAAGGGTTGCAACAGCCCAGGACAAACAAGCAGAGCATGCTAGGAGGCCACCTCCCCTAAACGAAGATTCCCTACCTCCAACCCCGACCCATACCTGAACGTTCGCGTTCGCTGTGGGACCCGCCCGCAAGGGAGATGTCAGACCTTGGAGCAATGACTCCAGGATTCTATATGTGAATCGCACTATCTTAAGAAAAGTAGTGTACACAGGGTTAACAAGGATACATATCATGCATAATAACCGCACTCGATCTAAAACTATCTTTTTGGAAACTCTATGCAAGCACATAGTTCGGACATATATAGCTCGCTAACTTACTCGAAAGCTATATATGTCCGTAGTCTTGATAGGTATGAAATGGGCAACTTTAGTCAACTAGTCGACACACCCAAATTGAATCATAACTAGATTGAGTTCTAGAGAGTGCGATTATGAAATATATACCAATTTCTTCCCGCCCAATATGGTATTGGCAGGGGTTGCAAGATTCCCGGGTTTCGATGTTCTGCCTTGACCCTCCGGTGTGTCACAAGCTTCAACAAACTCCACAATTTTTCTTTTCATATAGATCCACCAGATCTTTCCTAAGGAACCGTACATCTTGGTATGACTTGGGTGAATTGAGTAGGGGGTTTCATGAGCTTCTCGAAGGATCATGTTCTTGATTTCTTGATTATTGGGTACATAGATATGGTTCAACTAAACGGTTCCATATTCATCTTCACTGAATTCTGAGGCTTTGCCTCTTCTCATATTCTTCCTTATTTGCTAAATATACTCATCAACCTTCTGAGCTTCCTTGATCTGGTCAAGTAAAGTAGGTTGAACCTCTAATACTGAGAGAACACCTTGGTTCACCGGATTTAGACTTAGATGGGAGACTCCCTCCAGAAGTCGGGTCTGGTGTTCTTCTGATAAAACATGGTTTTCATAGGATTTCCTACTTACTACATCGACCGCAACAATTGCTTTGCCTGGAAATATCTTCAGCATGGATTTTCAACTAATGATATTCTGACCTCAAGTCTATCTTGAAGAACATACTAGCTTCCTTCAACTAATCAAACAGATCATCGTTTCTGGGCAATGGGTACTTATTTTTGATGGTAACATCATGAAGTACTCTATAATCCATATACATTCTCATACTACTATCCTTTTTCTTGATGAATAGAACAGGCGCTCCCCAAGATGGTGAACTTGGATGGACATATCCTTTACCCTCCAATTCCTAGATCTGCTTCTTGAACTCAGCTAACTCATTATCTAGCATATGATATGGTCTCTTGAGATTGGAGCGGTGCTGTGGACTAGGTCAATCACAAACTCGATTTCTCTATCCAGTGGCATTCCCAGTAAATCCTCTAGAAATACATCCGTATTCCCACACAACTAGTACTACTTCTAGAACTTAGAGTTGATTGAGAATGCACTCTCCTTCTACAAGGGTTTCAAGGATGAAGATCACTTCTACTCCTTGATCATTGGTGAGGGTTATTGACCAGGTAGCACAATTGATCTGACCATTATTCTTGGCTAACCAATTCATACCAAAAATTACATCCAATCTCTAGAATTCCAACACCACAAGGTCTGCTAGGAAAGAGTCCCATCTAAGAGAAACTCTACCTTGGGCACAAAGTCCCTACTCTCATTTCTGCTCTAGGGAAGTGAACTATCATGTGATTACTAAGGAGAACCATACTCAATCTATTCTTACCCACAAAAGCCTTAGAAATAAATAAGGGGGAATCTTCGGAGTCAAAAAGAACAAAAGCTGGTACTGACTTTATAAGGAGCATACCCAATACAATGTCTGGGGCAGCTTGAGCTTCTTCGACAGTGACATGGTTCACACGTCCTTTGGCAAAGCTCTGCGACTTCTAAGGCTTTGTCCCTAGCTGGTACTGAGTTTATAAGGAACATACTCAGTACGACGTTCAGGGCAGCCCGAGCCGTCAAGAAGAACATGGTTCACACATCCTTTGGCAAAGCTCTGCGACTTCTGAGGCTTTGTCCCTAGTTCTAGTTCCTTGATGCACTGCATTAGCTGTTGCTTGGAGCTTTTTGGGTAGGACTTGGCAAAATACCTTGTTTTCTTACAATAGAAATAGGTCACTCCATCAGGTGTAGTGGCACTCTTCTAAACTTGACCACCAACCACACGAACACGAGCTGCCTAGAAATTAGTGCGATTAGCCTGGAAAGGTGGGCTGCTAACTGCTGGCCTGAAGCTGCTTGACTACAGCTTGAAAATGTTAGACTGTGGTCTAAACTTGCTAGTCTGAGGTGGAGTACTTCGGGCCTTGGGAAAACCTTCAAGATTAAACTTTTGGGTAGCCATCCTTCGTTTCCTGTTCTCCATTTCTATAAACTTGCCCTCCTGACGAATGGCTTTACTAACCAACCGATGGAAATTAGCATAGTCACTAGATATCAACTGAACTCAAATATTATCATTTAGACCCTCCAATAATCTCTTTTGCTTTGTTTCATTGGTAGCCACATCTTCTAGTGCGTAGCACGTTAGTTGGTCGAACTTTGCGGTATTCATTCATCGTATGCGGCTACCTTGGCGTGAGCTCTAAACTCCTTTTTCTTCAAAGTGAAGGTGCCCGATGGAATGTGAGCTTTGTGGAAACATTGCATAAACTCATTCCAAGAAATGGCCTAGGGATTGGCATGAGAGGCGGTTAAAGTATCCCACCACTCGGATGCGTGTCCATTCAATTGGTGCGGCTTAACATGACCCTTTTTCGGTCGGTGCATTGCGAATATCCAACTTCTTTCCAATTGCACGAAGCCAATCATCAGCATCCATTAGATTGACACTACTTGAGAAGGTCGGAGGCCTTATCCTCAGAAATTCCGATAGTCTGGTCTGAGGAGCTAAAGCTGGTGGCGGTGGAGGAGCATGCTGAATTGGATTGTTGATGGTTTGAGCTAACAGCTGGATCAACTGAATCTAGTTTGCCATCAATTGAGCCTGGCCCGGTCCGCCGCTAGCAGGGGCAGAGGGATCGAAGTGTACTAGCTTCCTTGAGCTTCGGTGTTGGCGTTGTCGTTGACATTCCTCCTTGTGTTCACCATCTGCCGGACTCTTCCAGATTTAGGGAAAACAAAGAGAGAACTAGGAGGTCTTTGTAACATTCCCACCACAAAGCACGAAAAAGCAATGAACTCAAATAAAAGCCAACAAAACACTTTATTGAATATTATAATTATAATCTTGAGGCTGTTGACAAAGGAATAATAGCTCACAAGTATCATCCTATAACTTAGATTTAAACTTATGGCTTCTAGGGGCTGGCGCTACTACTACTTGTCTAAACTTTGCGCTTCCTTGGGGGTGGTCCTATAACTGAGGAACCCTTATCCTCTATGCGGTAGTTGGCCAATTCTTCTTCTACTACACAGAGTCTCTGTGACACCGAGTTCAACTCATCCAAGGTGACTTGGTACACATAGTCCAAGGACTTGGTGTAATCGCACTGTTAACAAGCCGTGGGTTACTTTCAAACTCCGTGGAGGGAAAGGCGAGTGGGTTAACAGAAACTTGTTGGGGTTAGTAGCAAAATGTGGTGCGTCAGAGCACTAGTGTGTAGATATCCTCACCGAGCGGATCGCTTCACGAGCTCCATCTTGGATACCGTTGAAGGTCTCTTGTGGTACAGGGCATCAAAGGTGTGGAATGTCGCTTTGTCTCCAATCTTGGCATAGATTAGCATTTCTACCCTTCAACGTTCTTGATCTCCTAGGTGCCCAAGTATCATTGATACATAGGACATGCCTTGTAGTCCAATCCTTGGAGTAGATCCCAAAGATAGTCGCTAGGTGGTGGCTAGGATTCCGTGGGTGACATGGGTATGACGCTCACCATCTAAAATTTTTAAAAGTTTAGGAGTTAGTAAACAATTTTTGAGAAAGAGTATAGTTAAGTGAGAGAACGAATCGATCGAATTAAGAAAATTTCCAAAATAGATATCTTTGAAATATGCCACTAGGGTTGATCCATTCTATTCTATCTATGGTCACAACTCAGAGTCATTATAGCTCTGATACCATCTCTATCGGACCCCTGAGCAACGACTCCAAGATCTTCTGTGTAAATCGCACTATCCCACGTAAAGCTAGTACACACAGGGTTAACAGGGATACATATCATGCATAACAACCAAACTTTATTATAAAGCAAAGTGTACATGCCTTATGGCCAAGTTTATAATAAAAAGGCTCATAGCCAAACATAAAGATAAATCAGCGTAAGATAAAACATAAAGGAGCAGTCCATCCTACCTGTCCATAGGCGAATGACTGTAAGACGTGGTCTATTCATCGCAATCCTCCTCGCAGTCAATGAAGTCATCCTCTGGCAATAGATTTAAGCAAGGTGAGCACATAAAGTACTCCACAAGTTACACTAGGAGGTTTTAACAGAGTGAATGTATGCATAAGGATTAACAAAGAAAATCATAATATGGTTATTTGTGCGAAAAAGCAATATTGAAGTAAATACCATAAAGAAAGTGCAAAAGGTGAACTCAATACAATAATAGAAACAATATTTTAATTAAAATAATATCGTCAGTGTAGACACCAATCTGACACTAACCTAACCACGAGTATCCTACCCAGACTATCTTTCCAAAAGATTTTTCATTTTCCATAAAACCAGATTTTATAAAACAAAATTTAATATGTGAAAAACTATACTTGGCATGTCCGTGATCGTGAGCATGGCTATCCAAGATAGTTTGTTACTCAGTATGGGTGTATAACTTTATCCACAAGAAATGTCCTCTTGTTGTGCCACGTGATTAACACACTGCCTTAGGTATGCAGCTGAGAGTTCATGACAAGACTATTACAATGTTCCATAGCCAAATTAGTTACGCCGTCATTAAGGTTTTAGCACAAGTTGGGGCCCCCTCTTGTGCCATCTCTCTAGCCTGTGAGACCACAGACCTAAAGTCACGTGGTGCAGTAGCTCCCATAACATGCCAGAACTCAGAACTGAGCCCTCGACGAAACCTTTTGGCCTTCTTCAGGTCACTACTTGCGATCGATGGTATGAAGCGGATCAAGTCATTGAACCATGCCTTGTACTCCACCACGGTCATGTTCCCTTACACGAGGGTCGACAGGGCAACCTCCATACTTTTCACAAAAGAGTTTGGGTAATATTTCGCCTTGAACTGCTCAACGAAAAGCTCCCAGGTGGCTAGACCCTGGGTAGGGGTCCTAGATGAAAGGACTCCTTCCCACCAGATGTCCGCCTGACCTTTCAACTGAAAGGCTACAAATCGAGCCCTAGGCTGTGAAGTCATCTCTAAAGCTTCAAACTGTCTTCCCATATAGCGCAACCAATCCATAGCTTGGACTGGTGTACCTGTCCCATCAAAGGTGTCCAACCGCAATGTCATCCGTTCGCGAAGGCCCATTCTTGCCTCCGATGCGACTAGAACGACAGTTGGGACAGCGACAGGTACCGTCGCAGCAACTGTAGGCGCTTGTTGGCGAAGAGAACGGACCTCCTCTATGAATTCCCGCAGCAAGGCAGAAGACCTTGCCTGATTTCCAACTACTGCATCGCTCGAGACCCAACTTTCGCGTCAGTGCTTCTTCTCGAACATCTAGCAATGGCTCGCTTGGGCACGGCCACGACCACGGCCTCCATAGCCTCGGCCAGCACCATGACCACGACCTACACCTCTCGGCATCTCGCCGTAACAAAGAAACAATCACACAATCAACTCACAAGCATTGTCTTTAGTAGTACAAATCAACAGACAATTTGGGAAAATGCATATCCAATGCAAACCCCAAGCCCCATCCTACATGCAAAGATAGTGTGTGAAGTTGAATTTAATTATTAGGCCTAAACCAAGTTTTTCTAAAATAATTAAACCAAGTTGACATTTTATCTTTACTACGGACCTAACGACCACTGATACCAATCAGAACACCTCGACCCTCCACAGGTCCAAGATGCTACCACCACACTGTTACTACCTCACATAGGCGAGTCTTAAACAGAGTTAACGATAAGAGTCAGTATTAACAAGGGAACTCGTTCTCCAAAAATAGGTCTTACTAGAAAATTTTACATAAACTTCTAAATAGAAGATTAAACATAATGCTTAATTAGTGCATAACTAGCGCTTATTGCATATATGCAGACAAAAAGAACTACCGACATTCCAATACATGTCGTTGTTTCTGATCATCCTAAAAACAACGGCAAGGGTGACTCGAGGACTCAAAGAAACACACTAGAAAGCAATACATCGATCAATATTTGTAAATTGTAAACCAATTCTACGACTTTAAGCTATAAATCACATCTACTATGAATTGTAAAGCCAATCGATCGTAAGTGTAAATCACATTTATTGTGAATCAGAAATCAATCTCATCAGAAATTGTAAATCATGTCTACTGTAAGTCAATCTACTATAAATCGTGAACTGTAAGTCAAACTACTATAAACTATAAATCTCATCTATCGTGGAATCAGAAGTGTAAGTCAAACTTCAGAATCAGATCACAGTCTA